>JARQOC010000002.1:405074926-405674926 GCA_033576535.1 Allobates femoralis | reverse complement strand
TGAGTTGGTAGTGCTGCCCAGTTTTTTTGCTTATTGTATCTATCTCTATATCTATCAAGTTCATTCTATGTATGTATGTATGTATATATATATATATATATATATATATCATATCTAATCCATTTTATCTATAATCCATTTAATCTATCTATGTATGTATCTAACTATCTCTATCTATATCTATTGATATCTAGTCCATTCTGTGTATGTATGTAAGTATATATCTATCTAATCCATTTGATCTATAATCCATTTTATCTATCTATCTAATCTATCTCTATGAATATAATTTTTAAAACTATTTATCTAGCTATTTCTACATTTAATGTCTATAACTATTAATATACTTACATCTGTAATTATCTATCTCGAGCTACGTCTGCATCTGTTTCTCTATATTGGTATTTCTGAATTGCTTATCTAATCAGTCCCTATTTAGCTATCTCAAGTTATTGATCTATCTATCTATCTATCTATCTATCTATCTATCTATCTATCTATCTCTATGAATATAGCTTTCTCAATATCTCTATTTATCTAGTTATTTCCTTAACTAATGTCTCTTTCACTATTAATCTACGTCTATTTATCTCTAAAGAATATCTAGATGTAATGATCTATCTCTTATTTTGCTACTTCTGCACCTGTTTCTCTATCTTGTTATTTCTGAATTTCTTATCTCATGACCCTATTTAGCTATCTCAAGTCATTTCTGTAACTATCTATTTATCTATTATTTATCATCTATTTATCATTTTTCTTTATGAATATACCTTAGCTTTCTTTTTTTTTTTTTTTTTCTCTTAGCTTTCTTAATAGATCTTATGTACCTAGCTATTTCCATATCTAAATTAAATCTAGTTATTTCTATATCTGTATCTCATAAATCTCTAGCTATCCAGTTATTTTCATAACAATCCATCCTATTAGCTACCCATTCTACCTAGTGTCTATATGTCTGTCTGTCTTTTTGTATGTCTGTCATTTCATCTATCTAATCCATCTTTGAGCTGATAGTTTTCTGTTAACTAGGAGAAATGTGGGGACTTTGGTAAAGGTAGTCGGTGGCTGTCCATCATTTGGATCAGGAGAAATGAGCCATCTTCCCTGTACATTCCCATTACTGCCATGTAATTACCCCAGTACACTCCATATACAGACTGCAGGGAGTCTCCAGCTCTAATCTACTTCATCCTCCATCAAGATACTGCAAATAAGCGTGAATACAAGGCAGATATAGATTGTGCTCAGGATGACATGAAGGGAATTCAAGGGTGGCCTCCATCTTGTGTGCAGAAATGAGCACATGTCTACAGAGAATGTGAACAGACACCTAGAATCTCTTGTCACTGTGCAGGAGCAGGCGGCATCTACTATATACAGGTGTTGGAGGACTAAATAAATAGAAATATCGAAAACCTAAAGTAGTAATAATAATAATAATTTATATTCATAATAATATTACCTGCCATGAAGAGTCACAATTTTGACAATAAACATGGCGTCTATAAAAAGGTTTTCTTGTGTGGAACATAAATCAGTTTTCCCGCCAATTGCAGCCAATAAGCTCAGGTGTTTTATTTTGAGTGCTGTAAGCTGCCCTGTGATTGGTCACTGGCCGTCGCCTCTATGCCCTGTCTGGTGACAGATGCAGATTTGGCCCCGCCGTCTGCACACACCGCAGTGTATTGTGAGGGTGACTCCATGCACTGTGTGTATCTGGTTACTGCTCACATTACCGAGGGCCCTGCACTCAGCCATAGTACACTGTATAGAGGATGTGGCTCCTTCATGTTATCTCTCAGGAGAGCGGGCGGGAGGTGCACGCTTCCCTGTTCCAAGCACAACTTCACGGCTTTATGGTAAAGCAATAAATGATGGAATAAACAAGTCCTTTCCTCACCAATTACTTCTCTCTCATTCTAAGGAAGATTTATTAGTCCGAGTGAAACTACAAGATGGTGACGTCACCGAGCGGACACAGGCCGTAAAGAGAACACGTGGGGTGCGGGCGCCCCCTGCTGTCACAATGGAGAATGGGCCTCTTCTGTGCGATGTGAAAGAAATGATATAAGAATACTGTGAATTCACCACACAATCAAGGACAAAGGGCACAGGATATAAAGGGCACAGGATAAAAGACACTGGGCACAGGATACACTATACTGGGCACAGGATATAGGGCACAGGATAAAGGACACAGGACATGGTACAGGGCACAGGACAAAGGGTGCAGGGCACAGGATATAGGGCACAGGATACGGTACAGGGCACAGGATACAAGATATAGGGCACAGGAGATAGGGCAGGGCACAGGGGACAGGATACAAGCTATAGGGCACAGGATACAGGGCACAGGACAAAGGGTGCAGGGCACAGTATATAGGGCACAGTATACAGGGCACAGGACAAAGCGTGCAGGGCACAGGATATAGGGCACAGGATACAGGGCACAGGACAAAGGGTGCAGGGCACAGGATATAGGGCACAGGATACGGCACAGGGCACAGGATACAAGATATAGGGCACAGGATATAGGGCAGGGCACAAGGGACAGGATACAAGCTATAGGGCACAGGATACAGGGCACAGGACAAATGGTACAGGACACAGGGCAAAAGACACAGGATACAGGACACAGATAGGGCACATGCAGGGGCGTAACTACAATAGGTGCAGGGGTTGTGATCACACCCGGGCCCTGCAGCCTAGGGGTCCCAAATGTCCCTTTGGCCTATAGAAAAAGACTAATACTATTAAAGATTTGCAATAATTGGGGGCCCCGTTTAAGCTTTCGCATAGGGGCCCCTGGGTCTGACGTTACACCACAGGGCACATGACACAGGATACAGAGCACAGAACACAAAATACAGGATATAGGGCACAGGGCATAGGACACATATAGGGCACATGACACAAGATACAGGATATAGGGCACAGGATACAGGACACAGCATACAGGGCACAGGATATAGGCCGCCCTAGGTGTTCACACGAGGGGGAAGGGTCTGCCCCTAATTCAGGCAGATCAAGGCTTCGGTGTAGAAGCTGAGACGTTCATAGATCTGTTTTGGAGAGCTGCCTCTAGGATCTCACTTCTTCTACCTTTGGAGGCACAGGATAAATTACCTGTGAGGAATTTAGTCCCTTCCTCATTTTTTTCTAATCTTATTCTTTCTTTCTTTCTTTCTTTCTTTCTTTCTTTCTTTCTTTCTTTCTTTCTTTCTTTCTTTCTTTCTTTCTTTCTTTCTTTCTTTCTTTCTTTTCTTTCTTTCTTTCTTTCTTTCTTTCTTTCTTTCTTTCTTTCTTTCTTTCTTTCTTTCTTTCTTTCTTTCTTTCTTTCTTTCTTTCTTTCTTTCTTTCTTTCTTTCTTTCTTTCTTTCTTCTTCTTTCTTTCTTTCTTTCTTCTTTTCTTTCTTTCTTTCTCAGTGTATATAATTCTTTATTTTTCTCTTTCTTTTTTTTTTTCTTTTTTTTTTTCTCTATTTTTTTTTTTTTTTTTTTTTCTCTTTTCTTTTATTTATCTCTATCTATCTATCTATCTATCTATCTATCTTCTATCTATCTATCTATCTATCTTCTACCAATAAAGTAGATGCAGCACTCCCAGTACAGATGTGCCTCATGCCTTTATTTCTGTCCTGGTACAGTTGTCAGGCTACATTTCGGGCACACACACCCTTTGTCCAGCAACCACCAGCTGGCTAACCCAAGTATTTATGCATGCAATATGATTATTATAATTATTATTAATATAAATATCATGCATAAATACTTGGGTTAGCCAGCTGGTGATGGGGGAAAAAAGGCGCGTGTGCCCGAAACGTAGCCTGACAACTTTACCCAAGGCCAGAAATAAAGGCATGAGATACATCTGAACTGGGAGTGCTGCAACTACTTTGTGTGTATGTTGTATACGAAAGCTTGGAAGACGGTTTAGTTGATCTGCACCCACAAAGCAGTGCTGCTTGAGTTTGTATTCTATATCTATCTATCTATCTATCTATCTATCTATCTATCTATCTATCTATCTATCTATCTATCTATCTATTCTATCTAATCTATCGAAAATCAAAAATAAAATTACCCATACAAGTCTATGGATCCATGAAAATGATGGACAACACACAGATGGCATCAGAATGTAATCCATGTGCTGTTGAAGATTAACATTGTAATGGATAGGAGAAGATTTGTAATTTTTTTTAATACGTGAAAATCATTAATGGTAAACCTCAGTAGAGAAGATCGGGTGAGAAGAATCTGAGCTGTTCAGCAAAAAAATCGGTCTTAATCGGTTATGGGAGTCAGCGATTTAATTATTCTCAACGAGTTTCATGCTCTGACTGCGCACTTCATCAGGAGATAAAATCTCAGCCCAGAGCTTGTGATCACAAGCGCAGTCGGTCCATGAAATGCGTTGAGAATAATAAAATCACTGCCTCTCATAACCGATTAAGACCAATTTTTTTCCGGATTCTTCTCACCCGATCTTCTCTACTCTGGTATATTATTTCCCTGGGCGATCTGCAGCAGTTTGGATTGTATGGGAGTTGTGCCTGTTACAACTCGATAAGGTGAGTACCTTCCTTTAAAAATCACTTCTATATACCGTGGATAAGACCCTATTGCGCCTTTCTTTCCATTTTAGTTTATTGGTTCGTTAATGGTAAACCTGACACTGACCAAACACTAATGAAAATCGGATCTAAAGCACTAATGAAACTTGCATATGTAAAAAATCACTGACATCTGAGTGAGGCCTAATGGATATACAATACTACACATTTATACCAATAATTCATCATATAAATATAATAAAAACACCTTTGTGTATATTAAAGGGAACCTGTCAGATTGTTCTATGCCCCTCCGCTATCACTACCTGTCCCTGCACCTTCCTAGCTGATCCCTAACCATCCCTGTCTGCTCCAAAAGGGCCCTATAAAGATTGAGAAAAATGATTTATAAAGTCACATACTGTCTCCATTCGGAGACTGGAGGGGCAGGCTCCGGGGCTGCATTCTCCCCTCCTCGCTGGCTTTCAGGATGCCCCGCTGGACGTCATCGTTCTGTGTCTTTTTCCTCCTCCTATTCGAAATTCCCGCCTGATCTGATCATGTGATGCCCGGCTGGAACGTCATATCCGACCCGGTACATTGTGGGTGCTGATCACGTGGTACGGCCCGGCTCCGGCGAATGCACAGTGCACATATTGAAGCCAAGCCGTACACGTCATAAGCCCCCACAATGTACCAGGCCGGATATGACATTCCGGTCGGGCATGACATGATCGAATGAGGGGGGAATTTCAAAACATTTCACCGAGGCCAAACACAGAGAAAGATCTTAGATTTAGACTAATTGACACAGTGCCACCAATGAGAAGAGGGGGAGACAGAGTAAAGTGTTTGAAAACTAAGGAATTGCAGTGGATATGTTAGGTGGGTGACCTTGAGACCTGAGGGTCTAAATGTGGACTATAAATTAAGCTCGGTTTTGTAAATGTGATCATACATCTGTGTACCGTGTATTTTAAAGTCACTACTCTGGTGGAAAAATCACTAAACATTTTTTAATTTTTTTTTTATGTTCTTCTTTCACACAGATATCAGTCCTATGGTGGACGAACTATTGCAGAATATGTTGTTTTAAAAAAAGTACCACGGATTTACCAACGCATATCCGCAATGAGTATCATTATTAATATATTATAATGACACTGTACACAGTAAGAAATATTTTTATATTTTTATATATGTAATAAAGACACATTTGATTGATATATTATTTGTGGATCATTTTATTAAAATGTTACTTAAATTAATGTAGTTGATTGAGGAGAAAACTGGTACATGATTGGGTACAAGGTGGACTACAAGGAAATAGTTGTAAATGATCATTAAAACCACTTAGGATGATCAAAAAGGGCAAAAGGGACCTGAAGTCCTCCCCATATCTTTGGGCAGGGAGTGAGAAGGGGTAATGCACTCTATAAACACTGTGCTGACAAGGACAGTGAATTTTCCCAGAAATGGGGGTCACTTTGGAGGAGCACTGAAGGGTGATATCTTTAGCCCTCGTTTGGTAAACAGGTATTACAGCATTTTTGCTTTTTGACCTATACGTGCCCTCATATGTTACCAGATAATCATCTATAAACCCAGTGCAATAATGTAAGCAGAAGACACTTTAAATTGGATCTCACGCTATATGTACACATCGATCCATATAAGTCCAGCACAGAAGCACTTTATATATTTAATCATTGTCACACATATATGTGTATACAGAAATAAGTAATGATAATCGCACTCTAGCACATTTATTTTATACTAGCTGTAGTACCCGGCTATGCCCGGGTTAATAAATAACTGATGTTAGCTATAACAAAATAGAATTTGAATATGTCATATTAATGACCTGTAGGAAAATAGAAGCTGAGCTGTGATTGGTTGCTATAGGCAGCCGAATAAATCTCCAGCCAACAGTAAACCCTCCCCCCGGCTGGGCAGTATATGTTACCTCAAACATGCACATAATAGACAGCTCATGTGACTGACATCTGCCTTAATTCTCTATATGGCACGTGTTGCACATTGGCTGTTTTTAATCAGATGTTTATTTTAGGAAATGAAAGATAGCAGACGTATGAGGTGAGTTGTGTGAGGCGATTTGTGTACATCTGTGTCTGTCTGTGTGGTGTGTGTTTCTGTGGTGTGTGTGTCCGTGGGGTGTGTGTGTGTCCCTGTGGGGTGAGTGCATGTGTCCCTATAGGGTGTGTGTGTGTCCCTGTGGGGGGGTCTGTGTGGTGTGTGTCTCTGTGTTGTGTGTGTCCCTGTGGGGTGAGTGCATGTGTCCTTATAGGGTGTGTATGTGTGTGTGTCCCTGTGGGGGGGGGGTCTGTGTGGTGTGTGTGTGTGTGTCCCTGTGGGGTGAGTGCATGTGTCCCTATAGGGTGTGTATGTGTGTGTGTCCCTGTGGGGGGGATCTCTGTGGTGTGTGTTTCTGTGTTGTGTGTGTCTCTTTGTGGTGTGTGTGTGTCCCTGTGGGGTGCGTGCATGTGTGTGAAAAGAAAAAAAATAATTATCTATCTATCTATCTATCTATCTATCTATCTATCTATCTATCTATCTCTACAGTGGCATGTAAAGGTTTGGACACCTCTGGTCAAAATTACAGTAACTGTGAACCATTAAAGTTGAAGATGAAATGATCTCTAAAAGGCATAAAGTTAATGATGACACATTTCTTTTGCATTTTAGGCAAAAATAAAACAAACATATATGTATTCTATATTTTACATTTTAAAATTTACAAAAGGAATAAAGGCCAATGCAAACGTTCAGGTGCCCTTCATGGTTAATATCTAGCGTCACCCTCATTTGCAAGTATCACAGCTTGTAAACACTTTTTCTATTCAGCCAAGAGTGTCAATTCTTGTTTGAGGGATCTTCATCCATTCTTCCTTGAAAAAATCTTCCTGTTCTGTGAGATTCCTGGATTCTCTTGCATGCACTGCTCTTTAGAGGTCCAGCCACAGATTTTCAATGATGTAGAGACAATGTAAGGGACATTGTAAAACCTTCAACTTGCTCCTTTTCAGGTTGTCTATTGTGGATTTTGTCCTGTGTGTTGATGGAGACTGAAATGTCGCAAGACATGCCTGAAGGCCAAATAAAAGCAGATCATACATCTTTGAAAAAGATTGCTGCAATCCCTTTGTAAAGGGACCGTCACACGCTACGATATCATTAAAGATATCGCTGAAACATCAGAGGTTTTCAGTCGCTCTAATGACGTCATTGCATATGACACGTAGATCTTACAAGCGTTATGTGGTCTGATCGTTCATCACAGATATGAGATCCGGACCCCAAATCAGACGATGTCGATCATGCATCTGCTTGCATTGTTGTGTGTGACACCGCGATAACGATCTCCTTTACGATTTCGCCTATTCACAATATTGACAAGCATCGTTCTCTGGTTGTGCGAACGATACCTGCACATAACATCGTAGCTGCGTCCTGAACGTTATCTATACATGTGACACCTCACCAACGATGTTGTCCAGGAGCGTGCACTCCTGAGATCGTAGGTGACACCGTTCACAAAATCGTGTGTGACGTCCCCTTAACTATCATCCATCTATCTATCTATCTATCTATCTATCTATCTATCTATCTATCTATCTATCTATCTATCTATCTGTCTGTCTGTCTGTCTGTCTGTCTGTCTGTCTATCTATCTATCTATCTATCTATCTATCTATCTATCTATCTACCAGTAAAAAATTCCTCTGCAGCACTCAGCTACTACCAATAATACACACATGCTAACAAGCGGTATATGAGGAAAAAAATTAAAAAACATGTTTTTTTCCTCATATACCGCTTGTTAGCATGTGTGCATTATTGGTAGTAGTTGAGTGCTGCAGAGGATTTTTTTCTGGTTGTTTGATCCAGCATCCCTGCTGGCACCAGTTCACACTATGTCTTTGAGTGCTGTGCAGTTTTTTCTGTTTTTTGTCTAATATGTGGAGTTGCTGGCTCCATGTTTGCACTTAGCACCCTCATCGCCCACAGGTGGTCTGGGGTTGAGATGATGTCCACCCTCTTAGAAGTGGAACAGGTAGGAAAAGGAGGACAGGGATGTCAGCTTAGGACTCATCAGACCTGGGGTCACTGTGTCGTGGTTGATGAGCAAACAGACATTGGCCAATGTATGTACCAAGAACCAATATCTATCTAAGGCGGGCGTCACACGCTACGATATATGCAAACATATCGCTGGAAAGTGCCTGATTTGGCATCGCTCCTACGACATCGTTGCGTGTGACAGCATGATGTGACTACCGATAAGTGGTCAGATCGTTAATCACAGATATGAGAACCTGACCCCATATCACACGATGTCTATCATCCAATGTGCTGCATTGTTCTGTGTGACACTGCCATAACCGATCTCCTGACCGATTTCGCCTATTCACATAATTCACAAGCATCAATCCCTGGTTGTGTAAGCGATACCTGCGCATAATATCGCTGCTGCGTCCTGACCATTATCTATACTTGTGACACCTCACTAACAATGTGTCCACAAGTCAAGTGTACACCACTGACATTGTTATTGAGTTCCCACACAAAATTGTAGTGTGTGACGGCCACCTAATATATATGTCTATCTATCTAGAAAATCAGAAAAAAATATCTATCTATCTATCTATCTATCTATCTATCTATCTATCTATCTATCTATCTATCTGTCTATCTCTATTATCAGTAGAAACTGGTGAAAGTAATCAGTTTGATCACAAGTGAAGAACGCCTGCATCAATTGTGACTAGTTGATGGAAATGATGAGTATGGAAACTGAGCCTAGACTATTTATACATAAAATCATTAGGTGGATTCACATGGAGTTTTTTTTTTATTAGGGGGACATTTTTCATGGCCACTTTACACACACCGACTTATCTGTCCAACTTCTGACCAACTTGCTGGTTGCAGTGAAATCATGGACACATTGTTCCATTGTACACAGCCACAAAATGGAGCAATGTGTCCATGATTTCACTGCAACCAGCAAGTTGGTCAGAAGTTGGACAGATAAGTTGGTGTGTGTAAAGTGGCCCTTCAGTGTTTGTAGAGTAATATTTAAAAGTTTACAGGCTTTAAGTGTTTTGATTTTTTCTGTAAGTTTTTTGTGCTCGGTATCATTGTTGGCATTTTTCTTTACTGTATGCTTCCATATGAAAATTAGTAAATGCCAGAATGTCCAGAGTTTTTAGAATATTCCGTTGTAGATTGTAAGCTCTTTTGAGCAGGGTCACCTTCATTTCTTGCTTTATTTCTTGTATTTTTTTTACATTGATTCTTTGCCTATTGTTTTGTATCCAATTATTGTACTTTATTTGTTCTCTACTCTAATTACTTACTGTATATTTTCTGTACTCTAACCCTACATTGTAAAGCGCTGCGGAATATGTTGGCGCTATATAAATAAAGTTTTATTATTATTATTAATGCTGTCAATATTGCACTGCCATGGTAAATGGAAGGCTGTATTTTACATGCATCCCCAACAGATGGAGCCAGGCTGCTTCTAATAGACCAAAATATTAAGAGCAGACTTACAAGCAGTAGTGAGTTTTTTCTATGTTGTTTCAAAGGTGTTTGAGGGGTCGAAATGTTGCCGTCAAATACTTATATTACGACTATTGAAATTGATTAGCTAGTCTAGCTATACACATCTACACTGGATTTTCAGTGTTCTCTTCTTTAACACAGCATTTGCTTGTAGTAGCCTTCAATGTGGTATCTTTCCTTTGACTTCTCTAAAAGACATAAAAACACTTGGATAAAACAATTTTTACTTTGGCACAAAATGTAATGGTTCTTATAAGTAATTTATTTATTTATGTATTTATTTGAAGTGGACACAAACAAGTCTTCACAAGTCTGTATCATATTTCTACTTTGCAGTAGTTGCAGTACTTATTTTACATCATATGCAAGAGAGCCTTAATAAAATGTGCATAAATAAATATAGCAAGTGTAATAATAGGTATACCATCTTATTTACATTCATATATGATGCTCTTATCATTTTTTTGCACTTTAACGTTTCCTTAGACTGAAATGCATAAAGAAAATGTATAAAAAATATAAGTATGTAAGTAAATGTTTTTTTTTAAATATACAGTATATACCATAAGTATAATCATATAAATGCATTTTCTTTATCACCACAGGAAAAATGTGCCAAAGCATAGCACAAGCAAAAAAACACCCAGGCTGGTTTCACATCACGTTTTTCTGCAATCCGCTGCTGTCCATTGTAAATTGATTTTGGCCCCATGTTATCCTATGGGGACGGATCGGATTTGCCCTTAATGGCATCTGATTTGCCTCCGATCCGATCCGATTTTCTGCAGCAGCCAAAATCGTAGACTGCTGCGATTTTGGACTCCTGCAAAAATCGGATCGCATCGGATGCGATCCAATTAAAATAATATGGGAGTTTATGGGGATCAAATCGGATGGAATATCGGATCCGATATTGGATGCGATTTTCTGTATTGAGCATGCTCAAACTCCAAGACCACTCCCAAAACCTCCCCTAGCCCTCCCCCAGCTCTCTTCCGACACAAACAAAAAATCGAAACCGATGGCATCCAATGGCATCCGATTTTGAGCATCCGTTGCTGTCTGATTTACAATGGACAGCAGCGGATTGCAGAAAAAAACGTGATGTGAAACCAGCCTTAGAATATCTATGACAAAATCTCAAAATAATATTTATTGTATATATAAAGAATAGCTTCTGCATTTTATAACCTGTTTTTGACATTACATGCTTAGGAGTATATTAAACATTTAGCTTGTATGTGTTACGTATTGACTGCTCTGCAGTCCATGTGAATTGCTCTTCTGCAGGTTTAACAGAGTTAATTTCCTTTGGTTCTTTCGGGGTTAATGCTGAACCTTCTGTTGCTATAGGTTTATTAGGTGACTACGCCACTGAACTTGAAATAGCCTCCCCTTTCTGTGGATGACATTGCTGATAGAGTTTCTCTTCCTTTGACCGAGTGAGCTGAAGGCTTCTTAGCAATGCTGAAGATTCTTTGCGCTTTCTGTTTTGGAGTTGCTGTTTATCCCTGTCCCTGGTGCAGGGCCGGACTGGGACCAAAAAGCAGCCCTGGAAAACAAGCCCCACCAGCCCACACACTATATCAACAAACAGCCCCAATCCGTAAATTTTGCTTTTACGTTGTCGTGGCCCTCACCACATTCTTAACCCCTTAAGGACCGAGTCACTTTGCAGCTTAATGACCGGACCATTTTTTGTAATTCTGACCACTCTCTCTTTATGAGGTAATATCTCTGGAACGCTTCAACGGATCCTAGCGATTCTGAGATTGTTTTTTCGTGACATATTGGGCTTCATGTTAGTATTAAATTTAGGTCGATAATTTTTGCGTTTATTTGTGAAAAAATAAAAAATTTGGCAAAAAGTTTGAAAATTTAGCAATTTTCAAATTTTTAATTTTTATTCTGCTAAACCAGAGAGTTATGTGCCACAAAATAGTTAATAAATAACATGTCCCACATGTCTACTTCACATCAGCACAATTTTGGAAGAAAAAAAAAAATTTGATAGGACGTTATAAGGGTTCAAAGTTCATGAGCAATTTTTCATTTTTCCAGCAAAATTTACAAAACCAATTTTTTAGTGACCACATCACATTTGAAGTCTCTTTGAGGGGTGTACATGACAGAAAACACCAAAAAGTTACACCATTCCAAAAACTGCACCCCTCAAGCTACTCAAAACTATATTGAAGAAGATTATTAACCCTTCAGGTGCTTCACAGGAACTAAAATAAAGTTGAAGGAAAAAATGGACATTTTAATTTTTGTAACAAAAATGTTCTTTTAGCCTCAATTTTTTCATTTTCACATGGGCAACAGCATAAAATGCATCCTAAAATTTGTTGGGCAATTTCTCCTGAGTACACCGATACCTCATATGTGGTCATAAACCACTGTTTGGGCGCACGGCAGGGCTCAGAAGGGAAGGAGCGCAATTTGAATTTTAGAGCCAATTTTCCGTTCAAAAAGTGAAATGGCGCTCCTTCACTTCTGAGCCCTGCCGTGCGCCCAAACAGTGGTTTATGACCACAAATAAGGTATCGGTGTACTCAGGAGAAATTGCCCAACAAATTTTGGGATGTATTTTATCCCTTTGCCCATGTGAAACTGAAAAAATGTAGGCAAAAAGAATTTTTTTGTGAAAAAAAAGTGTTTTTTTTCATTTTTATGAATGAATTTGTGAAGCATCTGTTGGTTCAAAGTGCTCACTATGCATCTAGATACCTTCCTTAGGGGGTCTAGTTTCCAAAATGGGGTCATTTGTGGGGGAGCTCCAATGTGGAGACACACGGGGGCCCTCCATACGCGACATGGTGTCCGCTAACAATTTGAATGGAAAATGAGCTCAAATTGTTAGCGGACACCATGTCGCGTTTGGAGGGTCCCTGTGTATCTCCACATTGGAGCTCCCCCACAAGTGACCCCATTTTGGAAACTAGACCCCCTAAGGAACGTATATAGATGCATAGTGAGCACTTTGAACCCCCATATGCTTCAGAAATTCATCCGTAAAAATGAAAAAGAACTTTTTTTTCCACTAAAAAATTTTTTTTTCATTATTACGGATCAATTTGTGAAGCATCTGGGGGTTCAAAGTGCTCACTATGTACCTAGATATGTTCCTTTGGGGGTCTAGTTTCCAAAATAGGGTCACTTGTGGTGGAGCTCCAATGTGGAGACACACAGGGACCCTCCAAACGCGACATGGTGTCCGCTAACAATTTGAGCTCATTTTCCATTCAAATTGTTAGCGGACACCATGTCGCGTTTGGAGGGTCCCCGTGTGTCTCCACATTGGAGCTCCCCCACAAGTGACCCCATTTTGGAAACTACACCCCCAAAGGAACATATCTAGATGCATAGTGAGCACTTTCCCCAGGTGCTTCACAAATTGATCTGTAAAAATGAAAGAAGAAAATTTGTGTGGAAAAAAAAAGTGCTTTTTCATTTTTATTGATGAATTTGTGAAGCATCTGGGGGTTCAAAGTGCTCACTATGCATCTAGATATGTTCCTTAGGGGGTCTAGTTTCCGAAATGGGGTCACTTGTGGCGGAGCTCCAATGTGGAGACACACCGGGAACCTCCAAACGCGACATGGTGTCCGCTAATAATTTGAATGGAAAATTAGCTCAATTTGTTAGCGGACACCATGTCGCATTTGGAGGGTCCCCGTGTGTCTCCACATTGGAGCTCCCTCACAAGTGACCCCATTTTGGAAACTAGACCCCCAAAGGAATGTATCTTTATGCATAGTGAGCACTTTGAACCCCCAGGTGCTTCAGAAATTCATCCGTAAAAATGAAAAAGCACTTTTTTTCCACAAATAATTTCTTTTTTCATTATTACGGATCAATTTGTGAAGCATCTGGGGGTTCAAAGTGCTCACTATGCATCTAGATATAATCCTTTGGGGGTCTAGTTTCCAAAATGGGGTCACTTGTGGGGGAGCTCCAATGTGGAGACACACAGGGGCTCTCCATACGCAACATGGTGTCCACTAACAATTGGAATTGTTAGCGGACACCTTGTAGGATATGAAGAGCCCCTGTGTGCCTAAACATTGGAGCTCCCCCACAAGTGACCCCATTTTGGAAACTAGACAACCCAAGGAACATATCTAGATGCATAGTGAGCACTTTGAACCCCCAGGTGCTTCACAAATTGATCCGTAATAATGAAAAAAGAAACTTTTTGTGGAAAAAAACGTGCTTTTTCATTTTTATGGATGAATTTCTGAAGCACCTGGGGGTTCAAAGTGATCACTATGCATCTAGATACGTTCCTTCGGGGGTCTAGTTTCCAAAATGGGGTCACTTGTGGGGGAGCTCCAATGTTCAGGCACACAGGGAGGGGCTCTCCATACCCGACATGGTTTCCACTAACAATTGTGGTAATTTTCTATTGAAATTGTTAGCGGACACCATGTCGCATATGGAGAACCCGTGTGCCACCAGCACAAGGACAACTGGTAGAGTTGGGGTACAGCACCAGAAAATGCCGCCTCTAATGAATGCGCTATTTTCTTCAGTGGCTGTGGGTCAAAATTTGCAGCGTGGGGGACCCACAACATTTGAGTCTCTCCACGCTGAGGATTCCAGTCAGCCAGCTACCAAGTTGTACATGGCTGGCTACAAATACAGCGAAGGCTTTTTTTTATTTCTAGAACTAATTCTAGAAAAAAAATGACGTAGGGCTCCGCCATATTTTTGGTCCAGCCAGGTACAACTTGGCAGCTACAGACTGCCAGCAACCCCCAGCTGCCTCGTTGTACCTGGCTGCAACCAAAAATACAGCGATGCCCATTTTTTTTTTATTTCTAGAACTAATTCTAGAAAAAAAATGACGTAGGGCTCCGCCATATTTTTGGTCCAGCCAGGTACAACTTGGCAGCTACAGACTGCCAGCAACCCCCAGCTGCCTCGTTGTACCTGGCTGCAACCAAAAATACAGCGATGCCCATTTTTTTTTTATTTCTAGAACTAATTCTAGAAAAAAAATGACGTAGGGCTCCGCCATATTTTTGGTCCAGCCAGGTACAACTTGGCAGCTACAGACTGCCAGCAACCCCCAGCTGCCTCGTTGTACCTGGCTGCAACCAAAAATACAGCGAAGCCCATTTTTTTTTATTTCTAGAACTAATTCTAGAAAAAAAAATGACGTAGGGCTCCGCCATATTTTTGGCCCAGCCAGGTACAACTAGACAGCTGGGGCTGGAATCCTCAGCATGGAAAGGCCCAAGCGTTCTGGGCCCCCCATGCTGCGAATTGCAGCCCGCAGCCGCCCCAGAAAATGGCGCATTCATTGAAGCGCCATTTTCTGGCGCTGTACCCATGCTCTTCCAGTTGCCTTGGTGCCGGTGGCAAACTGGGTAATAAAGGGGTTAATGCCAGCTTTTTATTGGCAGCTGGCACTAAGCCCGAGATTCATAATATTGGGCCAATGTTAGACCCGCCATTAGGAATCTCTGGTAAGTAGTCAATAAATACACACAGAGAAAAATATTTTTATTAGAAAAAAAACACAAACAAATTTCGGACTCCATCTTTATTATAAAAAGATCCGACGTAGTCCACAACGAAGGTCCCACGACGCTCGATCACCTCCGACGTAGTCCACAACGAAGGTCCCACGATCACCATGCAGGGGGATCAGGGATCCCCATGCAGTGGAATGGGGGATCAGGGATCCCCATGCAGGGGATCCCTGATCCCCCATCCCCCTGCATGGGGATCAGGGATCCCCATGCAGGGGGATGGGGGATCAGGGATCCCCATGCAAGGGGATGGGGGATCAGGGATCCCCATGCAGGGGGATGGGGGATCAGGGATCCCCATGCAGGGGGATCAGGGATCCCCATGCAGGGGGATGGGGGATCAGGGATCCCCATGCAGGGGCATGGGGGATCAGGGATCCCCATGCAGGGGGATCAGGGATCCCCATGCAGGGGGATGGGGGATCAGGGATCCCCATGCAGGGGGATCAGGGATCCCCATGCAGGGGGATGGGGGATCAGGGATCCCCATGCAGGGGGATCAGGGATCCCCATGCAGGGGGATGGGGGATCAGGGATCCCCATGCAGGGGGATGGGGGATCAGGGATCCCCGTGCAGGGGGATCAGGGATCCCCATGCAGGGGGATGGGGGATCAGGGATCCCAGTGCAGGGGGATCAGGGATCCCCATGCAGGGGGATGGGGGATCAGGGATCCCCGTGCAGGGGGATCAGGGATCCCCATGCTGGGGGATGGGGGATCAGGGATCCCCGTGCAGGGGGATCAGGGATCCCCATGCAGGGGGATGGGGGAGGTCTTACCAGACGTCGGGTGAGAGCGGCGGTCGCAGGCAGGAGGACGGAAGCGGGAGGCGGCCGCGGCAGGAGGACGCAAGCGGGAGGCGGCGGCAGGAGGACGCAAGCGGGAGGCGGCGGCGGCAGGAGGACGCAAGCGGGAGGCGGCGGCGGCAGGAGGTGGTGAGTACCGGTCACCGGCGGGGGGGCCCAGAAACAGCGGGGGACAGGGGGATGAGCCGGGGGGGGGGGGCAGGCACAGTGGGGGACAGGGGGATGAGCGGGGAGGGCAGACACAGTGGGGGACAGGGGGATGAGGGGGGGAAGTGATGCACATAATAGGGCACAAGCAGGGGATGATTGCAGGAGCCGGGCACAGCTCACAGCCCGGCTCCTGCAGAGATCATGCAGGGAAGTGCTGACATTCAGCACTTTCCTGCGCGATTTTGATGTGATCGGTCGGTCAGATTGACTGACCGATCACATCGCTCTGAGTGTGGGGACCTCTAACAGGGGTCCCCACACCTCTGCCCCTGACCCTTGGCTGTCACTGACAGCTTTTAGATTTGAGCTGTCACTGTTCGTTTAGGAGCAGTGACAGTTCAAAGCCATGACGAGTATACTCGTCATGATGCGGGAACTGACATCTTTTCATGACGAGTATACTCGTCATTGGTCGTAAAGAGGTTAAAGGAGTTATCTGAAGAGCCACATGTGAATGGTGCAGCAGAGGGAATAATCAGCCACAGCTCCATTTACATAGTGCTCTTCAAAGCTCCGTTTGTCAGGATTTTGGGGTCTCAGTGGTCAGCAACACAGACACACAGCCTCAGCCAGCCACACACAGCCTCAGCCAGCCACACACAGCCTCAGCCAGCCACACACAGCCAGCCACACACAGACACACAGCCAGCTACCCACATACAGCCACACAGAGCTACAGCCACACACAGGTAGCCACATAGACAGCCACCAGCCATATATAGACGCAGACAGACACACAACCAGCCACCGAGACAGCCAGCCACACAAACAGCCAGCCACACACACAGCCAGCCACACACACACACAGCCAGCCACACATACAGCTACAGCCACAGCCAACCACACATACAGCTACAGCCACAGCCAGCCACACATACAGCTACAGCCACAGCCAGCCACACATACAGCTACAGCCAGCCACACACAAACAGCCAGCCACATAGAGAGCAACATAGACAATCATAGCCAACCACACACAGACCGCCACACACACCACACAGGAAAATAGTCAGCCATACACAGCCAGCCACACACACAGCCACAGCCAGCCACACAGTCCCAGCCACACACAGCCAAGCATCCGCAGCCACACACACACACAGCCACACAGCCGCAGCCACACAGCAGCAGCCACACAGCCCCAGCCACAGAGGCACAGCCCCAGACACAGAGGCACAGCCCCAGCACCAGACACAGAGGCACAGCCAGCCCCAGGCACAGAGGCACAGCCCCAGCCCAGGGCACAGAGGCAACCCAGCCCCAGGCCCACAGAGGCACAGCCCCAGCCCCCAGAGGCACAGCCCCAGCAGCACAGAGGCACAGCCCCAGGCACAGAGGCACAGCGCCAGGCACAGAGGCACAGCCCCAGCCACCAGAGCACAGAGGCACAGCCCCAGGCACAGAGGCACAGAGGCACAGCCCCAGGCACAGAGGCACAGCCCCAGGCACAGAGGCACAGCCAGGCACAGGCCCAGCCCCAAGCACAGAGGCACAGCCCCAGCCCCAGAGGCACAGCCCAGCCACGAGGCACAGCCCCAGCCCCAAGGCACAGAGGCACAGCCCCAGCCCCAAGGGCACAGCCCCAGCCCCAGCGCACAGAGGCACAGCCCCAGCCCACGCACAGAGGCACAGCCCCAGCCCCAGGGCACAGAGGCACAGCCCCAGCCACAGGCGCACAGAGGCACAGCCCCCAGGCCACAGAGGCACAGCCCCAGGCACAGAGGCACGAGGCACAGCCCCAGGCACAGAGGCACAGCCCCAGGCACAGAGGCACAGCCCTAGGCACAGAGGCACAGGCACAGAGGCACAGCCCCAGGCACAGAGGCACAGAGGCACAGCCCCAGGCACAGAGGCCCCAGCACAGAGGCACCCAGGCACAGAGGCACAGCCCCAGGCACAGAGGCACAGAGGCACAGCCCCAGGCACAGAGGCACAGCCCCAGGCACAGACCACAGCCCCAGGCACAGAGGCACAGCCCCAGGCACAGAGGCAGAGGCACAGCCCCAGGCACAGAGGCACAGCCCCAGGCACAGAGGCACAGCCCCAGCACAGAGGCACAGAGGCACAGCCCCAGGCACAGAGGCAGAGGCACAGCCCCAGGCACAGAGGCACAGCCCCAGGCACAGAGGCACAGCCAGGCAAGGCACAGCCCCAGGCACAGAGGCAGAGGCACAGCCCCAGGCACAGAGGAGCACAGCCCCAGGCACAGAGGACACAGCCCCAGGCACAGAGGCACAGAGGCACAGCCCCAGGCACAGAGGCACAGCCCCAGGCACAGAGGCACAGCCCCAGCCCCAGGCGCACAGAGGCACAGCCCCAGGCACAGAGACACAGCCCCAGGCACAGAGGCACAGAGGCACAGCCCCAGGCACAGAGGCACAGCCCCAGGCACAGACCACAGCCCCAGGCACAGAGGCACAGCCCCAGGCACAGAGGCAGAGGCACAGCCCCAGGCACAGAGGCACAGCCCCAGGCACAGAGGCACAGAGGCACAGCCCCAGGCACAGAGGCACAGCCCAGGCACAGCCAGGCACAGAGGCACAGCCCCAGCCCAGGCGACAGAGGACAGCCCCAGGCACAGAGGCACAGCCCCAGGCACAGAGGCACAGAGCAAGCCCAGGCACAGAGGCACAGCCACCAGGCACAGAGGCACAGAGGCACAGCCCCAGGCACAGAGGCACAGCCCAGCCAGCCCAGGCACAGAGGCACAGCCCCAGGACAGAGCACAGCACAGGCACAGAGGCACAGCCCAGGCACAGAGGCACAGCCCAGGCACAGAGGCACAGCCCCAGGCACAGGCACAGCGGCACAGCCCAGGCACAGAGGCACAGCCGCCAGGCACAGAGGCAGCCCAGCCCAGCACAGAGCACAGCCAGGCACAGAGGCACAGCACCAGGCACAGAGGCACAGAGGCACATCCCCCAGGCACAGAGGCACAGCCCCAGGCACAGAGGTACAGGCCCAGGCACAGAGGCACAGCCCCAGGCACAGAGGCACAGCCCCAGGCACAGAGGCACAGAGGCACAGGCCCAGGCACAGAGGCACAAGCCCAGCCCCAGGCACAGAGGCACAGCCCCAGGCACAGAGGCACAGAGGCACAGGCCCAGGCACAGAGGCACAGCCCCAGGCACAGAGGCACAGCCCCAGGCACAGAGGCACAGCCCCAGCCCCAGGCACAGAGGTACAGCCCCAGCCACAGGCACAGAGGCACATGCCTCAGCTGATGGTGAAAGTACCTTGCCTTGCTTTCCTCTGCTTTGACTTGCCATCTCGCACTGCCCAGGTCCGCACCAGGAAGAGTGAGGAGGAGACTGTACGCTGTCTTCAGGCCAGCTCCACTGGCTGCCTGCACAGGGACCACCGGTAATGGCTGGGGTCGGGGTGGCCAATGCGTTTCCATTTCGTTGGCGGGATAGCAGAATGTGTGCTCTCTCCGCCCACAAAGAACGTGCTGTCGTGATTTCGGCACAGCACGGCACAGCACAGCCCGCTCCAATAGAAGTATGAGCCACTGCCTGGGCCGCCCGCTGATTGGTGTGCAGAGTCTGTGCACCAACAAGTGAGTCTCTTTCATGACTTATAATGCCACAAAATCATTTAAAAGCAGCCAGTCCTGCGGTGGGAGGAACTGGCGGCCCCCACACCCCGCCACCAGCCGGCCCATCGGGAAAAGTCCCGCTCCTCCCGCCTGTCAGTCCGGGCCTGCCCTGGTGGTAGGTTAGAAGGAATAGCACAGGACTGGTTGAGAAGTAGAGGGCAAGGGTGGTGGCCCAGACCTCCTCGTCATCTGAGGTACCTGTTGGTACAGGGCTAGCCAGGCAACCCACTCCAGGGCCAGACTAGCTTCCCAGGTTTCCTTGCCCGTTATTCCATCCTGCTTCTTTTCCCTCATCTGCTACAAGCATGACAGTATGGTTGTGTCTGCAGAACTGTGGAATAGCCAATGATAAAAAAAACTAAATGTAGCAGAAAAGGGAAATAAAAGCTTTCGAAGAATTCCAAACTTTAGTTTGCATGATGAATTTTTGATGCTACATACAGTACAGACCAAAATTTTGGACACACCTTCTCATTCAAAGAGTTTTCTTTATTTTCATAACTATGAAAATTGTAGATTCACACTGAAGGCATCAAAACTATGAATTAACACATGTGGAATTATATAAGCCGAGTTTTTCAGCCCAAAAATTGGGCTTAAAAGTCCCCCCCTCGGCTTATACGCGAGTCACTCGGTATACACAGCCCCCCATCGGTATACAGGCCCCCCCCTTGGTGCCACAAACCTGTAAAGGAATAATCATTATACTTATCCATGTTCTCGCCGCTGCCACCGCCGACATCGCGCTCCTCGGGCTTCTTCTGGCTCCGGTGGGCGCAGGCAATGACGTCATTGTCTGTGCGCCGGAGGAAGCCGGAAGAAGCCGGATGAAGCCGGAGGAGCGCGATGCAGAGCAGCGGCAGCGGTGAGGACAGGGATAAGTATAATGATTATTCCTTTACAGGTTTGCGGCACCAAGGGGGGGCTGTATACCGACTGGGGCCTGTATATACCACCACTGGGGCCTGCATACCGATGGGGGGGGAGGCTGTATACCGACTGGGGCCTGTATATACAACCACTGGGGCCTGTATACCGATGGGGGGGCTGTATACCGACTGGGGCCTGTATATACCACCACTGGGGCCTGTATATACCACCACTGGGGCCTGTATATACCACTACTGGGGCCTGTATATATCACCACTGGGGCCTGTATATACCACTCGGGCTGCTGTATATACTGCTGGGGCCTGTATATACCACTGGGGAGGCTGCTGTATACTACCACTGGGGAGGCTGCTGTATACTACCACTGGGGAGGCTGCTGTATACTCCCACTGGGGAGGTTGCTGTATACTACCACTGGGGAGGCTGCTGTATACTACCACTGGGGAGGCTGCTGTATACTCCCACTGGGGAGGCTGCTGTATACTATCACTGGGGAGGCTGCTGTATACTACCACTGGGGAGGCCTGTATACCACTGGGGGGGCCTGTATACCACACTGCTGGGGGCTGTATACCTGTGCTGGGGTCCAACCTCGGCTTATACACGAGTCAATAGGTTTTCCCAGGTTTTGGGGGAAAAAGTAGGGGGGTCGGCTTATACACGGGTCGGCTTATACACGAGTATATACGGTGCTTAACAAAAAAGTGTGAAACAACTGAAAATATGTCTTATATTCTAGGTTCTTCAAAGTAGCCACCTTTTGCTTGGATTACTGCTTTGCACACTCTTGGCATTCTCTTGATGAGCTTCAAGAGGTAGTCACCGGAAATGGTCTTCCAACAGTCTTAAAGGAGTTCCCAGAGATGCTTAGCACTTGTTGGCCCTTTTGCCTTCACTCTGCGGTCCAGATCACCCCAAACCATCTCGATTGGGTTCAGGTCTGGTGACTGTGGAGGCCAGGTCATCTGGCGTAGCACCCCATCACTCTCCTTCTTGGTCAAATAGCCCTTACACAGCCTGAGGCCCTGTTGAAAAATAAATGACGGTCGAACTAAACACAAACCGGATGGAATAGCATGCCGCTGCAAGATGCTGTGGTAGCCATGTTGGTTCAGTGTGCCTTCAATTTTGAATAAATCCCCAACAGTGTCACAAGTAAAACACCCCCACACCATTTCATCTCCTCCTCCATGCTTCACGGTGGGAACCAGGCATGTAGAGTCCATGCTTTCACCTTTTCTGCGTCGCACAAAGACACGGTGTTTGGAACCAAAGATCTCAAATTTGGACTTATCAGACCAAAGCACAGATTTCCATTGGTCTAATGTCCATTCCTTGTGTTCTTTAGCCCAAACAAGTCTCTTCTGCTTGTTGCCTGTCCTTAGCAGTGGTTTCCTAGCAGCTATTTTACCATGAAGGCCTGCTGCATAAAGTCTCCTCTTAACAGTTGTTATAGAGATGTGTCTGCTGCTAGAACTCTGTGTGGCATTGACCTGGTCTCTAATCTGAGCTGCTGTTAACCTGCGATTTCTGAGGCTGGTGACTCGGATGAACTTATCCTCCGCAGCAGAGGTGACTCTTCGTCTTTCTTTCCTGGGGCATCCTCATGTGAGACTCTTTCTTTGTAGCGCTTGATTGATTTTGCAACTGCACTTGGGGACACTTTCAAAGTTTTCCCAATTTTTCAGACTGACTGACCTTCATTTCTTAAAGTAATGATGGCCACTCGTTTTTTTTTACGTAGATGCTTTTTTATACAAATTCTAACAGTCTATTCAGTGAGACTATGAGCTATGTATCCACCAGACGTCTGCACAATACAACTGATGGTCCCAACTCCATTTATAAGGCAAGAAATCACACTTATTAAACCTGACAGGGCACACCTGTGAAGTGAAAACCATTCGGTGACTATATCTTGAAGCTCATCAAGAGAATGCGAAAAGTGTGCAAAGCAGTAATCAAAGCATAAGGTGGCTACTAGGGATGGGCGAATCTACTCGCTAGGACTCGTTACTCGGCGAGTAGTAAGGGACTCGCAGGACTCGGTACTCTGCGAGTTTCCCAGCGTTTACTCGCACGAGTCCAATGCAAATCAATGGCAAACGCTGACAAAACTAGGATTGCCATTGTCTTGCATTAGACTCGGCTACTGTGCCAGTGATAGCAGGGAAACTCGAAAAGTAACTGCTGTTAGTTTGCAAGCCGAGTCCAGCTGTCTTCTCTGTGCAGGCTGCCGCAGCTCCAGGGTCCTAGAGCCCGCCTGTTCACAGAGATGATGTAGCAGTGCTGAGATTGTTCTCAGTCTGCTCATTCCCTGTGCATAGACATCTATATCTATGCACAGGGGATGTAGCAGAGAGGACATCGCGTTTTGGACTGCGTCGGACAGAAGAGGATTTTTTTAATTAAAGATGGAGTCCCTAATGGCTTTTTTTTTTTATTTCTAATAAAATTTTTTCTCTGTGTTGTGTTTTTTTAACCCTTTATTGGAGATTCTTAGTGGCTGGGTCAAACGTGGCCTGACATTAAGAATCTCGGGCTTAATACCAGCTTGTATAACAAAGCTGGTATTAACCCCTTTATTACCCAGCGTGCCACCGCCACCAGGGCCGCTGGAAGAGAGGGGTTCAGCGCCAGAGGATGGCGTTTCAATGAACGCGCCATCTTCTGGGGCGGCTGCGGGCTGCAATTTGCAGCGGGGGGTGCCCAGAAAGCTTGGGCCTCCCTGCGCTGCGGATTCCAGCCCCCAGCTGCTTAGCTGTACCTGGCTAGACATAGAAATTGCGTGGAGCCCCACGCATTTTTTTTTAATTATTTCATGAAATTCATGAAATAATTAAAAAAAAGGGCTCCCCTATATTCTTGTGTCCGGCCAGGTACAAATAGGCACCTGGGGGTTGGGGGCAGCCTGTCGCTGCCTGCTGGATCCGGCTGGTTCCAGAAATACGTCGAAGCCCACGTGAAATTTTTTTCTGACAAATCCATAAAACAATGTAAATAAAAGGGACTGCATCTTTATTAACCCCTGGACCATGGGCGAGGGGTTAATAAAGATGCAGTCCCTTTTTTAGGATTGTTTTATTGATTTTTCAGAAAATAAAATAACATGGGCTTCGCCGTATTTCTGGAACCAGCCGGATCCAGCAGGCAGCGACGGGCTGCCCCCAACCCCCAGGTGCCTATTTGTACCTGGCCAGACACAAGAATATAGGGGAGCCCTTTTTTTTAATTATTTCATGAATTTCATGAAATAATTTAAAAAAAATGCGTGGGGCTCCGCGCAATTTCTATGTCTAGCCAGGTACAGCTAAGCAGCTGGGGGCTGGAATCCGCAGCGTAGGGATGCCCAAGCTTTCTGGGCACCCCCCGCTGCAAATTGCAGCCCGCAGCCGCCCCAGAAGATGTCGCGTTCATTGAAGCGCCATCCTCTGGCGCTGAACCCCGCTCTTCCAGCGGCCCTGGTGGCGGTGGCACACTGGGTAATAAAGAGGTTAGGGCCAGCTTTGT
This sequence comes from Allobates femoralis, assembly GCA_033576535.1. Taxonomy (NCBI): domain Eukaryota; kingdom Metazoa; phylum Chordata; class Amphibia; order Anura; family Aromobatidae; genus Allobates; species Allobates femoralis. Next base: position 405,650,220 of record JARQOC010000002.1, on the reverse strand, counting down.
ATTATCAGCTGGCCCTAAGCCCAAAATTTATGGCGGTCACGCCAATATTAGACATGACCGCCATGAATTTCTATTAAATTGTTTTAAAAAAAAACACAACACAGAGAAAATTTTTTATTAGAAATAAAAAAAAGCCATTAGGGACTCCATCTTTAATTAAAAAAATCCTCTTCCGTCCGACGCAGTCCAAAACGCGATGTCCTCTCTGCTACATCCCCTGTGCATAGATATAGATGTCTATGCACAGGGAATGAGCAGACTGAGAACAATCTCAGCTCTGCTACATCAGGCAGCAGGTGGGCTCTAGGACCCTGGAGCTGCGGCAGCCAGCACACAGAGCAGACAGGACTCTTATCTGTGCGAGTTTCCCAGCGATTACTTACACAGTAAACGAGTCCAATGCAAATCAATGGCAAAACTAGGATTGCTTCAGGCTGAAGCTTCCGAGACACATCTGTGATTTGTAAATCGCACACTACTCGCTATTGCTTGCTTCCCCATTCATTAACATTGGACTCGCTAGACTCGCAACGAGTAGCGAGTCCTGTGGTCGGACTCGCTAGAGTCAAGCGATTCCGAGTAATTTAGGATTCGCCCATCACTAGTGGCTACTTTTGTGGCACCTCAGGGTTCATGTGCCACAGTAACATCCCCAAGGGTTAATTCCCCACACAACCCACAACACTACACTAGAGCCTCCAGGCCAGAAGGGGGAGCTAAAGCTGCTTCCCTATATATTCTAGTGTGGAGAGGAAGTGGACAGTTTAGTTCCTGGGAGGACTGAGGAAGAAGGATCTGGGTGTCAAAGAGCTGCGTTAGGCTCATTCCATGGTCCACTGTCCAATTCCAGGCCTAGCCAGGGTCTGAGGAAAGGAGACAGGAACAGAGAGGAACACACCTGGGAGACCAAGATACCCTGAAACTCACCCCAGAGGAGCGCACAGAACGGATACCGAATCCAGGACTGTGCATGAAACATGCAGCACAGTGAACACCGGATTAGTGAATGTCCCACATCTTCACTGTATCACAGCGAAGCAACACGGTGGGGTCAGGAGCACAGGACAAGACTCAAATTGCCTAGCAAGTTGGTACCCTTGAGTGGAGACAGGGCCGGCAGCTTAGCTAAAGTGGCAGCAGGGTCACACACAGAGCGCAGGAATAGGGAGCCGAGGACCCGGCCAGGGTGGGAGCAACCCGTCCCCTGTACAGACTCCGTGGACAGTACTCAGCTGAATTACCATCTACAGTAAAAGACGTGGAAAAGAACAAAACCATGAGTCTGTGTAATACTTGCGCTCAAGCCCCACTTCCCCTCACAAACTGTTGTCATCACTACTGCCCCAGGGACCAGGCTCTGCCCGTGGGGAGCCGTCACATCACAGGCTGATATCCATCATCCCCGGAGGTTCTGCAGCAGCGGTGGTCACCCTGACCACATACCATGGGTGGCGTCACGACTCTATCCCCTGTAAATAACCCCCAACCTTTACTTGTGGGCTCGGGACAAGGTCCGGACCAAGACCGCTGTGATCCCCCGTGATACCCCGGTCCGGTACCGAGTACCCCGTCCCAGTGGGCTCGACAACTTGGCGTCATGAACAGGATCTACCGTACCCGGTAAACCGGGTACCATGTGCCGTGATTTATGTGAACTGCGTCAATTTTGAACTGCTGCCATTACAAAGCATGCGCAGGAAGAAAAGGTGGCATGTCATCATGGGTGGTACCCTGCAAGAGCGCGAAGCTAGCCTCCTCCTCAGTGCTGACGTCATCGGGGGAGGAGAATCCCTGTCCCACTGCGGAACCTTTGATAGACATCTAGACGGAAGCGGAAGACCAGGAGAGTTGACCTTAACTAAGGGGGCGCAAGATGTCGCAACAAGGAGATGCTGTGGTACCGGACAACAGCGGAGTACCCGGCAGTGCTGCGGTGCAAGGAGCAGCACCCATCATGCTGTTCCTGATGCCGTACACTCCGGGAGCAATGTGGCTACCACAATACTCAGGTGAGCCCAATACCCTCAATGACTTTGTTACAAAAATAAAAGCGTACTACACTATGTACCCCCTGACAGAAGCCCAGCGTGTTGGTATGATTATTGGGCAGTTAACCGGCAATGCACAGCGGGAAGTTACATCCTGGCTGGACACAGACAAAGACATTGTAGAGCATCTTGTGGCTGGCCTGAAAGCAGCATTTGAGTCCAGTGCTGACACAATGGCTAAAATAAGGTTCTTTGGATGCCAACAAAAGCCTAAAGAGAGCACAAGAGATTATGCCTTAAACCTGCAGGAAGCGCTAAAAGCACTCAAATTAGCAGAACCTGCCTTAGCCCCATGAGCTGACAAAATGCTGATAGATCAGTTCATAAAGGGCCTCCTATCCCTGTCCTATATAGGACATTTGAGCATGATGACCATCCAGAATCCCGAATAACTTTTGCCCAGCTAAAAGATAGAGCCATCCGCCTCCAGCAGAAATAAGAGCCCTGGGCTATAAACTCTATTCAAGGCCCTACAGCAGCACCCCAGCAGCCAGGAGCATCAGCGACATCTGCCATGTTAGCGACTGCTGCTGAACACAGAGAGCCTATCTCCAATGAGGCCCTCAACCAAAAGCTAGATGCCCTGATGGACGCTGTTGTTTCCATGGCTAAGGTCATCAAGAAGCTGTGTGGATCCAAGCCTACATCCAAGATCGAGTTGGCGACCAGCAAGGAGGATGTCCCGTGGATGAGGCCCAGGAAGTACCAAGCGATGAGAGGATGACCCAGCGAACGCTATCAGCCGGTTGGACAGCCCATTTGCTGCCGTTGCAAGGAGCCAGGTCACATTGCCCGGGAATGTGCTTTAAACGAGGATCCCCTGGGAAGGCGGGCCGCTCCTCAGGAATAAATTCTCAAGGTCCTTCAGCCTGGTATGACAAGTTTGTGGGAGGACGTCCAGTCATCCCTATCGTGTTGGATGGCATTCCCTTCAGCACCTTGTTGGATACCGGGTCCCAGATAACATCAATTCCACATGTTCTCTACAAGAGGTATTGGGCTGATTCAGACATTAGCATGGTCCATCTAACGTTGCATTGAACTTATGGGCTAGCAATGGTGAAATAATATCACAAGTTGGGTTCAGAGAAATCACCATTCAGATTGGGAAGGTAGAATTGAAGAACCAGGGTATTATAATTGTAGATGTTGACCGGCGAGAATGTGAACCAGTAATGTTGCTAGGAATTAATATAATTGAAATTTTTTTCCGAGGTAATTACTGTCTTACAGCAAATCGCCGAGACTGCCAGAATCGGGCAACAGAGACTCCTGCAAAAAGAAATAAAAGCCTTAATGCTGAAACAGCAGGTAGAAATATCAGGAGGTGAAATTGTCAGTGTAAGGGTAAATGATCCGATACCCATTGTAATACCTCCCAAAACTGAAATGTTGGTCTGGTGTAGAGCCGCAATAGCTATTAAAGGGCGAGACTATCAGGCCCTGGTAGAACCCGTGTACTCAGACAGTAGGCCCACTATACTGACGGCCAGAGGAGTAGTTGAGGTACATCGAGGAAGAGTGCCAATACGCCTTCTAAATTGCGGGGAAGATGAGGTCACCATACCGAAGTATGCTACCATGGCTAAATTATTTACGGTTTTGATAACAATGCCATCACAGCCGTCGAGCCCTTGAACCTGTCAAGTCAGGCGGATGACAATGGCTCAGAGGAAAAGCTGGAGGATTGATGCCAAAAACTACACGTGGGTACCAGTTCTACACCTCCCCATCAAAAGCATGGAGTATACCGGGTAGTAAATGAATATGAGCAGATATTCAGCAAACACCTGTTAGACTTTGGGCAAATTAAAGGGGTAGAGCACACTATACCCACAGGTAACCATCAGCCTATAAAAGACCAATACCACCCGCTCACTATCAAACCACCAAAGACATGCTCAAAGAGATGAAAACGGCAGGTGTAATAAGAGACAGTTGTAGCCCATGGGCAGGGCCTTTAGTGTTGGTTAAAAAGAAGGACGGGACCATGAGAATGTCCGTAGACTACCAGCAGATCAACCGCATTACACACAAGGATGCATACCCATTACCTAGGATTGAGGAGTCATTAGCCGCATTAAAATCTGCTAACTACTTTTCTACCCTACATCTGACTAGTGGGTACTGGCAAGTTCCAGTGGCGGAGGATGACAAGGAGAAGACAGCGTTTACTACGCCGATGGGCCTCTGTGAGTTCAATTGTATGCTGTTTGGACTCTGCAACGCACCCGGTACCTTCCAACACCTGATGGAGAGCTGCCTAGGACATAAGAACTTTAAAACTGTCCTCCTGTTCCTGGATGATGTCATAGTCTACTCCAAAACATATGAACAACATCTACAAGACCTGGCAGAAGTGTTTGAAGCCTTGTCCGGATACGGCATGAAGATCAAACTATCCAAGTGCCACCTTCTCAAGCCAAAGGTGCAGTACCTAGGACATGTAGTGAGTTCAGAGGGAGTAGCACCGGATCCTGATAAAGTCACCCTGATAAGGGGTTGGCCAAGACCCACTAATGTGAAAGAGGTGAGGCAATTCCTGGACTGGTGGGCTATTATAGAAGATTTATCAGAGGGTTCACGAAGTTAGCAGCTCCCCTACAAGACATCCTGGTAGAACAGTCAAAAAGGTCTTTAACCCGTAATCCCCCTTTCTAGTGGAGTGACAAGAGGGAAGAATCCTTCAAAAAGCTAAAGTGGGCGCTGACAGGAGAGGAGATCCTGGCGTATCCGGATTACCATCAACCCTTCATTCTGTACACGGATGCCAGCAAGGTGGGACTGGGAGCAGTACTGTCACAGAAGCAAGGAGGCAAAGAGAGAGTTATTGCCTTTGCTAGCAGGAAACTCCGGCCTACGGAAAGAAACCCTGAGAATTACAGTTCCTTCAAATTAGAACTACTGGCAGTAGTTTGGGCTGTAACCGAACATTTCAAGCACTACCTGGCAGCTGCAGAATTTACCATCTACACGGATAACAACCCATTGATCCACCTGGACTCAGCAAAATTAGGTGCGCTGGAGCAGCGATGGATAGCCCGGTTGTCTAACTACAATTTTGTCATCAAATATAGGGCAGGCCGCAAGAACAGGAATGCAGATGGCTTATCCCGGATGCCACACCTGAAAGATGTGGAAGAGGAACCGGAGGAGTTGGAAGAAATTGAACTACCAGCCTTTCACCGTTCTAAGGTAGAACAGTATCAACCCGGCATCTACCAAAAACAACAGGAGGCAAATCTCAACCGGTTAGCGCACCATGGATGTGCTGACACCCAAGATAGCGATCCAGCTGTGAAGCTAGTGAAAGAACTGCTTACACAACAAGGTGCATACCCTAATCAGGACGCTCTAGCTGAGACCCAACAACTCTGGAAACAAAGAAGCAAGTTGTTCCTATATCAAGGGAAGCTCTGCAGAAGACACACCAACCCTAGAACTCATGAGTTAGTCTGGCAGATCATCGTACCCAAGAGATAAGTCAAAATGGTCTTAGAAGCTTACCACGACAAGTGCTCTTAAGAGAGAGATTCTACTGGGTTGGCATGAGAAAATCAGTTGAAGATTGGTGTAGAACATGTGGCCCGTGCAACCTCAGAAGAAAGGATCAACAGAGTCAGAGAGCCCCACTCCAGTCCATAGTAACCAAGCAACCACTTGAATTAGTTGCGCTAGACCACGTCAAGTTGTCACCAAGCCGGTCAGGCTATGTCTATGCCCTAACCATCATAGACCATTACTCCAGCTTCTTAGTGGTGGTACTCGTCAAGAACTTGACAGCGAAGACAGCTGCAAGAGCTTTTCAGACATATTTCTGCAAACCTCATGGCTACCCGAAACAAGTCCTTGCAGATCAAGGTCCAGCTTTCGAGTCAGAGATTTTCCAGGAATTCTGCAACATGTACGGCTGTAAGAAGATCCACATGACAGCCTATCATCCCCAAACAATGGCTTATGCGAAAAGATGAACCATATTGTAAATGACATGTTGAAAACCTTACCAGCGTCAGAGAGAAATCAATGGTCAGAGAAATTACTCGACTTGGTAGACTTGTACAACCAAGTCCCGGTGAGTTCTACAAACTGCACCCCAGCCTATCTTATGCGAGCAAGGCCCAGTAAGCTGCCAATTGATTTAGATATGGGAATTCTGAAACCAGATGCAGAAGTGGAAGAATCCAATTGGGATACCCTACGTCAACAGCAGTATCACCAAGTACAAGAGTGCGTAGAGAAAAGTCTCCAGCAAGCTAGAGAAAGACAAGAGAGAACATTTAATCAACATGCTCTAGCAACCCCATTACAACCTGGTGAGCAAGTTCTCAAGAGAAAGAGACACACCAACAAATTGGATAATCAGTGGAAACCACCCCATATACAGTCTTACCATCAAATGCCAAATGCCAAAGTGTGTCTAATCAGCAAGGACGAAGGAAGGATGTCAGCAGTTGTGTCAAGAGACCATCTTAAACCGTGTCCTAAAACCCTGAAGACACCAGAAGTAACCTTACCCGTATAGGTCCAACCTGTTAAGAAAGAAGAGGATGTGTTCCATACCGTCTTAGGAGATTTCCCCAAAACATGGCCAAATTACTACAGAGCAGTTGTAGTTCCCATGATTGCTGTCCCTCCAGTGGTAGAACCAACACCAGAACCCGTACCACAAGAAGTCCCAAGACATGACGAACTGGAAGTTAAGCCTGAAGAGGAAGAACCAATTCCTGGTCCCAGTGAGCTTGCCAGTCCTACTGTCAGATCTCCATCCTCAGTAGTAACAGATACTCCAAGTAGGTACACATCCACCCACACCATTATGCTAACTATACCCAGTACACCAGCATTACGCAGATCACAGCGTAGTACCCAGGGTCAGATACCGGCTAGGTACAAGGAATAAAGTGTGGAATCAAATGTGAAATGTAAATATGTTTGTTATAAAGCTAAATAGAACCTATTAAAGTGTAAGTGTACAATAAGGGTGAGAGTAGCATGCTGTTAGGTGGAAGCCACGGAGAGTAAGAACTTGGCTTCTTATGCGGTGACCTGAGGGCTTAGGAGCCTACTGCAACTAATCCAGAGACTCCCATACGTGTGAATATTGTTGTAACGTTAAAAGCCCAGTACCTACAGAGACTGTCCTGTATGAACTCATTATATATTCTTGAACTTGAACTTCTTTTTCTTCTTTATAACTACTGACCATACATACCACGGAACTGGTTGTGGTATAGACTTTCTTGTATATATTTACCAGCCCCGGAGGCAATAGACTAAACCCCCGGAAGGACTGATTTGTTTTGAACGTTTTGGACTCTTTTTGAGTTTCAGTGGTTTTTCTGTATTTAGTAATTGTTTGTTATGTCATGTGTTTGTTTTTCTCTACAGTCTCGGAGTACTGTTCTTTACTAAGGGGGAATGTGGCACCCCAGGGTTCATGTGCCACAGTAACATCACCAAGGGTTAATTCCCCACACAACCCACAACACTACACTAGAGCCTCCAGGCCAGAAGGGGGAGCTAAAGCTGCTTCCCTATATATTCTGGTGTGGAGAGTAAGTGGACAGTTTAGTTCCTGGGAGGACTGAGGAAGAAGGACCTGGGTGTCAAAGAGCTGCGTTAGGCTCATCCCACAGTCCACTTTCCAATTCCAGGCCTAGCCAGGGTCTGAGGAAATGAGACAAGAACAGAGAGGAACACACCTGGGAGACCGAATTACCCTGAAACTCACCCCAGAGGAGCGCACAGGATCCGTGACTGTGCATGAAACATACACCAGATTAGTAAAGGTCCCAAATCTTCACTGTACCACAGCGAAGCAACACGGCGGAGTCAGGAGCACAGGACAAGACTCACGTTGCCTAGCAAGTTGGTACCCGTGAGGGGAGACAGGGCCGGCAGCTTAGCTAAAGCAGCAGCAGGGCCACACACACAGCGCAGGAATAGTGAGCTTACGACCCGGCCAATGTGGGAGCAACGCGGCCCCTGTACAGACTCCGTGGACACTACTCAGCTGAATTACCATCTACAGTAAAAGACCTGGAAAACTACAAAACCGTGAGTCTGTGTAATCCTTGCACTCGAGCCCCGCTCCCCCTCACAAACTGTTGTCATCACTACTGCTCCGGGGACCAGGCTCTGCCCGTGGGGAGCCGTTACATCACAGGCTGCAATTCATCATCCCCGGAGGTTCTGCAGCAGTGGTGGTCACCCTGACGACATACGATCCTCTTTGATGAGATAATCAGAGAACACTGTCAGGAGATAATGGGGCCCAACATTTCTCTATCTTCTGCATTCTATAAGTCTGCAGAAATTGGACTGCATTGACATGTCATCTGAGTAGTGTTATGATTTCCTTGCAGCCATATACCTGAATGGGTGCACACCATCCAATTTGTACTGCATGCTACAATTTTTTTCTCATTCTAAAGGTACTGTTACACGACGCAATATCACCTGCAATATCGCACCAAAGTCTCGTGCAACAGGGCGAAGTGACTGTAATTTAGCGCTGGAGCGATATCGCCTGATTTATGTACAGAAATTGAATGAAGATAATAATACCAAAGTATTTGTGATTGCAATCATTTTCAGGATGAAACTGAGTATTATCTGACAGAATTGCAGGGGTGTCAATACTTTTGGCCACAACTGTAACTACTTTTATGGTGAAGATGATGCGACAATATATATTTTAATGGAATCAGCATTAAAACAATCATATGCTATCTTTAGCTAGCGCTATCATTCATTTTTACAATAGTAGCCTAAATTGGGAGAATGTGACAATAGCTTTTTGCATTAATGGCAAACCATGTAAACAGTGAATGTTTCTAGTCAATTAAAAGAAATGGAGAGACAAGAGGCGCACCATAGGGAATTACCCAGATATGAAATGGATAATATAGTTTACAGGGAGTTGCTCATCTTGTAGGGTTGTGAAGGGTCGCAACCACTATGATCATTTAAAATCAGTGAGGCTGCCTTCACATTAGCGTTCCCCTCTGCAGCGTTCTGCGGAGGGGTCCGCAATGTGTGCGCAGCGGCCGCCAGCTCCTATCTTTATAATGGGAGCGCACGGTGCTGCGCTTGACAGCGCAGGACCGTGCGCACCCATTCACTCCCATATGTGATTTGTGCACAGGCGGACGCCTGCGCACAAATCACACACTCCCCCGCACCAGGACGCAACATGTCGCGTCCCTGGTGCGGACGAGACTGTGTGATCTGTGCGCAGGTTTCCGCCTGCGCACAGATCACATGTGGGAGTGAATGGGTGCGCACGGTCCTGCGCGGTCAAGCGCAGCACCGTGCGCTCCCATTATAAAGATAGGAGCTGGCGGCCGCTGAGCACACATTGCGGACCCCTCTGCAGAACTCTGCGGAGGGGAACGCTAATGTGAAGCCAGCCTTAACCAATTGCTGCAGTCCCCAGCATCACAGATCAAATTGAAGTGGAAATAGAAGGGTTAAACACCGTGTCACCAAATAGGCCCTTGGAGAATCAAATATTATCATATAACATGGTTTATTCTACTGCATGTTTCAGAGCGATACTCCTTCTGGCAAAATCACAATGTACCAACGAGTAGCAAAATAAATCGGCTATACTGTAAAGGGCTTATTAACCCCTCATATGCTGACAGGAGTGGACAGCATGTCTCTAGTGAGGGTGGGCACCCCCTAGAGACATGTTGCACACAGCTACTATTAATATTTCATGTTTTAATAACATTTAACACTTTGCTCATCCCTGCGGTAGCAGGGATGAACAAAGTATACGGTAACCGTATTGCTCCGGATTACACATCCAGAGCAATCCGGTTACCGCATTGCGGTTGACAGAACACATTTAAAGAAAAAAATGTGTCTGAAGGCAATTGCGTTTACCGCATCCAGATGTGGATGCGGTCAACGCAATTGCCTTGTCAAATGTGACTGCAGCCCTTGTAAAAAATGCTTTATTATCAGCTTTCATGTTCTATTGTAAAACCTACTAAATAAAATGTGGGCTTTCTAAGAAGATTCTACAGTACTTCAAAAATGAACATTATGGATACTGTTTGTGCATTGACAAAAAAAAATGTAGAGAATGTAAAATCCATATATGAATGTAATGTTTGTTCAATGGTAGATATATATGTAAGGCTATGTTCACGTCTGTGGTTTGTGTCAGTTCCAGCAGATCAGGCAAACCTGAGATTTTGAACTTCAGGTTCACCTGATCTGCCTTTTTTAAATCCGGCGGAATGCCGCCATTTTTGAAAAAAGCAGATGCGTCAAGCTTGTGGCAGGATTGCTGTTTGCCTACTGCATTTTCTATTAGAGTTGCAGGCACATGCAGCACTGGCGTTTTTACCACGATCCAGCAAATCTGGCACTTCCGGCACTAGACAAAAACCGTGACTAACTGCTGTTTTAAGACATGCTGCAAGTGCCATATTTACCGCATCCGGATTAAACCTCAAGTCTCCGCACATGTCTGGAACTCCTATACAAATGCGTTAGAAAAAACACAAAAAAGTTTGATGCATCCAGTTTTTTCAAAAAAGGTGGAATTCTTCTGGATTTGCAAAACCGCAGATGTGAAAGCAACCTAAATCATTCCCTTTTAGGTTAGGCTGTATTACACATTTCTGTAAAATGTCCATGTGTTATTAGATTTTTTTCCAAATGATACTTGTACATGGAACTATTGCCTATCTGTTGAGGACATGTTCTGTGCTTCATTTCACAGAGTTCCTTCTTGGGTCTGTTACTTTAATGGTACCTTTACACGCCGCCACAAAGGGTAGAAACAGGTAGGCACCGCACGTGCACGCGCGCGTTTGCAACGGTTGCTAACCGTGCCTGATGCCACAAATACACGCCGCCACAAGGTGCTCCACAGAAGGTATTTTCATTCCCGGAAGTGCCGACGGGTGCCGCAGGTTACCTTCTGTGGAGCACCTTTCTCTGATTTACACGTTGCTACCACAAGGGAATATGGGCGTACATATTGTGCGCCATAACTACATAGGCATGACAGATTTGTGTATTACGTGACGCTCATACGGTGATTGGACAATGTAATAACATCATGATTGGCCAGCCAGCGCAAGGAGGCTGGCTAATACATGACGCTATTGCAAATGCGTATTGTGACTGGTCAGCTCGTTAAATATGCTGCCCTGTGCAGGGACAGCCAATGGGTACACAGTAGCCCCCACCAATGATAGCTGATGGGGCGTGTTAGACATGACGCTGAGGCACGCCCCAGGGTACTCAAATAGGGTGCCTGTGCCCCGATTACACGCCGCCACCATAGGGATTATGCCTGCTTGTTTTTGAGCACGGCTGAAACACAGGTATCCAAAGACATAGGAAGGAACTTCCTGAATTACACGCCGCCATTTCGCTGTGTTTTGAAGGTAAAAGGTACAATTGTGTCCGATACCTGCCGGTTTGTACCTTTCGGTGGCGGCGTGTAAAGGTACCATAACAGTTGTCTGAATACTGTGTAACCGAACTGGCTCCAGGTTTTTGTGGGCCAGAGCCAAAAGAGTCTCACTGGGCCCCTTTAACACATAGCACAATTCATGATTATAATATAGAGGCTGCAGGCTATGTAAATTTTACAATCTTCATAAAGATAAAAATAATTCCTCCTCATGCGCTATCTCTCCCTGTGTGTTCCCTTCCTTTGTGCGATTTTTCACTGAGTGATCTTTTCCCCACGTGCTCTCTTCTTCCCTGTGCGCTCTCTTCTTCCCTGTGGGTTCTTTTCTCCCCTGTGTGCTTTCTTGTCCCCCTGTGGTGCATCTTCTACTCCCCCTGTGCAATCTCCCCCTTGTGCGCTTTCCCCTGTGTAATTCAAGGAGATGATGGGAGTACAGGTGTGACACGGTCCGCGCTGCTCCAATGTAAAAACTCACCAAAAGAGTCACAAAGTCATCAGTAGGTTTTATCTTTTTAATCCTCCTTCCTCCTACGCGTTTCGGCGCCCCACCTGACACCTTCCTCAGGATATTCCTACATTGGAGCAGCGCGGACCGTGTCACACCTGTACTCCCATCATCTCCTTGAATTTCACTACTGGTCAGTAGTTGGTGGAGGTCCTGCAGCAGCTGAGAGATTCTTCTCAAAACGCCTTCAAACCAGTTGTGGGGCCCACAACTGAATCAGGTGAGTGCTCCTCAGCATCACTCTTTCTAGTGTCACTAGTGATAGGGCACTGTTGCGCCTCTTGTCCCCCACCTTCTTATTTTTTCCCCTGTGTAATGTCTTCTCATTGTGCGCTCTCTTCCCCCCTTTGTGCTCTCATATCCTCCATTCTACCTTTGTGCAATTTGCCCTTTTGCTTTTTCATCTCCTCCTATGTGCTCTGTTCTCTCCTTGTGCAATCTCTCCTTTGCGCTCTATCCCTGTGCGCTGTCTTTTCTCCTGTGAGCTCTCTTCTTGCCCTGCATGATGCCTTCTTCCCATGCACTCTTTTCTCCCCCTTTGCACTCTCTTTTCCCCTTTTGCGATTTCGCCCTTGTGCGTTCTCCCCCTGTGCAATGTCTTCTCCTATGCACTCTCTTCTCCCCAGTTCACTCTCGTCTTCCCCTTTGCGCTCTCTTCTCCCCTTGTGCAATCTCCCCATTGTGTGCTCTCTCCTTGTGCACTTTCTTCTCCCCTGTGTGCTCTCTTCTCCCCCTGTGTGATTTCTTCTCCTTGTCAGCTCTCTACTCCCTCTTTGCACTCTCTTCTCCCCCTGTGCAATCTCCCCCTACTGTGCTCTCTTCTCCCCCATGCACTCTTTCCCCCTGTGCACTCTCTCCCTGTGCGCCGTCTCCTACCCGTGTGCTCTCTTCTCTCTCTGTACAATCTCTTCCCATGCACTCTTCTCTCCTCCCCATGTCCTCTCTGTCCCTGTGCGCTGTCTTCCCCCTCGTCTGCTCTCCCTCATACACAGTTTTCTGCCCTCATGTTCTGCATTCTCCTGTGTGTGCTCTGTCTCAGTACGCAGTGTTCTCCTTCCCTGCATTCTGCGACAGCAATGCAGGAGATCAGCACCACCTAGCAGGTGGCCTCACTGATCTCTGCTGCCAGCTTATTACTATTCATGAGACGCAGCAGTTCGGATGCTATGCTAGATGCTCAGCGGAGGGAGGAGAAGACAGCGCACAGAGGCAGTGCACAGAGAGGGGAAGGAGAAATAGTTACCCTGGGCATAATACATTGTTAAGAGCTGGGGACTCCATCTGGCAAGTGGAGTTGTCCCTGACAATGAGTGGGCCCCCTGTTTGTTCAGGGCCCCGACACTTGTCCAGGTGCACTGGGTGCTGATACTGGCCCTACTGAGTATCCATTCTACTCAAATGGGTCCGTGGGCTGTCCAATGAAGAATTGGTCCACATACGAACATTTCACATGTACAGTGGGGAAAATAAGTATTTAATACACTGTCAATTTTGCACGTTTTCCCACCTACAAACAATGAAGAAGTCTGTAATTTTTTGGTACACTTCAACTGTGAGAGACAGAATCTTAAAAAATCTAGAAAATCTCATTGTATTATTTTTACATAATTAATTAGCATTTTATTGCATGAAATAAGTATTTGATACAATAGAAAAACTGAACTTGATATATGGTACAGAAACATTTGTTTGCAAATACAGAGGTCAGATGTTTCCTGTAGTTCTTGACCAAGTTTCCATACACTGCAGCAAGCATTTTGGCCCACTCCTCCATACAGATCCTCTCCAGATCTTTCAGGTTTAGGGACTGTCACTGAGCAACATTGAGTTTCAGCTCCCTTTAAATATTATTAATTGGGTTTAAGTCTGGAAAGTGGCTGGGCCACTCCATGAACTTGAAATACGTCTTATGGAATCATTCCTTAGTTGCCCTGGCTGTGTGTTTTGTGTCATTGTCATGCTGGAAGACCCAGCCATAACCCATCTTCAATGCTCTTACTGGGTAATTTAGGTTGTTGGCCAAAATCTCATCATACATAACTCCATCCATCCTCCCTTCAATACGGTGCCATCGTCCTGTCCCGTTTCAAGAAAAGCACCCCCAAATTATGATGTTCCCACTCCCATGCTTCATGATTAGGATGGTGTTCTTGGGGTTGTAGTCATCATTCTTCTTCCTCCAAACACGCTGAGTGGAGTTTATTCTGGCTGTTCAGTGCAGGGCAAGTAGCTAATGCCTCAAGTATCAATTCCTCTGAGATTCGTATTGACCGTTGTACTCACATGCAAGCAAGCGTCCCCACATAGTTCCAACGTGACCACACTGACTTTGAGTAAGAGTCCAGGAGAAATGGAGATGATTTTTGCTGAAATCTTTTATTGAAGTACAATGCATTCAGTAAAAAGAATGATACTGTAGTGAGCAGTAAAACATGTGTACATCCAAAGATGGTTACAGTATGATTACATAGAGAAGAAGGGAGGAGTAACTGACATCACAGGGCTACAGGGAGAGGAAATCTACAAAATACCAAAGACAGTACTTCTTTCTAGCACTAGGGAAATGCAATACATAGCATACACACAGCAATGAATTATTGCCATTTTTTTAAATTATTTATTTGTACAGTACTATGATGTCACTCAATGAGTGGGGCCCAACAGCCATTCTCTGTGACAGCGTTTGTAATTGGCTGTTGAGTCCCTCTGCAGTGAATATCCAGTAAGTTAACCAAGCAGATGTGGTGAGACAGTGAGACACGGTAAGCGGTAAGTATGAGCTGGTGTTTAATAACTATCTTCTTTTAAAGCTCCCCAGCCCCCATCCCATAACTTTGAAAGTCTGGGCGAGTTCGCCAATCCCGAACATCTGCTGGTTTGCCCATCACTATGCAGTGATTTAACAAGAGTCTGCCTATCAAGTCAAATTTATGTATGAGATATCCAATATGAATGTCTATAAAATGAAGGTAGCCACATGCTCAAATCTGTAGTGGATGGTAAGATACGGAGCATGAAAGTCAAAAGTTCAAAACATTGTTACCCTTTGCTTGTCAGTGTGGTTGTAAAGGGCAAAGAGAATCAGGGTAGCACAGCACTGCGTGATATAAAATCTGCAATAGGTATCATTTATAGTGCGGAAGTTAAAATGACTTTTAAAGTGTATAGGAGGCTAAACTGTGTATGAGAAGAATAAGTGTAATAAATGAAAAACATTACACATGTAAGATACCAAACAGGGGCACAGCATCCATGAGGCGACATGAAGTGTTTGCCTCAGGCGGCAACCCCTGCTGGTAGACAGGGGGTGGCATCGGCGGGGGTGCCCAGTGGTAGCGCGGCCCCCCTCAGATGCCGCTCCAGCTCCTATAGCATACCTCCCAACCGTCCTAGATTCAACGGGACAGTCCTGATTTGGAGGCTGTGTTCTGCTGTCCCAAGTCGAGGGAGGTGAAATGTCCTGACTGCCGCAGTGTACTGAGAAGCAGCCAACATCCTGTCAGCCACGCCCCCTCAGCAGCTAAGGAGGGAGGATGGAATCACAATCACAGTGCAGAGAGTGAGTCATGTGACCTCTCTCATGCACTGTGTGGAGGGGGAGGAGCTCACTCACCCAATCCTGGCTCTTCGCAGGCCTCTTTGAAGTTCTCTCCGCATGGATGATGCCATGTTTAGCATCACCATCACCAGCAGCAGAGGGGACACAGCGGGCTCTGCCTCCACACTGGAGATATGTCTGCAACCAGGAGCACAGGACCCAGGTACAAGGAAAGGGACTAATCACAAGGCACAGGCAGAGGACAGAAACGGGGAGGGGGGGACTGCTCTGTACACTGCTTTTACAGGACCTATGATGATGTCACATTGAGGGGAGGAGAAGTGCCGTAACATCACCCTTGCAGGCCCCGGTGCAACATTTACACTGGGGCCCCATAGGTGAGGAGCGGGGAGGGGGGTGCTACTCATGGATAGATGGAGGTGGACTTGCCTTTATGTCCTCCCACGGTCCCACAGTCAGCTGCCCCGCCGTTAAGAGGAGAGGAAGGGCGGGCGCAGCTACAGGAAGTGAGGCTTCACTCACTTCCCATCCTCCCTCCTCTCCTTGGACACAGCCGATCGCGGTCGCGGCAGGCGGCTGGAACCACAGGACGGGCCCGGTGTCAGCGCGATCGTTACGCCACTGGGGAGGACTCAGGGATCACATGATCAGCTCCTCAGTGTATGCAGGACTCTACTGTGCTGGTTGTCATGGAGCTGGATGCAAGAGGTGAAGTTCATGTGTGGGGTCAGGAGGGATTTACAGTGTGGATGTAGCGGAGCCGAGAGTGTACGGGGTGTACGGAGCGGAGCTGAGAGTATACAAGGTGTACGGAGTGGAGCCGAGTGTGTACGAGGTGTACAGAGTGTAGTCGAGTGTGTACGAGGTGTAAGGAGCGGAGCCATATGTGTATGAGGTGTACAGAGTGGAGCCAAGAGTGTTCGAGGTGTACAGAGTGGAGCCATGTGTGTATGAGGTGTACAGAGCAGAGCAGATAGTGTATGAGGTGTATGGAGCGTAGCCAAGTGTGTACGAGGTGTACGGAGCGGAGCCGAGAGTGTACGAGGTGTACGGAGCGGAATCGCGCGTGTACGGAGCGTATGGAGTTGAGCCACGTGTGTACAAGGAGTGTGTACCAGTGGTAGCCCCTCGCAGTTGGCAATCCCACTCCTATATTCCCAGCTGCCTCTGTCAGCAGTATTCTTCTCCCGAGTCCTGGCTGAGCTGTCTGCCCTTTGCAGCTCAGCATGGCGGGACACGATAATGTCTTCAATGAGCGCTACTGTGCTGAAATGTGCAGAGCAGCAGAGCAGATGCTGAGGAGACTGGAGCAGCGAGAAGAGAGGTGAGTATTTACTTTTTTTTTAATCAGTGAATACACTGATGGGAAATGCAGTATCTCTATCATCCCCTTTGTAGCCCTTTACAGCCTCCAACATTGTGCTGGTACCAGTAAACACACACACAGACACACACAGACACACTAACTGATCCTCCGCGGACCACCGCTGTGCGGTCTTCCGGGTCCCGCTCTCCCTGCTGCCGTTGAGCCAATCGGAGACCAGCAGCTGCTGCCCAATCAGTGGCGCATGATGTCACATGCTGGAATCTGATTGGGCTGCACCTGCTGGCCTCTGGCTTAACCCGTGTGGGTATGACAGCAGGGAGACCGGCACCTGGAAGACTGAACAGTGGCACCTGGAAGACCATACAGCTGCAGCGGGCACAGAGGCATCCAGAACATGGCGGCGGGCACCCGATTTGGCTGCGAGCCAGTTGTGGCCATCAAAAGAGCCACATCTGGCTCGCGAGCCATAGGTTCCCGACCCCTGCTATAGTGTGTGCATTATACTATATGGAGGACTATAGGGGTGCATTATACTATATGGAGGACTTGGGGGGTGCATTATACAATATGGAGGACTTAGAGGGGTGCATTATACTATGGAGTACTATGGGGGTTGCATACTATGTACTATGCATTATACTTTATGAAGGACTATGGGGTTGCATTACACTATATGGAGGGCTATTGATGATGTATTAAAATATATATAGCCAATTATACTATATGGAAGTCATTATAATATATGGAGGGCTCTGTGGGGGGCATGATAATATTTAGAGGGGTGTGAGGCAGCCTTTATACTGTATGCACGGCTATTTGAGGGTTGTGTTGGGGGCCATCATACAGTGTGGAGAGGTTTAGGGGCCATTATAATGTATGTATGTCCATTATATTGTATGGAGGGCTGTGTGGGGGTCATACTATGCCAGTGTAGTTCAAGGGCATACTGTGCATGTGGAGGAATTCACTGTGGAGGAGGGGGAATCATACAGTGTTTGTGGGGCACTTTTGTTGGCATCATACTTTATGGAGGCAACGAAAGAATAATCTAAGGGCTTTAATTGGAGGAGAACTACTTTGTAAGGGCTGCAAAGTTGTGAGAGGTGTTCCTATGTGACCCAGCCAAATATTTTTCTAGGGGGGGCCCAATTAGAACTTCCAATAAGGGGCCCCATGATTTCTTGTACGCCCCTGGTGCAGGATGCATAGTCCCTCTGCTACAGGACTGAGTGGCCATAACTTACACACCAGGTTCAGTGCTGCCCTTGGTACATACAGACATCAAACCATGTTTCTCCTTGATCAGCGGTGAGTTAGTCAGTGGCGTTCGTCCCCCTTCCCGCTCCCACATCCTTTGCTCAGCCTACAGCCCCTGCTATTGGCTCCGGAGAGCCCAATGTGCGGTGCTTGTGATTGGCTTAGTGTTTTGGGAGAAGGAGGGCGTGGTCTGTTGTAGGATAAGCGCCATTTTCCGAGTTTAGTGCAGTGTCGGCTTGTTGATGCTCAGACTGCAGGTTGCTTCATGGTGGACGTCTGACTAGTTAGTGCCAGGCAGCGGCCACATTGGAGCTGCCCAGAGTTTTGTAGGCGTGTGCCAGCAATAATGTGTTGTCAATCAGTGCTGCCTCCTGTGCTATAAGGCTGCAGGACTGTGTCTACAGGACCACTGCTCTGCCAGACAACATTGTTTGCCTGTAGCTTGTGCCATCCTGCCACTGCCATTAATGATCTTCGTTCTGGATTCTTCTGTGTGGTTCTTGTATGTGCATGTGATGGTGCTTACATCTTTGTGTTTCGACATCTTTTTTCTATTTCTTTAACTTAAAATGTCCACTATTGTCCTCGTTTTTACAGGATAGATATAGATCTGTATGCATCAGATTTATTTCTACTGATTTAAAAAATTTACGGTCGGGGGGTGCTGTTTTGCAGTTCGCTTCAGGCAGCACAGAGGCGAGGTGCACCTCGGGTACCATGCACATCCTTGATTACACAGTAAATGTACCTGTGCTCTTTGGGAATTTGATTTAAAACAATCAAAGTAAAGTGTATTGTGACCTTGTTATTTCACTGTTGGGAACAGTGTATAATGCTCTTTATTTTTTTGGTACAACCCTCCTAATATACTTCTAGCCCTTTAGATTAAATTATTACCCCCTCTTCTAACCAAGAGCACCAAGAAATGAGCACAACAGTAGGCCACCAACATTACCCCCCCACATCTTTATATCACCAGATTAGCTTTAATATTAACGTTTTTTTTTCCATTTTTCTGTTGCAAACACCTGGGTTTATATTCATTTTCTTAAAACAATAGCATACTGTAGGTGATTGCTTTTGATCAAACAAAATCAATAATCTATTCTGCTACACAACTTTGGTGAAGATATGTAATAGGTGTTGGTCATTAAACATTAAATAAAATATTGCAAAAAATGCATTTTGTAGTGCTCAAGCTATTAATAATGGATTCCCCATCCCCCACTCAAAACCAATATTTAGTGGAATAACACAGCTTTTTTCAACTGTTAGCTGTTGCATTTTTATTTTATGTTATACAGTTATGGTATCTTATTTATGTAATGCAGTTTAATATTTTGAATTCATTTTCATATGTAGTGATGCACAAATGCCAGCATGTCCTTGCAAATAATCTTTAATGTATTGTATACGGTGCTTAAAAATGAATACATGGTAAAGCTAATGTATTTAGTGTCATATATAGAATGTCTGCATAATGGCTCAGCCTTGTGAATGCACTGCATAAATAAACTACGGTAATATGTACACAATTCATTTCAAATAAGAAAAATAGCTTGTGCCACTTATAATGAATTTAATAGGTTAAAAAAAACTAAAATATTATATAAAATATTTTTAAACAAATTTAATTATATTCTAATGTAAACAGTGTAGGAAAACTGTACATCTACAAGTACATCTCAATAAATTAGAATATCATCAAAAAGTTAATATATTTCAGTAATTCAATAAAAAATTGAAATGTATATATAATATGGAGTCATTACAAACAGAGTGATCTTTTTCAAGTGTTTACAGTATTTCTGTTAATATTGATGATTATGGCTTACAGCCAATGAAAACCAAACAATCATTATTTCAGAAAATTAGATTGATTAACACAAAACACCTGCAAAGGCTTACTAAGGCTAGGGTCACATATGCGGTTCTAATTTCAAAGCCTGATCCGGTTTTGAGCTTTCAAAAAGCTCAAAACTGCATCAGGAAATGCTCCTCATAGGAGCCCATTATTAAAACCGGATTGCAAACTGGGTGCTTAATGAGATAGAAGACAGAAAACGTGGGGACTCCTTGAGTATTAGTAGGAAAAATATACCGCTTACAGCTGGGGCGAACCCTCTGGAGAATTTACTTCTGGAATGTAATCTAGTTGATACTTGGCGCACGCTGCATCCTCTGGATAGGGAATATACACATTTCTCCCATGTTCACAAATCATGGTCGAGGCTGGATATGTTTGTCACCTCGTCATTGATGTTTCAAAGAGTTCTTGACTCTCAAATGGGAGACATGGTTATATCCGATCACAGCCCAATGTTAATGCAAACCAAAGATGAGTTCCCAAGGGGAACTGACTTCCTTTGGAGATTCCCTGACATGTTAACTAGAGAAGAAAACTTTGGAAGAATACTTAAAGTGTGGTGGGAAGACTATTCTACAAATAATGCAGAGCACCGGTCGAATCCGGGGCTGTTCTGGGAGACAGCGAAGTCGGTATTGCGTGGCAATATCATGGCCTATAACATCAAACTAAAAAAGAAAGTAAAAGAAAATGATTTATCAGCCAGTGCCAAAATACGAGAAACTTATCTTACATATAAACAGTCCATGACAGACTTAGGCTGGGGTCACAGTTGCATTTTTCACAAGCGTTTTTGGAGACCTGCGTTTTCAAAAACGCATGTAAAGGCATAGGCCCCCATGTTAAAAAACGCATGCCCTAATAGCAAAAACGCATGTGTGACTGTACAATGCGTTTTTGGTGCATTTCCAAAAACGCATGAGTTTTTTTAACATGGGCTCCTATGGAAAACGCATGCGTTTTTGAATGGCACTAAAAGGTACTAATTGTACATGTGTTTTTGCATGCGTTTTCCATAGGGGCCCATGTTATAAAAACACATGCGTTTTCTTCAAAAACGCATGCGTTTTTCAAAACGCACCAAAAAATAGTACATGCACTATTTTTTTGGTGCAGATTTAAAAACGCAGCCAAAACCGCAGGGAGCCATCACACACCTTAAAAAACTCATGCGGACATGAAAAAACGCATGAGTTTTGTTAAATCACTAAAAAAAAAAACTCATGTCAACTGTGACCCCAGCCTTACCTGGGGTAAAAAAAGAACTAGACTGTTGCTCAGTGGTCCAAGGTTTTGTTCTCAGATGAAAGTAAATTTTGCATTTCATTTGAAAATCAAGGTCCCAAAGTCTGGAGGAGTGGAGAGGCCACAATCCAAGCTGCTTGAGGTCTGTTGTGAAATTTCCGCAATCGATGATAGTTTGGGGAGCCATGTCATCTGCTAGTTTGTAACTGTGTTTTATCAAGACCAAAGTTAGCGCTGCCGTCTACCAGGAAATTAGAGCACTTTTGCTTCCCTCTGCCGACAAGTTTTTTTGTAGATGGAGATTTCATTTTCCAGCAGGACTTGGCACCTGTCCTTATTGTCAAAAGTACCAATACCTGGTTTAATAACCACACTAACACTGTTCTTGATTGGTCACCAAACTCGCCTGACTTAAACCCCATAAAGAATCGATGGGTATCGTCAAGAGGAAGATGAGCAACACCAGACCAACAATGCAGACGAGCTGTGAAGGCTGCTATCAAATCAACCTGTGCTTCCATACCACCTAAGCAGTGCCACAGGCTGCTCGGCTTCATGCCACGCAACATTGATGCAGTAATTGAGCCCCGACCAAGTATTGAGTGCATTTACTGTACAACATTTATTATTTAAAAATCATTATTTCAGTGGATCTTATATAATATTTTTATTTTCTGAGATATTGAATTTTGAGTTTACATTTGCTGTAAGCCATAATCATCAACATTAACAGAAATAAACACTTGAAATAGATCACTCTGTTTGTAATGGCTCTATATAATATATGCATTTCACTTTATGTATTGAATTACAGAAATAAATTAACTTTTTGATAATATTCTAATTTATTGAGATGCACTTGTATATACGGTAGTATCAGAATGTAATATGCTTTATGAATGTGAAATAAGCACTCTCAAACATATTTTTATTTGTTAAATCTGTGCATACAGTCATGACCGAAAGAGTTGGCACCTTTAAAATTGTTCCAGAAAATGAAATATTTCTCCCAAAGTATTATTGCAATTATACATATTTTGTTATGCACATGTTTATTTCCTTTGTGGGTATTGGAACAACCCAATCCCCCCTCCAGCAAACTGGACATAATTTCAAACACAATAAAAAAATAGACCAAACAAAATTGTTGGCATCCTCAATTTAATATTTGGTTGCACACCCTTTAGAATAAATAACTGCAATTAATTGCTTCCTATACCCATCAACATGCTTCCTCACCTCTCAACTGGAATTTTGGACCACTCTACTTTGCAAACCTCTCCAGGCCTCTCATATGAGAAGGGTGCCTTCTCCCAACAAACATTTTAAGATCTCACCACAGGTGTTCAATGGGATTTACTTCCGGGCTCATTGCTTGCCACTTCAGAACTCTTCAGCGGTTTGTTTCCATCCATTTCTGGGTGCTTCTTAAAGTATGTTTGGGGTCATTTTCCTCACTGACCTAGGATGCAAACCCAGATTTCTGACACTGGACAACTACATTGTGATCCAAAATCAGGGCTGTATTTAGGGTTCCTGCTGCCCTAGGCACTTTTTTTTTTTTAAACATTAAATTTTTATCGAAAGAAACATTTTTTTGCATAAATTGAGCAACAAACATACATAACAGTAGTGGTTCTCTGTCGGAATCATATCCGGGAGAACAGTCAGAAAGACAATATAAAATACCAAAATATAACAATCAAAGGTCATAAAGGGGATAAAGAGAATAAAAGAGATAAGAGAAAGGGAAGCAGAGAGGGGGGATGAGTTCGGAACCAGGGATGGGGGTGAGACGGGAGGGAGGGAGGGAGGGAAACTCGCCTGCCCTAGGCACTTTAAGTGGTTGCGGCCCCTACTGACCAGTCACACTAAGCGTAAGTGCACACAGCATTTTATTTTTCATGCAGATCCGCTTTGCATTCCGCCTGCAAAAGCATCAGAAAATGCTAAAAGGAATGAATTCATGCAATGCAATGCAAAATCAAATTGCTGTTCATATGTTCAGACTTTTGAGGGTTTTCTTTTTAACTGTGTGTCCTGAAGCATCATTTGTCTGACGTCCAGTACTCAGGGGGTTCACAGACATCTGAGAGCACTCATAGCCTTCACATCATAGTTAAGACCTCCATACACATGAGACTACACCATGTTCCAAATTATTATGCAAATTGGTTTTAAATGTCATAGGGATTTTTGTTTTTTTTTGTTAATGAAACCCATTGATGGTATTGTGTCTCAGGGTTCTTTGGATCACTGAAATCAATCTCAGATACCTGTGATAATTAGTTTGGTAGTTGAGCCTAATAAAAGGAAAACTGGGCGTTCCACAATATTAAGCAGGTCACAGTTTTCAAGTAACATGGGAAAGAAAAAGGATGTCTCTGCTGCCAAAAAGCAAAAAATAGTGCAATGCCTTGGAAAAGGGATGAAACCATTTGATATTGCATAAAAACCTAAGAGTGATCATCGTACTGTGAAGAGATTTGTGGCTGATTCTGAGCACAGATGTGTTTGTGCAGATAAAGGCAGAATGAGGAAGGCTTCTGACAGGCAAGTTCATCAGATTAAGAGAGCATCTTCTAAAAGGGCCTTACAAACCAGCAAACAGATATTTGAAGCTGCTGGTGCCTCTTGGGTTCCTCGAACCTTAAGGTGTAGGACCTTCAAAGGCTTTCTGTGGGGCATAAACCTACTATTCGGCCACCCCTAAACAGTGCTCACAAGCAGAAACGGTTGCAGTGGGCCCAGACATACATGAAGACTCATTTTCAAACAGTCTTGTTTACTGATGAGTGCTGAGCAACCCTGGATGGTCCAGATGAATAGAGTAGTGGATGGTTGGTGGATGGCCACCATGTCCCAACAAGGCTGCGATGTCAGCAAGGAGGTGGAGGAGTCATGTTTTGAGCTGGAATCATTGGGAAACAGCTGGTAGACCCCTTTAAGGTTCCTGAAGGTGTGAAAATGACCTCTGCAAAGTATATAGAGTTTCTGACTGAGAACTTTCTTCCATGGTACAAAAAGCAAAAACATGCCTTCAGGAGCAAAATCATCTTCATGCATGACAATGCACCATCTGATGCTGCAAAGAATACCTCTTTGTCACTGGCTGTTATGGGCATAAAAGGAGATAAACTCATGGTGTGGCCACCATCTTCCCCTGACCTCAACCCTATAGAGAACCTTTGGAGTATAATCAAGCAAAAGATCTATGAGGGTGGGAGGAAGTTCACATCAAAACAGCAGCTCCTGGAGGCTATTCTGACATCATGCAAAGAAATACAAGCAGAAACTCTCCAGAAACTCACAAGTTCAATGGATGCAAGAATTGTGAAGGTGATATCAAAGAAGGGTTCCTATGTTAACATGTAACTTGGCCTGTTAGGATGTTTTGGAGTTAAATAACGTTTTATTTAAGTAAATGTGACCTCCTAATGCTTCAAATTCAACAAATGAGCATTGTCAGTTCTTTCAAACATATCAAATGTTTAGAAACTCTACTATGCCTAATAATTTGGAACAGTGTATTCAGAGGTTTTTTAATTTTGAAGATTATACTGTTATCATTGGAAGGTTTCTTCAAGAAAATTCAACGTATACTCTAATGAGTGATGACCTTTATTACACTGACTATCATTTGCACCGACCATTTAGGAAAATCAGAGAAAAAGAACATTTGCATAATAATTTGGAACATGGGGTGGCTTGGACATGGAGCTGTAAGGACGTGTGCCCTGTGAGCTCTGGTCCCTGAAGCCCCTACAGCACATAATTTGCCACCATCTGCTCTACTCACCCTCCGGATGATGAAAGGAAAGTCTGCCCTGCGCTCCCAGACATCCAGGGAGCTGGCTGCGGGCTCTGCTGGCTCAGGAATCACAAGGTTCCTGACAGCCTCTGAAAATGCGGGAAAGAGAGCACAGCACCCTGTAATGGCAGCAGGCAAAGATGGCGCCTCCTCCACATCACAGCCTCAGGGTAAGAGATCATCACTGAACACCCTGGGCCCTCAGAGAAGCAGCACTGCCTCAGTGACAGCAGCAGGAGGTCGGCAGACAGCCCCAGGAGCTGGAGGATCTTCCAGGAGGCAGACACGAGGAAGCAGTGCAGGAGGAACAGGAGAGGTTTGTGACAAAGCCCATCCCCCCACGCCTGGGAGCCCTTCACTGCGGGCAGACATGCTGAGTGGCCTTAACCCCCTCACACCTGGAAGCATTTCATCACAGGCTGGAACACTGGGGGGCCCTTCTCCTCCTACATTTCACCCCTATCAGACATATGACCCTGATCTGAGCACATCATCAGCAGCAGGAGCTTGTGAGGGGAGAGCTTCAGCTAACACTCAGTCCCAGGGCACTACACCCCCCATCAGTGTGGCTGCCGGACTTTGCTTACAGGCTCACACTGGTCACACTATTGACCCTATGCTCATGCCTATAACTGCCATTGATCTGAAAGCCCACCTAAGTGCCTTCCCTACCAAGGCTGACATGGAGTGTTACATACAAAGATTGGAGGCAGTGTGCAGGGGTGAGGTGGGGGCTCTCAAGGAAGAGGTGTCTCAGCTTAACACTACAGTCACTGCACTAGAGGCCAAGGTAGAGAAGCTCTCCTCACAATTAAACACCCAGCAGCAGCTTCTAGACCTACATTCAGAGACTTTCAATGTGGTCCTTGATCTGCTGGAGGACTCTGAGAACAGAAACAGGAGGAATAATATCAGGCTCCGTGGGATCCCTGAGTCCGTGGCCCCACGTGACCTCTCCTCTGCCCTCCATGGCATCTTCAACTCCCTTTTAGGGAAGTCACCCACCCAACACATCGAAATTGATAGAGCCCACCGATCGTTAGGACCAAGAAACCCTGATACGGATAAGCCGAGGGACGTCATCTGTAGAATTCACTACTTCCAAGTCAAAGATGACATCATGCGTAAGGCGAGAGACCATGATGCTATTGATTTTAATGGATCTGACATTCTTCTCCTGTCTGATCTCTCACGCTTCACCCTGGCTAAACGGAGGGCTCTACGCCCCCTCTTGGAAGTGCTGCGGCAAAATAAGATCCCCTACAATTGGGGCTATCCTTTCCAACTACAGGTCCGAACTGATAAAGGAATGACAGTTTTGAGATCCCCATCGGATTTACTGAACTTTACCACCGCACTGGGCTTGCCCCTGGTCACACTGGGTGATTGGCCTCGCCTTACTGCGTCTGATTTATGGGGTCTGCGTCGGAGTGGAGGACCCCCTGCTGGATCTTTGGGAAAGAGGAGAAGGGGCTCCCGACGTAGACATGGCTCTGTTAACTTAGCTGATGACACTTGAGGGTCGCGTGTAGCTTTTTTGACCACTTCTTTTTGTTTCTGTCATTTATAATACCCCTTCTGGTCACCGAGTTCCCATGTGTGGTCAGGTTGTGATTTTGCTTGAGTTTGACTATTACGAGTAAATTGGACCCATGTGTTCGGAGGTGACGATGCCTATTTTTGACGCCATCCAGGGCTCCTGTGTGGAGTCGCTTGGGGGGCCTGTTTTGCACTGTTTTTTTTTGACTGTTCATATATTTTCATATATTTTCATAAGCTTTTTGTACATTGTGCTATGCTACTAGATTAGTGATACTTTATAATAACTAACACTGCTCTTGCATCTAATTCTGACATATGTCAGTACCCTTTCTTGGGTTTTACATACTGTGCCCATTTACAGGTATATGCTTAGCCCATGAGCTGGTTGGTTATGTTCCACAAATGTGTTAGCCTTGCCGGGGTTGAGGGCCTACTGAGTGGAGCAATATTGCCCGCTGTAGGGGCTTGGCTGGTTGCTCCTTGTTCAATCACCTTCCCCGCTAGGGTGTGTCTTTGACACTACTTTTCAGAGTTTTCTCTGATATTTCACTGCACCTAGAGGCCTAGTGGCCTCTTGGGGTGTTTAGCCGGAACCCTGTCTTCCGGCTGAACTGACTCTTTTTCTTTTTCTCCTTTTCTTGGAGCTACATTCCTCTTTACCTCTCTGGTTTTTTTCTTTTCCCCTTTTCTGTTTTTTTTCCCTCCTTTCTCCCTTTTCCTCCCTTGTTTATACCTCCCCGCACTTCCCACTTTTCCCTGTCCCTTGGTGACCCGGTAGTACTCTACGCCAGATCCTAAGACTCTCATGGCAACCCTACAACTTTGCTCACTTAATGTCAGAGGATTTAATGTCCCTGAGAAACGCTCGAAAGTACTATATAGCATGAATAAAAAACGGGTCGATATCCTCATGTTGCAAGAGACACATTTTCGATCAGACAGAATCCCTAAGCTTAACCATAGATACTACACACAGTGGTTTCATGGTAGCAATTCTGACTCTAAATCTAAAGGAGTCAGCATTGCACTGCACAAGTCTTTGCAGGCACAGGTGGTCGCCTCTAAATCGGATCCGAATGGTCGATATGTGTTCTTAAAACTGAAAATTGTTCATGATACATTTACCATAGCTAACATTTATCTGCCCAACCAGGATCAGGTCCGAGCATGCAGAAAATACCTACGGGACCTCTCAGCCTTTGCGGAAGGCTATGTGATTATGGGAGGGGACTTCAACATGGTGTTGGACCGCACTGTTGACTCTTCCTCGGGCAGGTCGGCGGTGTCCCCCTCACAGCTGGAGAGCCTGCGTCGGGCCTTGAGGGACTCGAGGTTAATTGATGTCTGGAGACTACTGCACCCCACTGCTCGCAATTATACCTTTTACTCCACGGTACATGATTCTTATAGCAGATTAGACTATTTCCTGATTAGCCATGGGCTTTTGTCCCTTAACCCAAAGTCTGATATTGATACGATGCTATGGTCAGACCATGCTCCGGTCTTGCTTTCCCTTCGGCTGCCGAGCCTCTCTCCTAGAGAATGGACTTGGTCCTTAAACCCTGGACTTCTCGAAGATATGACCTGTCAGGCGGCCGTTCGGACAGCAATCACGGACTTCCTAGATTTTCACAAGAATGATCTCACAGCTCTCCCGTACCAATGGGAGGTCTTGAAGGGGGTTATACGAGGAGTATTTATCCAACAGGGGGCCCGACTGAAAAAAGAAAGAATGACTAATAGCATTGTTGACCCGTGTCCAAACCCTAGAGTCGGAACATAAACAAACAAGAGATATCAAAGTACTTGCTGACCTCTTACGGACACGTAGTGAGTTGAGCGAACTGTTGGATACGACGTTAGCAAGGCAGCGGGACCGCTTCCATAAGTACCTATATAAGTACTCTGATAAACCCGGTAAAGCTCTGGCGAGGTTCTTGCACCCTCGCGCTCCCACCACTTACATCCCTACCATGAGGTCTGCTACGGGTGATTTAGTCCATCTTCCTGCAGAGATTGTGGATTCATTCAGAGCATATTATGACTCTCTCTACAACCTGAGGGGTCCGTTGTCTGATATGTCCCCTACCGAGTTTCAGTCTCGAGTGGATGATTACATTCGTGACACGGAACTCCCGCCTATGACAGAGATAGAATCTGAGGCCTTGGAGGACTCCCTCTCGGAACAGGAGATATTGGATACGATAAGATCCTTGGCCAATGGTAAAAGTCCGGGTCCAGATGGATTCTCTGCCGCCTTCTACAAATTATATGCGACTTCCCTGGCCCCCAAACTATTTAACTCCATTTCGGCCACCTGCCCCTTTGCCCCCCAAACACTGATGGCTACAATTACTGTGATCCCTAAACCGGGCAAGGACCCCCTGTTATGCGCAAGCTATAGACCTATTTCCCTCATCAATGTGGATGTGAAGGTGTTCGCAAAGGTGTTGGCCAATAGACTGAGCCCTATTCTTCCTGGGTCCATCCACAACGATCAGGTGGGTTTTGTGCAACATAGGGAGGCCAAGGATAATACAGTAAAGACTCTGCTTCTGACTTCGTACATGCGCACGGGAAAGATACCAGCCTGTTTATTATCTATTGACGCTGAAAAGGCATTTGACCGCCTAGGCTGGACCTTCCTACGTGCATCTTTGAAGCAGTTGGGGGTGGGACCTACCATGTTGGAGAGAATCTTTGCTCTATATCATACACCCACGGCCCGTCTTAGGGTCAATGGCACTTTATCCTCGCCCGTTGACATAAGAAATGGGACTCGTCAGGGCTGCCCCCTCTCCCCCTTGCTATATATCCTTGCTATGGAACATCTAGCAGTGGCTTTGCGGAAGGTACCAGATGTCAGGGGTCTGCGGATTGGTCAGCATGAGTTTAAGTTGTCCCTATACGCTGATGATTTATTGTTATATATTTCCAACCCGGCTGTGGCTTTCCCTGTACTCCTCAGAGAGTTCCGTAAGTTTGGTGAGGTCTCCAATTTTAAGGTCAATTTGTCCAAAACGGAGGCGCTCAACATCTCCCTGCCTGATGACCTGATCTCTCAACTCAAATCGTCCTTCTCCTTTAGGTGGCAGACCACTGCATTAAAATATTTAGGAATCTTGATACCGGCTGACCTTAACGCAACATATGCTCTGAACTATGTCCCTCTCCTGCAGAAAACCATATCAGATCTTAAACGGTATAACAGACCTCAGCTATCTTGGTTCGGGCGGGTGGGAGTGATCAAAATGGATATTTTACCCCGATTCCTCTATCTCTTTCAGACAGCTCCTGTGCAGGTTCCGGATTGTTTTTTCAGGCGTCTGCAATCGGCCATTAACAGCTTTATTTGGGGAGCAAGGAAACCACGGACGCGGTTTTCAGTCCTAGTGAGACCTAAAGTTAAAGGGGGGGTAGGCCTTCCTGATTTTAAATGTTATTATCAGGCAGTCTTGCTCTCTAGGATTGTCGACTGGAGGTTCAGTGATGCCCATAAACAGTGGGTGCTCCTGGAGAAACTTCTATCACCCTCCTCCTTGTACTGGCTGCCTTGGCTGGGGGGGACTGGACGCCCACCTGTGACGGGCTTCCCTCCCCTCACACAAACTGTTTTGAGGTTCTGGGATAGATCATACACGAAATTATGTTTGACTTTCCGATTGAGCAGACTGAGTCCCCTTTTTGACAATCCAGCCTTCCCCCTGCAATGAATAGATCTAGGTATCTGTGCTGGTCACAACTAGATGGAGTGGGGCTGGGACAAGTGAGGGATAGGCTTGCGGGGCTCTCCGGCGTGGGGGGGTTGCGAGGTCCTGACGATGCGGCTCCTTTGTCCTGGTTGGAGTTTATGCAGTTGCGAAGTTTTCTCTCCAATATTTCAATAGGGGCGCTAACTCCGTTTGAATCCCTGATGCTCCCCACCGAGGGTCCCTCCCATGTGGTTTCGGTGCTCTATAGCCTGATCCTGAACTCGCTCCACACTGGCACGCTTGGATTTATGGAGGCTTGGGAGAGAGATCTGGGGATCACCTTTTCTGAGGCAGACAGCTTAAAAATTTTTACTCTTGTGCACAAGATGACAATGTCTAGTCAAGCGCAAGAGAGAAATTATAAATTGCTGACGCGTTGGTACAGATGCCCTACCCTGCTCCACAGGATTAATCCGGAAGTCTCAGACACTTGCTGGAGATGCGGTTCTGCTGTGGGCTCTATGCTTCATGTCTGGTGGTCCTGCGATCTCCTGCAACCCTTCTGGGCCTCGGTTTTCGATGCCTTCCATCTAATGACTGGGGTCCGCCATGAACCCTCTCCACAATTAGCTCTGTTATCTCTGATACCCGGCTCGATAACCTCCATCAAAAAGGGGATTCTGAGGTTCTGCCTAATAGCTGCCAGGGCAGTTATTCCCCAACACTGGAGGTCCACTGAGGTCCCCTCTACAGTGGAATGGATATCTGAAATGGATAGGTTGCACCGTATGGAATCGCTTGCAATGGGAGATAGTGACAGGGGCGCACTTGGTTCCTCTGGCAATCCTTTAAGAAGGGCCAGGGGTTCTTGACTTGGTTGCGCACCTACTCGTAATTTCCAACACCTGGGCGTCTAGACTGCTGGGTCTTTCCCATTCCCCCCCCCTCTTACCCCTCCTACCCCTTTCTAATTTTTCTCTTTTTTTCTTCTCCCTTCTTATGTCTCAGTGTATACATTTCTCATTGGCTGTGTGTGTTTTCTAAGTTTTGATCCAGACGTGATTTTCAGGTAATGAAACATGCATTCTCTTGTTGGGGGTTTTACTGGTGTCCCTTTGTACCTGATTTCTTACAGCTGTAATATGCCACTGTACTAGGATCTGGATTCTGTATTGGTTATTTCTATTGTTATGCTTGTTTGAAACTTTAATAAATATATTTACAGAAATAATTTGGAACATGGTGCACAGTTGGCTAAACCTGCGAGGACAGTTTAATGTGTGTGGGGGCTCTAACTGATGATTCGTCGAGGGAAATAAGGATCCAACATGTCTGATTACCAGCTGTAGATCCTTTTGTCCTCTAAGTGATAAACTGTTGCCAGAGATGTCTAGCAGCAGCTCCAATAGAGAGTACAGGAACACTTGGAAGAATGAGTGCTCCTTTATATGGGAGAACCAAGCAAGATCGCTGCCAGCCGAGTGATCGAACACCTACAGTTGTGGCCAAAAGTATTGACACCCCTGCAATTCTGTCAGGTAATACTCAGTTTCTTCCTGAAAATGATTGCAATCACAAATTCTTTGGTATTATTATCTTCATTTAATTTGTCTTCAATGAAAAAACACAAAAAGAATTGTCCTAAAGCCAAATTGGATATAATTCTACACCAAACTTAAAAAAGGGGGTGGACAAAAGTATTGGCACTGTTAGAAAAATCATGTGATGCTTCTCTAATTTGTGTAATTAACAGACCTGTAACTTACCTGTGGCACCTAACAGGTGTTGAGTTTAACTAAATCACACTTGCAGCCAGTTGACATGGATTAAAGTTGACTCAACCTCTGTCCTTGTATGTACCACATTGAGCATGGAGAAAAGAAAGAAGACCAAAGAACTGTCTGAGGACTTGAGAAACCAAATTGTGAGGAAGCATGAGCAAACTCAAGGCTACAAGTCCATCTCCAAAGACCTGAATGTTCCTGTGTCTATCGTGCGCAGTGTCATCAAGAAGTTTAAAGCCCATGGCACTGTGGATAACCTCCCTAGATGTGGACAGAAAAGAAAAATTGACGAGAGATATCAACGCAAGATTGTGTGGATGGTGGATAAAGAACCTCGACTAACATCCAAACAAGTTCAAGCTGCCCTGCAGTCCCAGGGTACAGCAGTGTCAACCCGTACTGAATGAAAATAGACTGTATGGTAGGATACCCAGGAAGACCCCACTTCTTACCCCGAGACATAAAAAAGCCAGGCTGAAGTTTGCCAATACTTACCTGAGAAAGCCTAAAATGTTTTGGAAGAATGTTCTCTGGTCAGATGAGACAAAAGTAGAGCTTTTTGGGCAAAGGCATCAACATAGAGTTTACAGGAGAAAAAAAGAGGCATTCAAAGAAAAGAACACGGTCCCTACAGTCAAACAAGGCGGAGGTTCCTTGATGTTTTGGGGTTGCTTTGCTGCTTCTGGCACTGGACTGCTTGACCGTGTGCATGGCATTATGAAGTCTGAAGACTAACAACAAATTTTGCAGCATAAAGTAGGGCCCAGTGTGAGAAAGCTTAGAGTTTTGTGTGAAATGATCAGTTTTGCTTTTTGCTTCATTCTATTGTGTGTTTTTTCATTGAAGACAAAGTAAATGAAAATAATAATACCAAAGAATTTGTGATAGCAATCATTTTCAGGAAGAAACTGAGTATTATCTGACAGAATTGCAGGGGTGTCAATACTTTTGGCCACAACTGTATCTATAGTGTTTGGGGGCTTTAGTCAATTAATTGTTTGAATGTCAATTCAGCTGCATTTCTAGTCAAACACACTTACCCTATAGTATTGTCAGGGGTTCTGGTGATGTACTCATGTGGATGTTGTAACCTTTAATTTAACATACTTGATCCTAAAACATTAGGGTATGTGCCCACAGGCAGGTTTTGCTGCGTTTGAGATCAGGTTTTGCCTTGGTTTAATGTAAATCTATGCTAATCTAATGGTGGGTTTACACACACCAATTTCTGTGTCCAATAACTGAACAGATCTCTGATTGCAGTGAAATCATGGAGACATTGCTCCATTTTGTACACAGCCACAAAATGGAACTATGTGTCCATGATTTCACTGCAATCAGAGATCTGTTCAGTTATTGGACACAGAAATTGGTGTGTGTAAACCCACCATAATCCTGAGTTTTTGGTTTCCATCAAGACCTATGTGGCGCCCCGCAACGAGTGCGTCACAAGAGGGTATTGCAGCCACAAATGCAGCCGCAATATTCTCTGACTCAGCAATGATATAGTTAACTTTGAGATCCAACCCTACATGCAACACCTAGAACAGAGGGCCAATCATAGGTCCTGGGGGTGGAGTGTTAGGGTAGTGTAGTAGAACACACAAGAATCTAGACAGAAAGAGAATAGTCTAGAACTCGGAGAAGAAGGGTCGAAGACTAGAACTTGGAGAGGAGCGGGGGCTCCGCACCCCGTGCGGGCCCCTGGGCCGTCACCGGTCGGGTGTCAGCACCTGAGGCCTTAACTACCGGGATTGGGCATTATCTACACGGGTTCCCAAAAGACTCCCGTGCCCACAACCACAGCCGGTTCACTGGTACCGAAGCTGGCAGCAGTTCACCTCTGCTACGCGAACCAGAAAGCGTGGAGGAGCAGCTTCACAGGAGCACCCCACCACCAGCCAACTTCCAGTCGTCTAACCAGCGGTGTACCCACTGAGGGATCCAAGGCTCCCCAAAACATCCAGAACGTACATCATGGATAGGGCATTGAAGCAGCCTCCCCGCACCCGACCTGGTATTCCTGGGTGACACTGGCAACAAGTTAGGTAGAATGGAGGAACACTTGCGGATCTCTGAGGGACACTATCACTGCTGAAGTCCACCCGGTCTACTACTCAACCACTGTATGCCATGTACTGCCTGCTGGTTACAGTAAAGACCCGTTATAGAGACTTTCTGTGTCTGTGCTTCCTTACGAACTGTCCGTCCGCACAACAAGGTAACCGCAGCTGCCGCACAACATCTTCAGCAGCTCCAGCCTCCGGGGATCACCGCTCAGCCTGTGGGGAGCGTAACATCTAGCTGCTGTCCATCCCCCGGAGGTTCCGCAGCGTCGGTAGTCCTTACCGAATCTACTCATAGGTGGCGTCACGAATAAATTAAAACCCCTTTTAATCTGTTCCACCAAGACGTCTTCACTTTTGATCTGCACTACACCGGGCCCCACTACCGGCAGGCGCGGCCCACCCGTGACAAGGAGGAAGGAATCATCGCCTGTCTAAACCGGAGTCCCGGCCACGGTGAGTCAGAAAATGGCGTCACGAACAGGATACGAGCAGGCCCGTTACCCAACGGGTATAATGTGCTTAAACTGGACTTTATTGTCTACAATTTGGACTTTGTTCGTCCCTAAAAGAACTTTCCCGCCTTTTCACCATTGGGCCAAGATGGCGCCCAAGATGGCGTTCCCGCCACAAGAAGCCGCCACGTGCAAGCCCAGGAGTGAGTCGACCCCCCCTCCTAGTGGGAGGGCTAAAGACAAAAGGCGCCAAACTCTTTGTCCGCCCGGATTGCTCGAATCAACCATAGGGGCGGACCCCAAAGACTTTTCCCATGATTGGACTACAAAAGCCCACAGGAAATGGGAGTGTCAGACAGACTTCTTCACCAGCTCAACCAGAACGTCTTACCGGTTGAACGGGTGTGGTTTCCCTCCAAGAAGAAAATGGCCAGCATGAGGCTCCAAGACCTAATGCGGGAGGTCGAGGCGGAGGCCAGAGCAGCCATTAGCCAACCGGGTCCGGATCCTGCCCTTACCATAGACGGCAGCCCCGACTTCTTGCTCGAGGCTCTACAAGACCTCCGGGTGCGGTTACTAGAGACTGTGGAGTGGACGATTCGCAGCTGGAGCGCGACCCTAGGCAGACGACTACACCATGCGATGCAGCAGAGCCGACCGGGTACCGCTACTCCAAGCCCAGACGACGTCACCAGCTTCTCAACTGCCTCACCGTCGCCTACCAACTGTCCTGCTTCGTCACCGGAGCCCATAGACTGCGTCATTCCGGTGGAGGCCGCAACTCGACCCATTCCAGAGACTAATATCGCAACCGACCCCGTTCTTGAGCCGGAGCTCATAATACGCTCCACAGAAGAACTTGATCTCTACCAGGTTCCCACTGAGGAACCCGCGACATGTTTCACCACTACAGAGACAGTCGCTTGTTTCGTCCCCATACCGGAGGCTTCCCTTGCAATTGCCGAGGCCTACCTGGTAACCGGGATTGAAACATCTTTACCTGCGGAAACAGATGAAGAGGCAGGCAGCCTGGAAGGCCTGCAGGACGTCCCTACGGAAAGATCCGCAGCACCACCGCCCTGTTGTACAATGGAACTAGCTTCAACATCTCCAGCCAACGAGCAGCCTGATGTGGTCATCGAGGAAGAGGTCGGAGAGGATGACGACGAGACCCACAGCACCGCTGAGGATATCGACACCGGGTTCGCTTGGGGAGACAACAAGGAACTTCCTACCGGGCATACAGCTCGGGTACACTGGTCGGGTGCAATGCCGACACCTTCCCCTGTGCCGTTCCACCGGGTGCCGATACAGACAGCCGCCAAGTTCAAGCTTCCCGCCAAACCACCAGCTCCGTTATTCATCTCTACACCCCGAGCCGTAACGACGGAGATGTACGCCAGAGACGACGAGAGGAGTGGCAAGCCCGAGAACGCGCCAACATGCAGGCCCGTGCCGAGGCTCGCCGCCAGCCGCCGCTGCCTGATGAACTCCGCCGTGAAGGTAGAATTTCCACCTTTAATTTACATACCGGGTGGGGGTTCGCTTGGGAGGTGGGTTTGAATGAGGAGGTGTTTGTGGGGCGCCGGGACGTTGAGTCAAACTTGCCAAGAGGACATCCCGATCGCGACCTATACCGGGGCGATATTATCACCTATGAGCGCTACGCTTGTGCAGATGGGTGGTTCGCTATCCGGGTGTGCCATCATTCTCCGTGCCAGTGATTCAAAAGACTTGGACTCACTCAATAACTCTGCTTTCTGTTTGATCACTAATTGTGAGATCTTGCGGCTACAGCCTGGACTCTAGTTAAAGGACAGCCGACCGCCCGCTGGGTCCGCACAAAGTGATTACCTGTTTCTTTGCTTATGTCACCAAAGCATACCTTTACCTGTTTTTCATTTTAATAAAAGTGTGTCATATATGTTATAAAAATACAAAAATCTCTGTAATGTGAGTAGTGTGACGCTTGGGGACAAGCGTATTCAACCAAGGGGGAGTGCGTCACAAGAGGGTATTGCAGCCACAAATGCAGCCGCAATATTCTCTGACTCAGCAATGATATAGTTAACTTTGAGATCCAACCCTACATGCAACACCTAGAACAGAGGGCCAATCATAGGTCCTGGGGGGTGGAGTGTTAGGGTAGTGTAGTAGAACACACAAGAATCTAGACAGAAAGAGAATAGTCTAGAACTCGGAGAAGAAGGGTCGAAGACTAGAACTTGGAGAGGAGCGGGGGCTCCGCACCCCGTGCGGGCCCCTGGGCCGTCACCGGTCGGGTGTCAGCACCTGAGGCCTTAACTACCGGGATTGGGCATTATCTACACGGGTTCCCAAAAGACTCCCGTGCCCACAACCACAGCCGGTTCACTGGTACCGAAGCTGGCAGCAGTTCACCTCTGCTACGCGAACCAGAAAGCGTGGAGGAGCAGCTTCACAGGAGCACCCACCACCAGCCAACTTCCAGTCGTCTAACCAGCGGTGTACCCACTGAGGGATCCAAGGCTCCCCAAAACATCCAGAACGTACATCATGGATAGGGCATTGAAGCAGCCTCCCCGTACCCGACCTGGTATTCCTGGGCGACACTGGCAACAAGTTAGGTAGAATGGAGGAACACTTGCGGATCTCTGAGGGACACTATCACTGCTGAAGTCCACCCGGTCTACTACTCAACCACTGTATGCCATGTACTGCCTGCTGGTTACAGTAAAGACCCGTTATAGAGACTTTCTGTGTCTGTGCTTCCTTACGAACTGTCCGTCCGCACAACAAGGTAACCGCAGCTGCCGCACAACATCTTGAGCAGCTCCAGCCTCCGGGGATCACCGCTCAGCCTGTGGGGAGCGTTACATCTAGCTGCTGTCCATCCCCCGGAGGTTCCGCAGCGTCGGTAGTCCTTACCGAATCTACTCATAGGTGGCATCACGAATAAATTAAAACCCCTTTTAATCTGTTCCACCAAGACGTCTTCACTTTTGATCTGCACTACACCGGGCCCCACTACCGGCAGGCGCGGCCCACCCGTGACAAGGAGGAAGGAATCATCGCCTGTCTAAACCGGAGTCCCGGCCACGGTGAGTCACCTACGTGATCAGGGAAAAGCTTTCACACACACACACACTTTTTTTTTCTCTACAGAAAATGGAAATACCACAGGTGTTTCCACTCTAGCAAAAGTTCAGCAAAGAATTGACATGCTCATTCTTTCTAAAACACAGCAAAACCTGAGGTGTTTCCCTTTTCTTCACGAAACAAAAACCAATTTGTTGGGACAGCTAATCCTAGAATCATAGGTTTTGCTGTGTGGGCACAGCGTTTCTGTGAAACACATTGGTTTTGCTGGAAATCAAAACCGCAGGAACAAATTAGCATACATTACCATAAAACCAATGGTAAACCGCAGCAAAACCGCAGCAAAAAACTGCGCTGTGTGAACATACCCTTACAATCCTATCAACTCTATACACGCAATACATATAAACCCAGTATAGATATATGTACATATGTAAATATATATTTAATCTGTTGGACACCTGGGTATCTTATGTAACGGTACCTTTGGTCCAGTTAGGCTAGGGTCACACTTAAAAGGCACAATCCGGTAACCGCATCCATTACCGGATGTGGTTTTACCGTGTACCTTCATACTATCATTTAATAGTACAATTGCAACCCTCATTCCGGATCTGGATACATTAATGCATCTGCTTTTGGAATGTGGGTTTTTGCAATTTTAAAAACCGGATCCATTTATGTACCTTGCGGTACCGGATCCAGTTCCCATAGACTACCATTATAAAAAAAAACTGATCCGGTTTTGGAACCGGCGCGATGGGCGCAGCCTACATGATTTTTCCCGCAGGCTCCAAAACCGGATCCGGTAACCGGATTGCAAATAGTGCAATCAGGTTTTTTCTATTGAAGCCTATGGACTGCGGATCCAGATCCAGTTTCGAGCATTTTTAATGCTTAAAACCGGATCAGGATCTGCAAGCCCAATTGCAGATTTGAGCCTAGCCTTACTGTCTGCACCAGGCCTGGGGAAGTACCGATTGCAGTCACTTCCAATGGTCTTCGATGCCAAAAAAAAACACGACTGTAGTAAAGAGAAATACTCCGTTGTCTTGTATGAAGGAGGTCCTAAATCTCTGCAGCTTTTGGGGGGAGGGCGAAGTGTGTTCACCTGGAGGCACCATACCAAAGATTGCAGTCTCACAGCAGGGATTCAGTCTTTTCTCTCACAGCATGGCCGACCCATCTCCACCAAAGCACTCCTCCCCTGGCAGTAGTATACTTGCTTCCTAGTGAGGAATAAGCCTTTGGTCTCATCCAGGGGCCCGGCTGTCCAGTTAATCAGTGTCTGGTCTCAGTTTGATCTGACACAGAATTCTCCACAGCCGCTCTCCTCTCACAGCCCTCAGGAAGGACCCTTGTTTTACCTCAGCTCCACAAACTGTCATCATTTCTCCCTGTCACCACAACAACCCTCCTCAGCTGACGGCCCCACCTTATTATTCAGGAAATAAACCTCTGCACACTCTTATAGTATCAAGATATGTTTTTTGGTCTCCGGGAAAAGTAACATGATGCGCACCACATAAAGAACGGGTGCCTATGGGCATGGAAAGCCACAGACAGTACAGATCCAGGGATCCGTAATTCCGGGCTATGATGTATGAACTGTTCATGCACAGTTCATTCGCATGACACAGTTGCTAATGACACCCCCCCAAGGGGATGTGTCATTATGGATCCTAGAGATCCATGAAAAGAGCACAAACGGATGCTGCTTACAGCATCCAGTTTGCCTGTTGCATGGGAATCTGTGGGCATACAGAGTTTCCAGTAGGCCCACAGATTCCAAAATAGCTAGTGTGAAAGAAACCTTACTGGTACTATAATGCCCTGTGTCGATGCTGCGGATTTCCCACGTTTTTTTGGCGTATTGACAAATCAGTAGTACTGCACCTTTCCTACTAAGTATATGGGAAATTAAAAGTGTTGTGGCCATGATGCTGCAGATTTTCCTGTGCTGAAAATGGTGCGCATTTTCCTACTGAAAAATCTGAAGCATGTCAGTTCCTGCAGCGTATTTTGCCTCGATTTTCACCCAATGAGTTCAGAGCGTATTTGTTGAGTATTTAAGGTGCATTTTGCGCTGATGACGAGGTGCCGCTGTATTTTTGGTCACTAGCACAGGTACAGCAGGCAGGTACAGGATGCCTAGTTTTACCCGGCTGGTAATCAAAATACAGGGTGCCCATTTTTTACATTTTTTTCTTTAGATTAAAAAAAAATTAATACAATTATGTGGGGCTCTGCCATATTTTTGGTTGCCAGCCAGGTACAACTAGGCAGCTGGCTAGAATCCTCAGCGTGGGGAGGCCCATTCCTCCTCTTCTGGTACCCCCACACTGCAAATTGCAGCCCTCAGCCACCCCAAAAAATGGTGCTTTAATTTAAGTGCCATTTCTGGAGCTGTACCCGACTCGTCCAGCTGCCCCGTCAGGTTGGCAGACTGGGTAATGAGGGGTTAATATCAATTATATATTGCCAGCTGGCGCTAAGTCTGAGGTTCCTAATGACGGGTCAATGTTAGACCCGGCCATTATGAACCTCTAAATAAATAGTAAATAATACACCACACCATGAAAAATCATTCATTTGTAAAAAGAACACAATAGTAAACCTCTTTTCCATGTTAATTACTCCCCAAAACAAACTCCACGATAATCATCTGCGATGTCCGATCACGGTGGGACTCAAAACTGACAGTTTCAGCTGCTGCTGTGAGCAGTTTGACGTCACGGTATTGTTCATCTGAGCTCAGCCAGACCGATGCGGCTGAGCTTTGACCTCAGATGAACTTTCCTGCTTCACACTGCTCAGAGCAAGACCCAAAATTCTCTCTCCCCCCATTGGGAGCTTGTTCTTTCTCTCTCCCTATTGGGCGCTCGTTCTCTTTCTCTATCTCCCCATTGGGCATTCATTATTTCTCTTTCTCCTCAGTGGGGGCTCGTTCTCTCTCTCTCTCCCCATTTGGCGCTCGTTATCTCTCTCCCCATTGGGTGCTTGTTATCTCTCTCTCCATTGGGCACTCATTCTCCCTCTCTCCCCATTGAGCACTCACTCTATCTCACCATTGGGCGCACGCTCGATCTCCCCCCCATTGGGTGCGTGCACGCTCTCTCTCCCCATTGGGTGTTCATTCTCCCTCTCTCCCCATTGGGCGCTCTCTCTCACCATTGGGTGTGTGATCGCTCTCTTCCTCCATTGGGCATGCGCTCTCTCCCCATATACTCTTCCCCCTGTGTGTGTCTCACCCCATATACTCTTGCCCTGCTTGTGTCTCACCCCATATACTCTACCCCTGCATGACTCCTTCCCCATATACTCTCCTCCAAGCGTATCTCCCCTATATACTCTCCCCCAAGCATTTGTATCACCCCATATACTCTCCCTCCTGCATGTGTCTTACCCCATATACTCTCCCTCAAGTGTTTGTCTCACCCCATATAATCTCCCCCTGCATGCCTCACCCCATATAGTCTCTCCCCCTGCGTGTGTCTTACTCCATATTCTGCCCCCCTCTGTGTGTCTCACCCCATATAAAATTCCCCCGTGCGAGTGTCTCAGCCCATATTTTCTCCCCTAAGCGT
The DNA here is from genome assembly GCA_033576535.1 of Allobates femoralis. Taxonomy (NCBI): domain Eukaryota; kingdom Metazoa; phylum Chordata; class Amphibia; order Anura; family Aromobatidae; genus Allobates; species Allobates femoralis. The sequence continues at coordinate 405,608,955 of JARQOC010000002.1, read as the reverse complement.
GTGTCTCACCCCATATACTCTCCCCCAGTGTGTTTTACCTCCTGCATGCCTCACCCCGTATATCTCTCTCTCCTGTATGTTTGTCGCCCCATATACTCTCCCCCTGCATGTGTCTCACCCCATATAATATCACCACTGCATGTGTCTCACCCCATATACTATCCCCCTGAGTGCCTCATCCCATATAATCTCCCCCCATTTGTGACTCACCCCATATAGTCTCTCCCCCTGCATATCTTCCCCCATATACACTCCCATAAATTAAGGGGAGAACTCATATAAAGATTCAAATCTCGTTTTATTGTTTAAAAATCATGTGATTCAAGTGATATGTGATTTGTGACTACCAACACCCCTACATACAACACACAAACACAAATCTTGTTTCTGAATTGAATCTGATGTTGGACAGTCCCCCGGTTTATAGTCCCCATGACAGTTTTGGATAGTGTGTCTCCAGATATTGTTTGGGGAGTATATTTTTTCATGTCAAATGTAAGTCGTTTGCTTCTAGGTCTGATTGCGCATAACGTGCATGTCTGTCGGTCCCTACTTTCATCAAACGGTTCATATGTCCTGTCCTACGTCCATAATTCTTTTTGAAAGTAGATTGGTAATTTTCCGTTTCTTATAAAACCGGGGGACTGACCAACATTAGATCCAATTCAGAAAGAAGATTTGTGATTGTGTGTTGTATGTAGGTGGGTGGGTAGTCACAAATCACATATCACTTCAATCACATGATTTTTAAACAATAAAATGAGATTTGAACCTTTATATGAGTTCTCCCATTAATTTATGCCTAAACCAAATAGGAGAAACTCCAATATCAACTTTCGGTGAACTCCATATATTCTCCCCTAAGCCTGTGACTCACCCCATATACTCTCCCCCAAGCTTGTGTCTCACCCCATATTCTCTACCTCCTGTGTGCCTCACCCCATATAGTCTCTCCCCCTGCATGTCTCACCCCATATAGTCTCTCCTCCCTGCATGTCTTGCCCCATATAATCTTTCCCCTGCGTCTTACCCCATATACTGTCCTGCAAGCGTGTTTCACACATATACTCTTCCCCACACGTCTCTCACCCCATATAGTCACACCCCTGCGTGTGTCTCCTGATATACTTTCCTCCCTGCGTGTCTCACCCTATATAGTCACCCCCTGCTTGTCTCACCCCATATAGTCACCCCCTGTGTATGTCTCCTTATTTACTCTCCCCCTGCATGTCTCACCCCACATAGTCACCTCCTGCATGTCTCATCCCATATAGTCATTCCCTGCTTGTGTCTCCCTCCTGTGTGTCTCACTCTATATAGTCACGCCCCTGCGTGTCTCACCCCATATTGTCACCCCCCCTGCATGTCTCTCCCCATATAGTCACCCCCCTGCATGTGTCTCCTCATATACACTTTGTGCAGAATTATTAGGTAAATGAGTATTTTGATCACATGATACTTTTTATACACGTTGTCCTACTCCAAGCTGTATAGGCTTGAGAGTCAACTACCAATTAAGTAAATCAGGTGATGTGCATCTCTGTAATGAGGAGGGGTGTGGTCTAATGACATCAACACCCTATATAAGGTGTGCTTAATTATTAGGCAACTTCCTTTCCTTAGGCAAAATGGGTCAGAAGAGAGATTTGACGGGCTCTGAAAAGTCCAAAATTGTGAGATGTCTTGCAGAGGGATGCAGCAGTCTTGAAATTGCCAATCTTTTGAAACGTGTTCACCGAACAATCAAGCGTTTCATGGCAAATAGCCAACAGGGTTGCAAGAAGCGTGTTGGGCAAAAAAGGCGCAAAATAACTGCCCATAAATTGAGGAAAATCAAGCGTGAAGCTGTCAAGATGCCATTTGCCACCAGTTTTGCAATATTTCAGAGCTGGAGTATCAAAAAGCACAAGGTGTGACATACTCAGGGACATTGCCAAGATAAGAAAGGCTGAAAAACTACCATCTTTGAACAAGAAACATAAGATAAAACGTCAAGACTGGGCCAAGAAATATCTTGAGACTAATTTTTCAAAGGTTTTATGGGCTGATGAAATGAGAGTGACTCTTGATGGGCCAGATGGATAGGCCAGAGGCTGGATCAGTAAAGGGCAGAACGCTCCACTCCGACTCAGATGCCAGCAAGGTGGAGGTGGGGTACTGGTATGGGCTGGTATCATTAAAGATGAACTTGTGAGACCTTTTTGGGTTGAGGATGGAGTGAAGCTCAACTCCCAGACCTACTGCCAGTTTCTGGAAGACAACTTCTTCAAGAAGTTGTACAGGAAGAAGTCGGGATCGTTCAAGAAAAACATGATTTTCATGCAGGACAATGCTCCATCACATGCATCCAACTACTCCACAGCATGGCTGGCCAGTAAAGGTCTAAAAGAAGAAAAAATAATGACATGGCCTCCTTGTTGACCTGATCTGAACCCCATAGAGAACCTGTGGTTCCTGATAAAATGTGTGAGCTGCAGGGAGAAAAAACAGTTTACCTCTCGGAACAGTGTCTAGGAGGCTGTGGTGGATGCTGCACACAATGTTGATCATAAACAGGTCAAGCAACTGACAGAATCTATGGATGGAAGGCTGTTGAGTGTCATCATAAAGAAAGGTGGCTATATTGGTCACTAATTTTTTGGGGTTTTATTTTTGCATGTCAGAAATGTTTATGGCTAAGGTCATATTTAGATGGCACATTGCGATTACCACATCCAGATCCGGTTTCGGTAATCTCATGTGCCTTCAAACACATTTTTCCTTCAAAATGTGTACCTAAACCTGCATCTGGTAACTGGATTGCTCAGAATGTGTAATCCGGTTGCTTTGTTCATCCCTGCGGCTGCGGGGATTAACAAAGGGTTAATGTTAATATTATATGTGGGCAACAAGTCTCCAGGGAGTGTCCACCCTCCCTAGAGACATGTTGTCCACATAGTGCGACATGTTTGGGGTTAAATTGCTTTATTATAGTATTGCCGGTTTTTGTCGGCTTTTACTATTATGTCAATGACGGAGGCTTCTCCCTGTAAGGTGGAGTTACAGTACGCAATGTGCGTAAGCACAGTGCAGGGCAGCATCCTCAATAAGGAGCTGACCCTGCTGCTTACGCAAATTGCGTACTGTACATGCTGCTATCCATGGTGCTGAAAGCATTAACATTAGTTCTATGGCGGCATTAACGCTGTCAATGCAATCTTATGGCAGACGGGACCCAAGCGCATTGCGAACGCCGGCTTCACACTGCTGGAGTTTCAAATCTCACACTTTTTCCAAGTGCATCACATGATGCGGAGCTACCACCAAGCGTAGAGACTTAAGGCGCACACTATCTGATAGGAAGACCAACGTTCCACTCCCTCCACCCTCCATCACTAAACACATTGCTGTTATTCCTTAAGTGACCGACAGCACCTGTACCTGCGCTATCCACAAAAACATCACCCACTTAAAGAATGTCCTGGGTTCCGGGCACATGCTCTTCAGGATTGTAGAAATACACTCAAGGAACTCGTAATATACAATTTTTGCACCTTCTCAGACCACATTGCTAAGGACTGTAAGGCCTGGGTCACACTAGCGCTATGCTTCCAGTCAGGGGGGTTCTGTTTAAAAGAATCTGATAGCATTAACGCAGAGTTACTATAAATGTAATGCTGCATTAACGCTGCCAATACATTCCTATGGGTGACGGAACCCCGAGCGCAGGTCAAACGCCGGCATTTAAGTGCTGGAGTTTGAAACCTTACACTATTTCCAAGCACATCACAAGACGCGGAAGCATGTATCATGTGATGCACTTGGAAATAGTGCGAGGGTTTCCTAGATATCACTGATTTGAGCAGCCAGAGAACGTCCAGAGGGCATGTTTGTGTTGGAGCTGCAAGTAAATGAAGAACTGGTCGTTTACTCCCAGACTCCAACACACACACCCCTACCCCCAGTCTACAGTATGGCCAGCCACCCCAAGACTGCTACAGCCGGCCCCAGTCCCAAGCCCCATGTCCACCCACCCCCTCTGCACACAGTGAGTTACCTCCTCCTCTGGCACAATGTACGGAATTTGCAGCTCTCTGCCAGAGGAGGAAGTAACCCACAGTGTGCAGAGGGGTGGGTAGTCATGCCATAGTGTACACTGGGGGAGGATTGTGTGTGTGTTGGAGTCTGGGAGTAAATGACCAGCTCCCATTTACATACAGGCTTCATCACAATCACGACCCCTTGACGTTCTGTGGCTGACGCAAATCAATGGTATCTAGGAAACCCTGCAAAATATTGACAGGATGTATATTACAAATTGTTAACATTTTGCAGCCTAGATACACATGTAAATTATAGAAAAAGCCCTGGACAAGATATTTTGCAATGACCATGCAAAACCTGCTCCATCCTTGCAAGAGAATGAAAAGTACTAGTATCTCCCTTCCTTTGGCATTTATTACCCAAGAAAGCCTAAACAAATCAGAATGGTGTTTGATTCAAGCGCAAACCATCACAGTGTCTCTGAACAACATTCTCCTTACAGGTTTCAACCTGACTAGCAACATAGTGGGACTTACAGGACCCTTGAGGATCCAGTAGACAGTAAAGCAAGAAGAACAGGACTTCCCACCGACCTTGCTCGCAGCACCACTTGAAGCGATGGCCGGAGGACCACCGTGGTGTAGAGTACAATTATGGTACACAAAACGAGGTTCAAATGTGGCACCCCAGTGATCCGGTTGCCACAGTGGCATTGCCTCCCTCACAGGGGGTGATGTCATGCCTGGAAGCAGGAGGAGGTCCCCATGCTAGGTAACAACAGCATGCAACACTTTTCCTGACTCCAGGCCAGAAGGTGGAGCTCTGGAACCCGACTTCAGGGAAGCTACCCTAGTTCTAGCCAGGAGGAGAGGTTAGTTAGAATGTCTGAGGCGAGGAAAGAGACAGGGAGTCGAGGAGAAGGCTCTGGGTAATGGAGCAATGACTAAGCTCACCCAGGAGTGGAGTGCTGGAGAAAGGACGCAAGAGTCCTTGGTTGTGCAGGTGCTGTAAGCCCCGACAGCCGTATCTGGAGGGCAGGGGACGGCAAGTCTTTTTGCCGCACTAAACACTCGGCGGCACAGCAGTGTACCGAAAGTCTGGAGCAGCCATCAGCAAGGTGGCACCGGAGAGAGGCTCGTGCTGCCTGCTATATGGGTCAGAATCATCAAACAGGAGAAGGGCTGTAGTGTAGCTACAAGACACAAGATGCAGGGACCTGAAGAGAGAGCGCAGCAGGGAGGCCTCCAATCCTGCCTGGTGAGGTGAATTCCCAAATGCTTCCAAGCCAGTCAGATCCCTTCTAACACCTCTAACCAGTACCCCGGACTGCAATACCATCTACCAATAAATGGTAACGGAAACTGCGCTCTTTTGTGTCCTCCAATTATTGCATGCGCCCTCAGTCCTGCACCTTAATGATCATCACCACGACCATAGACTTTCCATGTCCACACCATCCCTGGGGCCCAGCTCCACCTGTGGGGAGCTTTACCATCCTGGCTGCATTACCATCTGCCCCAGCGGTCATATCCTGCAGCGTTGGCCATCGCTGGAAAAAATCACAGGTGACGTCACAAACTATCCCCTGTAAATAATCCCCTCTCACTGCATGCCCAGGGCCATGGAGCCGGGTCACTGCCACCGTGACCTCACACCGAACCGAATGGCCTGGTTACCAAGTACCCCTGGTCCTAGTGGCATCGCACAAATAACAAAAGAACATTTATTAACAGGCAGGGAATGGTAAGGGTAAAGCATGTTCAAATGGGTATGCTGTGACAAAATGCAATTTAATAAGTTCTGCAGTCTTCTAGCTGGACCGCTCAATAGAATGGTGCTCCAACTATTACAAGACCAATATCAAACAGAAAGATTTGAAGAAACAGTAAATTCTAATACTACTCTACACTTACAAATTCACTGGCCTCTGCTAGATTGTGCCACATGGCTGCCATGTTCTGACTACTGAAGCCTATGCTAAACCCTAACTTGTGCACATACTGGAAAAGATTCCCGATGGTGTTGGGGACACAATTTCAGTCTCGGGGGGCCGATGTGGTGTAGTTTTGTGGTGTGCACTTCTCCTTGCAGGGTTGGTGGGAAGTCATCTTCTTCTTGCTTTATGGTCCTCTCGGTCACCTTGGGTCCTGTAAATCCCTTCTCTGGTCCTATGCAGAACCACCAAACTTTGGGACTCCTCAGTCTAGTACTAGGCAGTCACCTGGGATCTCCCTCTTGGTCCAGCTTGCAGTCACCTAGCAGTCAGCACTCTTCCTGCACAGAAGCTGTAGTCCATAAATTCTTTCAGGCATTGTGACCTTTCACACACAAAACAAGCTGCAACTCCGAGCACAGTTCTCTTCCTGTACAGACTTTTCTCTCACACTTGTAGGCTCGGTCAGTCCATCTGCACAGTCCTGGAAGGAGGGAGCAGGCTAATCCATCACACAACACGCAAGGGAGCACTGTCTCTTAAAGTGGCAGTTTGCTTTTAACTGTTCATAGCATTGATGCCCTTACAAGAGAACAATACCAGCAAACAAATGGTTGAACACCGCATAAAGGTGCATGTGTTCGGAAACAGTCCTTCTCCTGCCGTCGCTACATATAGTCTACGCAGGACTGCCTCAGATGGTGAATTGGAATATGGAAAAGATGCCCGACAGTTTGTTGAAAACTATGTGGACGACAGTCTCAAATCCCTTTCTAAGACTTATCTGAATTACATAAAATTGCATCTAACAGCGATGTTGTCATGAAGGCCTTTCACCGTAATGATCATGCTGCAGAATTCAAGGACTTGAATCTAGACCCAGACAACCCACCAGCATAAAGAAGTCTGGGCTTGAGATGAATTTGTTGAAAGACTCCTTCAACGTTCTGGTCAGTTGCACAGAAAAACCATATACTAAGCGTGGAGCCTTGTCAGTGGTGAACGGTCTATATGATCCAGTCAGGTCTGTTGCACCTTTAACTTATACAAGGCAACAGGCCCGGACTGATAGATGGGAGGGGCGGAACTTTTCTAGATGGGCTGCCTGCTGGTGAACTGCGGGGGCCGCCCACTCCTCCGGCTGCAGCCCTGCTGCGTTAAGTCATCTGCCGCCGAGTGGCCACGGAATTCAGGGGGCAGGGTCACGGATGTGAAGGGGGTGGGGCCATTTTCCCAAAGCAGGGCTCCACTCCGATTAAACAGGATCGACAGGTCAGTCACATCCTGGGCCCATCCACCATCTTCATTATATCCCTGATCCCTCCCTGAGCTGATCATGTGACCCCTGATGCCTCCCCTCCATGTGACATCATCACAGGTCCTACATGTGAGTAACATGTCTGTCTCTGTCTGTCTAGAAGGGATAGAGGCTGTCTCAACAGGTGCTCAAGGAAAAAGGGAGAAATCTTAATTGTAAAAAATCCCTGGCACACTGAAAAAGGAAAAGTGGCAAGTTGTTTCTATCTGGATTTTTTATTAATCTGCGGTGTTATGATAAATCAAACGTTTCTGCTCAACACAAGCCTTCATCAAGTGATTCTGTGTAAAATACAAATCAATAAAACAAAAAATCATATACAATCATGTGCAATGTACATTCAAGTGGAACATGCCGGGTGATATTGGTCCGTGAGTGCTTGTGGTGGTAGCTGCGCGAGATGACCCGAGGGGGTAAAATTGGCAGGGATGAGGGTGATGTGAGAAAGTGTTGGTCAAGTGATATGTGGATATGGGGAATTTAGAGAAAAAGAAAGAAAAAAGAAAAGAAAAAAAATTGGAGACAGATGTAAAAACAGAAGAGGTATATAGACTACAAGGTTGTAAAAAAGAGGTATAGAAGAATGGTATGTGATTCAACCAGAGCTGGGGTGGATGAGGGACTCAGACACCGGGGCTACTGTGTGGGGAGTCACGGATGGTCGGGACCCCAGTGCCGTGCCCTGGTGATCAATTATACCAGATGTTGATGGTAAACAGTGGGGGTTAAAGGGGTTATTTACAGGGGAACGTGACGCCACCTGTAGAGTCCGGTAAGATGGTACCGGCGCTGCCAGCCGGCCACTGAGGTGATGGAGGGGGCAGCAGAGTGTGGTACAGCTCCCCACAGGTGGAGCTTTACCTCAGGGCAGCTATTGTGGTGAGACGGTGAGGGAGGACAGTGATGGTAATGGTGGTGCAGTTCTTACCCCTCTGCTTTGAAGATGTTAATGATGATGTTGAGCCCTCCAGGCTGCGGCGGGAAGAGTAACAGAAACAGTTCCAGTTTAACTCTGCTTTACTTGGTACCGACTGATGACGTAACAAGACACGGTACAGTTTGGTTTAGGGTGTTGTTACCAACTCAGGGTTTCTCTTATGGAGTCTCTAGATGTCCTCTCTTTGTCTTTCAGGGTTTACTACTTTCTTTCTTACTCTAGTTCTTTCAGTCTTTCACCACCTTTGAAGAGCTCCCCCGCCAGTCCTACGGTCTGTGTCTAGAAGATAAGGTCTGTCCACTACTCGGCCTGGATAAGGCAACCCGAAAACGGGAAACAGAAGGCTCCCTTCCAACACCGCAGTATATGTCTGTCCCTTTTAGTTTCTTCTAGTGTCCTGAACCGATTTTCAGTCCTGAGGGGAGAGGTACCTTGTGGCGCTGTCAGCAACCCGTTTCTGTTGGGCCTACAGCTCGTCGGTTTTTCAGTCAGGGATAAACTCCTGGCTGCCTCGGTTGTCCATGTCATCGTTGTCCCCTCAACATGACCAGCTGGCTCCTACCAGCCCTGGCCCGTTGCCTTCTGTCCTGGGTCCCCACATAAAGATGGGGTACCCTCCACTCAGCTGGGCTGCCAGGCTTGACCACTCTGTCTGCCTCCCCAGCACCGACTGAGGTAAACTGTCAACTGTCACTCTTACTCAGTCCTAAGCTCCGCCCCCACCCTGTGGAACCTACTATATTACCAGTTCCCCCTACTTTAAGTGGTGCGGTCCTAAGTGAGTGTAAAAATAGACTCCATAAGATTGAAATCCTAAACTAGCAACTTACAATAATATTACACATAAATAATAAATGCAATACCATTCTGTGGCGCATACCCGCAGGGGCGCCACATATGTACCTTATATGATTAGTGATGGTTGGTTACTGAGGGTACAAGTGTAACCCTTTTGAGGCTGTTTCAAAGGCTGACCCTACAGTTTATAAACTATAGTAATTATTTGTGAAGAAATGCACACATCTAATTAAACTTCAAGCTAATCTATTGAAGTCACAGAGAAGTGAGTGAATTGGAGATAAGAAAGCCACCAATGGGGGTGATCAATGTTCTCACAATAGTGTGACTAATGTATTTATAATAGCACAGATAACCATATGTGTCAGGCTATTGAGTATAAAGATGCTTCTACAGAAAGGGATGCCTGCCTGTTACAAGTATAAGGATATTAGTATGGAGGTAGAGAGTTCAGTGTAAATGAGGCACATACCAGTGTCAGGTGTCAGTCTAGTGACTCCTGTCCTGTGGAGTAAAGGAGGCTATATTAAGAATGAGAGATTAAAAAGATATACACAGGCTGCTCAAAGTAAGCACCTAATGAGCAGATTACCTTGGAAGTTGATGTGGGGCGCATGGTGGCACAGACAAATGAGTGGACCCCGGAGCAGTCTTATACCCTGACCAACCGCTACTTATAGCGGTTGGGTAATGAGGGACGTGACGGAGAGGGGAAGTGCGTCATTCAATGCCGCGTTAGTGCACATGCGCGAAGGCCGCCGCCATCTTAGTAGGGGAATTTTTGTCAGAATTAGAACAGGGCGCATGCGCCAGCCTCGCGGACCGGAAGTGTACTTATTTTGCTCAGTGGAGACGCAGAGAGCGTCCCTAGAGATGTGGGTGAAGTGAGATTGAGGTGGGAAGTGTTGGAAAGGTCCTATTGGGGAAAAGCAATATGTGGCCATGCAGGTATAATGTGCAAAACGATCTTGTGCAGTTGTGTCCAGTGGAGGTGCCCATTTTCAAGTTCCTCTCTAGAATAGAAATGGGAGAAATTAGTACAACCATATATGTATATGACAACTATAGCACAGAACAATCTTATTGATCACAATTGATAATCAATAAAAGGAGGAATTTAATACATTGTAGGTGGAAATAGCCCATCTCACACACTTCTGCCAATTTAACACTGGAATGAAAAAGACATCATTAAGAATATACTCAGACAGTAAAACAGTAAAACAGTATTAATAGTGTAGCTCAAATTTGCGATTCATGCCCTGTGGGTGGAGGGTATTTAGGTGATATATCCAAAAGGATTCTCTTTCCTTCCTTGTCTCTGTCTGTCTGTCTTTCTGTCTGTCTGGCGCCTTCCTCAGGGATATTACAAACATAATCACAGAGGGGGTTTTTATAGCCCCTAATCCAAAAAAAAAGAGGTGTCATCTGTTTACTGGTGGTGTCATCCTCATCATCAGAAATGGGTGGATCCACCCATTTTGGCGCAATTTTTACATAAAACATAAAATACAGCTCAAAACTGTTGAAAAAGTGCTCAGTGCCTCCATCAATTATTAGTCATTGTTTTCCAGATTAAATTTTTCTAAAATGAGGCAAATAAAAGCCAAAAAACACATAAAAAGATCGATCCATTCATTGATGTTTTTTTTTAAAAAATGAGTCACATTTCCTACTCATATTAGACTAGAACCTGGGGTCCTGAAATGCACAAGTGGAGCTCAATTTTTTAAGTAATGAGCGCCACCAAAGGTTCTCATATTGGAGCTGTTCAAATAGAGAGATTATGTAGTTAAAAAAGGCAATAGTAAAAAACAATGAAATATAAATTATGGAGAGGAGGATAAGAAAGCTATAATATATATATATATATATATATATATATATATATATACTAAAAAAATTTTTTTTATTATTAATATCAAGACATAAAAATATTTTAAAAGTTTAAATGATCAATTAATAATATTTCCAGTATAGATTGGAAATAGGACAAATAGTGAAGCATCTATATGTGTATTCCTGAGTGGTGGCTCAACTGGAAAACATACAGGAAAAAAGGGCTCCATATCAACACCCCAGGTTCCATCCCCCTCCCTTTTATATTTTACAGTTTCTGTCTGTCTGTCTGTCTGTGTTTGACAGTGTCTGTGTGTCTGTCCGTCTCTACAGAACACTATACTTTATATACAGGTCCACACTACATGCTGTATTTGTGTGCCTATATACTGTATGTAGTGTGGACCAGTAAATAAAGTATAGCCCTGTGTATACAAGATATACACCATTACTCTCAGATGTGCATACAGCGGCCAGTCTGCAATGTGCACACAGCGGCCAGTCTGCAATGTGCATAAAGCGGGCAGTTTTAATGGGCATAAGGCCCGCAGTCTGTAATGTGCATACAGCCCACAGTCTGTAATCTGTATACTGCCCGCAGTCTCCTATGTGTATACAGCCCACAGTCTCTAATGTGTATACAGCCTGCTGTCTCTAATGTGTATGCAGTGGGCAGTCTGTGTTGTGTATACAGATTGTAATGTGCTGCATCAGAAAGTTTTCCTGCAGTCAGAGTTCGTGGTCTGTTCTTCCCGGATGCCTCCATGGATTCTGTTCCTCTCTGTGCTCAGCACTGGACTTTCTGCCGCCACCTTTAATCTTTCCCCATCTCTAGGATCTGGCTGAGTCTTGGCTATCTATATACCACAGCCTCCTATGTATATAGAACAGCCTCCTGGGTATAATTATCCTGTCCTGTATACTGGGTGTAATCCTCAGCATCGTATTCTGTACATACACTCTGCACAGTACCACTTCTCCTGTCCTATATACTGGGTGTAATCCTCAGTATCTGTATTATTCTTTATATATACACCGCACAGTACCACTTCTCCTGTCCTGTATACTGGTTGTAATCCTCAGTATCTGTATTATTCTGTATATATCACTGCACAGTACCCCTTCTCCTGTCCTGTATACTGGGTATAATCCTCAGTATCTTTATTATTCTGTATATATACACTTTAAAGTACCACTTCTCCTGTCCTGTATACTGGGTGTAATACTCAGTATCTGTATTATTCTATATATATACACTGTACAGTACCACTTCTCCTGTCCTGTATACTGGGTGCAATCCTCAGTATCCGTATTATTCTGTATATATATATATATATATATATATATATACACTGCACAGTACCACTTCTCCTGTCCTGTTGTCAGAGAGGCGGTATTGGACTTTGATTTTCTGCATTTAACTGTTGTTTAAATTGATTATCCCCAATATGGGAGTCACCACTTCTTTTCTGTAAAGGTGATGACTTGCCCTTCACTCTAGGTTTGACCGCTGGGATCCCACAATCCAGAGAAACGTGGCTGCAATTGATTATTCCCTTTGCTGCACCATTCACATGTCTCTCTTCAAATAACACCTTTGAGAAAGTGATGAGGCCATGACAACGTAAAAGCAAATTTCACTGATCGGGGCTGATGGGTGTTATAGTATGTGGACAGGTGGGATTTGTTTTCCAGGGCTAATTTTTGGTCCCAGTCCGACCCTGGTATGAGGTTCTGCAGAAGCTGAGCTTTTTCTTTGGATTTTTCTGTGGATTTCAAAATTATAGGCTTTTTTTCTTTTTATGATTGATTTTCCCACAAAATTATTTGCACAAGGCCAACTGGAGAGCCCAGACTGATTAGTACAGGGATCATGGTATACAGGGTGGGCCATTTATATGGATACACGTAATTAAGTTGGATCCAAAATGGCCAGTATGGTCACCACCCATTTGGAAAAATTTCCCCTCCCATATACTAATATGCCACAAACAGGAAGTTGATATCACTAACCGTTTCCATTTTATTTAGGTGTATCCATATAAATGGCCCACCCTATAAATGGCCCACCCTGTATATGTCGTAGTTCTTCTGTGACCAGCGCCCCCTTGTCCTCATGTTGTGTATGTGGTGTTGCTCCTCAGCCTGGCCAAGTTGCTGTTGCTGAGTGGCAGTGTCACATATACCGTATTTTGTGGATTATAAAATGCACCCCAAATTTAGAGCAATAAATTAGGAAAACAGTTTTTAAAAAGAGGGTGCATCCTATAATCCGCAGCAGTGTAGTTTACCTGGGGGGCGCGGAAAATGGCTGTGGAGGCAGTGCAGGCACAGATGATCTTTTACAGCTGTAATCTCCATCTGCGCATGCGCCACCTCCACAGCCATTTTCCTTTCGGCCATCGCATGATCTGCAGGTAGAGGCACTTGATGAAAACCTGCCAGGACAACCCCCCTCCTGACAGCCTCTGGCTACCCCACAAAATTGCCCCACCCTGCCGCCCTCCTCCCAGTCTCAGGTCCCCTCACAGCATTGCCCCACCCTGCCACACTCCTCCCAGCCTCAAGCCCTCCACAGCATTGCCCCACCCTGCCGCCCTCCTCCCAGCCTCAGACCCCCACAGCATTGCCCCACCCTGCCACCCTTCTCCCAGCCTCAGGCCCCCCACAGCATCGCCCACCCTGCCGCCCTCCTCCCAGCCTCAGGCCCCCCACAGCATCGCCCACCCTGCCGCCCTCCTCCCAGCCTCAGGCCCCCCACAGCATTGCCCCACCCTGCCAACCTCCTCTCAGCCTTAGGCCCCCACAGCATTGCCCCACCCTACGCCCGCCGTCCCTCACCACTGCCTCCTGTGACCTCACTCCACTACCACCGCACTTCCCCATGGAAAACTGCTATACTGCTGTTTGGATTATAAGATGCATCACATTTTCCCCACAATTTTTGGAGGAGAAAAACAGCGTCTTATAAATAAAAGATGTGGTAACCTGTGGACTCTTTATTATGTACAAAGCATATACTTTTTTCTAATTTTGTACAATCCCCTTTAGCATCTCTATTTTGGCCTTTTTGGCCTCAGTACAGACAGAGCAGGCGGCTCCATGGTGCAGCGTCTGCTCTTCTTATCTTGTACTAGCTGGGTGCCCGATGCACATGCATCGGGATTCTAGAAGAGCGAGTCTCTGACTCGCAATGGCCGCTTCGCGGCCAATGCTTCGCGCTACTAAGGCGACTCACTATGCCCGCTGCGCGGGCATAGCGAGTCGCCTTACAACTGCTCGCAATGGCCGCTGCGCGGCCAATGCTTCGGGCGTATCCACATGACCACGCTGACTCGCAGCGAGAGTGGACTCAGAAGGGGCAAAAAACCCATTCGGAATTATATAATAGATATTTATGGCAGATCTACAGGATTTGGGAGACATGTATAGTGGATGCCAATCCAATCAATAGAGTCGCGAAGAGCGCCGCTCTCAGCTAAGAGATGACCGAAGTCCCATGAATTACCACATAGAGCATCCGCGCCTCATTCTACAGATACATGTCGCCATATTGGTGAGATCTGCATGTACCATCCACTATGTAATGTCCATGGATATGGTGTAAATATAGAAGATCAGATTATCCCTTTAGGTGTAAGTTTATTATATAACATCAATTTCTGCATAAAGGGGATAGACAGAAATAAACATCCGCAGCTCCCTGTGAGTGTAATGGTTCGAAACACTGAGAAAATAAGCAAAAGATCCTTTCTGCTCCCCTGGTTTAGAAGGTGAGGGATCTGCGAGAACCTCACTGGATCAGAAGGATTTGTGGAAGCTTTTTTTGTACGTGAAGAAGGCGAAACTTGCCATTTTTAGCCAAAATGTGCTATACGATTTTTTCCTGTTGTATGAATTTTTTTCTTGTTCTAAGAATTTTTTTTTTTCTATTAGTCATGAATTTTTTTTTCATGTGGGAAAAGTACCAGTGAAATGGCTTTGATACAAACAGAGATCCAAAAGGTCAGCGGCACACCGCAAACTGAGATGTTTATTGTACAATATATGTGAATAAATCAATTATTTTAGAATATAAAAAATGGCGTCATGTTCTCATTTGTGTCCTGGGAAACTGGGTAAAAAAAATCAATAGTGTGGTGGCACCAAAAGGCAGTTTTGCACAGGGCACCATTCAGGCTAGGGACGGCCTTGCTTATATCATTAGTTAACATCATAAGATGCACTTTTTACCCCAAAATTCTTGGGGAAAGTTAGGGGTGCGTCTTATGGCCTGAATATACGGATTATGTCACTGTGGGGCTGTGCTGGGGGAGCTGCGACTGTGGAGCGGGCTGAGAGGAGACTGCGGGGGGCTACTGAGGCAGCAGGAGGTCATGTGCTCCCGCTCATTATGCTCAGTTAATATGCACTGAATCCCACTGTCCATCACCTCAGTACTGAAGCTGCACTGAGAGATGGGCGAAGGGATGCAGTGCATATTAAAATAAACTTAGTGTACACCCCCCATCACTGGCTTTGGCCCCCATGCGGCTCCTCCCCAGAAAATAACAAACACTATAACTTACCCACCGGCGCTTCTTTTGGTCTCTCCCTCCTTGCAGCACTCACGTTCTGAGTTCTTCTGCTTCCCTTGGCTGCCCGTCATGTGATTGGCACAGCATAGTGACATCATCACTGTGCACCCCGATCACATGACTGGCATCCCCAGGGACGCAGAAGATCTCAGAACGCGAGTGCTGCAAGGAGGGAGAGACCGAGGGAAGAGCCAGAGGGTAAGTTATAGTGTTTATTTTCTGGTGTGCAGCAGCATGGGGGCCATAGCCAGTAATTAGGGGGGAGGCATGCCCAGAAATCCCAGGATGTGGAGCTGAATCCTAGGATGGGAGACTGTATCCCAGGATGGGTTGCTATATCCCAGGATGGGGGGGCTATATCCCAAGATGGGAGGCTATATCTCAAGATTTGAGGCTGTGTACCAGGTTGGGGGGGGGCTGTGTACCAGGATGGGGAGCTGTGTACCAGGAAGGGGGGCTGTATACCAGGATAGGGGGCTGTATACCAGGATGGGGGGCTGTATACCAGGATAGGGGGGCTGCATACCAGGATGGGGGCTGTATACCAGAATGGGGAGCCATATCCAGGATGGGGGACTGTATACCAGAATTGGGGTGGCCATATCCAGGATGGGGGAACCATATCCAGGATTGGAAGCTATATCCCAGGATGGGGGCTGTATACCAGGATGGGGAGCCATATCCAGGTTGGGGGGTTATATCCGAGGATGGGGGTTGCTATATACCATAATAGGGGGCTGTATGCCAGGATGGGGGGCTATATCCCAGGATGCGGGGTTGTATACCAGGATGGGGAGCCATATCCAGGTTTGGGGATTATATCCCAGGATGGGGGTTTCTATATACCAGAATGAGGGGCCATATTCCAGATGGGGGGATGTATACCAGGATATGGGCTATATCCCAGGATGGGGGCTATATCTCAGGATGGGGGGCTGTATATCAGGATGGGCAGCCATATCTAGGTTGCAGGGGCTATATCCCAGGATAGGGGTTGCGATATACCAGAATGGGGGGACATATCCAGGATAGGGTTTGTATACCAGGATGGAAAGCCATATCCAGGTTGGGGGGCCTTATCCCAGGATGGAGGTTGCTATATTCCAGAATGCGGGGCCATATTCCAGATTGGGGGACTATATCCCCGGATGAAGGGCTATATACCAGGATTTGGGGCCATATCCAGGATGGGCAGTATATATCAGGATGGGGAGCCAGAGATTACTTGGAAGTGGTCCATGTTGGAGACATTACCCCCATAATTGTCAGCAGCACATCTTCCCTCCCCCTTCCCCATAACAGTGTATTGTAACCACACTTTTTGCTTAATTTTATGTTCTGTATTTTCCTTCTCTAAAATCTGGGTGCTTCTTATGATCCGGTGCGTTGTATAGTCTAAAAAATACGGTATTTTAAATGGGTGTTTTATTAATTTTGATTGGAGCTTTCAGGGGAAGTGCATTCTTTTTTTGATGGGATATTGTTATTTAACCCCTTCACCCCCAGGCCTATTTTGACCTTAATGACCAGGCCATTTTTGTCAATTCTGACCAGTGTCCCTTTATGAGGTAATATCTCTGGAACGCTTCATTGGATCCAAGCGATTCTGAGATTGTTTTTTCGTGACATATTGGGCTTCATGTCAGTATTAAATTTAGGTCGATAATTTTTGTGATTATTTGTGAAAAAATCAAAAATTTGGCAAAAACTTTGAAAATTTTGCAATTTTCAAATTATGAATTTTTATTCTGCTAAACCAGAGAGTTATGTGACACAAAATGGTTAATAAATAATATTTCCCCCATGTCTACTTTACATCAGCTCAATTTTGGGAAAAAAAAAATTTTTTGTTCAGAAGTTATAAGGGTTCAAAGTTCATCAGCAATTTTTCATTTTTCCAGCAAAATTTACAAAGCCATTTTTTTTAGTGACCACATCACATTTGAAGTCCGTTTGAGGGGTGTACATGACAGAAAACACCCAAAAGTGACACCATTCCAAAAACTGCACCCCTCAAGCTACTCAAAACTACATTCAAGAAGATTATTAACTCTTCAGGTGCTTCACGGGAACTAAAGCAAAGTGGAAGGAAAAAATGGTCATTTTAATTTTTACAACAAAAATGTTCTTTTAGCCTAAATGTTTTCATTTTCACATAGGCAACAGGATAAAATGGATCCTAAAACTTGTTGGGCAATTTCTCCTGAGTACATCGATATCTCATATATGGTCATAAACCACTGTTTGGGCGCACGGCAGGGCTCAGAAGGGAAGGAGCGCAATTTGACTTTTGGAGCTAATTTTCCATTCAAAAAGTCAAATGGCGCTCCTTCACTTCTGAGCCCTTCTGTGTGCCCAACCAGTGGTTTATGACCACATATGAGGTATTTGTGTACTCAGGAGAAATCGCCCAACAATTTTTAGGATCCATTTTATCCTGTTCCCCATGTGAAAATGAAAACATTTAGGCTAAAAGAAAATGTTTGTGGAAAAAAAAAGTACGTTTTCATTTTTCGGGATGAATTTCTGAACCACCTGGGGGTTCAAAATGCTCACCACTCATATAGATAAGTTCCCTGGGGGGTCTAGTTTCCGAAATGGGGTCACTTGTTGGGGAGCTCCAATGTGTAGGCACACAGGGACTCTCCAAATGCGACAAGGTGTCCGCTAACAATTTGAGCTGATTTTTCAGTCAAATTGTTAGCGGACACCATGTTGCATTTGGAGAGCCCCTGTGTGCCTAAACATTGGAGCTCCCCACAAGTGACCGCATTTTGTAAACTAGGCCCCCCAGGGAACCTATCTAGATAGGTGGTGAGCATTTTGAACACCCCAGTGCTTCACAAATTAATCTGTAAAAATGAAAAAAGAACATTTTTATGGAAAAAAAAGTACTTTTTCATTTTTACAGATGAATTTGTGAAGCACCTGGGGGTTCAAAATGCTCACCACCCATCTAGATAAGTTCCCTGGGGGTCTAGTTTCCAAAATGGGGTCACTTGTGGGGGAGCTCAAATGTTTAGGCACACAGGGGCTCTCCATACACGACATGGTGTCCGCTAACTATTGGAATTGTTAACGGACACCATGTCGCGTATGGAGAGCCCATGTGTGCCTAAACATTGGAGCTCCCCCACAAGTGACCTCATTTTGGAAACTAGACCCCCCAAGGAATGCATCTAGATGCATAGTGAGCACTTTGAACCCCCAGGTGCTTCACAAATTGATCCGTAAGAAGGAAAAAGTACTTTTTTTCACACAAATTTTCTTTTTTCATTTTTACGGATCAATTTGTGAAGCACCTGGGGATTCAAAGTGTTCACTATGCATCTAAATACAGCAAAGCCCTTTTTTATTTTTTTTCTAGGACTAATTCTAGAAAAAAAATAGCGTGAGGCTCCGCCATATTTTTGGTCCAGCCAGGTACAACTTGGCAGCTACGGACTGCCAGCAACCCCCAGCTGCCTCGTTGTACCTGGATGGCAACCAAAAATACAGCAAAGCCCATTTTATTTTTTTTCTAGGACTAATTCTAGAAAAAAAATGGCGTGGGGCTCCGCCATATTTTTGGTCCAGCCAGGTACAACTTGGCAGCTACGGATTGCCACCAACCCCCAACTGCCTCGATGTACCTGGCTGGCAACCAAAAATACAGCAAAGCCCTTTTTTTTCTTCTAGAACTAATTCTAGAAAAAAAATGACGTGGGGCTCCGCCATATTTTTGGTCCAGCTAGGTACAACTAGGCAGCTGCAGGCTGGAATCCGCAGTATGGAGAGGCCCAAGCATTCTGGGCCCCCATGCTGTGAATTGCAGCCCGCAGCCGTCCCAGAAAATGGCGCATTCATTGAAGCGCCATTTTCTGGCGCTGTACCCAGACTCTTCCAGTTGCCCTGGTGCCGGTGGCAAACTGGGTAGTAAAGGGGTTAATGCCAGCTTTTTATTGGCAGCTGGCACTAAGCCCGAGATTCATAATATAGGGCCAATGTTAGACCCGCCATTAGGAATCTCTGGTAAATAGTCAGAAAATACACACAGAGAAAAATCTTTTTATTTGAAAAAAAAACACAAACAAAATTCGGACTCCATCTTTATTATAAAGATCCGACATAGTCCACAACGAAGGTCCCACAATGCTCGATCACCTCCTACGTAGTCCACAACGAAGGTCCCACGACGCTCGATCGCCTCTGCTCAATCCAGAGACTGCAGCAAGGGATCAAGTGTCCTCTTCCTACAGCCTCTGGGGTCAGAGTTATGGTGCACTGTATGACAATGATCTGTCATACAGTGCACCATGACTATGATCCGAGAGACTACAACAAGAGGACACTTGATCCCTTGTTGCACCCATCCATCCACCTATGCACCCATCATCCACGCACGCACACAACCACGCACCCACATCCACATCCACGCACGCACATCCACGCCCACACACATCCACACACATCCACACACGCACACATCCACGCATGCTGACATTCACGCTCGCACACATCCACGTACGCACGCTGACATTCACGCATGCACACATCCACGCACGCACATTTCCACGCACGCTGACATCCACGCACATCCACACATGCTGACATCCACACATGCTGACATCCACGCACGCTGACATCCATGCACGCACGCTGACATTCACGCACGCTGACATCCACGCATGCACACATCCACGCACGCGTGCTGACATTCACGCATGCTGACATCCACGCACGCACGCTGACATCCATGCATGCACACATCCACACACGCACGCACATCCACACACACGTCCACGCACACATCCATCTATGCACACATCCACGCACGCACACGTCTATGCACACACACGTCTATGCACGCACACGTCCACGCACGCACACGTCTATGCTCACTCACGTCCACGCACACTCATGTATGCTCACGTCCACGCATGCACCCCCCATCCATCCATCATCCATCTATCCATTCACCCATCCATCCATCATCCATCCATCAATTCATTCATTCATACATACTTACATACATACATACATACTTACCCTATGGATCCACCGATGAGCAGGAGGCCGGAAGAGGAGGCGGGGAGAGGAGGCGGGGCCACCGACCGGCCGGCACAGGAGCCGCACAGCCGGAGGCAGGGCGGCTGCAGCGGCGGGTGCACCGAGGTGTGCAGCCCGCCGCAGGAGGTGAGGGGGGAAGGCAGCACACAGGGCTGAGGTGGGGGCTGCCTGGGGGGTCTGTAGGAGGGGATCGGACAGTGTTGCCGGCGGGCACACCCGCGGGTGCAGCACGCCGGCATATGCATAATAATAGAGGGGGGCGGGCGGTTTGGGGGGACGGTGGAGGGCCCCCAGTGAGTCATGGAGCGGGAGGGGGGTGAGGAGGGGTGGACACATGCCGATCCGCCCCTCCAGATCTAATTGGAGAGCTCCAATCAGATCTAGAGGGGTGAATCCCTATGATTCCCTCCGATCGGCAGTTTCACTTTTAAACTGCCGATCGGAGGGGTCCTGGGCATGGGGGGGTTAATCCACCCCCTGTGGGGTCATCAGTCATCTACAGGTTGTCACAGAGCAGCAGCATCTGTGACACCTGAGTGACCCCACTCACAGGAGCTGCAGCAGCTCAAATCTGCCAGGACGTTGTACAACGTCCTGTGTCGGGAACGGGCAGAAACACAGGACGTTGTACAACGTCCTATGTCGGTAAGGGGTTAAAGGGGGCACTCAGGTGTATTTGTTGCTTGAAAGGGGCACTTATCATAGGAGTATATTAGGCATTATTGCATGCTAGGTAGCATATTGGGGGCTTTACTACTTTCTTTGAGACACGATTATTTTTAGGGGCCCCCTTTTATCTTGCGCACTGACTTTGTAGCAGTAATTGGTGCAGGGGAAATCATAGTAATGATATAATCTTTGAGGTATTGGGGTCACTGTTCCCCACCAGAAGAGCTGCAGGATGGGGAGTTTGTGCAGGTTGGGAGTAGATGGGGCGGGGCTGGAGATGTGAGAAGTCGGAGGTGTCTGTGTTGTCATCTCTGTAGATGAGTCCTGGCTGGAGAAGTTATGTCGGTCTGGACCAGATGGGAAAGGTGAAAAAAAATGACTGATCCCATCAAAATGAACGTCAGCTGTAAGTCACTATGCTGTACATATCTGCACTGTAATCTTTGTACTATGGTTGGCAGCACTGGTATCTACCATGATATGGTCAGGTAATGGCGGTAATATTAGTCTTAATAGCATGTTTTCATTCTTTTAACTTTTGCTTAGTGCATTTTAGTCATTATTTGGTGTTCAGTGTATGGTGGGATTATTGGTCTTTGTATTATGTGTAGCTCTGTACAGGTAATGGTCATATTATATTATGTACTCATTATGTACTGGTAATGTTAGTGGACATGGTGTTGCAGTATTATATTAGCCTAATATAGTAGTAATTTTGGTAATATTGGTTTTCTTTTGTGTGCTATAGTGTAAGCAACAGTGGTATAGTGTAATTATATATGTATACATCTTCTTTTAAAAAGTGTTGAGGATTCTCTTGCCAGGGTTAGTTATATTATTGATATAGTAAATTAAACAAGCTCTTCAAGCTTAAAGTATTCTAAGTGACCGTCATACGATTTTATCAAAGAGATGTATATTTGGTATGATCAGTTTTTGTACCTGCAAGATGACGAAAGTTGTAAGTTTGTTTTCCCTTGTCTAACTTTAAAACAAAAATAAAGAATTATAAAAAAAAAAAAAAAAAAAAAGTGTTGAGGAGGTTGTATGGGAAGACATGTACTTTGGGGCTTGGGCCCCGGATCCTAGCAATGACTCTGGCGTAGACACAGCTTCTGTGCCCCGCACAATCGCCATAACGTACCCATACATCATTGATCGGGAACTTATCCCCATTGTCTTTCCCTATTTGCATCTGCAGATGTGCACCAGAGCACCTTTTGTGTTAATCACATGACCTATTACATGATCTATTAAAGGGAATCATTGTGACATGTCATATGATACATTGAATTGTGGCTTTGTACACCTCAACATTGAGCTTTTCTGGTGCCGAATGCGCGGCTTTATATGGTGATGTCATGAAACCCACAGTGGGGTGATAACATGCTAAGTTGGCCGCAGGGCTGTGAAGGTGGAGTCGGTGTCCATTTTCGGTGAAGTCGGATTCATGGAAATTGAAGAGTTGTAGTTGGATGTTTGGCTTACTGACTCCACAGCCCTAACGTCCCCTTGAATAGTCACAGCTCTAATTAGCATATCATATACAATCTTTAGAAATACTTTTTCTAAACATTTATCTATGTATGCTACTAAACCGCTCATGGTTCTACAAGCCCAGGGGACCTGACAGTTTCCCTTTAAAGGTACCGTCACACGCAGCAATTTTGCAAGCACTTTCACTGGCAATTTGCTGGTTGCAGTGAAATCATGGACACATTGTTCCATTTGTACACAGCATGTCCATGATTTCACTGCAACCAGCAAATTGCCAGTGAAATTGCTAGCAAAATTGCCTCGTGTGACGGTACCTTAAGACTTTGGTGTTCCTATGATTTTTAGTTTTTCAGGCACGTTAGTTGGGTGTGGTCTTCAGGACATTTCTTATCCGCCTGTGGCATGTATGGTATTCAAACTTTCTTGTTCCTCTGGAGTCCTGTGTGCTACCTGTTCATGGTCTTCTTGGACCTCTTCTACAAGTCCATGTGCAGCTTCTAAGACGTCTCCTGTCCGTCTGTGTCGCTTTCATGGCATCAAGATTTTCTAGTTCTCCACAGCTTTGTGTTCTACCTGTCTGCAATTCGGTATCCCAACTACCTGTCTGTGGTCTTCAGGACGTTACAACCTGCCTGCGGTTTCCGTTATCACAACTACCTGTCTGTGGTCTCCAAGATATGTCCTGTTTGCCTGCAGTTTCCAGGACCGTCACTGTCTGCCTGCGTTCCACAGTCCCTCTGCTGTCTATACCTTGCGTGCTTCACCGACGCCCGTGGTCCATGTTCTCACCCGGACCTTGTGCTTGGAGAATCCACCTCAGCTAACACAAAGGTTGAACTACTGGGTTAAAATCAAATTTCTCACAAACGAAATTGTTATTACTCATTTTATGTACGCAGGCAAAAAGAGAAAATAAAAGACTCAGACACATCACGGAGAGTTTAAAAAATTAAAATTTTATATATATATATACAGTATATAGTGATGAGCGAGTATGCTCTGCGCTACTCGGTACTCGCACGAGTATCACTGTACTCGGGCTACTCGGCGAGCACCGACTAATCTCGCGATACTCTTGCTGTGCTCGTGGTCCTCATCCCTGCATGTTGGCGCTCTTTAGAGAGCCAGCCCACATGCAGGGATTGGCTGGCAGACCACTGCAATGCCCTGTTAGTTGTGGCATTGCAGTGATTGGCCGGCCCGCACAGCGTGACCGAGCCTTTATAAGACCCGGCCACGATGTGCTCTGCACACAGCCATCCAGACAGTGAGTGTAGGGAGAGTGTCTGCTGCTGCTTAGGGACAGATTTGCAGCCCTCATAGGTAGATCCGGAGTAGGGCTGCAAACTGCTGCTGACCACAACAGTCCTTCTCAGGACTAATCTAGGAGGATATAGGCAGGGTGATCCAGATCGGAGTCCAAGCTTTACAGTGACCAGAACAGTCCTCAGGAGACTGTTGGAGCTGACTAGCTGTATACAGGCAGGGTCTAAAATCCAGCTTTCCTGTGACCAGAACAGTCACCAGACTGTTAAAATTGACTAGCTGTATACAGGCAGGGTCTAAAATCCAGCTTTCCTGTGACCAGAACAGTCACCAGACTGTTAAAATTGACTAGCTGTATACAAGCATGGTCTAAAATCCAGCTTTCCTGTGACCAGAACAGTCACCAGACTGTTAAAATTGACTAGCTGTATACAGGCAGGGTCTAAAATCCAGCTTTCCTGTGACCAGAACAGTCACCAGACTGTTAAAATTGACTAGCTGTATACAGGCAGGGTCTAAAATCCAGCTTTCCTGTGACCAGAACAGTCACCAGACTGTTAAAATTGACTAGCTGTATACAGGCAGGGTCTAAAATCCAGCTTTCCTGTGACCAGAACAGTCACCAGACTGTTAAAATTGACTAGCTGTATACAGGCAGGGTCTAAAATCCAGCTTTCCTGTGACCAGAACAGTCACCAGACTGTTAAAATTGTCTAGCTGTATACAGGCAGGGTCTAAAATCCAGCTTTCCTGTGACCAGAACAGTCACCAGACTGTTAAAATTGACTAGCTGTATACAGGCAGGGTCTAAAATCCAGCTTTCCTGTGACCAGAACAGTCACCAGACTGTTAAAATTGTCTAGCTGTATACAGGCAGGGTCTAAAATCCAGCTTTCCTGTGACCAGAACAGTCACCAGACTGTTAAAATTGACTAGCTGTATACAGGCAGGGTCTAAAATCCAGCTTTCCTGTGACCAGAACAGTCACCAGACTGTTAAAATTGACTAGCTGTATACAGGCAGGGTCTAAAATCCAGCTTTCCTGTGACCAGAACAGTCACCAGACTGTTAAAATTGACTAGCTGTATACAGGCAGGGTCTAAAATCCAGCTTTCCTGTGACCAGAACAGTCACCAGACTGTTAAAATTGACTAGCTGTATACAGGCAGGGTCTAAAATCCAGCTTTCCTGTGACCAGAACAGTCACCAGACTGTTGTAGCTGTATACAGGAAAAATGCGCAAGGGCGTTGGCAAGGGACAAGGCAGTGGACGTGATGGTGGTGCAGGCAGAGGCCGAGGTCGTGTGCAAGCACTATTTTCGCAACAACAAAGTGGCACATCTACTCGCTCGCACGTCCTGTCCCAAATTCTTGGGGCCCGCAGCAGTACACCGCTCTTGAACCAAGAACAGTGTCAACAGGTTGTTACTTGGATAGCGGATAATGCTTCAAGTCAGATGGGCACCTCCACAAACACCCTGTCTTCCACACGGTCAAGTGTCAGTAGCCGTGATACTGCACCGCACATTTCCCAACCTGATCTTCCCTCCTACCACCAGGCCGAGTACACGTCCACGGACATTACTGATCCCACACTAGGACACTTGGAAGAGCTGTTCACGTATCCATTCGCAGAATCTGGCCTCTCGCCAGCTCCTGTTGAAGTGGGTGATGAGATGGTATGTACAGATGCCCAAATATTTGAGCAGCCACGTTCTCACGAAGGGAACCTTGGCAACGTGTCTCAACAAGGGGTGGACGATGATGAGACACAATTGCCAGGAAGTCAGGAGGAGGATCAGGGTGCGGAAGAGGAAGACGACGTGGAGGATGATCCAGTAGCTGACCCAACCTGGCAGGAGGATATGCAGAGCGAGGACAGCAGTGCACAGGGGGAGGGAGGCGTAGCATCCCAATAGGCAGTAAGAAGCAGGGTCGTGTCCGCAGGCAGAAGGCAGGCAACCGTTCCCCGGAACAACAACACGACACAAGGTGCCTGTGCAAATGTTAGGTCTTCCCGAGTCTGGCAGTTTTTTAAGTTGGCTCCAGATGACTCTAAAAAGACCATTTGCAACACCTGCCATGCCAGCATCAGCAGGGGTACGAAAACTAGCAGCCTGACCACCACCAGCATGATCAGGCACATGTCAGCCAAGCACCCGACTTTGTGGGAAGTACAACCGAGTCGAGGAGGGGTGCTTGCTGATGCCACTGCTACGTCTTCGCATGTTGTGCGTGCGAGCCAGTCCCCTGTCCATGCTGGCCGCGAACAAGCCTCCGGCCCTGCACCTGACGTTGTCCACGCACAAATATCACTACCATCAAGCACGTCCTTGTCCCAGCGCAGCGTTCAATTATCCATTCAGCAAACCTTTGAACGCAGGCGCAAATACGCTGACAACGCCCCACATGCCACAGTCCTAAATTATCACATTTCGCGACTGCTGGGCTAGAAATGTTACCTTTCCGGCTGGTGGAGACGGAAGCATTCCGCGACCTGATGGTGGCTGCTGTCCCACGTTACTCGGTCCCCAGCCGCCACTAGTTTCTCCAGATGTGCCGTCCCCGCATTGCATAACCACGTGTCACAAAGCATCACACGTGCCCTGAACAACGCTGTTTCAGACAAAGTCCACCTAACCACAGACTCGTGGACAAGTGCTTGTGGGCAAGGCCGCTACATCTCCTTGACGGCACACTGGGTTAATATTGTGGAAGCTGGGACCCAGTCTGAGCGAGGGACGGAACATGTCCTTCCCACACCAAGGATTGCAGGCCCTACCTGAGTCATAGTTTCACCCAGACTCTACAGCTCCGGAATGTCATGCTCCTCAGCCTCCTCCTCCTCCTCTCCTGCGCATCCTCATCCACTTTACCCTCCACACCAGTCCCAAGCTGGAAGCACTGTAGCCTCCCTCTGCGAAGAGGCAACAGGCTGTGCTGAAGCTAATATGCATAGGTGACAAACCCCACAATGCAGAAGAGGTGTGGACAGCTCTGAAACAGCAGGCAGATCACTGGCTCACACCTCTGAACCTAAAGCCAGGAAAGGTCGTGTGTGACAATGGCCGGAACCTGGTGGCAGCTTTGAGGCGAGGCCAGCTGACGCATGTTCCCTGCATGGCCCATGTGCTCAACCTGGTGGTTTAGCGGTTTATAAAGTCATACCCAGAGCTGTCTGATCTGCTGGTAAAAGTTCGCCGCCTGTCTGCACATTTTCGCAAGTCACCTGCTGCTTCAGCCGGCCTTGCCGGCTTTCAGCGCCGTTTGCGTCTTCCGGCCCACAGACTGGTGTGTGATGTCCCCACACGTTGGAATTCAACTCTGCACATGTTGGTCAGGATATGTGAGCAGAAGAGGGCAGTTGTTGAGTACCTGCATCACCTAAGCCGTCGGGAAATGGGTCAAACTCCACACATAACACCTGAGGAGTGGAGATGGATGTCGGACCTATGTACCGTCCTCCAAAACTTTGAGGACTCCACCAAGATGGTGAGCGGCGATGACGCCATTATTAGCGTCACCATACCGCTACTCTGCCTTCTAAAACGGTCTCTGCTGAAAAACAAAGAGGATGCGTTGCAGGCGGAGCGCGATGAGTTTGAGCAAGAAACAGTAGTGGGTGTGGGTGATAACACACAGCCCTGCCTCATCTCATCACAACGTGCAGTGGAGGACTATGACGAGGAGGAGGAGGATGAAGACATGGAGCAACTCTCTGGCCAAATTGAGGATATGACATGCACACCAGTCATAACCTCGCTTCAGCGTGGCTGGCCAGAGGACAGGGGAGATGAGGAGGAGGAGGAGGACAGCATGTTCAGTCATCATGTTGGTCTGGATACTGAAGTGATTGCTGTTAAGAGTCTGGCGCACATGGCTGACTTTATGGTAAGCTGCCTGGCTCGTGACCCTCCGTTCAGAACATCTCGGTCGACAATCAGTACTGGTTGGCAACACTCTTAGACCCACGCTACAAGGAGAACTTTATGTCTCTCATTCCTGAGGCGGAGAGGTCAGCCAAAATGCAGCAGTTCCAGAAGGCCATAGTCACGGAAGTAGGCAAAGCATTCCCCTCACAAAACGCAAGCGGCATAGGTCAGGAATCGGTGGACAACCAAGGCGTAAGGCCGAGAGGGGCACAAGTCCAATCCGCCAGAGGTAGGGGAACAGTCTTTGCGATGTGGGACAGTTTTCTCAGCCCCTCACGTACCACAGCCCTGAGGTGCGGGGTAGTGCCACAAGAAATGCTAAGTTTGGCCAGATGCTGAAGGAGTACCTTGCAGATTGAACAACTGTACTGCGACATTCCTCTGTGCCTTACAATTATTGGGTCTCCAAGCTGGACACGTGGCATGAATTGGCTCTCTACGCCTTGGAAGTCCTGGCCTGCCCTGCCGCTAGCGTTTTGTCAAAGAGTGTTTTCAGTGCTGCAGGTGGAATCATTACTGATAAACGCACCCGCCTGTCAACTGAAAATGCTGACAGGCTGACTCTGATCAAGATGAACAAGGGTTGGATTGGGCCAGACTTCACCACACCACCAACAAATGACAGCGGAATTTAAATTTTGTTATGGGAATTTGCCATGTACCTCCACTCACCCATGGGTACACACTTCTGGACTTGGCTAATTGCTGGAGTGCTCCTCCTTCTCCTCATGTGCCACCATGATGACCGTTACAATAGTTAGGCTGTTGTTTCAGGTATACCCCCAGTGGTAAATTTTTTCGCCCATTGTTTTAGAATGGGCATTACAACGACAGGAGACCCGCTCCTTTTCAATGGGAAAAATGTTTTGAGGCCCTCATGCACGTCTCTATCCAGGGACAATGTGGAGCCTCCCAATTTTTAGCTGCCCTGCCAAAGGCTATACTACAATACACCCACTTCAGGTTTACAGGCCCTACTGCACGTCTCTATCCAGAGACAATGTGGAGCCTCCAAATTTTTGGCTGCCGTGCCAAAGGGCTATACTCCAATACACCCACTTCAGGTTTACAGGCCCTACTGCATGTCTCTATCCAGGGACAATGTGGAGCCTCCCAATTTTTGGCTGCCCTGCCAAAGGGCTATACTCCAATACACCCACTTCAGGTTTACAGGCCCTACTGCACGTCTCTATCCAGGGACAATGTGGAGCCTGCCAATTTTTGGCTGCCCTGCCAAAGGGCTATACTCCAATACACCCACTTCAGGTTTACAGGCCCTACTGCACGTCTCTATCCAGGGACAATGTGGAGCCTCCCAATTTTTTGCTGCCCTGCCAAAGGGCTATACTCCAATACACCCACTTCAGGTTTACAGGTCCTACTGCATGTCTCTATCCAGGGACAATGTCGAGCCTCCCAATTTTTGGCTGCCCTGCCAAAGGGCTATACTTCAATACACCCACTTCAGGTTTACAGGCTCTACTGCACGTCTCTATCCAGGGACAATGTGGAGCCTCCCAATTTTTGGCTGCCCTGCCAAAGGGCTATATTCCAATACACCCACTTCAGGTTTACAGGCCCTACTGCACGTCTCTATCCAGGGACAATGTGGAGCCTCCCAATTTTTGGCTGCCCTGCCAAAGGGCAATATTCCAATACACCCACTTCAGGTTTACAGGCCCTACTGCACGTCTCTATCCAGGGACAATGTGGAGCCTCCCAATTTTTGGCTGCCCTGCCAAAGGGCTATACTACAATACACCCACATCAGGTTTACAGGCCCTACTGCACGTCTCTATCCAGAGACAATGTGGAGCCTCCCAATTTTTGGCTGCCCTGTCAAAGGGCTATACTCCAATACACACACTTCAGGTTTACAGGCCCTACTGCATGTCTCTATCCAGGGACAATGTGGAGCCTCCCAATTTTTGGCTGCCCTGCCAAAGGGCTATACTCCAATACACCCACTTCAGGTTTACAGGCCCTACTGCACGTCTCTATCCAGGGACAATGTGGAGCCTCCCAATTTTTGGCTGCCCTGCCAAAGGGCTATACTCCAATACACCCACTTCAGGTTTACAGGCCCTACTGCACGTCTCTATCCAGGGACAATGTGGAGTCTCCCACGTTTTTGCTGCCCTGCCAAAGGGCTATACTCCAATACATACACCCACTTCAGGTTTACAGGTCCTACTGCATGTCTCTATCCAGGGACAATGTGGAGCCTCCCAATTTTTGGCTGCCCTGCCAAATGGCTATACTCCAATACACCCACTTCAGGTTTACAGGCCCTACTGCACGTCTCTATCCAGGGACAATGTGGAGCCTCCCAATTTTTGGCTGCCCTGCCAAAGGGCTATATTCCAATACACCCACTTCAGGTTTACAGGCCCTACTGCACGTCTCTATCAAGGGACAATGTGAACCTCCCAATTTTTGGCTGCCCTGCCAAAGGGCTATACTCCAATACACCCACTTCAGGTTTACAGGCCCTCATGCACGTCTCTATCCAGGGGCATTGGTGAACCTCCCAATTTTGGACTGCCCTGGCAAAGGAAAATACTACAATAGACCCACTTCCTCAAAATGGGCACATTATGTCAAGACAGGGCTTCATGTACGTCTCTTCTCAGGGACATCGGAGTGCCGCACAATGTTTTCACGTAAAATCTTTCATGTAATCACAAAAAGTAACATACACCAGCTGTATCTCACTATTGGGTATGTGCCCTTAACATTTCCACCCTGAATATTCATTTTGGTGTCATTTTGGAAGGTTTTCTGGTGACTCCGTAAAATTGGCGTGAAACTCGGACAACATTGTTCACAGCTGTGACTTTTGAGTGAGAAATGCTTCCAAGGGTCTTCCCCATGGTGTTGCCATGTCATTTGAGCACTCTTCTGAGACTTTTGTGATATTTTTAGGGTTTCTACATGCTGCCAGCAGTCATTTCATAAAAATACTTGAGTCTCCCATATGATAACATTGCAATTCCAATAGAAAGTGATATTGTGTCAGCGCTAAGGTAAAAACACCAGGACTCCGCTCATTCAATAATTACCACTAGGCTTTGATAATTCGGTATGGGATTTCCAATCGCCACAACGCGTTTCAGCGTTTATTGCGCCTTTCTCAAGTGATCACTTGAGAAAGGCGCAATAAGCGCTGAAACGCTTTGTGGCAATTGGGAATCCCATACCGAATTATTAAAGCCTAGAGGTAATTATTGAATGAGCGGAGTCCTGGTGTTTTTACCTTAGCGCTGACACAATATCACTTTCTATTGGAATTACACTCTCTCTTCCCTGCCGGGAAGCGTGATATCAAGCAGCTTTGGCTTCTAGGACCTTGCTCACGTCACATCACCACTCCCCTGAAGCTGTCACGTGCACCGCCAGCCCTTGGACTACGTGATTCCTTCTACCCCTCGGCTACGGGTCGGCGTGGAGATCCCATCGGGATTGTTCCTAACCTACCAAACAGTTGTGCGGTTAGGCACAACAGGACCAGGTGAGCACAGGGGTTGTTTAACCGACCCCATATTTTAATATTGTCAGCAGTGTGGCGCAACTTTTATTTTCTTTTATATGATAACATTGGGCTCGGTGCTCGGGCCGAGTACACGAGTATCTTGGGATGCTCGGCCCGAGCTTCGAGCACCCGAGCATTTTAGTACTCGCTCATCACTATATATATATATATATATAATTTCTGTATGTTGATATGTTCTGGTTACCTCCCATCACTCACCAAGAGCGTACAGCAACACTCAGGACAGGAAAAACCCCCAGTGGAGGAAACCTGTAGGGAAACCATGACCGCTGTACTGCCCTTCTTCCGGGCATACTAAGGGAGGTCACCACTATAATAAGTCTGTATACAGTATATGGTGTGTGTTTTAGTGTGTGTGTATAGTGATAAATGTGGGAATGTGTGTATTGTCTATGTGTGATTATCTGTATACTTCTCTTCTTCATCCAGTTCTTCATCCGACCATCTTTCTAGATCTTGCATGCGCCACTTCTGATGTGATGGATTTCATGAAAATGGCTGCGGAGGTGTCGCATGCTCAGATTGACATTTCGGCTCTCCAAGAATCTGAATCTGAATCTGTGCGTGCTCTACTTCCGCAGCCATTTTCCCGAAGCCCATCGTGCCAACTGCCGAAAGATTAATGTCGGCTGCCTCACGACACCCCCTCCTCCCAGTCTCGGGCCTGCAGCATTGCCCTACTCTTGCCGATGCCGACGTTCTTCAGCGGTGACCCTGCTCCACCACCGCTGTCCCCACTCCCCCACTGGTAAGCTATATCCAGATTGTAAAACACCCCTCCATTTTCCCACCAATTTTGGCAGAAAAAGTGTTCTACAATCCAAAAAATACATTAAATGTTGTACATTAATAAAGTGAAATGATGACAGCTCGCCTGTCACACTGCTAATATTCCTGGAGAGCAAGCACCTCACCATTGCATAGCAGATGAGTAACCACAAACCAAATCTGTATGATCCAACTCAATTCACAGATTAAAAATATAAACTTTTATTGTTGATCCACTAAAAATGTAGCAAATTACTGCGTAGAAAGGCATCACATGATCTAAAATAAGAGTTTACATTTTTAATCCCTGACTTGAGCTGGACCAGTCTGATAATGACCGAGCACTCGTATATAATATTCCTGTAAATTGCTGAAACATTGTGACCCAGTGTTCCCCATGTTCATCCACAGTCTCCACAATGTCTCCATATTTACATAATATTATTCATAATTGTCAACAATTATTCTTGGTCATTAAAAGTTAGGAATTATGTCCAGTGTATTTCAGTTTTTTAATAATATAGTTGAAACCAAAAGTTTACATACACTATAAAAAGACAGGAACGCATGAAATCAGAATAAACCTTTCCTGTTTTAGATCAATTAGGATTATCATAATTGTTAATATTTGCCAAATGTCAGAATAATGATAGAGAGAATTTTAAGGCATTTTTATTACTTTCTTCAAAGTCACAAGTTTACATATACTAAGATTACTATGCCCTTAAACAATCTGGGACAGGCCATATGATGATCTCATGTGTTTGGAAGCTTTTGATAGGTTTATTGACAACATCTGAGTTAATTAGAGAGACACCTGTGGATGTATTTTAATACACACCTGGAATACACTGCTTCTTTGTGTAGCATCATGGGAAAATCCAAAGAAATCAGCCAAGATATCAGGAAGAGAATTGTGGACTTGCACAAGTCTGGTTCATCCTTGGGTGCAATTTACAGATACCTGAAGATGCCTCATTCATCTGTACAAACAATGAAATGCAAGTACAAACAAGATGGCAATGTCCATCCATCATACCGCTCAGGAAGGAGATGAGTTCTGTGTCTCAGAGATGAACGTGCATATCAACCCAAGAACAAAAGCAAAAGACCTTGTGAAGATGATGGTGGAAGCTGGTAAAATTGTGTCATTATCCACAGTGAAACAAGTACTGTATCAACATGGACTCAAATGCCACTCTGCAATGAAGAAAAAAAACCCCTAAAAGTTCAAAATGTATTTAATATGCAAACTACAAAATCCATCTACCTGGAAAGGTATAAAAAGTTGAAACTTTTGAGCAGCACCAAATCCAAACCGGGTGCAAATCTGTCCAACAAGCCACTCCTTGTTAAATTATATGCAAAAAATGACAGCAGCACTCCAAATAAATCTTCAATAGCCTTTAATCGGCCTACAGGGTGACCTGCGACGTTTCAGCCACCACGTGGCTTTTGTCTACCTGGAAAGGTATCAAACAAATCACACAGGGACTTAACATAAAAAACACAATGGCTCAAAAAAAACAAAAGTCTCACTAGCCCAAAGAACACCTCTTCTGATTAGAGGTAGTACACAATAGGTAAAACAAATATTTAATTCCTTTCAATTCATAACTAATGAACAAAAGACATAAATAAAGCTAAAAGTCATTGCGTACTCTATGCAATAGTTAAGATTTTGAAGGTACATGAGCCTATTGCGTACTTAATCCATGTAAAGGTAGGCCAGGTCACCACTGTTGGGATGATACTTGTGTGACCTAAAGTACAAGAATTCAGTTCTGAAAAAAAACTATGTGCAAAAATTGGTCCTGAAAAAACCTGACATGTTCCTCCTCTAATAAATCATTTTTAGAGGTTTATCAGGGTCTATTGGTACATTCGGTCTTTTAATAGAGCCCCAAACTACTCCACAATATCCTGTCAGTGCAGGAGATGACAGAGTGCGGACTGCACCAAGCAAACCTCAATCCTTAGGAGTTAATGAGCCACCCACCAGCAAAACTAAGACAGCATAAAAAGCAGTCCCAATACCAGTGAACACTATAGCTGGTGAGATCTGTAACCAAAGCATACAATTAAGGGGTCAGAATTTGGAGAATATCATCATTCTCCGCCTAACAACCAGGACGGTGTAACGACTAAAAAAACAACTAGGGACACAGAGGGAGTACGGAACCCTAACTGGATTTGAGGAGGACACGGAGAGAGACTGTGACATATGGCTGTAGGTACAACAGATTCCCAACGCATATTGAAGGTTCCTCCAGAGATGAATGAAGTTTCCTATAGAATGTAACTGGAAACACTAGGAGAACAAAATCTGAAGGATCTTTACTAATACAAGACTTCCTACACCTATGTGATCTTCAGTCAATCCTTGAACTGCACCCTTTCATTGGGAACCACTTGGAGATACCTGGCATCCGAACTCACAATATACGGGTGACCTGTTTGCATTAAGGAACCTGTCCATCAGTTGATCTCATATCCTGACTGTAAGCCCCTGATGAGCCTAGGAGAATTAAGCAAGGCAAAATGCGTCGGGAAAACCGACCATACCAGTGGTCATATATTGTTGTTTCATCATATCTACTGCTCTGAGGGATTTTGGATAATTGGTGTTAAGACGGTGAATAGACCAGGAATGGTTTATTCTGATTTCATGTCAGATATTGAGAAAAACATGTAAATGTGTCTTTTTATATATTGTATGTAAACATCTGGATTCAACTGTATATAACTAATTGTCAATATCTGGGATGACATAAATCTGCAGTTTTCTCCATTACATAGTGATACTGACCTCTGTAGAGCCTCGGGTAGAGCACTGTCGCTTGATCCACAGGTAGTGCACTATATCTTGATCTTCAGGTGGAGTGCTGTATCTTGATCCTCAGGTGGAGTGCTGTTTCTTGATTCTCAGGTAGAGTGCTGTCCCTTGATTCTCAGGAGGAGTGCTGTCTCTTGATTCTTAGGTGGAGTGATGTCTCTTGATTCTCAGGTGGAGTGATGTCTCTTGATCCTCAGGTGGAGCGCTGTCTCTTGATCCTCTGGTGGAGCACTGTCTCTTGATGTTCAGGTGGAGAACTGTCTTTCAATCCACATGAGGTAAATAGCTGTCTCTGTCAATCCACATGAGGTGGAGAGCTGTCTCTCAATCCATACGAGGTGGAGAGCTGTCTATTGCAATCCACACAAGGTGGAGAGCTGTCTATTGTAATCCACATGAGGTGTAGAGCTGTCTCTCTCAATTCACACAAGGTAGAAAGCTGTCTATCTCAATCCACACAAGGTGGAGAGCTGTCTCTCTCACTCCACACAAAGTTGAGAGCTGTCTCTCTCAAACCACACAAGGTGGAGAGCTGTCTCTCTCAATCCACATGATGTGGAAAGCTGTCTCTCTCAATTTACAAAAGGTAGAGAGCTGTCTTTTGCAATCCACACAAGGTGGAGAGCTGTCTCTTTCAATCCACACAAGGTGGAGAGCTGTCTCTCTCAATCCACACAAAGTGGAGAGCTGTCTCTTTCAATTCACACGAGATGGAGAGCTGTCTCTTGAATCCTCACAAAGTGGAGAGCTGTCTCACTCAATCCACATGCGGTGGAGAGCTGTCTTTTGCAATCCACACGAGGTGTAGAGCTGTCTCTCTCAATCCACACAAGGTGGAGAGCTGTCTCTCAATCCACATGAGATGGAGAGCTGTCTCTCTCAATCCACATGAGGTGGAGAACTGTCTCTCTCAATCCACATGAGGTGGAGAGCTGTCTCTCTCAATCTAGAGGAGGTGGAGAGCTGTCTTTTGCAATCCACATGAGGTGGAGAGCTGTCTCTCTCAATCCACATGAAGTGGAGAGCTGTCTCTCTCAATCCACATGAGGTGGAGAACTGTCTCTCTCAATCCACACAAGGTGGAGAGCTGTCTTTTGTAATCCACACGAGGTGGAGAGATGTCTCTCTCAATCCACACAAAGTGGAGAGCTATCTCTCTCAATCTAGAGGAGGTGGAGAGCTGTCTTTTGCAATCCACATGAGGTGGAGAGCTGTCTCTCTCAATCCACACAAGGTGGAGAGCTGTCTCTCTCATCCACATGAGGTGGAGAACTGTCTCTCTCAATCCACTTGAGGTGGAGATCTGTCTGTCTCAATCCACACAAGGTGGAGAGCTGTCCATCACAATCCACACGAGGTGTAGACCTGTCTCTCTCAATCCACACAAGGTGGAGAGCTGTCTCTCTCATCCACACAAGGTGGAGACCTGTCTCTCTTAATCCACATGAGGTGGAGAGCTATCTCTCTCAATCCACACGAGGTGTAGAGCTGTCTCTCAATTCACACAAGGTAGAAAGCTGTCTATCTCAATCCACACAAGGTGGAGAGCTGTCTCTCTCAATCCACATGATGTGGAAAGCTGTCTCTCTCAATTTACACAAGGTAGAGAGCTGTCTTTTGCAATCCGCATGAGGTGGAGAGATGTCTCTCTCAATCCACACGAGGTGGAGAGCTGTCTCTCTCAATCCACACAAGGTAGAGAGCTGTCTCTCACAATCCACACAAGGTAGAGAGCTGTCTTTTGTAATCCACACAAGGTGGAGAGCTGTCTCTTTCAATCCACACGAGATGGAGAGCTGTCTCTCTCAATCCACACAAAGTGGAGAGCTATCTCTCTCAATCTAGAGGAGGTGGAGAGCTGTCTTTTGCAATCCACATGAGGTGGAGAGCTGTCTCTCTCAATCCACACGAGCTGGGGAGCTGTCTCTCTCAATCCACACGAGGCGGAGAGCTGTCTCTCTCAATGGACAAGAGGTGGAGAGCTGTCTATCGCAATCCACACAAGGTGAAGACTTGTCTGTCTCAATGGGGGCCGGCATTCTATGTCCCTGATCAGAGTCTTAGGTGTATATAAGTCTGTGACATACCTCTATCCTTTCAACACTGCAGCTCGGTTTGTATTCCTTCTGAGCGGATAGGCCTGGATGCGAGCTCTCAACCTCTCAAAGAACAGTCTACTCTGCTCATCAGTCATATTTGGGATCCCTAGTCGCTCCTGTAACTGGAGGTTTTGAAGCTGGATTTTAATGCTGTTTCTTGATTCTCAGGTAGAGTGCTGTCCCTTGATTCTCAGGAGGAGTGCTGTCTCTTGATTCTTAGGTGGAGTGATGTCTCTTGATTCTCAGGTGGAGTGATGTCTCTTGATCCTCAGGTGGAGCGCTGTCTCTTGATCCTCTGGTGGAGCACTGTCTCTTGATGTTCAGGTGGAGAACTGTCTTTCAATCCACATGAGGTAAATAGCTGTCTCTGTCAATCCACATGAGGTGGAGAGCTGTCTCTCAATCCATACGAGGTGGAGAGCTGTCTATTGCAATCCACACAAGGTGGAGAGCTGTCTATTGTAATCCACATGAGGTGTAGAGCTGTCTCTCTCAATTCACACAAGGTAGAAAGCTGTCTATCTCAATCCACACAAGGTGGAGAGCTGTCTCTCTCACTCCACACAAAGTTGAGAGCTGTCTCTCTCAAACCACACAAGGTGGAGAGCTGTCTCTCTCAATCCACATGATGTGGAAAGCTGTCTCTCTCAATTTACAAGAGGTAGAGAGCTGTCTTTTGCAATCCACACAAGGTGGAGAGCTGTCTCTTTCAATCCACACAAGGTGGAGAGCTGTCTCTCTCAATCCACACAAAGTGGAGAGCTGT
Organism: Allobates femoralis; assembly: GCA_033576535.1. Classification (NCBI taxonomy): domain Eukaryota; kingdom Metazoa; phylum Chordata; class Amphibia; order Anura; family Aromobatidae; genus Allobates; species Allobates femoralis. The sequence goes on along the minus strand of JARQOC010000002.1, from coordinate 405,571,095 downwards.
CTCTTTCAATTCACACGAGATGGAGAGCTGTCTCTCTGAATCCTCACAAAGTGGAGAGCTGTCTCACTCAATCCACATGCGGTGGAGAGCTGTCTTTTGCAATCCACACGAGGTGTAGAGCTGTCTCTCTCAATCCACACAAGGTGGAGAGCTGTCTCTCAATCCACATGAGATGGAGAGCTGTCTCTCTCAATCCACATGAGGTGGAGAACTGTCTCTCTCAATCCACATGAGGTGGAGAGCTGTCTCTCTCAATCTAGAGGAGGTGGAGAGCTGTCTTTTGCAATCCACATGAGGTGGAGAGCTGTCTCTCTCAATCCACATGAAGTGGAGAGCTGTCTCTCTCAATCCACATGAGGTGGAGAACTGTCTCTCTCAATCCACACAAGGTGGAGAGCTGTCTTTTGTAATCCACACGAGGTGGAGAGCTGTCTCTCTCAATCCACACAAAGTGGAGAGCTATCTCTCTCAATCTAGAGGAGGTGGAGAGCTGTCTTTTGCAATCCACATGAGGTGGAGAGCTGTCTCTCTCAATCCACACAAGGTGGAGAGCTGTCTCTCTCATCCACATGAGGTGGAGAACTGTCTCTCTCAATCCACTTGAGGTGGAGATCTGTCTGTCTCAATCCACACAAGGTGGAGAGCTGTCCATCACAATCCACACGAGGTGTAGACCTGTCTCTCTCAATCCACACAAGGTGGAGAGCTGTCTCTCTCATCCACACAAGGTGGAGACCTGTCTCTCTTAATCCACATGAGGTGGAGAGCTATCTCTCTCAATCCACACGAGGTGTAGAGCTGTCTCTCAATTCACACAAGGTAGAAAGCTGTCTATCTCAATCCACACAAGGTGGAGAGCTGTCTCTCTCAATCCACATGATGTGGAAAGCTGTCTCTCTCAATTTACACAAGGTAGAGAGCTGTCTTTTGCAATCCGCATGAGGTGGAGAGATGTCTCTCTCAATCCACACGAGGTGGAGAGCTGTCTCTCTCAATCCACACAAGGTAGAGAGCTGTCTCTCACAATCCACACAAGGTAGAGAGCTGTCTTTTGTAATCCACACAAGGTGGAGAGCTGTCTCTTTCAATCCACACGAGATGGAGAGCTGTCTCTCTCAATCCACACAAAGTGGAGAGCTATCTCTCTCAATCTAGAGGAGGTGGAGAGCTGTCTTTTGCAATCCACATGAGGTGGAGAGCTGTCTCTCTCAATCCACACGAGCTGGGGAGCTGTCTCTCTCAATCCACACGAGGCGGAGAGCTGTCTCTCTCAATGGACAAGAGGTGGAGAGCTGTCTATCGCAATCCACACAAGGTGAAGACTTGTCTGTCTCAATGGGGGCCGGCATTCTATGTCCCTGATCAGAGTCTTAGGTGTATATAAGTCTGTGACATACCTCTATCCTTTCAACACTGCAGCTCGGTTTGTATTCCTTCTGAGCGGATAGGCCTGGATGCGAGCTCTCAACCTCTCAAAGAACAGTCTACTCTGCTCATCAGTCATATTTGGGATCCCTAGTCGCTCCTGTAACTGGAGGTTTTGAAGCTGGATTTTAATGTCTTTATGAAGTAAATATTAAAATTATTACTTATGTTGGAAGACACACAGAGACATTGTGGTGTCACTCTTTTTTAATTCAGGGAATGACATCCAATTTTAGGCACTAAGTCTCTAAATTATAGTATACTAATAAAAAGGCCCGATGCAATTGCATCGGGAGCAGGGTGAAATGAATTGTGTGTATACAGGCGGGTCAGTGGGTAGCAGAGTATACAGGGGGCTCTCTGGGTAGCAGAGTATACAGGCGGGTCTGTGGGTAGCAGAGTATACAGACGGCTCTGAGGGTAGGAGATTATACAGGCGGCTCTGTGGGTAGTACAGTATACAGGCGGCTCTGTGGGTAGCAGAGTATACAGGCGGGTCTGTGGGTAGCAGAGTATACAGGCGGGTTTGTGGGTAGCAGATTATACAGGCCGCTGTGTGGGTAGCAGAGTATAGAGAAGGCTCTGTGGGTAGCAGATTGTACAGGTGGCTCTGTGGGTAGCAGAGTATACAGGCGGCTCTGTGGGTAGCAGAGTATACAGGCGGCTCTGTGGGTAGCAGAGTATCGAGGCGGCTCTGTGGTTAGCAGAGTATCGAGGCAGCTCTGTGGGTAGCAGAGTATACAGGCGGCTCTATGGGTAGCAGAATATACAGGCAGCTGTGTGGGTAGCAGAGTATAGAGGCGGCTCTGTGGGTAGCAGAGTATACAGGCGGGTCTGTGGGTAGCAGAGTATACAGACGGCTCTGAGGGTAGGAGATTATACAGGCGGCCCTGTGGGTAGCAGAGTATACAGGCGGCTCTGTGGGTAGCAGAGTATCGAGTCGGCTCTGTGGTTAGCAGAGTATCGAGGCGGCTCGGTGGGTAGCAGAGTATACAGGCGGCTCTATGGGTAGCAGAGTATAGAGGCGGCTGTGTGGGTAGCAAAGTATAGAGGCGGCTCTGTGGGTAGCAGAGTATACAGGCGGCTCTGTGGGTAGCAGAGTATAGAGGCGGCTCTGTGGGTAGCGGAGTATACAGGCGGCTCTGTGGGTAGCAGAGTATACAGGCGGTTCTGTGGGTAGCAGAGTATAGAGGCGGCTCTGTGGGTAGCAGAGTATACAGGCGGCTCTGTGGGTAGCAGAGTATAAAAAGGGCTCTGTGGGTATCAGAGTATACAGGTGGCTCTGTGGGTAGCAGAGTATACAGGCGGCTCTGCGGGTAGCAGAGATATAGAGGCGGCTGTGGTGGTGGCAGAGTATACAGGCATCTGTGGTGGTGGCAGAGTATACAGGCATCTGTGGTGGTGCAGAGTATACAGGCGTCTGTGGTGGTGGCAGAGTATTCAGGTGTCTGTGGTGGTGGCAGAGTGTTCAGGCGTCTGTGGTGGTGGCAGAGTGTACAGGCGTCTGTGGTGGTGGCAGAGTATACAGGTGTGTGTGGTGGTGGCAGAGTATACAGGCGTCGGTGGTGGTGGCAGAGTATACAGGCGTCGTGGTGGTGGCAGAGTATACAGGCGTCGGTGGTGGTGTCAGAGTATACAGGCGTCGGTGGTGTGGTGCAGAGTATACAGGCATCTGTGGTGGTGGCAGAGTATACAGGCGTCTGTGGTGGTGGCAGAGTATTCAGGTGTCTATGGTGGTGGCAGAGTGTTCAGGCGTCTGTGGTGGTGGCAGAGTGTACAGGCGTCTGTGGTGGTGGCAGAGTATACAGGTGTGTGTGGTGGTGGCAGAGTATACAGGCGTCGGTGGTGGTGGCAGAGTATACAGGCGTCGGTGGTGGTGGCAGAGTATACAGGCGTCGGTGGTGGTGTCAGAGTATACAGGCGTCGGTGGTGGTAGCAGAGTATACAAGCGTCGGTGGTGGTGGCAGAGTATACAGGCGTCGGTGGTGGTGGCAGAGTATACAGGCGTCGTGGTGGCGGCAGAGTATTGAGGCGTCTGTGGTGGTGGCGGCAGAGTATAGAGGCGTGTGTGGTGGTGGCGGCAGAGTATACAGGCGTGTGTGGTGGTGGCGGCAGAGTATACAGGCGTGTGTGGTGGTGGCGGCAGAGTATACAGGCATGTGTGGTGGTGGCGGCAGAGCATACAGGCGTGTGTGGTGGTGGCGGCAGAGTATACAGGTGTCTGTGGTGGTGGCCGGCAGAGTATACAGGTGTCTGTGGTGGTGGCAGAGTATACAGGTGTCTGTGGTGGTGACAGAGTATACAGGCATCTGTGGTGGTGGCGGCAGAGTATACAGGCATCTGTGGTGGTGGCGGCAGAGTATATAGGCGTGTGTGGTGGTGGCGGCAGAGTATACAGGCGTGTGTGTGGTGGCGGCAGAGTATACAGGCGTGTGTGGTGGTGGCGGCAGAGTATAGAGGCATCTGTGGTGGTGGCGGCAGAGTATACAGGCGTGTGTGGTGGTGTGGCGGCAGAGTATACAGGCGTGTGTGGTGGTGGCGGCAGAGCATATAGTTGTGTGTGGTGGTGGCGGCAGAGCATAGAGGTGTCTGTGGTGGTGGCGGCAGAGTATACAGGCATCTTTGGTGGTGGCGGCAGAGTATACAGGCGTCTGTGGTGGTGGCAGAGTATACAGGTGTGTGTGGTGGTGGCAGAGTATACAGGCGTCGGTGGTGGTGGCAGAGTATACAGGCGTCGGTGGTGGTGGCAGAGTATACAGGCATCGGTGGTGGTGTCAGAGTATACAGGCGTCGGTGGTGGTAGCAGAGTATACAGGCGTCGGTGGTGGTGGCAGAGTATACAGGCGTCGGTGGTGGTGGCAGAGTATACAGGCGTCGGTGGGTGGCGGCAGAGTATTGAGGCGTCTGTGGTGGTGGCGGCAGAGTATAGAGGCGTGTGTGGTGGTGGGCGGCAGAGTATACAGGCGTGTGTGGTGGTGGCGGCAGAGTATACAGGTGTGTGTGGTGGTGGCGGCAGAGTATACAGGCATGTGTGGTGGTGGCGGCAGAGCATACAGGCGTTGTGTGGTGGTGGCGGTAGAGTATACAGGTGTCTGTGGTGGTGGCGGCAGAGTATACAGGTGTCTGTGGTGGTGGCAGAGTATACAGGCATCTGTGGTGGTGGCGGCAGAGTATACAGGCATCTGTGGTGGTGGCGGCAGAGTATATAGGCGTGTGTGGTGGTGGCGGCAGAGTATACAGGCGTGTGTGTTGGTGGCGGCAGAGTATACAGGCGTGTGTGGTGGTGGGCGGCAGAGTATAGAGGCATCTGTGGTGGTGGCGGCAGAGTATACAGGCGTGTGTGGTGGTGGCGGCAGAGTATACAGGCGTGTGTGGTGTGTGGCGGCAGAGCATATAGTTGTGTGTGGTGGTGGCGGCAGAGCATAGAGGTGTCTGTGGTGGTGGCGGCAGAGTATACAGGCATCTTTGGTGGTGGCAGCAGAGTATACAGGCGTCTGTGGTGGTGGCAGAGTATACAGGTGTGTGTGGTGGTGGCAGAGTATACAGGCGTCTGTGGTGGTGGCAGAGTATACAGGCATCTGTCGTGGTGCCAGAGTATACAGGCGTCTGTGGTGGTGCCAGAGTATACAGGTGTCTGTGGTGGTTCCAGAGTATACAGGCGTCTGTGGTGGTTCCAGAGTATACAGGCGTCTGTGGTGGTTCCAGAGTATACAGGCGTCTGGGGTGGTGGCAGAGTATACAGGGGTCTGTGGTGGTGGCAGAGTATACAGGTGTGTGTGGTGGTGGCAGAGTATACAGGTGTGTGTGGTGGTGGCAGAGTATACAGGTGTCTGTGGTGGTTCCAGAGTATACAGGCGTCTGGGGTGGTGGCAGAGTATACAGGGGTCTGTGGTGGTGGCAGAGTATACAGGCGTGTGTTGGAGGTGGCAGAGTATACAGGTGTCTGTGGTGGTGGCGGCAGAGTATATAGGCGTGTGTGGTGGTGGCAGAGTATACATGCGTGTTGTGGTGGTGGGGGCAGAGTATACAGGTGTCTGTGGTGGTGGCAGTGTATACAGGTGTCTGTGGTGGTGGCAGAGTATACAGGTGTCTGTGGTGGTGGCAGAGTATAGAGGTGTCTGTGGCTGTGGCAGAGTACACAGGCGTCTGTGGTGTTGGCAGAGTATACAGGCGTCTGTGGTGGTGGCAGAGTACACAGGCGTCTGTAGTGGTGGCAGAGTACACAGGCATCTGTGGTGGTGGCAGAGTACACAGGCATCTGTGGTGGTGGCGGCAGAGTATACAGGCATCTGTGGTGGTGGTGGCAGAGTATACAGGCGTGTGTGGTGGTGGTGGCAGAGTATACAGGCGTGTGTGGTGTTGGCAGAGTATACAGGCGTCTGTGGTGGTGGCAGAGTATACAGGCGTCTGTGGTGGTGGCGGCAGAGTATACAGGCATCTGTGGTGGTGGCGGCAGAGTATACAGGCATGTGTGGTGGTGGCGACAGAGTATACAGGCGTGTGTGGTGGTGGCGGCAGAGTATACAGGCATGTGTGGTGGTGGTGGCAGAGTATACAGGTGTGTGTGGTGGTGGTGGCAGAGTATACAGGTGTGTATGGTGGTGGCAGAGTATACAGGTGTCTGTGGTGGTGGCAGAGTATACAGGCGTGTGTGGTGGTGGTGGCAGAGTATACAGGTGTGTGTGGTGGTGGTGGCAGAGTATACAGGCGTGTGTGGTGGTGGTGGCAGAGTATACAGGCGTGTGTGGTGGCGGCAGAGTATACAGGTGTCTGTGGTGGTGGGAGAGTATACAGGCGTCTGTGGTGGTGGCAGAGTATACAGGCGTGTGTGGTGGTGGCAGAGTATACAGGCGTGTGTGGTGGTGGCAGAGTATACAGGTGTCTGTGGTGGTGGCAGAGTATAGAGGCGTGTGTGGTGGCGGCAGAGTATACAGGTGTCTGTGGTGGCGGCAGAGTATACTGGCGTGTGTGGTGGTGGTGGCAGAGTATACAGGCGTGTGTGGTGGTGGTGGCAGAGTATACAGGCGTGTGTGGTGGCGGCAGAGTATACAGGTGTCTGTGGTGTGGGAGAGTATACAGGCATCTGTGGTGGTGGGGGCAGAGTATACAGGTGTCTGTGGTGGTGGGAGAGTATACAGGCGTCTGTTGTGGTGGCAGAGTATACAGGTGTGTGTGGTGGTGGCGGCAGAGTATACAGGCGTCTGTGGTGGTGGCAGAGTATACAGGCGTGTGTGGTGGTGGCAGAGTATACAGGTGTCTGTGGTGGTGGCAGAGTATACAGGCGTGTGTGGTGGTGGCAGAGTATATAGGCGTGTGTGGTGGTGGCAGAGTATACATGCACCGGCGCTCCTGCAAGGCAGGGGTTAAAAAAAATAAAAAAAAGATTATGCTCACCTCACCCCGAGCCCCCGCCGTCTTCCTCCAGGCTCCCGGTGCCTGCAAAGCTCTTCTACAGCAGTTCAGGACCTGCGGTGATGTCAGAGTCACGTGACCCGCGGTTACCATGGAGTAACCTGGTGTCACGTGACTCTGACATCACCGCAGGTCCTGTACTGCTGTAGAAGAGCTCTGCAGGCACCGGGAGCCTGCAGGAGCCACAGGGAGCCTGGAGGAAGACGGCGGGAGACGGTGGGGGTCGGGGAGAGGTGAGGAAATGTTTTTTTTTTTTACAGTAGTGCGGCTGCGGCTCGCGATGATGCTGCGTGTCATCGCTCGCAGTGCCGCTAAGGAGCTTGGGATTCGGCGACAACGCCCGAATTCCCAACTTCCGATTATATAAGTAGATAGTGTTAATACTGCAACTAAAGCTTGTATTGAAGGGTCATTTCCACAAACAAAGTTCATTTTAATTGTTAGATATTATAATATTAATTCTAAGATTCTAAGATAATAATTCTAAGATCTGATTGCATCAGGTAAAAACTTCCTCTTGATGTTAAACATTTTAACCTCATGTCTATAGTCAATTGAGGTACGGTGTCTCTCAGAAGGTGTCCTACACCTCTAAGTTCCCGGGTATTTAGCGCATTGAAAGTTTTTATACTTTCTATTTTTTTATTTTGTTTCATGAGTGACATGGAAGAGCCCAACAACTACTGACTCCCTCCTTATGTCAGACATTTATGATACAATAACTTTTGGTAGCTATATAATATAGCAGCTTTACCAACTGGCAGACACAGAGAGAAAAGGGCCCCAGTGCAAGAATAGTTTACTGGGTCTCTTCGCATGTCTTATAGCTCAGCACAATACATAATTCTACCTGCTTTGGATGTGGAACTGGGCCCTCTAACCTCTTTGGCCCCTGTGCAGCTGCACAGGTTGTATCAATGATATGTTTGCCCCTGGTGTTACCTGCCTTTAAAATACTTGTAAAGAGGACCTGTCACTGGCCGCATATGTATATTTTACATGATATAAATGTTTTCTCCTGAATCCAGGCATGGTTATTTTTTTCCTGCACCTCTCCATTGCTGAGATGTAGCACACTCCCATGTATCTAGCCTTTTAAGCCAATTGGGCATGGTCACCAATAACACACCCACAAGCAAGAGTTGAGGATCACGCCTACTTAACTAAAAAGACTAGGATTATATACAGAGAAGAGGGGATTATATCTCAGGAATGAAGAAATGTAGGAACAAATGAAAAATAATGTTATATTCAGTTACATTTACACCAGGTAAATACAAAAAATTACCCATTTATGGAAAATGACAGTTGATCTTTGATATAAGTGTTATACTGTATGCTGTAAGTCTGTACAGTGACACATTATATTACCAGCCTTATGACCTGAACTGACTTGGTGACTTTCTGTCCGGCTTAAAATATCAAGTCAATAAATGAGAAAAAAGTTAAATAAGTGCAAAAAATGCCAAAAACTTGCGAAATCACAAGAGATGCTGTATCCAACTGGGCAAATGGCAGAAATGCTTCTCTCGAACTTGAGAAATCGCAGAGATGCTGTATCCAACTGGGGAACTCACAGAAATGCTTCTCTCAAACTTGGAAAATTGCAGAGATGCTTCTCTCTAATCGCTGTCACTACAGTGACAGTTTCTCACCAAACACCAGTATTCTTAAGGGGAGGGGCTTCCAGCAGCCAAATGTAAACAACACAAGAGAAATAAAGAAAAGTTCAAATTCCTATTTTTATTTCTTTTTGCCGTCATTGTATTTGAATATTTAACATAGGATGGATATTTTTTCTAATCCAGATAATTTCTAATAAACGTTACCGCTCCCCAACCTCCAGGGTTAATTACTGCCTGTGCTGCCCAGGTATTATACACACTGGTACATGCACTTCATTTAAAACCTAACATTCCCAATGGAAACATGTCAATAATAACTTTTTTTTCCAAGTTATCTTAAATGACAATACTGATATTTCAATAATTATAGGTATGCAGTTTGTGCAATCAATAATAAAAACTGAATCAATATAATTTGTGATTTGTGAACCCAATTTTTTTTAAATTTCATGTAAAATTCCAGATATGTTGTTGAATATGCATCTACCAAATTTTCTAATTTTGAAGGTTTATTTCAATGCTTTCTGGTAGCAGCCATTAAAAGAAACATTCAGTTATTATAGCAATATTTCTTGATATATTTTCCATCAAAGACAGCAAATGTAACTAAAGCAATGGAGGACATCTTGACACACGGTCTATATAACCGGCAGGAAACACGCGCTGACACATTTTTGGATAGGACTGTGCAGCAACCAGACGTCTGTCGCCAATATACGCGCCAAAATGAGAATGACGGCAAAATAAAAGCCACATTTGCAAACAGATCTGAATCTGTCCATATCCACTATTTTTTACTTCTTACTGCACCAATAGGATGGGGCAGATAAAGGGTATACACAGTGGCGTAACTTGAAGCTCATGGTTCTCGATGCAAAAGCTCTAACGGGCCCCCTATTGCAAATCTTCAATATCATTAGTCTTCGTCTATAGCCCAATGGGAAATTTTGCACCCTCTAGGCTCCAGGGCCCGGGTGCGATTTTATCCTTGTACACATATTGTAGTTACGCCCGTGATACACGGATTCTGTGAGGTGCCCATCCATGACACTGGCCAGGGTATTTACATCCAGAGTTAAGGCGAAGAACTAAAACCCAACTATGATCATAAAGGGCCATGCATATTACATAACTGGTTCAGCTAACAGCTATCTATTCCAAATTCCCAATACACATGCATGCTCATGGTCATTTTAATACTCCAGAATGTCAAATTATTTCAATTGTTTCTTGAAGTGAGGAATCATTCAATTTGGGGCAATAAGGAATCTTCACACTCATTTTTTTGTTTGTTTCAAAAGTGTCATGGAAGAGCCCTGACTCCCTCCTTATGTCAGACATTTATGACCAAATACATTTTGGTAGCTACAATGACATGCAAAATGTTTGGCACCCCTGGTCAAAATTATTGTGTTATTGTGAACAATTAAGCAAATTGAATATGAATTGATCTAGGTACTAACCATGCTGGGTGCCCAAACCTTTGTATTGGCATATTTTCCTTTTTGCATTTTTTAAGGTGAAGATTTTTTCATCTTTTTGCCTAAAATACAAAGGAAATCTGTCATCTTTAACTTTCTGCCTTTTAGAGATCATTTCATCTTCAATCTGCTTAGATGTTTACAATAAAAGCAACTTTGTTCAAATTTAATAATATAGCTTTACCAAGATCTGTCACTGGCCGCGCACATCTATATTTTCATATCATATAAACGTTTTCTTCTGAATCCAGCAATGTTGTTTTTACTTACCCGCACCACTTTGTTCCTGAGATATACAGGTACATTGCAATGAACTAGAGTATAATCAAAAAGTTAATTTATTTCAGTAATTCAGTACAAAAATTGAAACTCATATATTATATAGAGTCATTACACACTGAGGGATCTATTTGATGTGTTTGTTTTTGTTAATGTTGATGTTGTTAATGTTGACGATTGTGGCTTACAGCCAATGAAAACCCAAAACGTCATTATCTCAGAAAAGTAGGGACGATGAAGAGTTAAAAACCGAGCTGCTGTATTCCATGAAAAATCAAAGGGTGAATATAATATTCATTTATTAGTCAACGTGTTTCAAGGCTCCCTGAATTGTCCTGAAACATGGCAATATGATATTGATTTTTAGTGACTTTCTAATTCATTGAGATGCAGTAGTATATATGTGCTTGGCCTTTTAAAGCAAATGAGGATCTGGAAAATGCCAGTGGTTGTTTTCCTGAAATCCTTTCAAACGTTTTTGCAGTGTCTTTGACTGTACACTTTTATGGACAGATTAATACACAGAACCACAGCATGTATAGTTGGTATAGCATTTCTAATTATTACCACTACCAATAAGGTGTAGTGAAAATCAAGGATTACCTAGGGCAATCGCTCAGGCCCGGACTGATAGGTGGGAGGGGCAGGACTTTTCCAGATGGGCCGCCCACTGATGGGCTGCAGGGGCCACCCACTTCTCCGGCCGCAGGCCTGCTGCTTTAAGTCATCTACCGCCGAGCGGTCACATAATTCAGGGGGTGGGGCTATAGACATGAAGGGGGCAGGGCCATTTCCCCAAAGCTAAATAGCCAAAGTACACTTGCAATAATATAATGTGCATGTTTGCAAGTGCATACAATGGCCAGTCTGAAATGTGCATACAGTGGCCAGTCTGCAATGTGCATACAGCGGCCAGTCTGCAATGTGCACACAGCCAGCAGTCTGCAATGTGCATACAACCCGCAGTCTGCAATGTGCATACAGACCGCAGTCTGCAATGTGCATACAGCCCACAGTCTGCAATGTGCATACAGTGGCCAGTCTGCAATGTGCATACAACAGCCACCTGCAATGTGCATACAGCGGCCAGTCTGCAATGTGCATAGAGCGGCCAGTCTGCAATGTGCATACAGCTGCCAGTCTGCAATGTGCATACAGCGGCCAGTCTGCAATGTGCATACAGCGGCCAGTCTGCAATGTGCATACAGCGACCAGTCTGCAATGTGCATAGAGCGGCCAGTCTGCAATGTGCATACAGCGGCCAGTCTGCAATGTGCATACAGTGACCAGTCTGCAATGTGCATACAGCCCGCAGTCTGCAATGTGCATACAACCCGCAGTCTGCAATGTGCATACAGACTGCAGTCTGCAATGTGCATACAGCCCCCAGTCTGCAATGTGCATACAGCCCGCAGTCTGCAATGTGCATACAGCCAGCAGTCTGCAATGTGCATACAGCAGCCAGTCTGCAATGTGCATACTGCGGCCAGTCTGCAATGTGCATACATCGGCCAGTCTGCAATGTGCATACAGCAGCCAGTCTGCAATGTGCATACAGCGGCCAGTCTACAATGTGCATACAGCGGCCAGGCTGCAATGTGCATACATTGACCAGTCTGCAATGTGCATACAGCGGCCAGTCTGCAATGTGCATACAGCGGCCAGTCTGCAATGTGCATACTAATAAAGAGGGAAGTGCCTGGCTGCGCCGTGCAGTGGTGCCAGTGGAAAAAAAGTCAATAATATGTAATAAACCTTGGCACTTAATTACTCTTTACGTACAAAAGGGAAGAGTCCAAAATGGTAATGCTTCTGTTTTTAATTCTTTATTTGTCAGCGAGTTCAGGCATTTATATAACAGTCGACGTTTAACGTTTCGGCGCTTAATTGGCCTTTTTCACAGACTGTATTATCTATCAACAGTGGAAAATATACCACAAATCTTTGTGCAGATACATGTGACCCAGGATATACTGCATATACAAAAAAAGGAAGAAAAAACAGAATAAAAGTCGCCATCTTACATCTAGCCATTTCATGAGACCGACGGTATCCACCTCGGGGGGTGGGAGACTTAAAGGATCCTTTCCATGCGGCTCCTCTAATGTGTGCCAATATATGATACCCACCCAGGTTGTGTTTATCAATCCACTGGACTCAAAGGAACACACTTTGAGACATTATATTAACTGTAAATCTACTAATGTTATCTATGCCCTTGTTTGTCCCTGCAAGAAGGTTTTCGTCGGAGAAACGTCCCAGGAAAACATGCACAGAAGCATATATCCACAATAAAGTTGGTTCCAGACGACCTCGAAAAAGGTAACAGACTGACCACAATAGCTTCACACTTTCTGAATAAACATCAGGGAGACCACGTGGCTTGATATTTGTGGGGCTGGATCATGCCAAATTAAATATCCAGGGCGGAAATGTTAACAAACTTCTCCTTCGCATGGAAACCAAGTGGATATACTCATTGAACTCTATGTCTCCCGCAGGATTGAACGAGGAATTTATCTTCACTGGTTACCTCAGCTGAGGAGTCTTAAAAACTTACGTTGGACTTTCTCTGAATTTGGAACCTCCGTCTTTTTCAGAAGTGAGTCATCTTTCAACATCTGATCCAACTAAAGCTTCCTACTAATATTGGCTCTCTTGGATGGACATTACATCATCTTCTGGATAGAAGCACTATCTTCCTTTCTAGTATACTGCACATTGTACGTGCTAAATTTCGGACTAAACGGGACTGTGACTAGCGTCTATTATTTTTGATCAAAAGGTGTTTAGGCCTAGGATTTATTCCTCTCTGCTAATTGCTAATTTCTGTACCCGAACTTTGTGTCACTTGACAGTCATCTATCGATTCTTGTTGATGGCCACATGGTCCTTTTTTCCCCCCCTTCCCTCTTCCCAGAGTGGTACTTATTATAGGAGATTGGTTTATACATTTAATGATTTATAGGTGAGGACTTCATGCTATACTACTGACATTTTGATATCACGTTTCCTAATAAATACAAAATAAAAGGGCATGTGTCGTATGTATATATATATATATTATATAATTGCTAACACGGTGCCTAGGGCTCTAAACTCTTTGAACTATCTTGTGATATAAAATAGGGACCTGTATTTCAAAGAGTAACAAATGAGCACCTATGTGCAGACACCTGTCTAGATATCGGGCACCTGGTGGTATATAGTACAGATTTACTGTGACCTGGACATCACCAGTGTGCCCAGGGATGTACATTACTCATTTTGGTGTCTTGCACTCCGGTGGTAGGATTTGAAGAAATACAGTCATATATCCACCATTTCATTTGATATTTAAATCTGGAATTGTGCACTATTATATTGCACTTCCTCATTGACTAATATACCTATATACTTGCTTCATTGAACTGTTCATTTGTACTTAGAATTGTGCTCTTAAGCAATGTGCTTTTACTATGTCAGCTGCACTTTATTGTCTGGCACTATACTCCCCCTCAAGAAGTGTCAGTATTTGCCTCACATCTCTCTTATCATGATGCCTGAATCACACCCCTTAATATATTGTGTACTTTCTTTTGTAAAGAAGTCCCCTTCTGTGATCTGGGGGAGTGGTTTCCAACACTCAGGAATCACCACATTAGCATTTCCCAGTCTCCTAGTAACTGCATCACATGATTATGATGCATTTCCTGTATTCTAACTAAGCTTACATGGTAACCTAGTAACGTGGTCACGTGACCGTCGCGTGTAATGTACAATAATTAGATCTGTCTCTTTAAGAAAGTTTTGGTGTATCTGGTGTATCATGGGTAATGAGAAGAAGCAGGTGGGGAGTTAAGTTTTAGTTTCACTTTGGAGCATGCTGATGAAAGACTGCTATGTTATATGATGGAGAAAGATGGAAGAAAAGAATAAAGTACAGTTAAAGTTTACCCTTGTGAATGCCTCATATCGTGTGGACATTACAACTGGCGACGAGGATGGGATATAACCACCGGCTGCTGTGAGTACTGATCCCTGTTTACTGCTTCACACACCAGCATCACTGAGAGACTCTATCATGTCTGAATACTTGCACACCTTCCCACGGTTTGATATGACTGATGCTATTATCTCTCCTATAACTGGAGAAAATGGCTACACAGATTTGAGAACTTTCTAGAAGTCGTGGACATAAAAGAGGAGAAAAGAAAGAAAGCTGTTCTTCTACATTGTGCGAGCTCAGGAGTTTATGATGTATACAGCACATTACCTGCAGCCGAGACAGACACATACAGCAATTGCACCAAAGCTCTCACTGACTACTTCAACCCCAAACAAAATATCAGATATGAAAGATACAAGTTCAGAATTGCTAAGCAGCTCCCAGAAGAATCCATAGACACCTATGTCACCCGGCTGAGAGAGCTGGCACATGGATGTGCATTCACAGATGTAGATGATGAAATTCTAACTCAAGTAATTGTCACCTGCTCATCCAATACCATAAGGCGCAAAGCTCTGCAGCAGGATCTCTCTCTACATGATTTACTTAAAATTGCCTGTGCTATAGAAACAGCAGAACATCAGGCTACTGCAATGGAGAGTGGGGATAATTTACATGTGCATAATCTCAAGCATAAGAATGCACAAGACAAGCAATCCCCGAAACAGAGGAAATGCTATAAATGTGGACAGGATTTCCCTCACCACCTGAACAAATGTCCAGCCATGGACAGACATGCAGTAAATGTGGAAAAGGGTATCATTTTGCAGCTGTCTGTAGGTCAGCACAGTACAAGTCTTCTCTGTCTCTAACAAAGCCTGCAAGTATAAAAATGGTAAATCAGGACACAGAAGAAATGTCTGGGGCGTTGTTCACCACTTCTGCCACTGGCTCCATGCAGTCTCCCTGCATCATACTGCAACACCAATATCACCTTTACAATAGATACGGGTGCTTCAGTGGATATTATAGACAGCACTGCATATGAACAATTGAAAAATAAGCCAGTTTTACAGCAAGTGAATACTAAAATCTTTCCATATGGATCTACAACACCTCTACCTACAAGAGGACAATTTGACACGGAAATCAGCTATAAAGAAAACAGGCAGAAAACCACTTTTCCCACATTACAAGGATCAGGAGGCTGTCTTCTCAGCTATCACACTGCATTGAAGCTAGGTCTCATCCAGATTACTCATACCATAACTGACCCGGCAGATATAGATGTACAGGCCATGGTAAACAGTTTTCCCTCCTTATTTAGTGGTTTGGGGAAATTAAAGAACTCTCAAGTACATCTTCATGTGGACAACAGTGTTCGTCCGGTAGCCCAACCACATAGACGCATTCCTTTTCACCTGAGAAAGAAGGTAGAAAAAGAACTTCAATTCCTCATGGATGAGGACGTCATTGAAACTGTTACTGGTCCCACTCCGTGGGTCTCTCCACTTGTGGTAGTTCCAATGCCAAAGACTCCTGAGCAGGTGAGACTGTGTGTTGACATGCGCCTACCCAACACCGCTATCCAGAGAGAAAGACATATCTCACCCACGATTGATGACATCATTTATTTATTAAATGGAGCGACTGTCTTTTCAAAGCTCGACCTCAATAAAGGCTATCACCAATTAGAACTGAGTCCAGAATCCAGATACTTAACAACATTTTCCACACATGTGGGCCTCAGAAGATATAAAAGATTGACTTTTGGAGTCTGCTCAGCAGCAGAAATTTTTCAGGATGCGATAAGGAGCGTCACTCAACACATTCCAAATGTCTTTAATTACAGTCATGACATACCGTATTTTTCGCTTTATAAGACGCACCTGATTATAAGGCGCACATAGGTTTTAGAGGAGGCAAATTAGAAAAAAAAATATTTTGAGCCAAATAGTGTGCAAAAACTTTTAATTAAATAACAAAATATTATTCTAACATAGTAGACTCAACAGGAGTCAACAGCAGCATTGTGGGTAACATGTAAGAACAGTCACATGTACCGTAAGTAACAGAAAGTACCATGTTCTGGCTAACAAGTAGGGAGAAACTTTAATCCTCAGGCACCGCAATCTTCTAGTCAGGAAATCCAAGGAATTCCTCATCACAGTCAAATAGTGTGCAAAAAACTTTAATTAAATAACAAAATATTATTTTAACATAGTAGACTCAACAGGAGTCAACAGCAGCATTGTGGGTAACATGTGAGAACAGTCCCATGTACCCTAAGTAACAGGAAAAACCATGTTCCAGATAACAAGTGAGAGAAACTTTAGTTCTCAAGCACAGAAGTGAAAGTGACCATGTTCCAGATAACAAGTGAGAGAAACTTTAGTTCTCAGGCACAGAAGTGAAAGTGACCATGTTCCAGATAACAAGTGAGAGAAACTTTAGTCCTCAGGCACAGAAGTGGAAGTGGATTCAGGGAATCCCAGGAATTCCTCATCACTGCTGTCAGAGTCTAGGAAGCTCAAGTCCTCAAACTCATTAGTGTCACTTTCTCCACTGTCCTCATATAGCAAATCATCTTCTGTGCCATCTAAGGCATTGCTAATCCCACATTTCTTAAATGAACAAATAACCGTTTCATCCTTCACGGATTGCCATGATGTGTTAACCCACTCACAAACTTGGGTGATAGTGGGACTTTTCATACGTCCAGTTGGTGTTAGGTCATGATTTCCAGCAGCCATACATTTATTCCATTCTTCTCGCATGTAAACTTTAAATGGTTTGTTTATGGAAACATCGAGAGGTCGCAGTTGGTTGGTAAGCCCCCCTGGAATTACTGCGAGATGGGTCTTCACATCTTTAAACACCTTTTTAGTGTTTTCACTGATATGTGCTCTGAATTGGTCTAGCACTCACAGGGCTGGTTTTTTTAGAAGCCCTCCAGGACATTTGGACCACACTTTGTCGACCCACAATCTCATTCCGTTCTCGTCCATCCATCCTTTCTCGTGTACGTGCACAACAACTCCTCGTGGGATAGCTTCTTTGGGCATGTTCTTTCTTTTAAAAATTAACATAGGCGGCAGTTTCGTGCCATCGGCACAGCAGGACAACACAACTGTGTAATGGTTTTTTTCATGTCCTGCAGTTTTTACCGTTACACTTTTGGCACCCTTTGTATCAACAGTCCTGTTGGATGGCACATCAAACGTTAGAGGGACTTCATCCATATTCCCAATCTGGCTTAATTCAAATCCATTTTTCCTTCTACTGTCAATTACAAATTTATGGAAAGATAAAATCTTGGCTTCATATTCTTTTGGCATTTTTTGTGCAATTCTCATTTTGGTGCGCATAGCAAGGCCACAACTCTTCATAAATCTAAAACACCATGATGGTGATCCAGTAAAGTCATTGATGCCTTTCTCAGCAGCAATCCGCTTGGCTTCACAGATTATCATTTTTGTTGACACCGAAAGGCCATTATTTTTGTGGTGTGTGATCCACTCTTTCAATTCCACGTCTAACTCTGGCCACTTTGCACCACGCCCACGAAGACCAGATCTGCTTTTTCCAGCATTTTGCAGCTCATCCTCCTGTTTCCTCCACTCTCTTATCATTTTTTCAGTTGGAGGTGGTCCGAAATGTCTCTCCGCTGCTCTGTTCCCGTGCTCTTTAGCATATTTTATAACCTCCAGTTTGAATGGAATTTTATATGCAAGCCTTCTCTGCTTTGACATTCTTGAAAAATGCACAATATGCAGCAGCCAACTGTACGGTATTTTTCTGCAACAAAATACAGTATTGAAACAACTGTCAGCTCTGTCCTTCATAGTTATGGGGGCATTGCAGCTGAGAAAATGAATACCGTACTTTTGCTGTAGAAAAGACATGGGCTGCACATCCAAAAATCACAAGTTGATTTACCGTAGTATTGTTAGGCAAAAATGCACCGTACTGTATTCAACTGAACAAGAAATTTTTAGTTTAACATTATGATCAGACTTATGGTATAAAGTCTACTGCCAAGTCATGTTGAATCTCAGCGTGTCTATAACTTTATATACTGTAGCCTTAAAGGTGTGCACTCATGCGCCAACCACCACAGCGACAATGAACCAGCAGAATGGGTACCTTGTGCCCCACAAAACCCATGCTGCAAGGCTGGAGACTTTAAGAGGGGGTTCCGCCTATTTTTGCTCATTGAGTTTCGCCGTGACGTGCTAGCGGCTTCATACGGTCTCAGAGCGTGTTCACACATTACGTACTGTATTTTGCTGCGTTCTGTATTTTTACGTGAGAGCTCATCAAAAACCAGGAGTGGAATAATCAAAACCATAAGTGGAACAATAAGAGGAAAACTCTAATAGAAACAAGTGCTCCACTTTTATGTTTACCGTAATCACCCACTCCTGTTTTGTGATGAGCTCACGAGTAAAAAAATGGAGCAAATATGGTAAGCAGCATGTGAAAACACCCTAAGGCTGCATACGTACGGTCCGGAGTAGCTGCGGACCTGAGTGAAGCTGCGGGTGGCCGCAGGGAGACCGCAGCTGCCCTGTACTCCACATGTACGGTGGGTGCAGGGCGGCTTCTTCCTGCAGTCTCTCTGTGGCAGCCGCTTCCGACTCTGCAGCATGAAATGAACATGCTGCGGAGGAGCGGACTGTCAGCAACCTGCACTGCAGCTCCAAACACGCTGCAGGCGGGTTAAGCATAGTGAGGATGGAATTTCTTGAAATCCCATCCACTGTGCTTATACTGTACTATGCAGCCTTTTGGACGCAGCGGCAAGATGCTGCGTCCAAAGGCTGCATATACCGATCGTGTGCACACACCCTAATTCAAGGCCTCAAGAGCTGCACACAGTGCAGGTTTTCAGGATTTCCCTATTATTGCACAAGTGATACCGTAATAGAATCACCTGCACTGGTGATGATTCCAACCCCTGTGGAAATCCTGAAAACCTGCGCTGTGTGCAGCTTTTGAGGCCTGGAGTTCCCTACCCCTAGACTACAGTAATCAGAATGTTAAACTAAGAACCTCATGGTCAGTTTTATTATGCCTAGTGGCATTAGATAAACCTATGATTTTAGATGTGTGGCCCATGCCTTTTTCTACAGCTATGATGAATGAAAAACATTATGGGCGATCTGTGATGATGCATTGTTATGGGGGATCTGCATGGTACACACTTATTGGAGGGATCTTTGATGACACTCTGTTATGGGGGATCTGTGGATGACGCTCTGTTATGGGGATCTGTGGATGACGGTCTGTTATGGGGGATCTGTGGATGGCGCTATTATGGGGATCTGTGGATGACACACTTATGGGGGATCTGCATGGAGCACACTTATTGGAGGGATCTGTGGTGACGCTCTGTTATGGGGATCTGTGGATGATGCTCTGTTATGGGGATCTGTGGATGACGCTCTGTTATGGGGGATCTGTGGATGACGCTCTGTTATGGGGGATCTGTGGATGGCGCTATTTTGGGGGATCTCTGGATGACACTCTTATGGGGGATCTGCATGGAGCACACTTATTGGAGGGATCTGTGGTGACGCTCTGTTAGGCCGGTTTCACATTAATATTCGCCGCCGCTGCGTATTGAAGTGGGCGAACGCAAGCCGACCGCAAGCACCGCCAATCCTCATGTTTAACATGGGGACGCACGGTGTATGCGGTCAGGTGCGGATGGCCGTGCATTCCCATTGCCCTCCATGTGTGATTTGTACGCATGCAGAGGCTTGCGTACAAAACAAACATTCCCGGCCGCACCGAATCTGCAACATATACGCAACATGTTGCAGATTCGGTGCGGATGCGAACATATGATCTGTACGCAAGTCTCTGCATGCGTACAAATCACACATGGAGGGCAATGGGAACGCACGACCATCTGCACCCGCCCGCATACACCGTGCGTCCCCACGTTAAACATGAGGATCGGCGGTGCTTGCGGTCGGCTTGCGTTCGCCCACCGCAATACGCAGCAGCGGCGAACGCTAATGTGAAGCCGGCCTTATGGGAGATCTGTGAACTACAGTGTACAGTGCCCTGGAGTATCATATATTGTGACTTTCATCCCCCTCATCCTTAGGAATACACCCATGTACTGTATACATGGGTGTATTCTGAAAGATGAGGAAAGTGGTAGTCACATTTGCTATAAACACTTTTGCCACATTACAATCCCTCCCTATTTACACCAAATATGGTACAACCCCCATCATCCATCAGAATACACACATGGTACTGTACATTCTGAAAGATTAGGGGGGTTGTGTTTCCCTTTAATGTCTGCTCACCTCTCCCTAGGATCTCTCGGACTTGTGTAAACAAGAAGTGTTTTACAATACATTGTGCAGGGATCAATATGTGATTGGTGGAGGAAGCTCAGCAACAGTTCCCTCCACCAATCCATATCCATCCCTGCAGAGGAGGAGGAGGCTCACTCTTCTCTCCCTCCTCTGCTTTGGGTCTCCGTCTGCAGCGGAGCCCAGAAACCTGCCTCCGGCTATTTGCCGATATCTACTGGAGCGCATGCGCAGATCGGGAGCTCGGGGACCGAGAGCTCCATCTGCGCATGCGCTGGTTTGGCGGCCATTTTATTGAAGTCCTGTGCGGCAGACACAGGCACCAATCATGTATTTCCCCCTCCAACCGGAAACGCGTGGCCGAAACCAGGAAGTGCAATGGCGCCGGCCTGCACTATGCCGCCCACATGCCGGGGAACATCGGGGATCACCGCCGGTCACCGCGCCGACACCCCCCAGCGCCAGGCCTGCTGCATTGCCCCTCCGGACATCATCAGTGACCAGTCTGCTCCGCCGCCGCCACCAACCCCGCAGTAAGGATTTTTTTTTTACTTTTACAGCATTTTTTTCTATATTCGCTTTTTTTTAGACGCACCCCCATTTCCCCCCTAATTTGGGGGAAATGAAAGTGCGTCTTATAAAGCGAAAAATACGGTACTGGTTTTTTGTAAAACTCAGGCTGAACATAATCGTGCGCTATACAACATCTTCGAATGCCTGCTCTCTGCTGGTCTCACTTTAAACAAAGAAAAATGCGAATTTGATAGAAGTGCATTAGAGGTCTATGGTCACATCTTCTCAGCGAAAGGAGTACAACTTGATCCTAAGAAAGTAGAATCCATCAAAACAGCCTCAATTCCACAAACTGCCAGTGAAGTACGCTCTTTTCTTGGAATGGCAAGCTACTGTGCTAGATATATTCCAAATTTTTCAACTATCAGCAGTCCAATAAGAGAACTTATAAAGCAAAATTGTGTTTTTCAATGGTCCCAAGACTGTCAGACCTCTTTTGAAGCAATTAAAAAATAACTTTGCTCAATCACTACCATGGCTTATTTTGATCCGGCACTTCGAACCAAATTAATTGTGGATGCCAGTCCCCTGGGCCTGGGTGCTGTTTTAGCACAATATAAGGATAATAATCAAGATCAGCACATCATTTCTTATGCAAGTAAAAGCTTAACAAGCACTGAAAAGAAATATTCACAACCTGAAAAAGAAAGCTTGGCAGTTGTCTGGGGATGTGAACACTTTCAATTACTTCTCTATGGAGCTCCCTTCACCATCGTCACCGACCATCAAGCACTTCTTACGATCTTTGGAAATCCCAGAGCTAAAATACCTGCACGCATTGAACAATGGGGTCTACGTTTACAGGACTATAACTACAAAATTGTTCACAAACCTGGAAAATTCATTAATCCGGCTGACTATCTTTCAAGACATCCTATGACCGATGCCTCACCTGAGCGTTCCTCCTTTGAAGAATACATACGCTTCATTACAGCTCATGCAGTGCCTAAAGCACTCTCCATTGATCACTTTGTGAATGCAACAACGAGTGACAAGACGCTATGTGCCTTAATACAAATCATACAAAATCAAAGGTGTCATGAAATCCAAAAAGAAAAATTTCCCGATTCTGAGATTGATCTGATGAAATTAAAACTATTTTCAAGTGTACAGGATGAATTATCAGTCACTGAAGAACACCTCATTCTTCGAGGTACCAAACTGGTTGTACCTAAGACTTTGCGCAACTTAGTCATACAGATAGCACATGAAGGTCATCTGGGAATTGTTGGTACTAAACAATTACTTAGAGAAAAAGTGTGGTTCCCAAACATGGATCAATTGAACAGACTGGGATGGAGATTTATCTTCCAACAAGACAATGATCCGTAACATAAAGCAAAATCTACAATGGAATGATACAAAAATAAATGTATCCAGGTGTTAGAATGGCCAAGTCACAGTCCAGACCTGAATCCAATCGAGAATCTGTGGAAAGAACTGAAAACTGCTGTTCATAAACGCTCTCCATCCAACCTCACTGAGCTTGAGCTGTTTTGCAAGAAAGAATGGGCAAGAATTTCAGTCTCTCTATGTGCAAAACTGATAGAGACATACCCCAAGAGACTTGCAGCTGTAATTGCAGCAAAAGGTGGCACTACAAATTATTAACTCAAGGGGGCCGAATAATATTGCACGCCCCACTGATCAGTTTGTTATTTGTTAAAAAAGTTCAAAATATCCAATAAATTTCATTCCACTTCACGATTGTGCCCCACTTGTTGTTGATTCTTCACAAAAAAATTAGAATTTATACCTTTATGTTTGAAGCCTGAAATGTGGCAAAAAGGTTCAAAAGTTCAAGGGGGCCAAATACTTTCACAAGGCACTGTGTATTATTGCAATGTGCATACAGCGGCCAGTCTGAAATGTGCATACAGTGGGCAGTCTGTAATGTGAATACGGCCCGCAGTCTGTAATGTGCATACGGCCTGCAGTCTGTAATGTGTATACGGCCCGCAGTCTCTAATGTGTATACTGTCCGCAGTCTGTAATGTGTATACTGCCCACAGTCTCTAATGTGTATACAGCCTGCAGTCTCTAATGTGTATACAGCCTGCGGTGTCTAATGTGTATACAGCCCGCAGTCTCTAATGTGTATACAGTGGGCAGTGTGTGTTGTGTATATGGCCCGCAGTTTGTAATGTGCAGCATCAGAAAGTTTTCCTGCGGGCAGAGTTCGCGCTCTGTTCTTCTTGGTGCCTGCATGGATTCTGTTCCTCTCTGTGCCCAGCACTGGACTTTCTGCCGCCACCTTTCATCTTTCCCCACCTCTGGGATCTGGCTCAGTATTGGCTATCTATATACCACAGCCTCCTATCTATATAGCACATCCTCCCGGATATAATTCTCCTGTCTTTCCTGTATTCTGGGAGTAATCATCAGTCACATATTCTGTATATGCACACTGCACAGTACCACTTCTCCTGTCCTATATACTGTGCGTAATCCTCAGTATCTGTATTATTCTTTATGTATACACCACACAGTACCACTTCTCCTGGGTATAATCCTCAGTATCTGTATTATTTTGTATATATATATATACTGTACCACTTCTCCTGTCCTGTTGTCAGAGAGGCGGTATTGGACTTTGATTTTCAACATTTAATTGTTGTTGAAATTGATTATCCCCAATATGGGAGTCATCACTTCTCTTCTGTACAGGTGATGACTTGCCCTTCGCTCTGGATTTGACCACTGGGATTCCACAATCCTGAGAAACGTGGCTTTGAAGAGCACCATGCAAATGGAGCGGCGGTTGATTATTTCCTTTGGAATGGCTGCACCATTCATATGTGGCTCTTCAAAGAATACCTTTGAGAAAGTGATGAGGCCATGACAACGTAAAAGCAAATTTCACTGATTGATGCTGATGGCTGATATAGTATGTGGGCTGGTGGGGCTGGTTTTCCAGGGCTACTTTTTGGTCCCAGTCCGGCCCTGCAAGATAAGCTTCTGTTGAGACACCTCCCAGAGTCTATTAAGGACTGGGATACACCACTGCCCGCTGACAAACAACTAGAGTGGAGGTTCTGGAAGGAATCTATCTGTATCTTGGATGAGATCCACATACCATGCTGTTACTCTCCAGCTTCCCTTATTGCGAGTTTAAGGAAACAGATACATATTTTCTCTAATGCCTCAACTGAAGCTATCGCAGCTGTTGCTTATTTGAAGGTTATAGATTCTAACAATGAAGCTCATGTGGATTTCTTTTTGGAAAAGCTAAATTGGCTCCTAAACCTTACCACATTATACCCAGGCTTAAACTATGTTGGGCTGTACTTACTGTGGATATCACAGACTTCATAGAATGAACTTGCCTTTCACATGGATGACACGAGATTCTACACAGATAGCAAAGTTGTGTTCGGATACATACAACCAAACAAATGTCTCTATGTCTATGTCAGCAACTGTGTTGAAAGGATCAGGAAACTCTTTAAACCTGGACAATGGCAATAATTTCATCCCAACTTAACCATGCCCACCTTGCTACTACACCAGCATGCACTGCTGCCATTACAAACTCTTTGTGGCTGATAAGACCGATGTTTTTACTGGACTGGCACAAAGAAACCACCAAAGAAGATATGTTCAGCCTTCAAAACTGGATATCGATCCAGAGACTCATGCTGATGTCAGCAAATCTGAGAAGGTTGACTTGCACTGTGAACAATTTGAACGCCTCTTTAGGTGGACAAGACTTGTTTGCCGTTGCAAATTAAGATGTAATTCTCCTTCCATTTGGAAGGAACTTCCACACTACTTACGACAGTCATTAGACTGCACAGAAACTTGAACCATCTGATTACTATTGGGTTGGAGATAGTTTGGCCTAGTGCGGCTTCTTTGATCCAAAAATGTGTTATCCTTTGGATTATCCAGGATTTACTTTAAGACTTTCCTCTACTTGGTTGATAAGTTAATATTATTGTTGAATTTCATGCATGTTGGTTTTTGTCTTCCAGGTTGAGGTCTACTTCAGTGAACATGTATAAAATGCCTTTAATTACAGACAATTAATATTGAATCCAAGGGTTTCAGACAGGGAGTGTGCTGTTGGCAGACCTCATTAGAGACTCATATCATTTTATAGGCATAGTATTGTACTGTCTGTGATACTTTGCTGTCGCCTATTGGCTGTTGCTACATATGCCTTTCTTTGAATTGTATGGTGCTTTTTCCAAAAAGCCTCTCTCTCCGTAGTCCCACCTTACTTGTTCTCGTCTTCCATCACTTCTTCCTTCCAGTGTCAGAGCCATTTTTGTTATGTTTACATAAGGATTGGAAGCTGCATCCTCTTTTTAGCTGTCTTCAGCCATCAACTCATCATATCCCTGAATTCTCAACCTCATCTCATCAAGGTACTTTCAATAAATAAGTTCAAATAGAACCATCATATCATCCTTCCTGGACAGAATACATGTGACTGGGATTAACATGAGGGGAGAGGATAGTGAGTAAACTATCTACCACTGCTTGTACAGAGACCGTCCCCCCTTAGACACATCTTACATACGTGGCAGAGTACCCCCTCTTCTGGAAGAAGGTCACCACTCAGCCCTGTATACATTGCTTACATAAGTGGTTACAATGAGACCCCTGCAACCACTCTTGGGCAAGTGCATCTGAGATACTCATCTCTCCCAGAAATGTTAACTACCAGCGTGGTTCATGCCTATAAAGATATTTGCTGGGAGGGCTAGGGCGCCCCACACGACAATCTCCCAGTCGAAGGTCTCTGGGGGGTGCTATGGAAGGCAGGAAAACAGGGGCTTCTGCCACTACTAACTATTCCTCTATTTGCCTATCCAATGCCTGCAGGTTTAATAAGGCTGGGCATGCTGCAGAATCTTGCCTCCGACCTCTGGAGATCCCAGCTGGCATATGGAATGGCTCACATCTTCCGGGTGGGTTCTGACCTAACTGCAAATCAGGCCCAATTCAGGGTACGCAGTTGCACTCCAGCTCACATATATGGGCATCTCCTCTGCGGGCTGCTCTGGTTGTGCTCAAGCACCCTCCGCCCCTGGGGTGGTGAGGGAAATCAGCTACTCCAGAACTGGCAAGTTTTGGGCTGGATTCATTGGGTCTCCAAAGTGCATACGGCAAGCACACAGTACATGGTGTTGCTCCTCAAGATGGCCCGGCCTCCGTGGTGATGCCTCTTTTTTGCATCTTCTAGTGCCAGGACCCAATTGCTTACTGGATATTAAACTTCGCTCAATCTTGTTACCTAACTCCTGATTAATCGCTCCATGGGGTGGGCTGCAGAAAGCACCTGATTTACAAATGGGCAATGCATGGACAGATCTAAAGGTATCGTTACACGCTTCAATGTTGAAACAATATCACCAACGATGTCAGGGGAGCGTGGCCGTTAGGACATCGTTTTGACCTCATTGGAGAGATGTCACACTCCTAGATATCATGGACAACGCACCAACGATCCAGCGTGCAGGTTTCGTTCTCAAAACCCATCGAACAATACTTGTTCACTGATGTGAATGGGCGAAGTCGTGATCGACATCGTTATCGCGATGTCACACTGAACGGTGCAGAAGGTTGGCTGATCGTGGATCATCTTCAACGATCCAATGATTTATTGTAGTTGTGGCGCGGTGTTACATGAAATCAGGGGGTGGCTGGTGGACCTAGCCCTAGGTGGCAGTCTAAGTCCTCCGGCCCTGGCAGCAATCGAGGAGCGGGGAGGGGGGAGGGGTGCTGATATCAGGACCAGGTGAGGAGCAGGGGGAAGGGGGAGGGGTTTGCTATCAGAGCCAGGTGTGGAGCGGGGGGGGCGCTGTTACTCACCACGCCATCCCCTTCCCGAGTCCCACTATCATTGCGGCAGCTGCAGGGCAATACCACCAGCTTGGGGGGGCACTTGCCCCCCTGCCACCTGGGCCAGTCCACCCCTGCACA
This sequence comes from Allobates femoralis, assembly GCA_033576535.1. NCBI lineage: Eukaryota > Metazoa > Chordata > Amphibia > Anura > Aromobatidae > Allobates > Allobates femoralis. Next base: position 405,544,106 of record JARQOC010000002.1, on the reverse strand, counting down.
AAATGATGTCCTAATGATGTTGTTTGAACTACTCTAAACCCATGACGTTTCAGTGATATCGTTCACGATATCGTACCGTGTACGTAGGGCTGGGTGATTAATCGAATTAATTCGATTAATTCGCCCCCTGCTGTTGCCACGATTGTGGTTTTATTAACAATCGTGTAATTCGATTTAAAATGGCGCCGCTTTGCATTGTGGGTGTTGTAGTTTCTTAGGAGGAGCAGCCGTCACTATGTACAGGGAAAGAACTTCAACTCCCAGCAGACATTGCCTGTGTTGGCCGGGTCGTAAGTCCCGCCCCCTCATACACCGTCCCCGCCCCCCCTCGTCATCATCAGGCCCGCTCATTGGCCCGTACTCTTGCCTTCCTGCACTGCGCGGGAAGAGAAGAAATGAGAGCCGATGAACAGGATTGTGCTGGAGGAAGGAGAAGCAGCTGAGAAGCAGCTCCAACCTCCGGGTAAAAAGGTGAAAGACGTCCTGCTGTGACTGTGCTGTGCAGGCAGAGAGAAGGAGTGAGTGGGGGAGGGGCTGCCCGGGGACAGCTGCTGGGAGCAGGAGAAGCTGGGTATGTAGCCCCTTCCTGCAGCAGAAAGAAGTGTATGTGTGAGGTATCTGTAAAATGTGTGTTTGAGTGAGTTGTGTGTCTGTATGTGTGTGATTTGTCTGTGTCTTCTGTGTGAGTTGTGTGTCATGTCTCTGTGTCTTCTGTGTGAGTTGTGTGTCATGTGTCTGTGTCTTCTGTGTGAGTTGTGTGTCATGTGTCTGTCTTCTGTGTGAGTTGTGTGTCATGTGTCTGTGTCTTCTGTGTGAGTTGTGTGTCATGTGTCTTTGTCTTCTGTGTGAGTTGTGTGTCATGTGTCTGTGTCTTCTGTGTGAGTTGTGTGTCATGTGTCTGTGTCTTCTGTGTGAGTTGTGTGTCATGTGTCTGTGTCTTCTGTGTGAGTTGTGAGTTGTGTGTCATGTGTCTGTGTCTTCTGTGTGAGTTGTGTGTCATGTCTCTGTGTCTTCTGTGTGAGTTGTGTGTCATGTCTCTGTGTGTCATGTGTCTCTGTGTGTCATGTGTCTCTGTGTGTCATGTGTCTCTGTGTGTGAGTAGCGGGGTGCAGAAGGACAGAGGAGCAGCAGGAGGGACAACGGAGAGGAGGACAGGGGTGCAGGAGGAGAGAGGAGCAGCAGGAGGGACAAAGGAGAGGAGGACAGGGGTGCAGGAGGACAGAGGAGCAGCAGAAGGGACAAATGAGAGGAGGACGGGGTGCAAGAGGAGCAGCAGGAGGGACAGAGGAGAGCAGGATGGGGTGCAGGAGGACAGCCGAGCAGCAGGAGGGACAGGGAAGAGGAGGACAGGGGTGCAAGAGGAGCAGCAGAAGGGACAGAGGAGAGCAGGACAGGGGTGCAGGAGGACAGAGGAGAGCAGGACGGGGGTGCAGGAGGACAGAGGAGCAACAGGACAGGGGTGCAGGAGTACAGAGGAGCAGCAGGAGGGACAGCAAAGAAAAGGACAGAGGAGCAGCAGGAGGGACAAAGGAGAGGAGGACAAAGGTGCAGGAGGACCAAGGAGCAGCAGGAGGGACAGCGAAGAGGAGGACAGGGATGCAGGAGGACAGAGGAGCAGCAGGAGGGACAAAGGAGAGGAGGACAGGGGTGCAGGAGGACAGAGGAGCAGCAGGAGGGACAAAGGAAAGGAGGACGGGGGTGCAAGAGGAGCAGCAGGAGGGACAGAGGAGAGGAGGACGGGGGAGCAGGAGCACAGAGGAGAGGAGGACGGGGGTGCAGGAGGACAGAGGAGCAGCAGGAGGGAGAGCGGAGAGGAGGACAGAAGCAGCAGGAGGGACAAAGGAGACGAGGACGGGGGTGCAGGAGGACAGAGGAGAGCAGGACGGTGGTGCAGGAGGATAGAGGAGAGCAGGACGGTGCTGCAGGAGGACAGAGGAGAGGAGGACGGGGGTGGTGGAGGACAGAGGAGAGGAGGATGGGGGTGCTGTATACATATACTGTGTGTATGATATATACTGTGTATGCTGTATACATATATAAAAAAAAAAATCGAGATTTAAATCGAAAATCGTCCATAAGTTTAAATAAAATCGAGATTTTGATTTTTTCCAAAATCGCCCAGCCCTACGTGTACGATGACATAACACACTTGTGCACATGCCAAAGATCTGCGTTCTAAAGGTATAGAAGGAAAGGAAATGAAGGGATTGCACATTTTCAATAATCAGTATCAATATTATGGTGTTTAATGAGTATGAACAGATCTACAGTTGTGCTGAAAAGTTTACTTATCCAGACAGATTTTTTGCTATCTTGGCCTTTTTTTCAGAGAATATGAATAATAACATAAAACCTTTTCTTTCACCCAAGGTTAGTGGTTGGGTGAAGTCATTTATTGCCAAACTACTGTGCTTTCTCTTTTTAAATCATAATGAAAACCTAAAAAAAACAATTGACCCTGATCAAAAAATCTGCCGGGGTATGAAAACTTTTGCCAACAACTGTATAAGGCTAGGGCCACACTTGGGTGCCTGCATCCGTCTACTGGATGCGTTAGGAAATAACGCGAGATTTCACTAAGATGTTGGAGATTTCACCATGTTGAAAGAAATTGGTAGACCCGGTGGCTTTAAACTCATTTAACCTTAGGTTAGCAGAATTCTCAGCCAGTGGGTCTCCAGGGGATTACTTTGCCCCAAACCTTCAGGAAAGTTTTAGGGCTATTTTAAAATGTCAATCTTTTCCCAGAACAAAGTCGTGTTTGATGATTTTTGTTAGTAAATTGTTGGGTTTTCGGATCAAGAATCAAATCTACAATGTTCATGCTGAATTTGGCAAACCTTGTGCAGGCGGCTGTCACACGGTGCAATATCTTGAACGATATTGTAAGCGATCACGTGCACGCGCGATCGCTAACAATATCGTTCACATCTCTGGGGAGATGTCACACAGACAGACTCACCAGCGATGTGGGCCAGCGAGATCGCTGGTAACTATGGTACACATCGGGTTACTAGGCGCCGCGCGGCGCTTAGTAACCCGACGTTTACCATAGATACCATCTCCCAGCATAGGCTCTGCCGCTGGGAGATCGTTCATCGTGGTGTCACACACCACGATGAAGCAGATTGTTCAAGCGTTTATCACTTGATATGAGCTCCGGCTCACCAATCTGCGATGTCACGATGAAGCGATTTTACATTGTAAAATCGCTTGATCGCATGTAGCGATGCACAAACGATATCGTTCAAGATATTGCACCGTGTGACGGTCGCCTTAGAAACATTTGCTCATCTCTAGTTATGGTTGAGGTGCTGTGCTCTGATGCCTAGGCACAGTACATGAAAGATGGGGTCCTGGCTAGGTTTGTGGACTTTCACTAGAGAGGTGTTATGCTCTTGCTACCACTTACCGTATATACTCGTGTATAAGCCGACCCGTGTATAAGCCGACCCCCCTACTTTTGCCCCCAAAACCTGGGAAAATCTATTGACTCGCGTATAAGCCGAGGGTGGACCCCAGCACAGGTATACAGCCCCCAGCAGTGGTATACAGGCCCCAGCAGTATGATATACAGCAGCCCCAGTGGTATATACAGCAGCCCCAGTGGTATTGCAGCCCCTATATACAGCAGCCCCAGTGGTATTGCAGCCCCAGTGGTGTATACAGCAGCACCTATATACAGCAGCCCCAGTGGTATTGCAGCCCCAGTGGTGTATACAGCAGCACCTATATACAGCAGCCCCAGTGGTATTGCAGCCCCAGTGGTATTGCAGCCCCTATATACAGCAGCCCCAGTGGTATTGCAGCCCCAGTGGTATTGCAGCCCCTATATACAGCAGCCCCAGTGGTGTATACAGCAGCCCCTATATACAGCAGCCCCAGTGGTATTGCAGCCCCAGTGGTATTGCAGCCCCTATATACAGCAGCCCCAGAGGTATTGCAGCCCCAGTGGTAGTATACAGCCCCTGTATACAGCAGCCCCAGTGGTATTGCAGCCCCTATATACAGCAGCCCCAGTGGTATTGCAGCCCCTATATACAGCAGCCCCAGTGGTATTGCAGCCCCAGTGGTATTGCAGCCCCTATATACAGCAGCCCCAGTGGTATTGCAGCCCCAGTGGTAGTATACAGCCCCTGTATACAGCAGCCCCAGTGGTATTGCAGCCCCTATATACAGCAGCCCCAGTGGTATTGCAGCCCCAGTGGTAGTATACAGCCCCTGTATACAGCAGCCCCAGTGGTATTGCAGCCCCTATATACAGCAGCCCCAGTGGTATTGCAGCCCCAGTGGTATTGCAGCCCCTATATACAGCAGCCCCAGTGGTATTGCAGCCCCAGTGGTAGTATACAGCAGCCCCTATATACAGCAGCCCCAGTGGTATTGCAGCCCCAGTGGTAGTATACAGCCCCTGTATACAGCAGCCCCAGTGGTATTGCAGCCCCAGTGGTATTGCAGCCCCAGTGGTAGTATTCAGCCCCTGTATACAGCAGCCCCAGTGGTATTGCAGCCCCAGTGGTACTGCAGCCCCTATATACAGCAGCCCCAGTGGTATTGCAGCCCCAGTGGTAGTATACAGCCCCAGTGTAGTATCCAGCAGCCCCAGTAGTAATAAACAGCCCCCCCTCCTTATCACGTCCCCCCCAGGCTGCGGCAGCTGTCAAAATAACAAACACTGTATACATCACCTTCCGACGCAGCTCTCCGGTCCTCTGCCCTCCGCTCGCCGGCTTCTTCTTCCTTGTTGTGCCGACTTCTGTGACCGCGCGCAGGAAATGACGTCATCTCCTGCACCCGGTCACATGACACCGGCACAACAAGGAAGAAGAAGCCGGCGAGCGGAGGGCAGAGGACCGGAGAGCTGCGTCGGAAGGTGATGTATACAGTGTTTGTTATTTTGACAGCTGCCGCAGCCTGGGGGGGACGTGATAAGGAGGGGGGGCTGTTTATTACTACCGGGGGACCCATATTAAGGAGGGGGGCTGTGCAGTGCAATATGCACGGCATCCCCCCGCCGTTGATGGACGGGGGATGCCGTGCATATTCATTGCACTAATGAGGCGGCCCCACGTGACCGCATGCGGTCACCGCGGCCCCTCCTGCCTCCTCCAGCCCCCGGTCACAGCCCCCCCCCCACAGCATACCGTATGACCCGTGTATAAGCCGAGGGGGGGACTTTTCAGCCCAATTTTTGGGCTGAAAAACTCGGCTTATACACGAGTATATACGGTATTTAAAAACTTTATTTTAGTGAACAGACGTTTCATGACAACTATACACACACACAGCAGTTGGCACAGTTCTTCATTGACATTTCATTATCACAAAAGAGTATCCCCAACTGCTGAACATCCTACCTCCCGATCTCTCACATTGTCACTTGGATGCCCACTCAGTTCTTCAACCCATATCTGGCAGAATTCTCTGTCTCTCAGTCACATCTCTCTCATGTTTTCATAGTTCTAAGTCTCCTGTCTCCTCCTCAGAACACCCCTGTCATGCAGCTCTGCTGAAACTCAAACCCTAGGTCTGCACCAGTCATATGCTGGACCCTATCTGATCTTCTCCCAGGAAACCTTCACTTCCCTTTTCACAATATGTCCCCACTATATATTAATCATAACTGTTAATGATTGTTGCTCCTAATGCAGCATAACACACAACACTTCATATTCAATTGTGATATATTGTGATATATAAATAAATAAAAATAATAATAATAATGATACACATCACAATTCATATTACATTACTATCACAATAATGTAAGACTTAAACACATAACACAACATTACAATAACGCGCTTGGTGTCTTCAGACGACAACCACTCCATCTCCTTACATACAGATATTTAATGAATAAAAGACTTAAAGTAAGTGCTTTTTTAAAAGGTAATAGCAACACTTACACATTTATCATGTGTCTACGTAAATGCACAGATGTAGTTAGCCACTGTGGTCTGCAGAGGGCCATGCTTGGCAACGTATGATTTCTGGAAACTTCATACACATCCATTCCACATTTCTAACCAAAATCATTGCTTTATGATGGAGTTTATATAGTAGAATATTTGTACTAATATTAGCATTATATTATCTTTATTTAAAATTAAATCTAATGTATATTTAAGTAATTTAACCTTACCGAACATCAAAGGGGTTGTCATTTTAATCAACAGTTCTTGGAATAATAATAAGTTCATAATTGGATGTGTTTAAAAAAAGTTACTGTGCTGAGATAATCTTATATATGTGTCCTTGCTATGTACTGTTTATTAATTGAGAGAAAATGAGTCACATGTATCCCTTAAAGGGACTAGTTAAAGGGAACCAACCACCTCAGATGACGACTATAAGCAGTTAATACATGTCCCTGCACCCTACCTACACCATTCCACCTATGTTTTTGCTAAGAATATTGATAAATGCAAACCGAAATATACACTTTGTAAACTTACATTCCTGCGTACTTGAGGGCGTCTCCCTCGGGCTCTCGTACTAGAGGCTGTGCTCATCATGCCTGCTCTCCCCCTCCCTTATGCACGCCCCCTCTCAGCCTGCTATACTGTGTGAGGCTGATTGCGTCATAAAGGGGCGGGGCTAAATCGCGGCATCCCGGTAGCCCCGCCCCTTTATGACGCAATCAGCCTCACATCACTATAGCAGGCTGAGAGGGGGCGTGCATAAGGGAGGGGGAGAGCAGACATGATGAGCACAGCCCTCTAGTACGAGAGCCCGAGGGAGACGCCCTCAAGTACGCAGGAATGTAAGTTTACAATGTGCATATTTCGGTTTGCATTTATCAATATTCTTAGCAAAAACATAGCTGGAACGGTGTAGGTAGGGTGCAGGGACATGTATTAACTGCTTATAGTCGTCATCTGAGGTGGTTGGTTCCCTTTAAGGTAATAATTCAACAGATGGAATATAATGCAAGTGCTCAGTTTATTGTGACACCATCTGCTACAACATATGAGCTACTCCAAAATTACATGTAGTTACAGACAATATAGTCCCATTTCAAGGGATACACAAAGGTAGCTGACAACATACACTATTAGAACGGGGTACAAAAACAGTTAAAGTGCATAGGCAGAGTCCATCATTGATACATGGTACATCAGGTAACAATACATCAATACTTGATCAGAATAGTATACAGAGTACATCTCCAGGTCACATAAATCATACATACAGCCCTCATAGATACCTAAAGTGCATATTGGACAATGCCCACATACCCTGTATACTTTTCTGATCAAGTATTGATGTATTGTTGCCTGATGTACCATATATCAATGATGGACTCTGCCTATACACTTTAACTTTTTTTGTACCCTGTGCTAATAGTTTGTTGTTAGCTACCTTTGTCTATCCCCTAAAATAATATTCCATCTGTTGAATTATTACCTTAGCTAGTCCCTTTAAGGGACACATGCGACTCATTTTCTCTCAACTATTATGTATGTTAGAGTCGTATCTCGTGACTAAATATGTCCAATTTGGCCTTTTGGGCTCCTTGTATTCAAATATGTACTGTTTAGTGACTGTTTATTAACTGTTTCTGACCATACAGGGACATGGTCTGATCTGGGCCGGCGTCAGCTTGGGCCCACTCACCATCAAGGGATGCCATCTACATCACTTGCTGGACGGTGTTCCCTGCCATCACTTATGCAGAGGGCCGGTCTCCGTGTCCAAACTTTCACATAGCTGCTGCTATGACTGGAGCCCCCTTGGGCTCCAGTCGTAGCCGCAGCTATTTAAAAGCATTGGTACGAGAACTGGCCCTCTACTCTTCAGTAGCACAAAGTTTGTACATATACAGCCCTCAGATTCTACAAGAATATTATTTGGAGGCTGTACTGCTGTGCTGGGCTGTATATATTGCCTGGAAAATGTGCTGGGCTATATACTATATAATATATATATATATTTATTTATATTATTTGGAATCTGGGCACAGCGTCCAAATAATATTTACCCAAATAATATACACAGCCTGGAGTCTCTATATTATATATAAACAATACACATCCTCTATATTATATATACAGCCCAGCAACACACTCTATATTAAATATACAGTCCAGCAACAGCCTCCAAATAATATATACAGCCCAGCAAACTTCATATTATATATACAGCCCTGCAGCCTGTTTATTATATATACAGCCCTGCACAGCCTCAATATTATTTACAGTCCACCCAGAACCCTCTACATCATATATACACAGCCCACAACTTCTATATTATATTCATGAATTGTGGTATGAGTTAAAGGGGCCCACTGAGACTGTTTCACCTGGGGCACACAAAAACCTGGAGCTGGTCCTGCTAGAATTAAATGGTGATATATTGTTTAAATGCAGGGGTGGCATGGTGTGCTGGGCTCCTGGGCTCAATTCCCACCAAGGACAGCATCTGTAATGGTACCTTTACACGCTGCTACTGGATGGTGGCAACAACCGGGTACATGAGAGAAATGTATCTTGCACCGCCAATTCAACCCGTGGTAGCGGCGTGTGAAGACTGTTGTAGCCACCCGCCAGTAGCGGTACCTGTTTCCGAGCACTGCCCTAAAACAGGTGGTTACCCAGCCGATGGTAGCGACCTGTATCGGCGTGTAAAGAAGGAACAGAAGGGTTGTTTCTACACCATGCTATGTACCTGGTATGTAGCTGGGGCGTGACACAGCCTCCGGGTTACCGCGCCCCATCAGCGATCATTGGTGGAAGCTCCTGCGTTACGATTGGTAGTCGCTGCATAGGGAGGCATATTTAAGGAGCTGACCAGTCACACTACACAATTGCTCGAGCGTCATGTATTAGTCAGCCTCCTGCGCTGGCTGCCCAATCATGATCTTATTGCTTTGTCCTATCAGCGTATGGAATTCTTGTAATCCACAATTGTGGCACGCCTATGTGTTGTCCCTGCTGCACCAGGTCCGCCCATATAAGCTTGTTGTAGCGGTGTGTAAATGAGGTAAGGTGCTCTGCAGAAGGTAACTTGAGACACCCGGCGGTGTATCCAGAGATAGATGTAACCTACTGTAGCGCACCTTGTTGCGGCGTGTAAAGGTGGTGCGATTACCGTTTGCAACCGTTTGTGCGTGCTCGTGCACGTGAAGTAGCCGGTTGTTGCCACCATCCAGTAGCGGCGTGTAAAGGTACCATAAAGGAGTTTGTATGTTCTCCCTGTGTTTGCGTGGGCTTCCCCCGTGCACTCCAGTTTCCTCCCACACATGAAAGACATACTGATAGGATGTTTAGATTGTGAGCCCCAATGAGGACAGTGTTGCAAATGTATATAAAGTGCTATGGAATTAATAGCACTGTATAAATGAATGCATATTATTATATTATTAAATGAGAGTAGTTTAATGCAGGAAGTACAGCAATAAATAGTGGGGCAAAAGCAGAGGCTCAAAAGATGCAAAAATTGAATGCTGTAACATTCACACTTGTTCTAGACAAGTGCTACAAAATACATCAATACTGAGTGGGGCGAAAAAGGACAGGTGCAAAAATGGGATGCTGTGTAAACCCATACTGATAGTAGGAATTGCAGCTGGGTGTCTATCTATCTCCTATTCCGCTATCAAATTAAATGTCTCTACTATTTTCTTCTCCCACACTATCTGAATTCTGTGTACTAGGTTTCTCTGACTGAGGCAATGGTCACACTTGCATGCGTTTTTTAAGGTGGCTTTTTGCAGCCTGCATTTTTGGGCTGCGTTTTTGCTGTTAGGTGTGGAGCAGCCTTAAAAAAATGCATGCGAAAACGCATGGTACCATTTAGTGCCATGCGTTTTTACATGCATTTCCCATAGGGCCCCATGTTACCAAAAACGCAGGCGTTTTTGAAAAAGCACCATAAAATGCATCATGATGCATTTTTTGGTGCTGAGCCAAAAACGCATCCAAAAAACGCATGGCACTTTAGACATGCATTTTTGGCATTGAGGCATGCGTTTTTTGCATGGGGGCCTATGGATGCGTTTTTCCATGCGTTTTTCACAAAAGACAAGAGTGAAAAATGCATGGAAAAAATGCAAGTGTGACCCTAGCCTAAGATCCTTTTTCATAATCACATTTCTTACAAAGTAGCAGCATCACCTCCTGTTTCGTCAATTATAGTGGCTATGAGTCGTCCATGATTTCTGCCTTTTTTGCTGTCTATAATGTGGTGGTTATTATAGGCTAAATTATCTGACTGCATGACATTATAGTCTGAATTTTTCTTTTCATATATTTAATAAAAATATAGAAAAAAAATCACAACTGCCATCATGTCCTAGCTTAGTAATGGGTAGAGGTCTATGATACCCCCCGCATTACTGATCTATAAGTCAAAAGAAATAAACAGAAAACAATAAAAAGTCCTTTATTTGAAATAAAAAAACACACACACTCTCTTTCACCCCTTTATTAACCCCCAAAACACCTCTGCAGGACCGAAGCAATCCACCATATGATGTCTGTAAACGAAATAAAGGATTTTTTGGTGTTAGTGTTTGATTCTTTTGACTCACAGGTTAGTAATGGGGGGGTCTCATTGACCATCACCCATTACTAACCTAAGGTTTGATGGCAGCTTTAATGTTTGACAAATCTCAGCTCTTATTAACCCCTTATATTATCCTGATTGCACCAGGGCAATTGGGATGAAAAAGGTAAAGTGCCAGGATTTGACACTTCTAATACATGCGCCAATTCTGGAACAACTACGGACTGATCCTCCCCAGGGTAGGAATACCACCCCAAGTTGTGTGCTTTATTTTGGCTAGGTATAAAAATTGGGGCGGAACCCATGCCATTTTTAAAAATTATTTAGTTTAATCATTTAAAAAAAAAAGCAACTTGGGGACCCCCGTCTTTTGATGCCCAGCCAAGATAAAGCACACAATGGCATGTTGCAGGCTGCAGGTGCCTGCTTTATCTGTGCTGAAATTAAAATTATGGGTGGCCCCAGGCCATTTTTTTTGTCTTTTCACTAGTGTGTGAGGGCGGGTGTGGGAAGCTGGAGAATATTCATAAGGTTTAATAAGTGGACTCAGAAGCAGTGTTACAGTAGCATGGAACTATATTTGTCATGCTTTAACCACCATTTTGCTACCTTTTACTTAAATAGAATTTGGGGTTTGGGCTCAAGGTTGGGTCAAGTCCGGTAATCATCACTCATGCTTGCATAGAGAAAGAAGTTTTACTTAAAATTTTCTAGTTTATTTTTTTCATCTGTTTTGTGATTAATAGCATCTATAACAACACAGCTTTGAGAAAATACTTTTTGAAAAAGCTGAGACTAAATTCAAAAGCTCTACACAGATGTCTGGTGACCATTCATGTAACTTTATTTCTATCCCCCATTTCCTCAAGATGCCTGGACCATCAGTGTAATAAGCCCCTGTACTTTGTGTAACCCCTATCTCGTTGTAGATTGTTAGCTCTTTTGAGCAGGGTCACCTTTATTTTTGCTTTATCTATTGTATTGTATTTTTTACATTGATTCTATGCTTATTGTGTTGTTTCCAATTATTGTACTGTATTCTTTCTCTACTGGAATTCCTGTATTATATTGTGTATTTTTTTACTGTATTATATTGTGTATTTTCTTTAATTAACCACTGTATTGTAAAGCGCTGCGGAATATGTTGGAGCTATATAAATAAAGATTTACCGTATATACTCGAGTATAAGCCGACCCGAGTATAAGCCGAGGCCCCTACAAAAAACAAGGAAAACATGTTGACGCGAGTATAAGCCTAGGGTGGGAAAAGCCGCAACTACTGTGGAGTCGGGAGAAACCCCCAGCGGGTGAATACAGGGAGAAGCCACCCTGCACCAAACTAGATTCTTGGCACAAGATGGCTGCGCTCCCCCTGTGTTCACCCGCAGCTTTCCTCAAGTCCGGAGACACTGCATCCAAGACACTGTGTCTCTGGATCGTGGGAACATACCGTACCCTAATTCGATATTCCAGAATGTGATTATGATACAGGACAGTGTTAAGGCTCATAGTATACAAGCTGCATTGTGTACGCACTGTTATTGCATTCACTGCTTTACTGCATATGTATGGAAAGTGCTAATGCAACACATGCAGTGGCACAGTACGTACACAAGGACCCAAGGGGCCCACACTATAGCGGTCATAAATATTTTTATTACAGTACCATACTTGTTCATTTCTTGGCCTCTTAGGCTGGTTTTACACTAGAGTTTTGGCCGCTTGCGTCTGAGACACAGACACAAATACATGCCCGAACGCAGACATCCAGGAGGAGGAGACATCCGGGAGGAGGAGATCAGTGGCGGCAAAGCAAGAGATCAGTGGCGAAGCTCTTTTTCGTCACCGCTGATGTCCACATCCTGGCCGCCGGTAATCTCCGCTTCCTGGCCACCGACATCTCTAATTGGGTGGCCAGGCACATTTAGCATGACATACTATGGTATGTGAACACACGCGGACAATCACCGCTGCGTTCACATCAGTATGTCTGTGTTCGCACTGCGTTTGCATCTGCATGTCAGACGCATGTAGATGCAAACGCTAGTGTGAAACAAGCCTTAGAATCATTACCATGGTACCCCTAATCTATACCACTTTGCCCCAGTATTCATCTTTCCCTTAGCATCCAGCTACGGTAATCCTATCGCCTGCACTATTATTATTGTACCCTACTTTCCCTGAGAATCCACCTCTCCCCTGATCTACCGTATGCATCTTTCCCTAAACTTCCAGCTAATTCTATCCCCTTGCACTATTATTGCACTCTACTTTCCCTGAGAATCTATCTCTCCCCTGATCTACCATTTGCATCTTTCCCTAAACTTCCAGCTAATTCTATCCCCTTGCACTATTTTTATTGTACCCTACTTTCCCTGAGAATCCATCTCTCCCCTGATCTACCATATGAATTTATCCCTAAACTTCCAGCTAATCCTATCCCTTGCACTATTATTATTGTACCCTAATTTCCCTGAGAATCCATCTCTCCCCTGATCTACCATATGAATTTTTCCCTAATCTTTCAGCTAATCATATCCCTTGCACTATTATTATTGTACCTTACTTTCCCTGAGAATCCATCTCTCCCCTGATCTACCATATGAATTTTCCCCTAAACTTCCAGCTAATCCTATCCCTTGCACTATTACTATTGTACCCTACTTTCCCTGAGAATCCATCTCTCCCCTGATCTACCGTATGCATCTTTCCCTAAGCTTCCATCTAATCCTATCCCCTGCACTACTATGGTAATCCTTTCCCTCACTATTCTGCTCTATTACAGGTATATTGTAATAATGCCTCGCCTTTTTTTTTTAAAAACAGTACTGTACTGTCAGAGTACAGTAATCAGAGAATCTGCAGCCGCAGGGGTTTTGTGGCTGTGTCTGTGTGCACTGTGTGTGCAGGAACACACTGGGGCGGAGGGATCTCAGTGCAGCGATCAGGCTGCAACTACATTTGAGGACGGAGGCAAGCGGCGGAAGGATCTGGCGGCAATGATGATACCGGTAACCGGCGGGGAAGCAGTGGGGGGAGGCCTGGGAGTGAGCAGAAACTGACAGGGGGATTGAGGGAAGTGGCAGGAGGGGATACGCAATGTGAAAACATGCATCCACCGGCAGACAGACTTACTGAGTCGAGTACAGGCCGAGGGGGACTTTTTCAGCCCAAAAAAAGGGCTGAAAAAGTCGGCTTATACTCGAGTATATACGGTATTATTATCATTATTATTATTAAAAGAAGGATCTGTAAAAAATTGTTGCAGGAATTTCTATGCAACTGAATAGGGCAATTTTTGTATCATGTGCGTACATTTCTGCAAGCCCCATCCAAATGAATATTTCGGTTGTAAGATATAGCTACAATATAATGGGTTTTATGAGTGCTGGGGTGAGGAGTGTGGTACTCTTGTGTACATGAAATACCACAGAAGCTTAATGTTTCAAACCAAATTCTTTCTTTATTTTCTCATGGATAAGTATGACCTTTAACTTTTTTCACTCCACAGACTATGATAGCACAGGATGTAGGTCTATGGATTGAGCTCATGAGGGTGGGTGCTTGGCTGTAATTTACAGCTGGCACCTGCCACTAACAGCAGTGATCAGCTGTAGCTCAATTTAAATACTGTCACTCTCCAAATGCAGATTTTAAGTGACATAATTCAGATGAGACATTGTTTTCTGCAAATGCACACAGGAACAAAGTATTTAATCTTTATAGACTTGTTCTGTGGTCTGACGAAACTAAAAGTGGACTGTTAGGCCATAATGATCATCATTACATTTGGAGGAAAAAGAGAGACGCTTGGAAGCCTAAGAACACCATTCCAACTGTGAAATATGAGGGTGGTAGCATCATATTGTCATATTGTGGGGTTGTTTGCTGCAGGTGAAATTCACAAAATAGATGGCATCATAAGGAAAGAAGATTATGTGGAAATACTGAAGTAACATCTCAAGACATCAGCTAGAAAGGTAAAGCTTGGGTGGAAATGAGTCTTCCAATTTGACAATGGCGCAAAGCATACTGACAAACTGATTACAAAGTGTCTTAAGGATAACAAAATCAATGTTTTCGAGTGGCCATCACAAAGTCCTGATCTCAATCCTATTGAAAATATTTGAGCAAAGCTGAAAGGCAGGTGTGAGCAAGGTGACCTGAAAACATGGCTTAGTTACACCAGTTCTGTCAGGAGAAATGGGCCCAAATTCCTACCAACTATTGTGAGAAGCTTGTGGAAAGATATCCAAAATGTTTGACACAAGTCATACAGTTTAAGGGCAATGATACCAAATACTAACGAAATGTATGTAAACTTGTGACTTTGCAGAAAATAATAAAAATGCCTTAAACCTTTCTCTCTCTCTAATAATCCTTGCATTTGGCAAATATTAATAACTAGCTGTGAGCCCGATGCGATTGCATCGGGATTCTAGAATCGGTGTATAGTTTATTAAATTAGAGTTTAAACTAATAATCCTATAATTCCATGATAGATGGCGGACGAATGTTAAAGAATCAGGAGTGTAGCATGCATATATACATTATTCATTCAAATTTGACAATAATGCACATAAGACATGATATCTATCTATCATCTACCAATGTTTGTATGGTATATGTCAGTGTAGTACATGTCATGATTCTAAGGCAAGGCTTTTCGTACAGATACTGGCACCGATGTTTTGTACAGATTACGTATATTCAATTTATATATGAATATTAATAATCTATGATTGAGCCAGTACATGTTTCCCCACCAACCACGGGAAGGTAGCCTTACAGCTGGTGGGACCTACTCTACTCTATCCCTAATAATTAATAGTTAGACTCCTTTTAAAGCAGATATTTTTTGGCTATTTGAAGAAGGTATGGAATAACCAAATACAATTTCTGAACTTGGCACCAAAGGGACTACCTACAGCTCACTTTCAGCAAGTCACATGTAATAAATATGGAACTTGCACTTAGCTTGCAGTAAATACGGCAAGCAGAGCTTTAGCAGGTTGACTAAATGCAACCACTAAAAATGAGAGCTAACTGATTTTGGCGATTGAAACTGTCGAAAGCACATGTGCCGCAACTACCGCAAGTAAACGACAAATTCCATAAACATTTCATGCAACTTACATTAAGAGTACTGTAGGTCACCATTAGGCAGCAAGTTGCAAAATTGTTTTTTTCCAACTAAAAATTCAACAAATAGTAGAATAATTCAGATGTAAAATCAAAATGTCTATTCTTTCCCTATGTGTCTAAATATGTACCTATGTGTCTAAATATGTACCTATGTGAATATATGTATTTATATGTACAGAACACACTTCAAGATAGAGATGTGTGTGAACAGCCGTCCCACCCATCTCTTAGGCTGCCTTCAGACTTGCAGATGCATCTGCAGCGTTTTGCAGATGCATCTGCAAGCATGTGCATGCAGACGGCAGTCCCTATCTTTATAATGGGACACTACTTTCAATTATTTAGATATATATTACATTTAGATACATAGTTACTTTCTAATTAAACACAAATATTACAATTAATAAATTTAGCTATAGATGTATAGAAATATACAAAAATACCAAAAATATTAGTTTTGTTATAAAGATATTATAATTAGTTTTTAGATATAAAATAGTTATTTAAAATATATAGTAATTACTTTTTTAGCTTAGAAAATTTATTTTTACTTTTCATTGTATATGTATGTAAAGACACATTTTTTTTTGTAGATTGTAGATGTGTATCATCTAAATGCTTGCATTTAGTGATAAGAACCTGAAGCTTCAGCAGGATAGCTGCTGCGAGATTTCATTTTCTTTTTACACAAGGTGAGGTTTTTGTGAACAGGTAAGGCTGCCTTCAGACTTGCAGATGCATCTGCAGCGTTTTGAATATGCATCTGCAAGCATCTGCATGTAAACGGCAGCCCCTATCTTTATAATGGGACGTACGGTGTCTGCAGATGCTTGCAAACAGGCGTGCGCACCCATTTACTCCTATATGTGATCTCTGCGCAGGCGCATGCCTGCATACAAAACACACAATCCCGCCTGCACCAGGGATGCAACATGTCGCGTCCCTGGTGCGGAGGAGAGTCTGTGATTTGTACGAAGGCATCCGCCTGCGCACAGATCACATATAGGAGTGAATGGGTGCGCACGCCTGTCTGCAAGCATCTGCAGACAACGTGTGTCCCATTATAAAGATAGGGACTGCCGTTTACATGCAGATGCTTGCAGATGCATATTCAAAACGCTGCAGATGCATCTGCAAGTCTGAAGGCAGCCTTACCTGTTCACAAAATTCTCACCCTGTGTAAAAAGAAAATGAAATCTCGCAGCAGCTATCCTGCTGAAGCTTCAGGTTCTTATCACTAAATGCAAGCATTTAGATGATACACATCTACACTCTACAAAAAAAATGTGTGTTTACATACATATACAATGAAAAGTAAAAATAAATTTTCTAAGCTAAAAAAGTAATTACTATATATTTTAAATAACTATTTTATATCTAAAAACTAATTATAATATCTTTATAACAAAACTAATATTTTTGGTATTTTTGTATATTTCTATTCCTATACATCTATAGCTAAATTTATTAATTGTAATATTTGTGTTTAATTAGAAAGTAACTATGTATCTAAATGTAATATATATCTAAAGAATTGAAAGTAAAATATTTTTATACACTATATTTTTAGTGAAAAGTGAAAATAACGACTATATATCTGAAATAACTTTTATATCTAATAACTAATTATAATGTATTTATCTATAACTAAACGAAGTTTTTAGGTATTTTGAGGATTTTTATACACTATATTTTTAGTGAAAATGAACACCAACGACTATATTTCTTAAATAACTATTTTATATCTAATAACTAATTATAATATCTTTTTCTATAACTAAAATAATTTTTTTGGTATTTCTTTTTTTCTATTCTTATACATCTATGGCTAAACTAATTTATTGTAATATTAGTGTTTAATTAGAAAGTAACTATGTATCTAAATCTAATATGTATCTAAAGAATTTAAAATAAAATATTAGAGCGATTATTTTGAGTCAAGAGTATTTCACTACTGGGCAGCAATTTGACTTGAATGGGTGTATCCAGCACTTTCACCTTAATATTGCATCGTGTTTTTACTCGTGAAAAAGCCACATATAACTGTCCATGTCCAAAAACGGGTTGTGACAAAAAAATCCCGACTTTCTCCAGTGTTTGGCCTTGGGATTTGTTGATGGTCATGGCAAAAGTAGACTTCACGGTAAATTGTCGACGTCTTAACTTGAAAGATAAGGCAGTCTCTGATGGAGATAAATCAATCCTTGGAATAAACACCACATTTCCTTCTGCAGACCCAGTAATGACTTTTGCTTGAATCAGATTGTCAAACAAAGTGATGACAATGAAGCGATTCCCATTGCAAAGACCTTTTATGCTGTTAAAGGTGCGCAAAAGCATGACAATGGTACCGATTTGTAATTTGAGGCGATGATAAGGCATTCCCATTGGTGTGAGTGAATTTAAAAATTCCACTGGATATTGGTCTGAATCTTCAGTCTCAATGGAATCATCACTAATGTACTCAGTGTATTCACCAGCAATGCAATCCATAACCTTAGAGTTCACCATTTCCACATGGACATTTTTATGGCAAAGAATGTCATGTCATGCAGCAAGTTGAATGCTTTCATTGTTATATCCATCATGTATGTAAATGTAATATATATCTAAAGAATTTAAGATAAAATATTCTTATAGACAATATTTTTAGTAAAGACTTTTTTGGAATGAGGCAGCAATTTGATTGAATGGGTGTATCCAGCACTTTGACCTTTACATTGCATCGTCTTTTCACTCGTGAAAAAGCCACATATAACTGTCCATGTCCAAAAACGGGTTCTGGCAAAAAAATCCCGACTTTCTCCAGTGTTTGGCCTTGGGCTTTGTTGATGGTCATGCCAAAAGCAGGCTTCACGGGAAATTGTCGACGTCTTAACTTGAAAGGTAAGCCAGTCTCTGATGGAGATAAATCAATCCTTGGAATAAACACCACATTTCCTTCTGCAGACCCAGTAATTACTTTTGCTTGAATCAGATTGTCAAACAAAGCGATGACAATCAAGCGAGTCCCATTGCAAAGACCTTTTCTGCTGTTAAAGTTGCGCAAAAGCATGACAATGGTGCCTATTTTTAATTTGAGGCGATGAGAAGGCATTCCCGTTGGTGTGAGTGAATTTAAAAATTCCACAGGATATTGATCTGGATCTTCAGTCTCATCAGGATCAATAGAATCATCACTAATGTATTGAGTGTATTCACCAGCAATGCAATCCATGACCTTAGAGTTCACCATATCCACATGGTCATTTTAGGGCAAAGAATAGCATGTGATGCAGCAATGCGAATGCTTTCATTGTTATGTACATCAATGAGAATGTTTTCACCAAATATAGCAAGTATGAGTGAGCCAGTGCAGATCATATCTTGTGGGATTTCAATGATATCATCTCCAAGGTTGAAATCATTGGACAATTCACCATTTCCCAGTTGAAGTAACCAACTGCTATAATCAGGATCAATGGAACGCATGTTGTTGAAGAGTGGCAATTGAGTGAAAAGCTGCCATTGTCGTGAGTATTTAATACAACTCTCTATATTGTCAGTTCTTGTACCATGAGGGATGATAGGCAGACACTGTCGAAAATCTCCTCCCAGAACAATGACTTTCCCTCCAAAAGGTGTGGTATTTTTCTTGGAAATATCTGTTGTCATGACATCCCGTAAAAGTTGATCTATCACATGCAATGCATATTTAGATAACATGATGGACTCGTCAATAATGAAAAGTTTGGTACTTTTCAAATGTTGTGCAGCATCTGTATCATTTTTAATTCTGGAAACGGATGTTTCATTAATTGGAATTGGTATGCCATAAAGCGAATGGATGGTTCTTCCTCTTTGCAGTAAGTTAGCTGCAATCCCTGTACTGGCTGCAGGTGATACAATTTCGCCTTCTCCTCTTAGTTCATGAATTAATAAATCATACAGATATGTTTTCCCACTGCCACCTGGACCGTCAATGAAAAAGCACTTAGGTTGTCCACTTCTATCGTGTAAAGCTTGATTGATCGCATCATAGGCCAAACGTTGTTGGTCATTTAAAGTAGCTTTCATTTGCTGAGCTCTTCTTAACTCATCATCCTTGTTGTATAGTGGAGCGATGTGTGGCTTTCTTTTTGGTCGTGGTAGATTAAAATCAGTAAAAGTTTTGCCATGAAATTTTAGAACATTTTGGACATCTGTCATTGCATATCCTTCACAATTCTCACACTCCTCACTGTTGGAGTGATATGCATGGCAGTAGTCTTGGATAAAGTCTTGTTTAAATTCTTGCCACAACTCCAATGGATGAGCTGGAGGACAAAAAATACATATAAATGCAAACATATCACGAAGCTGTGCAGGCATGTTGAGAACACAGGCATCCAATAAAGTATTTTTCCAAACAGTGTCATCAAAGAGCAATCCAAGAGCTAATGCTGCCTCTTTAAAAGTTGAGTATGTGACTTCATTAACAGTCTTAATGTTGTCAAAACTTGTTGCTCCTTTGACATGCAGTAACAACAACCTCAAATAGTACCGTTCTTGATCTTTCATACTGACAGTATACATTCTTCCAATCACTGAAGAACCTCCTCGCTTTCTAATTTCCCATGCACCTTCTTTCCAAACATAGTGCTCTGGAATTTGGCGGTAGAAGTAATCCTGAGCATGTGGGTCATTCTCATTCAGCTCAAAGTACGCCATAAGAGTGGATTTTCTGTGCATTGTGTAACTGATGTTTTCAACAGAGTCATCCTCATGAAAATAAAGTGGTTGAGAATGTGGGAGATGTACGGCAAGGCGAATAATAGAGTGCGATTGTCTATGCATCGGGTAAGCAAATATTCGCCAAGCTGCCTCCGGTGCACTCACGTATCTTGAATCCATGAATTGATGTGTTTCATCATGGTGAATATTGGTTTGGAAAATTTCAAGATTAGCTTTATCATGTCCTTTGTAGACATATTTGAAGAGGTATTTGACACTTTGAATGGAAGCACATACCTCAACATTAATATGACACTTGTATTTTAATAGTAGATAAGGGTTATAGGGAACAACCCAAGAATTATCAATCATCTTTGAATAGTGTTGAAAGGATGGTCCTTCCTTTCTTTGATAAGTAGGGTATGCATCCTTAGCTAAGACTGTTCTTGTTTGAAAATCTTTAGGAAAACCTTTCTTACACTTTCCAAGATCCATACATGGAGAATTGGGGTTGTGTTGTCCACAGGGTCCATGAATCATGTGTTGCATCACAATTTCATGGAGCACAGGGTAATCTTCTGGATCAGGGATTTCAGCCCAAACTATATTATCCACTTCAACCTCAGTTCTTAGTTTGGATTTGCTATCCAGAATGATCAAAATGTGAGCGTGTGGTAGGCCACGCTTTTGGAATTCAATAACATGAACCATTGCACAAACTTTGCCAAATAATCCAGTGTTAATGTCTTTTAATAGGGCTTCCAGTTTAATTCTGAAGACACGGGCGACTAAATCAGGTCTATGTTCCACACGCTGCCATGGCTCTAAATTGTTTGTAATCTCCCTCCATTTAGGATTACAGGTCATGGTTACAAAAAGATCCGGTCGTCCAAATTTAGTCACAATAGCCATGGCATCCTGATAGCGTTGCTGCCCTCAAAGGAAGATGGTAAAATGACTGTCTTGCCAATGGGAATACCTTTCTCAACAGATTGTTTCAGGAGATGTTCCTGGAGTACGCAATAATCCTCCACTTTTAAATCCTTCTGGTGTTGACGGATAAAATTTAAGCGATTAGCCTCGATTTTCACATACGCATCCACTAAGTACTGCTGTGTTAGTTTGCCACCATTCAGGACAGGATTGAACCGATTCCGTACAGACAACAAATAGCAGTAATACTGGAGCTGTGTAACCCTGCGTAGACTTTGGCCTTGATGCTTGAGTCCCTCATGCCAACCTTGTTCTTCATGAGGGAAAAATAAGGGATACAGTAATGCATCTAAATTGCTGTGTAGAATACTGACTTGCTGTGTTTTTGGGGCCAAGGGGTTATTTGGATCAGGTTTCAAATGAATTAAAATGTCTCTATTGAATGGTGGCTCTCCATCAGCATTTTCAAAGACCACAGCAACTTCATTGACAGTAGGATTGTTATAGCGTCTAGGGTCTTGGTCTCTGTCTTGTTTAATGGCCATGATAATATTTGGCATGACGGTGCCATGTTCTACTGCCTTCTGTTGGTCTTCTAATTCAACGTCACGTAGCATTTTGTAGGCCGAAACAAATGGATTAATATTATCCAATTGAAGAGCAATGATACTCATTAAAGTAGGATTACATTTCGCATTTTCTGGAGACTGTATCCGTTGTTCTACAGCGCTTGCAGTATCTAAAATGTAGAGTTGTGCATATGCTGGAGGTTGATGTTGAGCAGGATGGAGTGTTCCCGTGCGATGATAAATTTGCCCATGAATTCAGAAACAGTAAGGGCCATGTCCAGGTGGTGGAGAAACATGGGCACCCATGGAGGCAAAAGCAAAAGAACTATTAATGCTCCTGATATTCTGCATCAAATTTTTACTGTACTCACTCTCTCCTTTCAGCAGACGTTGGAAAACCTCCGGGTATTGAGGTAATGGTACCTTTACTTTTCCCTTGTGGCAACAAAGAGTAAAGTGTTTATCTGATGGGCGTTCATCAGTAAAATGTCGAGCCTCACAATGTTCACATATTACATTCATTAAACCACAAAAATGTTCTGGAATAGCATGATCCTGATCAATAAATCCCAATGGATGAGGAAAAGGTGAAGATAAGAAAGGTAGAAGTTTATTGTGTAATCCTACATAGATGAGACGTGGAAGGGACGTAGATTCAAAACATTCCATAAATGAAGAAGTTGAATATATATTCCGTTCTGCCTCTTGCAATGTTGAAGTGGAAAAACTTTGTCGTTCGTCACGACGTGATGCAGCCAAATGGGTCAAGCGGACTGTTCTAGATGTAGGCGACTCTGTATCTTGACGCATCTGTCTTTTCCTTTTAAGCCTCAAAATGTTACACTGTTTGCTGTATGGCGTCTCCTCAGCAGAGTGTTTTCGTTTAGATGTGGCCTTGCGATGTGGTAAACGCTGTTCCGTTGTACTTAACACAGTAGAAGAAGAGATTGCAGCAGTATGAGGATCAGACAAAGAGGAGGCAACAGTATGAGGATCAGACAAAGAGGTGGCAGGAGTGTGAGGATCAGACGAAGAGGTGGCAGCAGTATGAGGATCAGACGAAGAGGTGGCAGCAGTATGAGGCTCAGACGAAGAGGTGGCAGCAGTATGAGGCTCAGACGAAGAGGTGGCAGCAGTATGAGAGTCAGACGGATCTCCTGTAGGCATGAACTCTTGTTGTTTGCGTCTTTGACGGGCAGGCATGGATTTTTTGCCTAATCCTTCCGTCCTTCCTTCCAAAGACTCTTTTGAAACCCGTGTTTTCAAAGCAGCCTTTTCCTTATCCAAGCGAAGTCGTCTTTCTTCAGAACTCTCCTCGGCACGCTTCTTGCGCATACGGACAGACTCCTTTTGAACCTTTGCTTCTTTTTTTTCAATGGAGGTCATGGGAGGTGTTAAAGGCTGTTCACTTGGTAGAATGTCAGTACACGAAGAGGCAGGAGTAGTATCTTTGTCAGATGGTTGTTCAGTGACAGTAAGTTGTTGTTTTTTCCGTCTGCCTTGCGGATCCATGGCTCTTTTTGACTTTCGTTGACTTCTTCTTCAGAAGACAGTTCAGCAATAAGTTTCTTCGAGTCCGCCTTCGCAACATCCAACCGAAAACGTCTCATTGGAGAAGAGAGTTTGGCAATGCGTTTCAGTTTACCAGCCTTAACACGTTGTAAACGAAGACGTCTCTGTTCCGAAGTCTCCTCTGCAATGCGTTTGGCCTGAGCCGCCTTAACACGATCTAAGCGAAGACGTCTATTTTCAGAAGTCTCCTCAGCAGTGCGTTTCGCCTTAGCAGCCTTATCACTATCTAAGCGAAGACGCCTCTCTTCTGAAGTCTCCTCTGCAGTGCATTTCGCCTTAGCAGCCTTACGAAGATCTAACCGAAGACGTCTCTCTTCCAAAGTCTCCTCTGCAATGCGTTTGGCTTTAGCAGCCTTATCACGATCTAAGCGAAGCCGTCTCTGTTCCGAAGTCTCTTCAGCAGTGTGTTTCGCCTTAGCAGCCTTATCACTATCTAAGCGAAGATGCCTCTGTTCTGAAGTCTCCTCTGCAGTGCGTTTCGCCTTAGCAGCATTATGAAGATCTAACCGAAGACGTCTCTCTTCCGAAGTCTCCTCTGCAATGCGGTTCGCTGTAGAAGCCTTATCACGATCTAACCGAAGACGTCTCTCTTCCGAAGTCTCCTCTGCACGCTTCTTCTTAGGCGTAGATGCAGCCTCCTTGGCAAGAGCGATATTTTTTGTTGGAGAGCTCATCTTAGTAAGAATAGTCAGTGAATCAAATCCAAAATGAGCTAGAGTGTGTTAGTTAAGGAAACAATCAATAATAACTATGTTTAAATAGACAAAAACAATAAAAGGAAAGTGTGTATTTCAATAACCTGTGAAAATGAAATGATGAACTTCTTGAAAGTACGAAAGAAATATTTCACAATGTTTACTGTATGGAGTAGTGAATGGCAATCAGTGTGTTTAAAGTCCTTTAAAAGAGACTTCAAGGCAATACAAATGGATGTAAGGTCCCTTTGAGAGGCGCTTTGTAAAAGCAAATTTCCAACATTGTAAAAAAAGCGGTTAAATTACCGATATGACAGGAAGTTAAGCATAACTGGCAGCAGGTGTGGAGTTGCAGAAGGTGGTGCAAAATGGGCGAAGTAGTGTTATTTTATACCCTAAACGTAGGGTTTTGGGATTATAGGGAAAGTAGTGCTTTTTGTGTTTCTTGCTGGAGTTGGTGGAAACAGTGTCATTAGCAGTGAGCGTGAAATGGCACAATGTGACCCAAGCATGGTGAAAATAGAAATAAATCCACTTCTGGAATACATGGTGAAACAGGCATGTCAATGTAAAAATCAACGTTAATCAGGCGATGTAGCGTGACCTTACGCAACCGCAGCCGTGGTGACGAGTATGGGGAACTTACGTTAATAATGGAAATATTTGCACCTGTTATGGAATAATGTAAATCAGCATGTACAACACGCGTGTGAAAGGGGCCCCAGTCGGTCATACAGTGTAAAATGGCATGCAAGCAATATATTCGGTATTGAAAATTAGTTAATGTCCTACTGTGACGACAGGCCCTTTCACAGTAGCGGTAATTAGAAATAGCATGAGATGCGGTAAAAAAACTGTATCTGCAGCGTTTGGTGCATAGCCGCAGCATAACCGCTGCACTTGCATTAATCGCCATAGTCAGTATATAGTTACTTGCGGCAGGTGCGGCAATTAGGGTTTAGCACTTGCGGCAGGTGGTGAGGCGATAAAAAACAGTGGGCAACCGTAATTTATTTTGCAGCAGCACCTGGCGCAAGAGCCAAAGTGCACTTGCGGCATCTGGCGCAAGTCCCTATATACTGACTATGGCGATTACCGGAACCGGACCGCAAGTGCAGCAGTTATGCAGCAGCTATGCATCAAACAGAGCAGATGCAATATTTTCACGACATCTGCCACGATTGTAAATTACCGCTGATGCGAAAGGGACAGGTAGCATTAAATCCAAAGCGTTAAATATAAGACAGTTAGTAGTCCTACATACTAATTAGTATGAAATATAAGCAAAATAGCATATAATGGGTTAATGTACTCATAACAGTGTAACGACACACTGCACGTAGAAATAAAATAAAGAACATTCTGTAAGGGGTTAATATAGCACGCGTACAAAATACGGCACGATCAATAAAATGAAACATAGTATTAAAGAAATTAGTATTAAAATGGCAATAGTAGACCACATAGTGACATAGGCAGTGAATAGCCAAGACAATAGAAGGGGTTAATGTACTACTTGCACTCCTATAAAAGAGTGTAGAAGAGAAAAAGAAAAGGTATAGAAGAGTTTAATTGTCAAATGTAATGAGTACAGCATATAGGGACACAGTCAACCTCCCTGGCGGTATGAATCTTTCAGGAATTTAGTGCTAAAAGCGGTGCCATTTACCCGCGGTCGCGACAGATGCGGTGAAAAAACCGCATCTGCCGCACTTGCCGCATAGCCGCCGCACTCGCGGGGAGGTTGCGGTAATCGCTATAGTAAGTATAGGGGGACTTGCGGCAGGTGCGGCAAGTGCGGTTTTTTTCGCGGCCGCACCTGCTGCAAGTGCAAAGCCGCACTTGCCGCACGTGCCGCAAGTCCCCCTATACTTACTATAGCTTGACTCGGGGTTACCGCTTCTGGCAGTGAATGTTAACCCCGAGTCAGGCTCGGGAATACCGCTATGAAGGTTTGAATAGCAAACAGAATGGAAGTGGTTAATGTAACAGTTTGAACCCTATAAAACAGTGTGACAGAAAATTAATATGGCAAAGGCATAGAAGAGGTTAATGTAGAAATGCCCTTAGTACAGCACATATTGAGATAGCAAGTGGAGGACAAATAGAATAGAAGGGGTTAATTTTCAAATGTAATGAGTACAGCACATAGTGACACAGTTAGTGAATAGCAAACAGAATGGAAGGGGTTAATGTAGCAGTTTGAACCATATAAAACAGTGTGTGGGAAAAGTAAAATGCAAAAGGCATAGAAGAGGTTAAAGGGAACCTGTCACCCCAAATCACCCTTGTAAGCTCTAAATACATGTCCCTGAAGCATTACAATACAGTCCTACACATCCTTTTGTGAGGTTTTAGTGAAATATGAAAGTGCAATAAAGTCGTTTGTAAACTTACTAAATCCATGGCAGTGGGGCGTTCCCAAGCCTCCTTGTCTGCTAGGCGGTTCCCATGTGCCGCTGTATTACGCCCTAATGGGCGTTTTTTCAAACTGTCTAGCGCGGGCACGATTCAGCATCTCGCGCCCGCAACGTCACGGTCATGTGATGCCGTGACGCGTCATTTCCGGGCGGCCGGGGCACTGTTGTCTGACGCGCACCGGCCGACTTCAGCATGCGATCTGCGCATGCGCTGAAGTTGGCCAGTGCGCGTTCACAGAGAGAGGCAGGTGCGCGTCAGACAACAGCGCCCCGGCCGCCTGGAAATGACGCGTCACGGCATCACATGACCGTGACGTTGCGGGCGCGAGATGCTGAATCGTGCCCGCGCTAGACAGTTTGAAAAAACGCCCATTAGGGCGTAATACAGCGGCACAGGGGAACCACCTAGCAGACAAGGAGGCTTGGGAACGCCCCACTGCCATGGATTTAGTAAGTTTACAAACGACTTTATTGCACTTTCATATTTCACTAAAACCTCACAAAGGGATGTGTAGGACTGTATTGTAATGCTTCAGGGACATGTATTTAGAGCTTACAAGGGTGATTTGGGGTGACAGGTTCCCTTTAATGTAGAAATGGCCTTAGTACAGCACATAGTGAGATAGCAAGTGGAGCACAAATAGAATAGAATAAAATTAGAAAAAAGAGGTCAATATGGTGAAAGGTAGCTAATATGAAAGTAGTATAAAGAAGGGGTTAATAAAAGCATAGGCATTAGGAATATATACTCTGATGTGAGATTTTACTGTGAAAACAGCTTTTTAACTTTTACATAGTTCACAAATTCAAAAATTGCGCTCTAACATGGCGGACGCGAAAAGTTCATTCATAAAAAGCCGGCAGGTGCCAGCCGCAATGTGATTGGAGAGCGGAAACTTCATAAACATGGCGCCATGAATCCGATTGGTCGGCGCTACTGTGTGAAGATGCCGCTGTCCAATCACTACACAGCGGGGCGGAGCTACAGACTTCCACCCTCCCGAAGAGCGTGGCCGAAAATCGCACCAGGCGCTCGGCAAGGAAAGTGCCGCTTTCCCCGCTGAGCGCCGACCAATCGGAAGCAAACCGCCATATCCAACAACCAATCAGAATCGCGCCTCATTTCTCCATGTATCTCTATGGGAATGCGCCGTCCAATCACAATCGCGGCGCCATTTTTGAAAATCCACAGCGGCCAATCAGAATCGCGGCTCACTTCCCATAGACATACATAGCGATGTGTCCGCGATTTTATGGCCGCTAAATAGAACCAGAAGCGCCGATTGGCGCTGCATGGCGCAAGATAGTAAAAGTGGTGAAAAGAAAAGATAGCAAAAGAGGTGAAAATAAAACGTAGCATCAGGAATATAGCCTCTGATGTGAAAAGGTAGTTTTAAAAAAGGATATCTTAGCTGATCTATCGCAGAAGTCGATCCGGCGCTTGCTTCCCGACTGGCCTCACGAAGGATGGATATCTTGGCTGAAATATAGTCCAACAGATGGTCCAGCAGTAGCTTCTCGTTCTCCCTCAAAGACCCTCACGAAGGATGGATTTCTTGGGCGAACGATAGTCAGATGGTCCAGCGGTAGTTTTTCTTTGTCTCGCAAACAGGATTCAAAGAGGTTGAAGATTCAAATTTCGCGCTATAAATAAGCGGCCTTATCTCATTGGTAGGCGGCAACCTCAGAAACATGGCGCCATGAATGTGATTGGTCGCTGTATTGTTTCAAAAATGGCGCAGCGATTGTGATTGGAGGACGCATTCCCATAGAGATGCATTGAGAAGTGAGGCGCAATTCTGATTGGTCAGCGGAAGCACACAGCGACCAATCGGAATCGCTCCTCACTTCCCATAGACATACATAGCGGTGTGTCGGCGATTTTAGGGCCGGGGCCCTGGTTCTATTTTCGGCCAGGGGACTCGCCTCTCATCCGTCGTTCGACAGAGCCGCAAACTCGCAATGAGCGGTTGGCGGACATTGCTCGCGCCTTCCCAACGACTCGCAATCATTGCGAGTCGTTGGTGATACGCTAGCTATCGTCGCGAAGCGCTCATTGCGAGTTTGCGGCTCCGTGGAACGACGGATGAGAGGCGAGTCCCCTGGCCGAAAATAGAACCAGGGCCCCGGCCCTAAAATCGCCGACACACCGCTATGTATGTCTATGGGAAGTGAGGCGCGATTCCGATTGGTCGCTGTGTGCTTCCGCTGACCAATCAGAATCGCGCCTCACTTCCCATAGACAAACATTAGCGGTGTCTCGCCAAATATATGGGCGGCCTTCTGGTTCTATTTTCGGGCACGGGACTCGGCTATTTTTGGTAAAAAAAAAAAATATTTATTGTTTTTATTTTTATTTATTTTTAGATATGTTTATATTTATGCTTCTTTATTTTTATCTATTTTTCTATATATATATTATGATATAGATAGATAGATAAAAAAAAGATAGAAAAATAGATAAAAAGAAAGATACATAGAAAAAAATTTTTTAATTTTTTTTACCGGAAATAGGCGAGCCCCGTGGCCGAAAATACAACCAGAAGGGCGGCAATATATTTCGCGATACAGCGCTAATGTTTCTCTATAGGAAGTGAGGGGCGATTCTGATTGGTCAGCGGAAGCACAGAGCGACCAATCAGAATCGCGCCTCACTTCCCATAGACATACATTAACGGCGTGTCTCAAAATTTATGGCCGGGTCTCTGGTTCTCTTTTGCGGCCATAGAATCGCGGACACACCGCTATGTATGTCTATGGGAAGTGAGGAGCTGTTCTGATTGGTCGCTGTGTGCTTACGCTGACCAATCAGAATCGCGGCGCACTTCCCATAGACATAGAATGGGCGCTTTTCGAGTTTCAAATTTACCGGTAAAAGTGAGGCGCGATTGTGATTGGAGAGCGGAAGCACACAGCGACCAATCAGAATCGCGGCTCACTTCCCATAGACATACATAGCGTTGTGTCTGCGATTTTATGACCGGGCTTCTGGTTCTATTTAGCGGCCATAAAATCGCGGACACACCGCTATGTATGTCTATGGGAAGTGAGCCGCGATTATGATTGGTCGCTGTGTGCTTCCGCTCTCCAATCACAATCGCGCCTCACTTTTACCGGTAAATTTGAAACTCGAAAAGCGCCCATTCTATGTCTATGGGAAGTGCGCCGCGATTCTGATTGGTCAGCGTAAGCACACAGCGACCAATCGGAATCGAGCCTCACTTCCCATAGACATACATAGCGGTGTGTCCGCGATTTTATGGCCGCCAAAGGGAACCAGGGACCCGGCCATAAATTTGCCGACACGCCGCTAATGTATGTCTATGGGAAGTGAGGCGCGATTCTGATTGGCTGGCGGCAGTTGACCGCGACCAATCAGAATAGCGCCTCACTTCTCATAGACATAGAATGGACGATTTGTCGTCCATTCTATGGCAATGAGAACAGAAGAGAAGAGGAGGTCGGAGCGGAAGATGGCGGAAAGAAGAGAGAAAACCCCCGGGACCGGACGAAGAGGACGGCTGGGCGGACAGAGTACTTGTGGATCGGACGGAGGATGAGATGAAGAAGAAGACATGTAAGTGATCGACGGCGGCGGTGGGTTAGGGGACGGCGGGGGCTTAGAATGTAGCGCCTTAGGGGATAGCGACAGCGGCAGGGGACAGCGGCGGAAGCTCAGAAGTCGGCGGGGCTTAGGGGGTAGGGGCTTAGGAGGCGGCGGGGCTTAGGGGGTAGGGGCTTAGGGGGTAGAGGCTTAGGGGCGGCGGGTGTTTAGTGGGTAGGGGCTTAGGGGCGGGGGGGGTAGGGGCTTAGGGGCGGCGGAGGCTTAGGTGCTTAGGGGTAGAGGCTTAGGGGCGGCGGAGGCTTAGGTGCTTAGGGGGTAGGGGCTTAGGGGCGGCGGAGGCTTAGGGGCTTAGGAGCGTCGGATGCTTAGGGGGTAGGGGCTTAGGGGCTGCGGGGCTTAGGAGCGGCGGGTGCTTAGGGGGTAGAGGCTTAGGGGGTAGAGGCTTAGGGATGCTTAGGGGGTAGGGGCTTAGGGCGGTGGGTGTTTAGGGGGTAGGGGTTAGGGGCGGCGGGCTTAGGAGCGGCGGGTGCTTAGGGGGTAGGGGCTTAGGGGCGGCGGGTGCTTAGGGGGTAGGGGCTTAGGGGCGGCGGGTGCTTAGGGGGTAGGGGCTTAGGGGCGGCGGGTGCTTAGGGGGTAGGGGCTTAGGGGCGGCGGGTGTTTAGGGGGTAGGGGCGGAGGAGGCTTTGGTGG
The DNA here is from genome assembly GCA_033576535.1 of Allobates femoralis. Taxonomy (NCBI): domain Eukaryota; kingdom Metazoa; phylum Chordata; class Amphibia; order Anura; family Aromobatidae; genus Allobates; species Allobates femoralis. Next base: position 405,513,316 of record JARQOC010000002.1, on the reverse strand, counting down.
ATAGGGGGTAGAGGCTTAGGGGCGGCGGAGGCTTAGGTGCTTAGGGGGTAGGGGCTTAGGGGCTTAGGAGCGTCGGGTGCTTAGGGGGTAGGGGCTTAGGGGCGGCGGGGCTTAGGAGCGGCGGATGCTTAGGGGGTAGGGGCTTAGGGGCGACGGGTGTTTAGGGGGTAGGGGATTAGGGGCGGCGGAGGCTTAGGTGGTTAGGGGGTAGAGGCTTAGGGGCGGCGGAGGCTTAGGTGCTTAGGGGGTAGAGGCTTAGGGGCGGCGGAGGCTTAGGTGCTTAGGGGGTAGGGGCTTAGGGGCTTAGGAGCGTCGGGTGCTTAGGGGGTAGGGGCTTAGGGGCGGCGGGGCTTAGGAGCGGCGGATGCTTAGGGGGTAGGGGCTTTGGGGCAATGGGTGTTTAGGGGGTAGGGGCTTAGGGCGGCAGAGGCTTAGGTGGTTAGGGGGTAGAGCCTTAGGGGCGGCGGAGGCTTAGGTGCTTAGGGGGTAGGGGCTTAGGGCGGCGGAGGCTTAGGGGCTTAGGAGCGGCGGGTGCTTAGGGGGTAGGGGCTTAGGGGCGGCGGGGCTTAGGAGCGGCGGGTGCTTAGGGGGTAGGGGCTTAGGGGCGGTGGGTGCTTAGGGGGTAGGGGCGGTGGAGGCTTAGGTGGTTAGGGGGTAGAGGCTTAGGGCGGCAGAGGCTTAGGTGCTTAGGGGGTAGGGGCTTAGGGGCTTAGGAGCGTCGGGTGCTTAGGGGGTAGGGGCTTAGGGCGGCGGGGCTTAGGAGCGGCGGATGCTTAGGGGGTAGGGGCTTAGGGGCGACGGGTGTTTAGGGGGTAGGGGCTTAGGGGCGGCGGAGGCTTAGGTGGTTAGGGGGTAGAGGCTTAGGGGCGGCGGAGGCTTAGGGGCTTAGGAGCGTCGGATGCTTAGGGGGTAGGGGCTTAGGGGCGGCGGGGCTTAGGAGCGGCGGGTGCTTAGGTGGTAGGGGCTTAGGGGGTAGAGGCTTAGGGATGCTTAGGGGGTAGGGGCTTAGGGGTGGCGGGTGTTTAGGGGGTAGGGGCTTAGGGGCGGCGGAGGCTTAGGTGGTTAGGGGGTAGAGGCTTAGGGGCGGCGGAGGCTTAGGTGCTTAGGGGGTAGGGGCTTAGGGGCTTAGGAGCGTCGGGTGCTTAGGGGGTAGGGGCTTAGGGGTGGCGGGGCTTAGGAGCGGCGGATGCTTAGGGGGTAGGGGCTTAGGGCGACGGGTGTTTAGGGGGTAGGGGCTTAGGGGCGGCGGAGGCTTGGGTGGTTAGGGGGTAGAGGCTTAGGGGCGGCGGAGGCTTAGGTGCTTAGGGGGTAGGGGCTTAGGGGCGGCGGAGGCTTAGGGGCTTAGGAGCGGTGGGTGCTTAGGGGGTAGGGGCTTAGGGGCGGCGGGGCTTAGGAGCGGCGGGTGCTTAGGGGGTAGGGGCTTAGGGGCGGCAGGTGCTTAGGGGGTAGGGGCTTAGGGGCGGCGGAGGCTTTGGTGGTTAGGGGTAGAGGCTTAGGGGCGGCGGAGGCTTAGGTGCTTAGGGGGTAGGGGCTTAGGGCTTAGGAGCGTCGGGTGCTTAGGGGGTAGGGGCTTAGGGGCGGTGGGGCTTAGGAGCGGCGGATGCTTAGGGGGTAGGGGCTTAGGGGCGACGGGTGTTTAGGGGGTAGGGGATTAGGGGCGGCGGAGGCTTAGGTGGTTAGGGGGTAGAGGCTTAGGGCGGCGGGAGCTTAGGTGCTTAGGGGGTAGGGGCTTAGGGGCGGCGGAGGCTTAGGGGCTTAGGAGCGGCGGGTGCTTAGGGGGTAGGGGCTTATGGGCAGCGGGGCTTAGGAGCGGCGGGTGCTTAAGGGGTAGGGGCTTAGGGGTGGCTGGTGTTTAGGGGGTAGGGGCGGCGGAGGCTTAGGTGGTTAGGGGGTAGAGGCTTAGGGGCGGCGGAGCTTAGGTGCTTAAGGGGTAGGGGCTTAGGGGCGGCGGAGGCTTAGGGGCTTAGGAGCGTCGGGTGCTTAGGGGGTAGGGGCTTAGGGGCGGCGGGTGTTTAGGGGGTAGGTGCTTAGGGGCGGCGGAGGCTTAGGTGGTTAGGGGGTAGAGGCTTAGGGGCGGCGGAGGCTTAGGTGCTTAGGGGGTAGGGGTGCTTAGGGGGTAGGGGCTTAGGGGCGGCGGGTGTTTAGGGGGTAGGGGCTTAGGGGCGGCGGAGGCTTAGGTGCTTAGGGGGTAGGGGCTTAGGGGAGGGTGCTTAGGGGTAGGGGCTTAGGGGCGGCGGGTGTTTAGGGGGTAGGGGCTTAGGGGCGGCAGAGGCTTAGGTGGTTAGGGGGTAGAGGCTTAGGGGCGGCGGAGGCTTAGGTGCTTAGGGGGTAGGGGCTTAGGGGCGGCGGAGTCTTAGGGGCAACGGGTGCAGGAGGTGGGGGTAGCGAGAGCAGGAGGTGGGGGTAGCAAGAGCAGGAGCTTAGGAAGCGGCGAGGCTTACGGGCGGACAGGCGTATTGGCATGGGGCTGTAGTATACCATAGCGGTGTACACTACAGCCCCATGCTGTGGGTTTGTTTGCGTGGCAACGACTCGCAATGCCCGCTTTGCGGGCATTGCTTCGCGAGTGTGCAACGACTCGCAATGCCCGCTTTGTGGGCATTGCTTCGCGAGTGTGCAACGACTCGCAATGCCCGCTTTGTGGGCATTGCTTCGCGAGTCGCGTGGCCGCTACGCGGCCCCAACAGAGTCCTGGAGAAATTACCCAGCTACGCTAACAAAGCCACAGGAAGTAGCTCCGATCTGACGGAAGTCAGCTACGGCAATTATATAATAGATTTTGCTAATCCTAATTGACCTAAAATATAAAAGGTTTATTCTGATTTCATTTTAGATAGTGAGAAAAACATGCATATGTGTCTTTTAATATAGTGTATGTAAATGTCTGGTTTCATTTGTAGAAAGAAAATTACAACGTTATGACTAGAAAAAGAGGAGGAAAAAAATATATGTGCAAAAACAGAATTCGGATGTGTTATTAGGTAATCAATGGGGTGAAAGATTCAATTGTAACCGCCATTTAAATTCTTATTTAATAATACAATCTACAGCAAGTGATTATAATAATCTTTCAAATATACTTCATAAGTAATATCTGGAAGAAAACCTTTGAAAAACCTTCCAGAAGATGTCCCCCTAGGCTTTTTCTAAGCCTTACATATGTTGGTTGTCAGGAAAATCCATCTTCAGCTACACACCTGATTACGGCCACAGTGGGGGGCGGGGCCTTGTCTCATAAGCTGCAGTTACATTGGAAGATAATCGTGAATAAACTTTCTTAAAAACACTCATTTCACAATAATCTTTCAGTTTATAGAGGCTGCAAAATCATCTAATGAATGAGCAAAATGCTTGTTCATCTGGTGAAACGATCTTTTGTGTTGTAGGCAGGATTCACAATGCAGACATCTATATCAGCCTATGTGCACTTTGCAATCTATTATGGTACCTTTACACGCCGCGACGGCAGGCTGGATACATCCCGCTACTTCACGTGCACGAGCACGCTCAAACGGCTACAAACGGTCAACGCACCCTCTTTACACGCCGCCATAAGGTGCGCTACGCCACGCTACATTTGTAGCTAGCTACATCGCCGGGTGTGTCAAGTAGCCAGCTTTAGCTTAGCGTACCATGTTTACACAGCGCTACAATAAGCTAATATGGGCGGACCTGGTACAGCAGGGACAGCACATAGGCGTGCCACAATCGTGGATTACGAGCCGTCCGTACGATGATAGGACAGCGCAATATCATCCTGATTGGCCAGGCATCGCAGGAGGCTGATAAATACAGCACGCTCGAGCGATTGTGTAGTGTGACTGGTCAGCTCCTTAAATATGCCGCCCTATGCAGCGACTACCAATCGTCATGCAGGAGCTTCCTCCAATGATCGGTGATGGGGCGCGGTATCCCAGAGCCTGGGTCACGCCTTAGCTACATTGCAGCTACAGCCCCGGGTGTCCAGAGTTCCCTTCCGTTGCCTCTTTACACGCCGATACAGCTCGCTACCATCGGCGTTGTAGCCATCAGTTTTCGAGCAGACCTAGGAAACAGATGTATCTGTTGCCGGCTGCAGCGTCACGTCTTCAGACGCCGCTACGACGGGCGATATTGGCGCTACAAGCTACATTTGTAGCCTGTAGCGGGATGTATCCAGCCTGCCGTCGCGGCGTGTAAAGGTACCATCACAGATTGCTCAGTGCAGATCATTTACTGCTATTTCTTTATGTAAAAAGGCATTTAAACAAACACTGGTTGTTAAAGTTTTTCTTATAAGCCATTGCTTTGTGCCATCAGTGTCAGTGTAGATGAGGGATCCCCAACCTGTAGCTCTCATGACCATGATGTGTGGCTCATAGCTCTTTGCCAGTGTAACAAAGATACTGGAATTAGAGGCGCAGCTAGGTGTTCAGCTCAGGGTGGAAGGGACCAAACATCTGAGTGCGCCCCTAAGCAGATAACTGTGGCATCAACTACGGTGACACAGCCTTATCGTGGGTACAGGGGAATCTTAGCAGATGACTGAGCTGGGCTCTACACAAAGGCCAACACTGATATTACCGCTATACAGTGATTTTACAGTGGTAGATGCCTGTCCTGCAGAAGATATAAGATTATAAACAAGACCAGGACCAGTGGAAGCGCTAAGTAAAGCGTGAAATGACTCGTTGTCCATTCCTTCTCCTCCCTCCCTGCTGTATGTAACTTTCCACCGTTAATTAAAAGTCTGTGCGCATAAAGTCTGACACGAGTGAGTGCACCTTTTTTCTTGAATTTTTGCAGAATATATAAGAGATTACAGTCCAGTTGGTACTTCCCATACCAGGTGCATTGCAGGACAACAGTTGCTTCAGGCACCAAGAGAAAGAGCCCGCACAGGTTCTGCTAGAGCCATCCCAGGCTCTGCATGCGATCTCGGGACTCCATGCCTTCCAGGGCAGCTCTTGCTCCCAAATGCTCAGAGACATGTAATCTCATTAACACAGAGAATACTTTGCCTCTATCTCACATGACAAAAGACTCAAGGCAGTAGCGCATACCTTGTATGATTCTTACCTGAACAACAATACAACAGAGCTTTGCCTTGAGCTGTTGAACTTGGTTCTTAGAGAAAACAACTTTCTCTTTGAAGACCAGTTTTTTGTTCAGATTGATGTAACAGCAATGAGTTCAAATGTAGCTCCAGTCTATGCCAATTTATATATGGACCACTTTGAAAGAGATTTCTCCTATACCAACACACTATTCCAACAGTATGCTAGATGCTGGTACAGATATATAGAAGATATCTTCTGTGTATGGTTGGGTAACGAGCCCAGCCTCCACCAGTCCTTTGAAGCAATGAAATCAGTCAGGACTGAACTAAAATTCACGTTAAACCATAATCAGAAAAAGGCACATTTCTTAAAACGTGTAAATTGCAGGATGGATTATTTTAAAGGAAACCAGTCAGCTAGTTTATGCCCTTCCAGTTATCACTGTCTTTACCTGTAGCTTTATAATACCAGTCTAATTATCCTTGTCTGAGCTCATACTGTAATGTGAAAGGTGAAATAAAAGCATTTATACACTTACATTTCCTTATGTAATGAGGCAGTCAGTCCCCAGCTTGGAGGACGGGACTGTTTGGCAGGTTAATAGTTAACATTTCAGCCTTGGGTTAGAACATGTTGGGAGACCTGATGTGATGTCACAACCATGTGACTACAATAGGCGGAGCTAAGTTCTCATAGAACATAATACGTTTGGTGGCTTAGCTTCGCCCATTATGGTCATATGATCGTTATATCACACAGGTCCTTTAGCTATCCAAGTTAAAAGTGAGTTAACTGTTATCCTGCCAGACAGTCCCCCTCCTCCAAGGTGGGGACTGAAATGTAAGTGTATAAATGCTTTTTTTCACCTTTCACATTACACTATGAGCTCAGACAGGGATGACTACAATAGTATTATGAAGCTGCAGCTGCAGACAGTGATAGCTGGAGGGGCATAAACCACCTGACAGGTTCCCTTTAAGGATAATGGTTTTTAAATGGAATCAATAAATCAGAATTTTTAATCTTCACCTAATTTTTTTTTAATGTATGTTGCTGTATTTTCTTTTCTCAACAAAATATCACATTCCTTGACACCAGTGTACTAAAAAACGAACAAGACAAGCTGGTTACAGACCTTTACACCAAACCCACAGACTGCAATGAACTACTCCTCACCAGTAGCTGGTAGAGCAATCAAGAATAGTCTCCCCCTTTCACAGTTTAAGAGGGTATCACGGATAGTTTCAGACCCAGAAACTAAAACTTTGAGACTGTCAGCAATGTCTGCTAAATTTCAAGCCAGAGACTACTATTTAATGATGAGTTGGCCAGGGCCTCCTCAGACACAGGGGTACAGACCAATTGCCCACGACAGTTAGACTGCCTTTTGTACATCACTACCACCCAACGATGCCAAAAATCCATAACCTAGTTCGTAAACACTGGCCCACGCACAGGTAAAATATCCAATAAGGAACTTTTACACCTGGGAATCGAATTTTGTCATATACCTAATCAAGTGCCCTTGCGGCCTATTGTATGTAGGGGAAACAATCCAACAGGTACAGGACAGAATTACAAGCCACAAGTCAACCATACACTGTGGCAAAGCCTGATTACCATTTCTGTTCCACTTCAAGAAAACTAAACATACAGTGGCACAACTCAGATTCTAGGTGATTGAAAGGGTCCCTAAGCCTAGACAAGGTGGCAACCATATTAAGATCCTCAAGGAGTGGGAGTCATTCTGAATTTACATGCTTGCAAGAAAATGATTTAGCGGTCTTGTAGAAGCGCTACTAAAGCTCAGGCACCAGGATGATGAGGTTTATAAACAGCAATCTTTATTTCCCCCTCACAGCTCCACAACATGTTTCAACTGCTCAAGGCAGTCTTCCTCAGGTAGTGTCACACTTTCCCAGCTCCTCTCCCCCTCCCTAGCCTGACTCTGCTTTACATCACCTGTTGTATTTACTACAGCATCTAACCCTGCTCATGTATATTATATATATATATATATATATATATATATATATATCTTCAGAATTATCAGCCTGACGAAGGGATCATAGTGTCCCGAAAGCTTGCTATGCTTACCATCTTTCCAGTTAGCCATCAAAAGGTATCAACCACTGAGGACTTTCAGATTCCAATATTTTTCTGCATTTATTGGAAACTCTCCTATGTCCTCTGCATGCAGTATATTTTTTACTCACCGGTATATGACTATTTCCCACATTGTAAATGTTATCCTGTTGATGGTGTGATTGTGTGGAGACAGCTTTTGCCGAATGTCTGATCTGTGGCCTTTCATCATCTATTTATCCCCTGCTGTGAGGAGCAGCTGCTAATTACCTGATACCATGTGACTTCCCACAATCCCCCCTCACCTGATTCTTTAGTGTGCCCTATAAATGTAGATATGTATTAAGGGGTACACGAGTGTTTTTTTTTTACATGCGTGGCATCTCGTGCAAAATGGCATTGAATGCTAAGTGGCTTGCACTTACTTCATGGCAGTTAGTCAGGGCTTGAGTCAGGTAACCGACTCACTTATATTTTATATTTTTAAACCATGTCTTTTATTTAAAAATCTATGTTCATATGTGCCTTTGCCATTCACCTTCACCGCACCATCCCCCCCCTCCATCACCCCTCATACACATAAGCCCCTCTCTCATTCCCTCTACTTTATTGAGCTCCCATACTCTCTTCAACGTACTGAATAATCTCAGATCATCATATTCCAGGGTATTGCATTATACACAATGTCACAATTACAAAAACTATTTGCTCTTTCTCTTTTTACTGCTGCTCCTGCCAGGTGATATCTCTCCAAATCCTGGTCCACCCTCCACCAACTTCAACCCCTCCCCCACCACACATAGAAACCATGCTAACCTTATCAACATTACCTGCACACCTTCATCTTCCTCTTTTAATTGCGCTCTCTGGAATCCACGGTCTGTATGCAACAAGCTTCCGTTCATCCACAACTACTTTTTCACTAACTCTCTTAATCTGCTGGCCCTCACTGACTCAGACACGGTTTCCCTTGCTGCTATTTCTCATGGCGGCTTACATTTCTCCCATTCCCCGAGACCTAGGAAGAGACATGTTGGTGGAGTTGGCTTACTCCTGTCCCCACAATGTACTTTCCAGGTCATCCCCCCAGCTCCATCACTCTCATTCCCTTCTTTTGAGGTCCACACCATTAGGCTCTAACACCCCCTACCCCTCAAAGTAGGTGTGGTATACCACACCCCAGGGTCACCCACCCAGTTCCTCGACCATTTCTCTGTGTGGCTGCAGCACTTCATGTCCTCAGAATCACCAACCCTTATTCTGGGAGACTTCAACACCCCCTTGAACAGCCCCATCTCCCTATCTGCATTCCAGCTCCTATCTCTAACCACCTCTCTTGGCCTCTCACAGCTCTCAACCTCTAAGACACCCAAGGATGGTAACACCCTCAACATGATCTTTGTCTGGCTCTGTTCAACCTCCTCCTTAGATAACTCACCTCTTCCTATCTCTGATCACAACATTCTTTCCTTCACGCTCAAAAATCCTCACCCAGTACACTCCTACCTACCACACATTCATAAATCTACAGGTCATTAAACCTCATACATTCACAGACTCTCATCTCATAACTGCCACAATCTCCTCCTTCTCCTGTCTGGATCTGGCAGTGAATCACTACAATGACACTCTCAAACGTACCCTGGACCAAGTAGCGCCCCTCACCCTCAGAACCTCCAAGAACAGAGTTAAACAGCCCTGGCTTACATCACAAACTCGATTGTTCCAGCGATGCTCTAGGAGTGCTGAACGTCTATGGAGGAAAACCTGCACAGCAGAAAACTTCATTCACTATAAATTTATGCTGAGAACTCTGCCCTCCACCTCGACAAACAGACCTACTTCACCACCCTGATCTCCTCACTATCCAACAACCCAAAGAAACTCTTTGACACCTTTCACTCTCTTCTCAGTCCTAAAGTGCAGGCCCCTATCACTGACCTCTGTGCTGATGATCTGGCTTCTTACTTCACTAAGAAATAAAAAACATCAATCAGGAAATCAACTCCCAATCTCAAATGGCTGTTGCCCCAACCTTTCCCCACATTTCCTCTGGCTCACTCTCCACATTCGACCCAGTCACAGAAGAAGAAGTCTCCAGGCTCCTCTCTTCCTCTCGTCCCACCACATGCACTGCTGATCCCATCCCCTCACGCCTACTCCAGTCTCTCTCTCCGGTGGTCACCACTCACCTAACCAAAATCTTCAATCTCTCCCTCTCTTTTGGCATCTTCCCCTCCTCCTTCAAACACTCTCATTACTCCATTATTAAAGAAAACGTCTCTCGATCCATTCTGCACAAACAACTACAAACCAGTCTCAAATCTCCCCTTCATCTCTAAACTCCTGAGCGCCTGGTCTACTCCTGCCTCACCTGTAACTTCTCCACTCACTCTCTTCTTGACCCATTACAGTCTGCTTTCCACCCCCTACTTTCTACAGAAACTGATCTCACCAAAGTGACCAATAACCTTCTGACAACAAAACGTAATGGTGACAACTCTCTGCTTATTCTTGATCTCTTTGCAGCCTTTGACACTGTTGACCACTATCTCCTACTCTCCATTCTGCACTCCATAAGCATCAAGGACACGGCTCTCTCCGGTTCTCTTCCCATCTTTCTGACCGTTCTTTCGGTGTATCATTTGCTGGCTCCACTTCCTCCCCTCTTCCTCTCACTATTGAGGTCCCTCAGGGTTTAGTCCTTGGACCTCTTCTCTCTCTACATGGCCTTGATTGGACAGACCATCAGCAGATTTGACTTTCAGTACCATGTTTATGTTGTTGACACAGAGCTATACACTTCTTCCCCTGACCTTACTCTCGCTCTAATAAAGAACACCAACAATGACTGTCTAACCGCAGTTTCCAATATCATGTCCGCTCTCTATCGGACACTCAACATTTCCAAAACTGAACTTCTTCTGCTCCCGCCCTACACTAAACTCCCTAAATATGACATCTCTCTTAGTGTGCGACACCACAATAACACCTAGGCAGCAGGCTCGCTGTCTGGGTGTTATGTTTGAATCTGATCTTTCCTTCACCCCATATATACAATCTCTCACCCGCTCTTGCCGCTTGCACCTGAAGAACATCTCTACAATTCACCCCTTTCTCACCTTGGAAACCACAAAAGCCCTCACTGTGGCACTGATTCACTCCGCCTTGACTATTGTAATTCTCTTCTAATTTGCATCCCCCACACTAGACTCTCCTATCTCCAGTCCATACTTAATGCAGCAGCCAGGATCACCTATATACTCAGACGCTTCTGCTCTATGCCAGTCATTGCATTAGCTGCCTATACGCTATAGGATCCAAATCAAGCTTGTTCGCACCCACAAAGCCCTTCACAGTGCAGAAGCACCCTACCTCTCTACCCTCAGCTCTGTCTATCACCCCTCCCGTTCTCTTCGCTCTGGAAGTGACTTGTGACTGACTTCTGCATTAATCCGAACCTCCCAATCCCGGCTCCAAGACTTCTCCCTAGCTGCACCAATTCTACCCCAAGAAATTAGGTCTATCCACAATTTACATAGTTTCAGGCGATCCCTTAAAACACATCTTTTTAGGGCGGCCTATCATGATCACTAGGCAAAGTCACTTAGCCTATCTGCTCCACCAGTCTCAAATACATCACCAATAATGGTTGGTGACCACTTATGCTGCTCCTATCTGTTCCCCATTTCCTCAAGTTGACTATACCATCATTGTAAATAAGCACCTGTACTTTGTGTCACCCCCACCTTATTGTTAGATTGTAAGCTCTTATGAGCAGAGCTGTCATTATTTTGCTTTAATTGTATTATGCTTTGTATTGTATTTTGTATGGTATTGTATAGTTTTTTCTATTGTATTGTATTTTCTGATAACTGTTTCTTATGATTGTTTGAATATGAACCTCTGAATTGTGAAGCGTTGCGGAATATGTTGGCGCTATATAAATAAAGATTATTATTATTATTATTCACATTAATCCTTATCAATCCCCACCTAACCATTTGCTCCTTCAGACTCTACTATACCCTCCTCCTATAATTAGAGCTTCATTTCACTAACATTGGCCAGTTTACAGGTGGTCATGCCACCTAACAATGGTAGACCATCCACCATCTTTGTGTATAACAATGACACATGCACAATGTAAAGCGGAACAGACTTCCACTCTACCATGATAACCAATGCAAACTATGCAGGAGCTGCTATTGGACCCGGCCACATCTATGCAGAGATCAATTCTGCGCATGCAACGGCGACCAACGTCACTTTTGGTCACAAGACCGACCGGCACCTCATAATGAAGTGTCAGCGGCCGCTAGTGACTCACTGAAGCCAAGGCACTGTAGGAGCTGGCATCCACATAGATGAGTAAGGGGCTGCGGAGTTCCATATTAAAGTTAAGTATCCAGTTATACTTAAGGACTAACAATGATTACCACATTGACTTGCCTTTATAGATCACCCTCACCAAAACTTTTGAGAAGGTTATAACCTCCCATCAGTGCCTAATATATGTACCCAGACACAAAAAGCGCACAACAGAGGTAGTATATAGCCTTTTACATCAATTGCGTCAACTATAACCTTTAACACCTTAACATAGATTACCCTATAAAGAAAAACGACTATTGTCTTGGACTACAACTCCATCAACACATTACGTGGTATGAATACATTAGTAAGGGTACAATTAGACTTCATTGGTACTGTACTGACACAACAATATATAGCAACTAGAGAACCTAGTGTCAACCTGTACTAGAATAATTAGATGAAACATCTGTAGATGCTAAGCACATCTGTGCTATGTTTAATATTGCACAAGTGAATTTACATACAACAACAGATTACATCTAAGGCTAGGGTCACACTTGGCTGCGTTTTGAGGATGTTTTTGGCAGCCTGCGTTTTTGGGCTGCATTTCTGATGTTAGGTCTGGAGCAGCCTTTAAAAACACAAGCAAAAACGCATGCAAAAATGCATGGTTCCATTTAGCATGCAACGTTTTTTGGTGCTGAGCCAAAAAACGCATCCAAAAAACGCATGGCACTTTGGCCATGGGTTTTTTGCATTGGGGCCTATGGATGCGTTTTTCCATGCGTTTTTCACAAAAGATAAGTGCGAAAAACGCATGGACAAAACGCATCCACGACGCCAGTGTGACCCTAGCCTTTGACATAGTTACAAAAAATTACATAGGATAAAGTGCATGGTTTAGAGAGAGTAGATAAACACGGGCTACAATTCAATAACACCACCAGCTCAGCTGAGTATATAGGTACACTATATGAACAATCAAGGTACATAAACAAATCCCCCTATAGCTGAGGTAACTAGAGGGAAAAACCCATATAACAGGCGACCCAGTAAAGTGCAAAAATTTTTTTTTTGATGCAGGATTTCCTCCCTCTGGGCCGCTGCTTCAGGCCGTGATCTCGAATCACCGCTGACCTCTGTCAGCTGTGCGGCAGCGCCGCCACTGCTCTCCTGCACAATCACGGTCCATATAAAAGGGGTTGCTGCTCTAAGCCACACTACCCCACTTGTTCCCTGAGGAAGGACAAAATACGTGTCGGGGCTCTTCCCTGACACGGGCTACAACACCTTGCTGCACTGGGTATGATTTGTTAACCCTTGACTTTCTTTGTACTGCGACCCTTTGGCTGATGACAATAATGGAAAAAAATGTTTGCACTTGCACTCTACTGGTTTACATGTTGGTAACGCTATGCGCTGAGCCTGCAAATTTGTAAATTGATTTACTAGTGGCATATCTAACTTCTGCTGTATCCAATCTCACTGTGTGCCTCTCATGTAATTGATGGTATGGACACATTGATTTACTAGTGGCGTATCTAACTTCTGCTGTATCCAATCTCACTGTGTGCCTCTCATGTAATTGATGGTATGGACACATTGATTTACTAGTGGCATATCTAACTTCTGCTGTATGCAATCTCACTGTGTGCCTCTCATGTAATTGATGGTATGACATATTCTCCTATCTGCTTTATACCTTAGAAATATGCATATTCTCTCCTCCTGCCCGTGTCTCTCTCTCCTGCTGATCCGGCCCCAAACATTTCTCTTAGCAGTAATTTGTTAATTGTCCCCTGGTGTGTTGTATCCTTCTTTCTCCTCTGACCCCTCCTTTCTATACACCTGGCATATTGTCTGATGACCACAAGAGTTATAAATTGCAAAGTCTATGGCCTCTGTGCTTTGGCCTGTGTGATTTTCCAAAGTGGGATTTTAAAAGTGGACTGCAGAGATATTCCAGAGGTAACCAGAAGGTAACAACTCTACCCATCTACTAAATCTCATAATTTTTCTTTGACCAATATATCAAAATGTCCTTCAGTTCAATGCCTTTATATCTATGTGCGTTAGTCATCCACTTTTACAGCCCAATTCCCCCTCCATCACCCTTTATCCACATCAGCCCATCTCTACTTCCCTTTACTATGTCCTGCTCCCATACTCTCTTCACGCTACTCAATAAGCTAAGCCCAACATATTCCAGGGTCTTGCATCAACAAAAACAATGTCATAGAGCCAAAAATTACTTGCTCCTTCTCTTTCTACTATTGCTCATGTCAGGCCATATTTCTCCCAATCCTGGACCTCCCTCTTCCAACTTCAACCCCCCCCCACCTTACATTGAAATCCCACTAACCTCATTAGCATTACCTGCACACCTTCATCTCCCTCTTTTAAATGTGCTCTCTGGAATCCATGGTCTACCTGTAACAAACTTCCCTTTATCCACAACTACTTTCTCAGTAACTCTCTTAACCTTTTAGCCCTCACTGAAACCTGGATCCAGGACTCAGACACTGCTTCCCCTGCTGCTATCTCCTACGGCGGTTTACACTTCTCCCATTCCCGGAGACCTGGGAACAGATGTGGTGGTGGAGTTGGCTTACTTCTGTACTCACAATGTACTTTCCAGGTCAACCCCCCCATCACGCACATTCCCTTATTTTGAGGTTAACACAATTAGGCTGTTTCGTCCCCTCCCCCTCAGAGTAGCGGGGGTTTACCACCCCCCAGGTTCACCCACCCACTTCTCGACCACTTCTTTGCGTGGCTGCCGCACTTCATGTCCTCAGAATTACCAACCCCCATCCTGGGAGACTTTAACATTCCCATAAACAGCCCCACTCCCCATCTGCATCCCAGCTGTGCATCTCTAACCACTTCTCTTGGCCTCTCGCAGCTCTCAACCTCTGAGACACACAAGGATGGTAACACCCTTGACCTGGTTTTTACCTGACTCTGCTCTACCTCCTCCTTAGACAACTCATCTCCTTCTCTCTCTGATCACAACATTCTCTCCTTCACACTCACAAACCCTCACCTATCACAGCATAGTCTGACCTATCACACATTCAGAAATCTACAGGCCATTAACCCTCATACATTCACAGACTCTCTTCTCTCATCACTGTCCCCAATCTCCTCCTTCTCCTGCACCAATCTGGCTGTTAATCACTACAATGATACTCTCAGAAGCACCCTGGACCAAGTAGTGCCCCTAACCCTCAGAATCTCCAAACACAGAGTAAAGCAGCCCTGACTCACATCACAAACTCGATTCCTCTAGCGATGCTCTAGGAGTGCCGAATGCCTATGGAGGAAAATCTGCACACCAGAAAACTTTATCCATTATAAATTCATGCTAAAAACCTGCAACTCTGCCCTTCACCTCGCCAAACAGACCTGCTTCACCACCCTGATCTCCTCACTATCCAGCAACTCAAAGAAACTCTTTGACACCACCTTTCACTCTCTCCTCAGTCCGAAAGTGCAGGCCCCTATCACTGACCTCTGTGCTGATGACCTAGCTTCTTACTTCAAGAGAAAATAGGAAACATCCGTCAGGAAATCAGCTCCCAACCTTCAAGTACTGTTACTCCCATCTGTCCCCACATGCCCTCTGGCTCTCCATTTTTGATCCAGTCACAGAAGAAGAAGTCTCCAGGCTCCTCTCGTCCTCACGTCCCACTACATGCACCACTGACCCCATTCCCTCACACCTACTCCAGACCCTCTCTCCAGTGGTCACCACTCACTTAACCACAATCTTCAATCTCTCCCTCTCTACTGGCATCTTCCCCTCCTCCTTCAAACACTCTATTATTACTCCAATACTAAAGAAAACGTCCCTTGACCCATCCTGCACAAATAACTACAGACCTGTCTCCAATCTCCCCTTCATCTCAAAACTCCTGGAGCGCCTGGTCTACACCTGGCATAAGAAATTCATTGTTATAAGCCCCTGTACTTTGTGTTCCCATCCCGTCTTAGATTGTAAGCTCCTTCGAGCAGGGTCACCTTTATTTTTTGCCTTTTTATTGTATTTCCTACATTGATTCTAAGTTTATTGTATGTAACTAATGTTCTGTATTACCTACCATTCTGTATTGTATATTTTTCTTATACGTACCATTGTACTTTAAAGCGCTGCGGAATATGTTGGCTCTATACAAATAAAGTTTTATTATTATTATTATTATTATTAAATTTCAAGTGCATCCGCCAGGCTAGGGGCAGATGCAAGTCTGACCCTAGCCTAAATCCCAAGGTGCCTAACACAAGAGGTAGTGTACCTTCTTAGCCTTTCTTCTCTTGCCATCTGTGTGGCATATACTAGAATAAAATAAAATGAAGAAATTAAATTTTATGCGTTAAAATTGTGCAAACATAATAGATAGATAATAGATAATATATGACAAAATTATAGCAGCACACCGTCAGTGCCAATCACATGCAAACAATGATGTTCTTAGATGATGTTAACAATTGTTTTGTTTTTTTTGAGAGACATTAAAACTAAGGTTTTTTCAAAAAAACTCAGATGAAAAAAGTTTTTTTTGTTTTTTAAAAACTGCTTATCTTATAATAAGGTTCTTAGTGTATGTATTGGCCAATAAATGCCTGCCTATCAAGCTGCAAGGTGACCTTAAATCTGATGGCTCCCTGGTTACTCTAAAAACCTCTCTTGTACCCTTGGGGTCTCCATTACAATGGGCGATAGCAGGATACACAGCACATCAGATGGCCCCCATGGCTTGATAGGGAGGAAGGGGTGCAAATTCCAGTCATGGAGCCAGTCAACTCCACACACATTAAATTTGGCCTGTGCCGAAAGGTTAAATGATGGGCTGTCTGTTTATTTTCCTTCAATTAATATGTGTGGAGTTGACTGTCTCCGTGTCTGGATTTGCCCTCCATCCTCCCTAAGTTAAAAAAAACAAAACACTTATTAACACCATCTAAGAACATCATTGTTTGCATGTGATTTGCACTGACAGTGTGCTGGTATAATTTTGTCATATGTACTCCAGTTATATAGATTTGCACCTGTGCCGATAGGTTAAAAGAAGTGGTGTCTGTTTTTTTTCCTTCATTTAATAGATAATATAGATATATGATAGATAGCTAGAGTGTACAGTTTTGTACTAACCCAATAAATAAATAAATTTCAAAAAAAGTGGCGCCCCTCTGGTATGAATGCCACAAATAGTAGTTCATGTACATCGATTGTAATACCATGTCTGGGGAGAATTAAAGCACTATTTGCTGGAAACCCGAAGCATCCAACACAAGCCAAACTTCAACCAAGAAGCTAAAAAATGTCCTAAAGGGACAGGTCCCAGTTTCTGATTGGAGGGCGCAGTTAGGATAGTAGGGTAAAGATAGACAAGAAGAGAGGTTCAGTCAGAAGGAGGCCAGGAGGCCACTCTGATGGTCCAGCTGTAGTCCAGGGTTCCAGGCCCCAGGTTGCGGAGTTTCCATGGCTCAGTAAGAGAAACTGGAGGCTGCTGGGTTTCATTTCCAGGAGCCACACACCACAGTAACATAGAGGATCAGAGATCTGCGTCAAAGAGAGTGAAGTTAACCACAGGGTCCGTGTTGCCTGACTGGCTGGAGGTACCTACAGCTAAAGAAGGGAGAACAGGAGAACTTGGAAGCACCCAGAAACTTTAACCAAAGAAATTAAGCAGGAAGGCCACTGTACCTTACCCAGCAGAGAGGACTTCAGTTCTTCCATGGCTGGCTGGACCATGAGCTTGGTGGTCCTTGTACCCTGGATCTGTGCAACATCTACAGTAAAGGTAATTAACTTAGGCTGGCTTCACATTAGCGTTTGTGTCTGCATGCTGATGGCATGCAGACACAAACGCTGTCAGAAGCAGTGTCCTATGATGTGTCCGCAGCGGATAATGTCCGCCTGCGGACACATCACTATGGAGCCCGGCAGCCAATCGGCGCTGGCCGGGGCGGAGATCAGCGCCGGAGATCTCCGCCCCCCGGCCGCCGGTAAGCTCCGGGACTGTCGGCGGAGAGAACAGCTGATCTGACAGCTGTTTGAATCTTCCCGCGCCGACACTGTGAGGAGATGTCGGCGCGGGAAGATTCAAACAGCTGTCAGATCAGCTTTTCTCCCCGCCGACATCGCTAGGAGATTACAGGCGGCGGGGAGAAGGAGGACAGCAGAGGGTCAGCTGATCTCCCGGTGGCCGTCGGTGAGCTCCTGTGACATCACCGGCGGCCACCGGGAGATTTTTCAATGGGTCCGCAGCGTTCTCCCGCGCTGTCAAGCGCTGAACACTGCGGACCCATTGACGGCAATGCATTTTTTGTGCGCTTGGGGACGCTTGCTGATCTTCCAAGATCCCCAAACGCACAAAAAAATGCTGCAAGCTGCGTCCCGGGTGCGGATGCTGGACACCGAAAGGAGCAGATATCGTCCGCATCCGCACCCGAACGCAGCAAACGCAGGCACTATGCGTTCCTATGTTAAACATAGGAACCGCAGTGCGCATTCGTTTGAATGCTTATGGGAACGCAGCATACGCTGCGTTCCCATACGCAAATGTGAAGGCAGCCTTAGAGACTGTCTTTTGTGTCTCCTTTCCTTCTGCACCATCACACATGTACTCCCATCCTACTCATCCCTCATTAGCCAGCCCTGGTTGTAGAGGGTTAAACATCACACTGTCATTCCACCTATCTCCTGAGGATAACCTGCAGTGCCATCCACCTACTGGCTGGAAACTCCAACTGGCATCATAAACTTATTATTTTCCTTTTTTTTTATTTTTCCCCATTTTTACTCCCCCTTTTTCAATGTTAGCCAGGGCCACAGCACTGGACACAAAGACCCTGATCTTGACCACTAGCCCAGTTGCTGAGTACTTCAACTCTTTGTGCTCTACAAAAACAACATGGGTTGCCCCCATTTTTGATAACTAGCAAAGGTAAAGCAGACAGCTGTGAGCTCATATTATTAGGCTGGGAAGGTCCAATCTGCAGCCACTCTAGCATCACAACATTCTCGCATTCTGGTGCTTTGCCTTGGTTCTTCCTGATTGCTCCTCTGCTTTGGCAATTGGGGTAATAGTTTTTGAGGTTGATTCAGCTGTGAGTCTCCTAAAACACAGCTGCCGACGAGTCATTGTGTTAGCAATAGAGAGTTGCCTATCAGACAACTCCATTATAAACCCAGTAATAAAAAATAAAGACACACACACTCACACACACAAAAATACTTTATTGAAATAAACACTCCATGAAACTTTCCCTTGTTCCCCACTTTATTAAAAAAAAAGAAAAACATTCCACACAGAGCCGTTATAGGCAAAGGATTCAGCCATAGTCCATAAAGTCCATCATAGTCCACAAATGGACACAAAAAGATATAAAGCTGCATACTAGAACATGTAGAATTAAATAATAGAGACTATGGTCATACATTACTGCAATAGAAACATTAAGAGAAAAAAAAAAAAATACACTTAGCTTATTGTAACATAGCATTACTTCCGTAGGGGTATTTGAATATATCGGGACCCTAACATGAAATGCATTCTATAGACTTCTATTGGACTTTTTCATCCATGCAACTAGTAAAAAACGATCATGTCTTCGTGTGGTTCTCATGAACACATAGTCCATGTGAGAATGTAAGAAGATGGACTTGTGGTGCATGTTTCCCCTTAAAGACACCAATATTGTTATTGTAAGGTATAATATGAAATGTCTGTAAAGCGTATTATGTAATGCATTATTGTAATGGTATGTTAAAGGGAACCTGTCAGCTCATTTATGCCCCCCCAGGTATCACTGTCTGTGACTCACCGTTGCCGGATGCTCACGTCTCAGGCGATGCAGCACCTGTCACGGTTCCGCGCCTGAGGCTGTGGGGCCCGGTGGTCAGATCAAAAGGGGATGAACGGATGGGAATAATTCTTATTTGTCGTGACGCCACCTGTGGGATTCCGGTGACTGCATCGGCGCTGCTTGGGCCTTCGGGGGATGTGCAACAGCTAGATGGGATGCTCCCCACAGGATGAGTGGGAGTCCCCAGGGTCAGGAGCTGCACGGGATGGAATACGGCAGCTCAGGTAGTTGCTGTACAGAGTTAATAACAGTTTGAAGAAAGGCACGGACACCAGGTTCCTCTGTAACGGGTCTTTACTGTAACCGTCAGTATGGTACAGGGTATACAGTCTTGGGTAGCGGACCGGGTGGTCCCAGCAATGACTGGTGTTAGTCCAGAGCTCCAAGGTGTTCCTCTTTCGTCTAACTTTCCTATCTCGTTGGCCGGTGTTGCCATAGTGTACCAGGTCAGGGTACTAGGGAGACTTCTAATGGAATCCTTAACTGTGTGTCAACTGCTGTAAGGTCCTGTGTCCCAGTGGTGAGTCCCTGCTGGCAAGACAACCTGGTTGCGGCTGTAGTGAGGTGCTTCTCAGAAGCGTCTCCTTCACTCCGGTTTGTGGAATGGCGGTGAACATCCGTTTGCCTCGGAACCGGTGATCCGGTGGTTTTGGGCACGGGTATGGATGAACCCGTTAGATGGGTGCCCGTGTTGCGGTCTGGGTCACCGCTTAATGGTGCCAGCCGGTAAATGGTTTTCAGGGCTGCACGGCACTGTGCAGGGCCCTGCTGCTCCTTCTCCTACGCTACTCCAAGTTCTTCTCTTCAGTTACCAACTTCCCCCACACACACTACTCCTTTCACTCCTCCCACCAGGACCTGATTGGCCCTCTAACTCTAGTGTGTTGTGCGGTGTATGGAGCTCTGTGTTTAACCACGTCATCACCGAGACAGAAGATATTACATCTTCAGTCAGGGATGCAATACCTTCCTGTGACGCACTCGTTGCGGGGCGCCACATCTGTCCTTGCAGCTTCAAAGTACTATTCTAACCATCCCTGTCTGAGCTAATAGTGTAATGTTAAAGGTGAAAAAAAGTATTTATACACTTATATTTTCTTATATTAATGAAGCACCTTGGAGGATGTAGTCACGCTGGCAGGTTTATAGTTAACTCACTGAGAACTTCTCTGTATAAAGGACCTGTGTGATGTATTAATCAAATGACCATTGTGGGTGGTGCTAAGAAAGTAAAATCATTATGGGCTATGAAGACTTAACTCTGCCTATTATAGTAACATGATCGCGACATCACACAGGCCATACAGCATCTTATAAAATTTGGCTGAAATGTTAACTATTAACCTGCCAGAGTGACTCCAAAGTGTAGTCACTGCCTCAGAAAATGTAAGTGTATAAATGCCTTTTTTTTCATCTTTAACATTACACTATGAGCTTAGACATGGATGCTTAGAATAGTACTGTGAAGCTGCAGGTACAGACAGTGGTAGCTGTGGGGACACAAATGACCTGACAGGTTCACTTTACCTGTAATGTGAATTGTATTGAATAGATGTTTGCCAAATAGAAGGCCAAGAGACAGTTATGTTTTGGGACTAGCCCATGGGGACAGGCGCTAGTGCATAGGGACAGTTATAGTTCAGTAAAACTACGTTTATAAAGAACTTGTGGTCTTCGTTGATGAATTGTATAACATCTGGTCCTGGCCAGCCGAGGTCAACAGTATCATGTGGCCTGCAAGGGAGAATTTGCCACCACACAAGTCCACACACTCCATCTTTCATGAGGTGTGGTGGGGTGCATCAGATGACTACCTTGCCTATGACTAAAGCCCTGTGCCACACTACAAAAACACGGACATGTAAAGATCAACAAAGGTAATAATGGGTATGTGGGGTATCCATGAAAAAGACGGATATCACACATACCGGAAATACTGACATGTGAAGGAGTCCTCCTTAAAGGAAGTGTGTCAACTTTGAAATTAATATCAAAATAAACATATTGGAGGAGGAGCCCTAGCTTTAGGTAAAAAATCGTTTAGAAAATTTTAGCCAAAACATTCTTTTTAATCATATTTTCAATCTTTTAATGATTTCACTTAGCTAACTTTTAACATTCTCCCCTGCTGCACTGAATGATAGTGCTGAGCTAGGCAAGGGTCACACCTGCTTTTTTTTCAAAATCCTGATCCGGTTTTGAGCTTTCGAAAAGCTCAAAACCGGAGCAGGAACCGCTCCCCATAGGAGCCCATTATGGTAAAAGGATTGCTCTACAAGCAAAAAATCATGCAGGCTGCAGTTTTTGGAGCGGTTCTCTGACCCGCAATGTGGTAACCGCATTGCTTAGGATGTGTAATCTTGAGGAATGCGGTTACCGTACAGTTTGTTCATCCCTGCTGCCGCAGGGATAAACAAAGTGTTAACTGTATAATAAAAGATTAAATATTAATAATAGTTGAGGGCAACATGTCTCTAGGGGGTGCCCACCCCCCTAGAGACATGCTGCCCACTCCTGTGGGCATGTCATGGGTTAATACATCATTTACAGCAAGCTGGCTATTGTCGGCTCTGTAGAATTTTCTCAATGAAGCCGCGGCTCCCCTGTCAGCTGCGCACATACTATACGTAATGTACGTATGGTATGTGCTGCTGTCCAGGGTCCTGTAGGCATTTACATTAGATCTATGGGCAGCGAACCACCGTAGACCTAATGTAAATGCCTTCAGGACCTCGGACAGTGGCACATGCTATACATACATTACGTATAGTATGTGCGCAGCTGACAGGGGAGCCGTGGCTTCATTGATAAAATTCTACACAAGCCGACAATAGCCGGCTTACTGTAAATGATGTATTAACCCATGACATGCCCACAGGAGTGGGCAGCATGTCTCTAGGGGGGGTGGGCACCCCTTAGAGACATGTTGCCCACAACTATTATTAATATTTCATCTTTTATTATACAGTTAACACTTTGTTCATCCCTGCCGCAGCAGGGATGAACAAACTGTATGGTAACCGCATTGCTCCGGATTACACATCCGGAGCAATCTGGGTACCGGATTGCGGCTTCATCCACACATTTTTCATTAAAAATGTGTGTGAAGCCAATTGCGTTCACCACATCCGGATCTGGATGCGGTGAACACAATTGGCTTTAAATGTGTGACCCTAGCCCTACTCAGTGAAGCTGTTATACACCAAACTGTGTGGCCCTGCGCTTGCATATAAATGTAAACAAAATATGTTTTCTTTAAAACTACCTAGCAGATTCTTAAACTACAACTATGGTTTGTTTTGTTCCTAATAGAACCTGTACTTTGATATTGCTGGAAGAGCTGACAGGCTACCTTTAAAATGACATAATTGCTTCGTAAACTTCCCTACAAATCATCTTTTGCTAAGCATAACAACGTTCTGCTATGCGGAAACTTTGTGCTGAACATCAAGCTTTATTCTCCTGCATGACATACTAGGAATTAAATTGTTAAAACAGGGAAGCCTTTGTAGCAATTACATTGATCTATGGGATTTAACCACGCTTTTTGTGTCTTGTTGTTAGTCACTTAAAGGTGAAGAGGTGGATACTTAGGATTCTTAATTTGGATATTTAGTGCAAAGGGGAGTAAAGGGTTAAGTATTGCTGGGAAATGAAAAGGGTGGGCAGTTGGAAATCCCAGCTACATTGGCAGCAGACAGGCCTTTGTCCTGGAACTGGCGCCTGACGCCTGCCTGACTGGCAAAATACCTCCCCTCACTAGGGGACAAAAGAGCAGAGAGAACCAGCATGCTGCTGCTCCCAATTAGGAGGCTTCCCTTCAGGTCTCCTCTGACTTTCTATATAGCAGCTCCCATCGCACTAGTCTTGTTTAATCATACAGCCATTGTCACAGTCTGTTATCTCCAGCTGAACATTGTAGACCACCTGATTTCATACTTTACAAAAAAAAACTGCATTGCATTGTCCTAACCAATCAATGTGTGATCAATAGACAAGTGGTCTGTGTGAAAAGTGGAAACAGATTCAAGCTAATTGAAGCAAAATGACATTGTTGGTTTCATTCTTCTAGCGGAATAATAAATTGTGAGAATTTGGCAATCAACCGAGTTATTTGTATATACGCAATAAATGTAGACAGGATCTTTTAAAATAGTTTAGATAATGCATTAGAATAGTTTTGTTAAGGCGCGAACTTCAGCTTTCCTAAGGGTGAATTGTAAAAGTGATTTAGTTCTTCTACCACAGATTAAAAAGTTTTCTGCCATACTTGAAGTGTGTAATTACCAATTAGCTTTGTTATTGTGAAAAATATAGAAAATATGAAGTAATTAACTTGTTCGCTATTATAATTGGACCAGAATGTACCATTTTAACCCCTTCACTCCCCAGCCTGTTTTCACCCTAATGACCAGACCAGTTTTTTTTTTATTAATTCTGACCAATGTCGCATTAGGAGCTAATAACTCTAAAATGCTTCAACAGATCTGAGGGCCACTTTACACACACCAACTTATCTGTCCAACTTCTGACCAACTTACTGGTTGCAGTGAAATCATGGACACATTGCTCCATTTTGTGGCTGTGTACAAATGTAACAATGTGTCCATGATTTCACTGCAACCAGTAAGTTGTTCAGAAGTTGGACAGATAGGTTGGTGTGTGTAAAGTGGCCCTGAGTGATTCCAATATTGTTTTATTGTAACATATTGGACTTTGTTAGTCCTAAATTTATCAGAATATTTTATGAGTTTATTTGTCAAAATAATCATAAATTTTGCAAAAGTTTAGAAAATTTGGCAATTTTCAAACTTTGAGTATTTATACCCTTAAAGGAAATCTGTCAGCTCAATTTAGACCACTATCCTATCACTACCTGTCCGTGCACATTGCTAGCAGATCCCTAACCATCCCTGTCTGAACTAAAACTACACTATAAAGCTTTAGAAAATTGATTTAATAACTTACATATTCCTATGTTAATGAGGGCAGCAGGCCATGGCGTTGACTGAGATAGGTGGTCTCTGGGTCTCCATTCTTCCCCGCTTGCAGGCTCTTATCACTCCCCGTTGGGCTTCATCATTCCTTCTCTTCTCGGTCCCTATGTTGAAATTCCTGCGTCCTCCTCATAGTATGATGCGGAGCCGGACGTCAGTTCCGGTCCAGGGCATTGTGGGGGCTTATCAAGTGTGCGGACTAGCTTCAATATGTACACTGTGCATGCGCCGGAGCCGGACTGTACAGCACATACACCTGCACACTGCGCAGGACCGGAACTAATGTTCCGGTTCCGCGTCATACTATGAGGAAGAAGGAATTTCAAAACAGGGGGTGAGAAGAGTAGGAATGATGACACCCAGCGGGGAGTGAGGGAGGGGGGGGAAATGGAGACCCAGAGACTGACCATCTTAGTCTACGGACGTGGACTTTAGCCCGCATTATCATAGGAATATGTAAGTTATTAAGTCGTTTTAATAAAGCTTTATAGTACAGCTTTAGCTCAGAGAGGAATGGTTAGGGATGAGCTAGCAATGCGCAGGGACAGGTAGTGGTAGGATAGGGGACAAAAATGAGCTGACAGATTCCCTTTAAACCAGAAGTTATATTACAAAAAATAAGTAATAAATAACATTTCCCACATGTCTACTTTACATCAGCACAATATTTTAAACAATTTTTTTTTTGTTTGAAGGATTGAAAGTTTATTAGCTATTTCCCACAAAAATGACAAAATCATTTCTTTAAGGGTCCATAGCATATTTTAAGTGAATTTGAGGGGCCTATTTGTTCAGAAAATAATGTGGCACGATTCTAAAAGCTTCACCCTAAAAGCTACTGAAAACCACATTCAAGAAGTTTATTAACGCTTTAGGTGCTTCACAAGAACTAAAGCAATGTGGAAGAAAAACACTAAAATTTTACTCTAGCCTGAAATATTGCATTTTCACAAGGGCATGAGGAGAAATTGCACCATACAATTTGCTGAACAATTTCTCCTGAGTACGGTGATACACCACATGTGGAGGACATCCATTGTTTTGGCGCATGTCAGGGCTCGGAAGGGAAGGAGTGCCATTTGACGTTTTGAACAGAAAATTTTCTGGAATCATTAGCAGACACAGGGGTGGGGCTTTGATCATATGGGGTGGGGTTATAGAGAAGGGGTGGGGTTTAGTACATCTTATTTTCAGGGGATGTTTTATTTTTCCATCCCCTTGCAGCCCCTAATATGGTATCCCCATCATCCCCTTGCAACCCATAATATCTCCATCATCCCCTTGCAGCCCACAATATCCCCTTACAGCCCCTATCATCCCCTTGCAACCTTTAATATCCCCATAATCCCTATGCAGGGCACAATATCCCCATCATCCCCTTGCAGCCCCCATCATCCCCTGGCATCTCTCAATATCCCCATCATCCCCTTGCAGCAGCCCATATTATCCCCATCATCCCCTTGCAGAAGCCCATATTATCCCCATCATCCCCTTGCAGCAGCCCATATTATCCCCGTCATTCCCTTGCACCAGCTCATATTATCCCCATCATTCCCTTGCAGCCCCCATCGACCCAGACGCAAACTGACACACAGAGACAGACAGCCACACACACAGACACACATACAGCCACACACACAGACATACACACTGACACACACATTGACACACACCCAGACACACAGACACACACTCAGACACATACACAGACACACAGCCTCACACACACACACTGACACACAGACAAACACATACACACACACACACAACCACACACACAGACACACAGCTACACACACAGACACAAACACAGATACAAAGCCACATACACAGCCACAGAAGGGCACACACACACAGAGAGACACAGTGACACACACAGTCACACATACAGACACACACGCACAGACATACACTTTGCTCACCGCCCACCGCTGCAGTTGGCACCTCTCTGCTCTCTTCCTCAGCTGCGTAGTTGTATGGGTGGAGCTGTTGGCCAATAATAGCGCAGCAGCCACTAGCCAATCAGGGCCTGTCTGCTGCACTGTAATTGGCCACCTATGCACACAGCTGGGGCAGACATCAGCTCAGAGCGGCGTAATGTTGTAGGTGCGGGTCACGATGGGTGGGGACGTCACTGCGGCAGGGAATCGGGCAGCATCCACCAATGTGAACCGCTGCAGAGCACACTTTCTGTGTAGTGCTGGCCTGTGGCGGTGTGAATCGGCACAGAGACCACTACGGCCCGATCCTGGTCCGCGGACTGGTGGTTAGGGATCCCTGGCCTAAACAGTGGAAACTCCCCACAAGTGATACCATTTTGGAAACTAGACCCCCCCAAGGATTTTTTCTAAATGTGTCATGAGACCTTTGAACCCACAGGTAATGATTAGTGATGAGCGAGCACTAAAATGCTCGGGTGCTCGGTGCTCTGGCCGAGCATCTTAAGATACTCGTGTACTCGGCCGAGCACCGAGCCCAATGTAAGTCAATGAGTGACAGGCTCCGCCCACAGACTTCCGGTTATAAAACGAGTATTGCTGGGAAAGGGCGGGAGGGGGGGCTTTTTGAAATCGCTGCAACATACAACACCTTGCTGTGGCCCCCAGAGGGATCCTAACAATGAATCTGCTCTCTGTGAGGTGCCAGCTCACTGTGTGCACTGAAGGAAGCTGTGTACGTGTGTCAGATCGCTTATTATTACCGAGCAGTCCGAGCATCTCGGCGGTACTCGGTGCTCGCCGAGCATCCCGAGTACCGGGATACTCGTGCGAGTACCGAGCAGCGCAGAGCATACTCGCTCATCACTAGTAATGATAGTTGAACCCGCTGATGTTTGAGTTCAATGAACCTAGTCGGACTTGACCCAAACTTGAGTCCACACCCCGATTTCAGACTTTAAAGTTATGAAAGGGAGGCTGGGAAGGCTGTAAAAGGGAAAAAAAACAACTGCGATTATACATCATCCTTACCGGGTTCACACACATGAGGTTTTGCTGCAGAAGAAACACAGAAAAAATTTAGGAGGTGTATCTATGTTTCTCCAAACTCCCAATTTCTTGGCAGGGAAAACTTGCATCTTCTGCTGCGGGTTTCCCACATTTTTTAATGCTTTTTTTGCGCGTTTTTGCTGTGTTTTTTTGTATTACTGCGTTATGGCCATAGAACCATGGCAAAGATGCAGAAAAAAATTGCCATGCTTATTCTTTCAAAAGTGCAGCAAAACCTGTGATGTTTACACTTTCTGCAGAGAACGAAATTCAATGTGCGTGGACAGCTTTTCCCCTAAATCATATAGGTTCCTGGAAACCAAAAACGCAGGATTAGATTTGCATAGTTTAAAATAAAACCACTGCAAACGCCAACCCAAGAAATGCAGCAAAAATGCAGTAAAACAGATTGTGTGAACACCTCTTTGGTCACCAATTAACTTCCTGGTTATTCACTAAAGTAACCTGGAAACAGCCCATACATTCTAGCATCCACCTGCACAGTAGATGCTAGAATGTATGGGCTGTTTCCAGGTTACTGCACTGGCCCGAATAGCCAATCACAGAATCCCACTCTATGTGACAGCATCTGTGATTGACTGTTGTGCCCCTCACCAATGTGCATCTGAGATTGGTTGCCATAGCCAACAAAGCTGACGTCATATTAGTGTAGAAATAAATAATTAAAAAAAAATGCAATGGAGCTTTGCTGTATTTTTGATTCTCAGCACAGATAAAGTGGACAGCTATGGGTTGCCATTCTAAGCTGCCTGGCTTTACCTTGGCTGGCAGTAAAAATACAGGGAAGTCCATTGTTTTTTTTATTTTTTAAATAAATAACTAAACAAAAAGTGTGAAAAAAAGTGTGCGCTTCACCCTATTTTTGATTGCCAGACAAGATAAAACCCAGGCAGCTGGGGGTTGGTATTCTCAGCATGGTGAAGCCCAAAGTTATTGGCCCCCCATGCTAAAGAATAACAGCCCACTGCCACCCCAGCAATTGGCACATTTATTAGAAACGCCAATTCCTGATGCTTTACCCAGCTCTTCCTGGTACCCTGATGTGGTGGCATCGGGGTGATACAAGAGGTTAATGACAGCTTAGTATTGACTGCTTGTCATTAAGCCCAAATTGATAATGTCAGGCCTCTATGAGACCTGCCAATTTATCAATCCTGTAAGGAAATGGTTAAAACACACAAAACACAGAGAAAATCCTTTAATTGAAACTAGCTGTACTACCCGGCTACGTCCGGGTTAATAAATAACTGATGTTAGTTATAAGAAAATAGAATTTGAATATGTCATATGAATGACCTGTAGGAAAACAGAAGCTGAGCTGTGATTGGTTGCTATAGGCAGCCTGATAAATCTCCAGCGAACAGTAAATCCTCCCCCCGGCCGGGCAGTATATGTTACCTCACACATACAGATAATAGACAGCTCATGTGACTGACATCTGCCTTACTTCCCTATGTAATAGCTCACAGGTGGCGGGATACGCAAGGACTGCACGGAACCACTGAGTGTTAAACAAATTCACTTTTAATACAACTGGGGGAAAAGGTGCGGGAAAGAAGTGGAAGGAGCCGGAAGGTGTGCAATAGTAAATACATTACTATTGTGACTAGTTTGCCGGGAATGCAAGGTCTCTGAATGTCTTTATATAACGAATGCAAAGTCCTTATTGAGCCAAACGCAGAGTCCTTGTTTTATTTCTATTACTTGTATATCAAAATGCAGAGTCTTTTTCTATCTGTCCCTAACTAAAACAGTGCGCGCACTTTACTACGGGTTTTACTGCGAGGTACCTCGTTGCCGTTGGGACCCGTAATTCGCTGGCAGGAGCCTCTCGAGTTCAGTCCTTGTCCTGGATCTGTGCCTTGTTCGTGCTGTCTGGCTCCTCACTCTACATCCAGTTTCTTTAGGTCTGTGTCTTGGAAAACGCCGAGCCCCAACCTCAGGTACTTAGACCGAATCCAGCTGGGCGAGCTGCGGCCTCTTTCTTCCAGCACACCCGAGCACACACCTCTCTCCAACACACGTGGACGTCGTCCCCTCTCTCCTTCTGGAGACCCCACCCATCCACCTCCTGGACTGTTCCATGTCACTCTCAGCAGCAGGAGTTTTGTCTCTGCTATCCTTTCTTTTGGCAGCAGGTGGCAGTATAACACAAGGAAGAGTCCACAAAACAGTCCTTTAACCATATATATAAATGTTAACAGGTCTTACACCTATATGGCACATGTGTTGCACATTGGCTGTTTTTAATCAGATGTTTATTTTTGGAAATTAAAGATAGCACACGTATGAGGGGAATTGTGTGAGGCGATTTGTGCATGTCTGTGACTGTCTGTGTGGTGTGTGTGCCCTTGGGGTGTGTGTGTGTCCCTGTGGGGTGAGTGCATGTGTTCCTATAGGGTGTGAGTGTATGTGTGTCCCTGTGGGGGGGTCTGTGTGGTGTGTGTGCCCTTGGGGTGTGTGTGTCCCTGTGGGGTGAGTGCATGTGCCACTATAGGGTGTGTGTGTGTGTGTCCCTGTGGGGGGTCTGTGTGGTGTGTGTGTGTCTCTGTGTTGTGTGTGTCTCTTTGTGGTGTGTGTGTCCCTGTGGGGGGGTGTCTGTGTGGTGTGTATCTCTGTGTTGTGTGTGTCTCTTTGTGGTGTGTGTGTGTGTTTGGGTGCGTGGTGAGTATCCAATGTTGGGGCTGCACCTCAGCGTGTATACATGTCTCCGTGCGTGGTGAATATCCTATGTTGGGGCCCCACCTTAGCGACTCTATGCTGGTATATGCTGTTAGTCTTTGGCGCTGTCATTAAGCCCCTCTCATTCACAACTGTCAACTAGTAACTGTCACTTTTTCCCCATTATATAAATAGGGGCAAAATTGTTTGGTGAACTGGAACGCGCAGGATTAAAATTTCGCCTCACAGCATAGCTTATGACGCTCTCGGGGTCCAGACGTGTGTCTGTGCAAAATTTTGTGGCTGTAGTTGCAACGGTGTAGATGCCAATCCTGGACATACACACACACACATACACACATTCAGCTCTATATATTAGATAAAGCAGACAGACAATGCTCATTTGCCAGGGGGCACCCTTTGGAGTTGGATATGTATGGAAAAAGGGGCAGCCTACAGGGTCGGATTGGTATGGAAAAGGGGGCAGCCTGCAGGGTTGGATCTGTATTGAAAAGGAGGCAGCCTGCAGGGTTGGATCTGTATGTAAAAATGGGCAACCTGCGGGCTTGGATTGGTATGGAGAAGGGGGCAACCTGCGGGGTGGGATTAGTATGGAAAAGGGGGCAGCATAAGGGCACAATGTCCGGATGTGCTGCAGAAGAGCAGAGAAGATGAATATCTGCAGAGATGAGCTGCAGATGTGAAGTCATTATGGCACCAGGACTTTTGAGTTATTTAGATCTAAGGCTAGGGTCACACTTAAATACAGAATTTCGTTCACCGCATCCAGATCCGGATGCGGCGAACGCAAT
The DNA here is from genome assembly GCA_033576535.1 of Allobates femoralis. NCBI lineage: Eukaryota > Metazoa > Chordata > Amphibia > Anura > Aromobatidae > Allobates > Allobates femoralis. The sequence continues at coordinate 405,482,522 of JARQOC010000002.1, read as the reverse complement.
TGTCTTCTGACATTCAGCAATCCGGGAACTGGATTGCTGAAGCCGCAATCCGGTAACTGGATTGCTCAGGATGTGTAATCCTGAGTAATCCGGTTACCGGATAGTTTGCTCATCCCTGCTGCTGCAGGGATGAGCAAAGTGTTCTGTGGTTTGTAAAACTGTTAATTTGCCAAATAAATGTTCCTATAATGTCTCTAGGGGGTGCCCACTCCCCTAGAGACCTTACACCCACTCAGGTGGGCATATAATGCTATCATCACCTCTGTACAGCAGCTGCCTCCTGACAGCTGCGGTACAGTTTTATGAATGAAAGCGTCGGGCTCCTAAGAGCAGCGCGCATACTATTGCTGTTGCTATAGTATGTGCACCACTGTCTGAGGTCCTGAAGCCTTATACAGTAGATCTATGGGCAGCGCTGCCCATAGATCTTATTGTAAATGGCTTCAGGACCTCGGACAGCGGCGCACATACTATACCAATAGCAATAGTATGCGCGCTGCTCTTAGGAGCCCGGAGCTTTCATTCATAAAACTGTACAGCAGCTGACAGGAGGCAGCTGCTGTACGGAGGTGATGATAGCATTATATGCCCACTTGAGTGGGTGTAAGGTCTCTAGGGGAGTGGGCACCCCTAGAGACATTATAAGAACGTTTATTAAGCAAATTAACAGTTTAACAAAACACAGAACACTCTGCTTATCCCGGGATAAGCAAAGTATATGCGGGAACCGTATTGCTCAGGATTACACATCCTGAGCAATCCGGTTCCCGCATTGCAGATAACAGAACCGCTCCGAAAACTGCAGCCTGCATGATTTTTCATGCAGGATGCAGAGCCAGAGACGGAAACCGGATTGCTTGTGAAGCAATCCGGTTTTTAGCATAGGCTCCTATGAGGAGTGCTTCCTGATCTGGTTTTGAGCTTTTTGAAAGCTGAAAACCGGATCAGGTTTTCAAAAAAAAAAAAACTAATGTGTGACCCTAGCCTAAGGGTGGCTAAATACTGGTGGTGGCTATCTACTTTGGCAAAGTGCAGGTTTTAAATAAGGCTAGGGTCACACTTGCATTTGCAATCTAGTTACTGGATCCAGTTTTTCATCCTGAAAACCTGACCCATAGACTCCAATGTTAACAATTGTTTACCAAAGTGCAATCTGTCTACTGGATCCAGTTTTTGAGAAGTCAGATTTTAATAGGGTCTGCAACATTTTTTGGCCTTTTAGGCTAGGGTCATACTTAAAACTTGAATTGCGTTCACCGCATCCAGATCCGGATGCGGTGAACGCAATTGCAGTCCCACACATTTTTCAACAAAAATGTGTGGAGGGAGCCGCAATGCGGTAACCGGATTGCTCAGGATGTGTAATCCTGAGCAATCCAGTTACCGTACAGTTTGCTCATCCCTGCGGGGATGAGCAAACTGTTATCAGCGGTTTAAAATATTATATTTTATTAATAAATGAGGCAATAATATCTCTAGGGGGTGCCCACCCCCCATAAAGACATACCACCCACTCAGGTGGGCATATAATGATTTAATTCCTGATGTACAGTAGCTCCTGTCAGTTCCTGCATATTTTTATGAATGAAGCCGCTGGCTCCCCTGTGTACAGCGCTCATACTATACCTAATGTAGGTATAGTATGTGCGCTGTCTGAAGTCCAGCAGGTTTATACAGTAGATCAATAGGCTGCGCAGCCCATAGATCTACTGTATAAGCCTGCAGGACCCTGGACAGCGCACATACTATACATACATTAGGTATAGTACGAGCGATGCGCACAGAAGAGTCGGCGGCTTCATTCATAAAAAGGATGCTGTACTGTAAAATGCTTAGGAAAAGTGCCTATCATAGTGGTCCTGATGCTGCAGCCAGTGGCTTGTAATAGAAAGTATAGAAGAAAGCTGACAATTGCGTCTCAGGGGTTAACAGCTAAGTTAACAACTGACATGCCGTCCTGATTGGACAGCATGTCTCTAGGGGGGGTGGACACCCCCTAGAGACATGAAAGGCATAATTATTTTTAATATTAAAGCTTTTGTTAACAGTTAAACACTTTGCTTATCCCGGCGGGAGTCGGGATAAGCAAAGTATATATGGTTACCGCATTGCTCAGGATTACACATCCTGTGCAATCCGGTTACCGCATTGCGGGGCTTAGAACCGCTCCAAAAACTGCAGCCTGCATGAATTTTCACGCAGGCTGCAGAGCCGGAGGCGGTAACCGGATTGCTTGTAAAGCAATCCGGTTTTTATAATGGGCTCCTATGAGGAGTGTTTTCTGCTCCGGTTTTAAGCTTTTTAAAAGCTCAAAACTGGATTAGGTTTTAAAAAAAAAAACCTGAAATGTAACACTAGCCTTAGCAAAACCTGATCAGTTTTTTAACATGGGACCCTATGGGAACCTGATCCAGTACCTGATGGTACATATAGGTACCATCAGGTACCTGATCAGGTACCTGATCCTGTAAGAATGCCTCCAAACAGACAAGGGGAAAAACTGGATCCAGTAATGCATCCAGTTACTGGATGCATGCTCCCAAGCATGACCCTAGCCTAACTGCTGATCTATATCAAGCAGATTGTCAGTCATTTAATAGCTTATTTAGGCTAGGGTCACACTTAAAACATGAGTTGCGTTCACCGCATCCAGATTTGGATGCGGTGAACGCAATTGTCTTCAAACATTCAGCAATCCGGGAACTGGATTGCTGAAGCCGCAATCCGGTAACTGGATTGCTCAAGATGTGTAATCCTGAGCAATCCAGTTACCGGATAGTTTGCTCATCCCTGCTGCCGCAGGGATGAGCAAACTGTTCAGTGTTTAGTGAAAGTGTAAATTTAATAAATAAATGTTTGTTTAGTGTCTCTAGGGGGTGCCCAGTCCCCCTAGAGACCTTCCACCCACTCAGGTGGGCATATACTGCTGTAATCTGTTATGTACAGCAGCTGACTCCTGTCAGCTGTTGTACAGTTTTATGAATGAAAGTGCCGGGCTACTCAGAGCGGCGTGCATACTATTGCTATTGCTATAGCATGTGCGCCGCTGTCTGAGGTCCTGAAGTCTTATACAGTAGATATATGGGCAGCGCTGCCCATAGATCTTACTGTAAGTGGCTTCAGGACCTCAGACAGCGGCGCACACACTATACCAATAGCAATAGTATGCGCGCTGCTCTGAGGAGCCCGGCACTTTCATTCATAAAACTGTACAACAGCTGACAGGAGTCAGCTGCTGTACATAACAGATTACAGCAGTATATGCCCACCTGAGTGGGTGGAAGGTCTCTAGGGGGACTGGGCACCCCCTAGAGACATTAAACATTTATTAATTAAATAAATACTTTAACTAAACACAGAGCACTTTGCTTATCCCGGCAGAAGCCGGGATAAGCAAAGTATATGCGGGAACCGTATTACTCAGGATTACACATCCTGAGCAATCCGGTTCCCGCATTGCAGATTACAGAACCGCTCCGAAAACTGCAGCCTGCATGATTTTTCACGCAGGCTGCAGAGCCGGAGACGGAAACCGGATTGCTTGTGAAGCAATACGGTTTTTATCATTGGCTCCTATGAGGAGCGTTTCCTGATCCGGTTTTGAGCTTTTTAAAAGCTCAAAACCGGATCAGGTTTAAAAAAAAACCAAAACTGATGTGTGAACCTAGCCTTAGTCTGTGACTGCACTTTCATGTGCACAGCATGATCTTTAACATGATCTTCCTATTCACATAGAATAGCATTTTTTTTCCGCAGCATGTGTTCACAGAACAATGTGCTGCCAAGAAAGATAATATTTAAAGGGTGTCTGTCACCACCTAGGAAGCTAATTTAACTTCATAAGCATTTATTTAGGGAACATAGTCCATATAAAAACCATACCAGGAATATACAATGATGAAAAATATTTTTTATTTTATTTTTTGGCAAATGAAGGTGAATTTTAGAACTTTTGACGTGGCTTTTGCCTTGGGGTAACATTACACCTTTGTATTTGCATAATAAAGCTAGGTCACTGTCTTGATTGACAGTGCTCCATTGGTAAGGATGGAAGCACACTATCCTACTTACATGCGAGTCTTGGTTAAGACTGGAATCAGTGACCCTGAACAGTCTCTCCCCCTCTGGATGGGAGTGTGATGCTGCACAAAAACACAAGCAGCTGACACTCCAGTCCAGAGAGGGAGAGGACGTTCAGGGTCACTGTTCAGAGTTTCTTCCGAGAGATTAGCATGTAAGTAGGATAGTGTGTTTCCACCGTAAGAGCAAGAGCTGCCTAAATTGATGTATCAATGTGTGTGTGGCTGCAGTGTCAATGTGGCCGTGCACAGTGATGTTCTGATGCCTGGCTCCTGCCTGTCTTTGGATACTCAAGCAGCTTCAATGAAGAGGATGAGGGATGTTTAAGTGAACAGGCAGCGTGTGCACATCACATGGTGCTCTCCTCCATGCAGTCGCTCACTACACTGCCAGGTGCATCGAATGACAACCATGGGCAGGGTTAATGGACAGGTGAAGTGATGGCAGAAGACCACCCCGGTGCAGAGTGAATTACATTATACAAGGCGAGGTGCAAATAACAAAGGGTACATTTTTATTAACAAAATGTCCGCCATGATCACCACCTATCTGGAAATGTTTTCCCCCTCTCATATACTAATGTGCCACAAACAGGAAGTTGATATCACCAACCATTCCCATTTTATTTAGGTGCATCCATATTAATGGCCCACCCTGTATAATGCTACTCTACCTATATCCACACTGGCCTCTGCTAGATGGGCCACATGGCTGCCCACATGGGTGCATCCATATAAATGGTCCACCCTTTAGTTTCCTGTTATTTGGACGTCCCATGTGATATTGATCCTATAATAGTTGGAGTACAGTGCCATTGAGCGGCACAGCAAGATCATACAAAAACATGTTAAATTACTTTTTGCCACTGCATGCCCCTCTTTGAACCTGCTTTATCTACCCCATTCAGGAACCCAGTTATGAGTCATCCATAAATCACTCAAGAGACCTCTTAGAAAAGGGCAGCTCATGTGACAGGAGAGCACACATAGATATAGGGATCTTAGAATACATCGCTGCACCAATCTGCTAAGAATGAATGGCCCTAAAACAAGATATCTACTAAAAGTTAAAGTGTAAATGTCATTTAATTAAAGAGGACCTTTCACCCCCCTGGTGCATGGCAAGCTAAATGCATCACTGAATGCAGTATGTCTGCTGCATTCAGGGAAGGGCTCCCCCATGTCTCTAGCCCCCTGTGCACTGAGATATACACTTTATAAACCTTACATTTACTGAGTCAGGAGGGCATTCCTTATTCTGGAGTCAGCGCTGGCACGGAGGTTTTTCCCTGCCTCCAGACGCTGCGCGACACCTCCTGCTGCTTTGTTCCTCCATATTGTGTCCACGCCCCTCTTTGCCTGCGCCGACGTCTAACCTTCTGTTCTCATGCAGGCGCATAGCAAGGCCGTGACGTCAGCCGCCGACTCCCGTCCAGATGACAATACAGAGAGCTTGTATAGAGGAGTTTACATCCAGCTCAGTGCTATAATGTGATATACCTTGTCTCCTTGTGAGCTGCACGGTAGGCCATGCCCCCTCGCCATTATATCCTCACAGTGAAGACGGACATGTGAAGATGGCCCTGGCACAAAATGAGATTCACTCACAGTGCACTGAGGACACCTTGTGGAAGGATTATGAATGGTAACCACACAGAATTTTCTAATGAAGTATATTATGAAGTTTATTAAAATCACTTGCTTTACATTATTATTAAATAAAAGTTAAACAGCCATTACGCTGGTCCTAAGGCAAAGTAATGTTCATTCTAAACCCTATGTATTAAGTCCCATAATTTAATCTATTTTCTAATATACTTGCATTTAAAATTCCCTATCGTTTTCTAATTACACTATCTAATAATAATACTAATAATCTTTAATTATATAGCTGCACCAACATATTCCGCAGCGCTTCACAATTCAGAGGTCCTTATTCCAACAATCATGACAAAGTTATCAGAAAATACAATACAATACAAAAAACAATGCAATACAATAGCAAATACAATACAAAGCATAATACAATAATTAAAGCAAAATAATGACAGCCCTGCTCATAGGGTACAGTCACACCTGGAGACATCGCTGTCGATTTCGCAGGCAACGCACGGGAGCGCGCACATTTTTGGCACCCCACCAGCGTCGCCGTCGCGTGTTTACACGCGGCGATATCTCCAGCGACGCTGTGGCAATATTTCAGGCCGCATCGCTGTTGGGGTGTCTACAAACCCCAGCAGCAATCCTGTAACATGGGAGCCTATGGCTCTCATCGCCTGTAACATCGCCAATCGCGATTTTACACTAGGCGATGCTTACATATCACCTGAGAGTGGTTGCCTGGTTTCACAGCAGCGCTGTGAAACCAGGCAACCACTCTCAGACGATTTTTCAGAGCAAAAACGCCGCGTTACACGGGGCGACTTGCCGGCGATGTCGCCGCTGATAGGCTACGCCCCTGCATTGCCTGCAAAATCGCCGGCGATGTCTCCAGGTGTGACTGTACCCATAAGAGTTTACAATCTAACAATGAGGTGGGGGTGACATAAAGTACAGGTGCTTATTTACAATGATGATATAGTCAACTTGAGAAAACGGGGAACAGATAGGAGCAGCATAAGTGGCCACCAACCATTATTTGTGATGCATTTGAGAATGGTGGAGCAAATAGGCTATGTCTAAGTGACTTTGATTAGGGATCAAGATAGTCCGCCCTAAAAAGATGTGTTTTAGGGATCAACTGAAATTATGTAAGTTGTGGATATCTAATTTCTTGTGGTAGAGCATTCCAGAAAATTGGTGCAGCTCGGGAGAAGTCTTAGAGCCAGGAGTGGGAGGTTTGGATTAGTGCAGATGAGAGTCTAAAGTCACTTCCAGAGCAAAGAGAAAAGGTTGGGTGACAGACAGAGATGAGGGTAGAGAGATAGGGTGCTGCTGCACTGTGAAGAGCTTTGTGGGTGAGAGCAAGCAGTTTGAATTGAATCCTATAGTGTATGGTTGGCCAGTGTAATGACTGGCAAAGAGCGAAAGCATCTGAGTAACAGTTAGCTAGATAGGTGATCCTTGCTGCTTCATTAAGGATGGACTGGAGAGAGGAGAGTCTAGTACAGGGGAGGCCAATTAAAAGAGAATTACAATAGTCAAGGCGGAAGTGAATCAGGCCCACAGTGAGGGTTTTTGTGGTTTCCTAGGTGAGAAAGGGGCAAATTCTAGATATGTTCTTCAGGTGCAAGCGGCAAAAGCGGGCGAGAGATTGCATATATGGGGTGAAGGAAAGTTCAGAGTCAAACATAACACCCAGACAGTGAGCCTGCTGCCTAGTCATTATTGTGGTGCCGCACACTGAGAGAGAGATGTCAGATTTAGGGAGGTTAGTGGAGGGCGGGAACAGAAGAAGTTCAGTTTTGGAAAGGTTGAGTTTCAGATAGAGAGCAGACATGATATTGGAAACTACGGTTAGACAGTCATTGGTGTTCTTTATTAGAGCGGTAGTAAGGTCAGGGGAAGAAGTGTATAGTTGTGTGTCATCAGCATAAAGATGGTACTGAAAGTCAAATCTGCTGATGGTCTGTCCAATTGGGGCTGTGTAGAGAGATAAGAGAAGAGGTCCAAGGACTGAACTCTGAGGGACCCTAATAGTGAGAGGAAGAGGGGAGGAAGTGGAGCCAGAAAATAATACACTGAAAGAGCGGTCAGAAAGATAGGAAGAGAACCAGGAGAGAGCTGTGTCCTTGATGCCGATGGAGTGCAGCATGGAGAGTAGGAATTGGTGGTCAACAGTGTCAAAGGCTGCAGAGAGATCAAGAAGAATAAGCAGAGAGTAGATCAGGTGCTCCAGAAGTTTAGAGATGAAAAGGAGATTGGAGATCGGTCTGTAGTTGTTTATGCAGGATGGTTCGAGAGAAGTTTTCTTTAATAATGGAGTAATGAGAGAGTGTTTAAAGGAGGAGGGGAAGATGCCAGAAGAGAGGGAGAGATTGAAGATTTTGGTTAGGTGAGTGGTGACCACTGGAGAGAGAGACTGGAGTAGGTGTGAGGGGATGGGGTCAGCGGTGCATGTGGTGGGACGAGAGGAAGAGAGGAGCCCGGAGACTTCTTCATCTGTGACTGGTTCATATGTGGAGAGCGAGCCAGAGGACATGTGGGGAGAGGTAGTGGTAACATCGATTTGAATTTGGGAGTTGATTTCCTGCTGGATGTTTTCTATTTTCTTGAAATGTGTCAAAGAGTTTCTTTGGGTTTTTGGATAGTGAGGAGACCAGGGTAGTGAAGTAGGTCTGTTTGTCAAGGTGGAGGGCAGAGTTGTAAGTTCTCTGCATAAATTTATAGTGAATGAAGTTTTTTGGTGTGCGGGTTTTCCTCCATAGACATTCAGCACTCCTAGAGCATCGCTGGAGGTATCGAGTTTGTGATGTGAGACAGGGCTATTTAACTCTTTCTTTGGGGGCTCTGAGGGTGAGGGGCGCTACTTGGTTCAGGGTACTTCTGAGAGTGTCATTGTAGTGATTCACCACCACATCCGGAAAGGAGAAGGAGGAGATTTGGGACAGTGATGAGATGAGAGAGTCATGAGGTGAGTGTTTGAGGGTTAATGGCCTGTAGATTTCTGAATGTGTGATATTAAAAACTGAAAATAAAGCAGACAAGCGCACATAGGGTCTTATCCAAGTGTGAACGGGATGTTTTCGTGTAATTGCACTAACCTTATGTTGTTGTGAAAATCACAACAACTATTATGCAGAAAACCGGCTTGCAGCACTCCGCTCAATGGTAACGATTAAAGCAGTGGAAGAAAGGGAGGTTGTAAATGCGCTGCTGTTTATTCCATAGATCCAAAGATTCCAAGGAGTCGCAGGAACGTTAATGGCAACACCTTTTTTGTTCTTACGTGTTTCGTGGTACTACAGACCACTTCATCAGAGATCCTCAAAAAGGGACCTTTTTGAGGATCTCTGATGAAGTGGTCTGTAGTACCACGGAACGCGTAAGAACAATAAAGGTGTTGCCATTAACGTTCCTGCGACTCCTTGGAATCTTTGGATCTATTGAATAAACGGCAGCGCATTAACAACCTCCCTTTCTTCCACTGCTTTGAATGCGTGATAGGTAGGAGTGTGCTGGGGTGGGCGAAGATTTGTGAGCGTGAAGGATAGAATGTTGTGATCAGAGAGAGCGAGAGGCGACTTATCTGAGGAGGAAGTTGAACAGAGCCAGACAAAGATCAGATCAAGGGTGTTACCATCCTTGTGTGTCTCAGAGGTTGAGAGCTGTCAGAGGCCAAGAGAAGTGGTTAGAGATAGGAGCTGGGATGAAGATGGGGAGATGGGGCTGTTTATGGGGATGTTAAAGTCTCCCAGAATAAGGCTTGGTAATTCTGAGGACATGAAGTGTTGCAGCCACGCAGAGAAATGGTCGAGGAACTAGGTGGGTGACCCTGTGGGGTGGTATACCACTGCTACTCTGAGGGGTAGCGGGTGGAAGAGCCTAATGGTGTGGACCTCAAAAGAAGGGAATTAGAGTGATGGAACTGGGAGGATGACCTGGAAAGTACATTGTGGGAACAGGAGAAAGCCAACTCCACCACCATGTCTGTTCCCAGGTCTCAGGGAATGGGAGAAATGTTAGCCACCGTGAGAAATAACAGCAAGGGAAACCGTGTCTGAGTACTGGATCCAGGTTTCAGTGAGGTCAGCAGATTAAGAGAGTTAGTGAGAAAGTAGTTGTGGATGAAGGGAAGCTTGTTGCATACAGACCGTGGATTCTAGACAGCGCAATTAAAAGAGGGAGATGAAGGTGTGCAGGTAATGTTGATAAGGTTAGAATGGTTTCTATGTGTGGTGGGGGAGGGGATGAAGTTGGTGGAGGGTGGACCAGGATTTGGAGAGATATCACCTGACAGGAGCAGCAGTAAAAAGAGAAAGAGCAAATAGGTTTTGTAATTGTGACATTGTTTATGATATAGTACCCTGGAATATGATGGTCTGAGATTATTCAGTACTTTGAAGAGAGTATGGCAGCTAACTGCTTTTCTACTTTTTTCCCTACTTCCTTTTTTATGACGCTTCATTTGAAAATGCCAGTGCAATTACCGTATTTTTTGGATTATAAGACGCACTTTTGTTCCCCCAAATTTTGGGGGAAAGTGGGGGGTGCGTATTATAATCCAAATACGGCTCATTTAATATGCACTGCCGCTGTCCACCTCTCAGTGCTGAAGTTACACTGAGAGACGGACGGGGGTAGCAGTGCATATTAAATGAGCCTGCACTCACCCCTGCTCTCTCTGCACCATATGCTCCCCATGTCCTGCATACCGCCGCCCCACAGAATACACCCACCCCCTCAATATGCTGCCCCCCCTCCATTAAGAAGATGGCCCCTTGCCCTGCACTCCCCCCGTCATTAATATGCCCCCATGCTGGCCAACAGTAGATAAAATTTAAAAAAAGCCTCCTTGCTCACCCTCCGGCGCTAAGCTCACAGCATCACCGCTGTCTCCATGGTGCTCGACTTCTTCCGCTCATGTGATCAGGCATACAGTGATGACATCATCGCCCGATCACATGAGCGGAAGAAGCCGAGCACCATGGAGACCGGGAGTTGGCGGTGACGCTGTGAGCTTAGCGCCGGAGGGTGAGGAAAGAGGCTTTTCTTATTTTATCTGCTGCCGGCCAGCGTGGGGGCATATTAATGACTGGGGGAGTGCAGGGTGAGGAACCATCTTCTTAATGTGTCTCCCCACTCCCTCCCCCATCGCAGAGAAATCATATAAAGAGGACTCTGAAATAAAAAAGGAAAAAGCTCTGCTCGGTGAGTGCCGCATTTTTTTCTTATCTACTGCTATTTGCTGTCTAATAAGCGTGCACCCGGGCACATGAACCTGCTTCACTCGCACCCTTACATGCTTAAGTAGCACCGGTCCCTGCAGCGCAGCAGTGTCCAGTATTTATCTGCTATTTTTTATCTAGATAAATTACTTGGAGAGTTTAGTTTCCAAAATGGGGTCACTTGTGTGGTGCGGGGGGAATTCCACTGTTTAGGCACATCAAGATCTCCCTAAATGCAACATGGTCACAGCAATCAAACCCAGACAATTGCCATTCAAAAAGTCAAATGACGCTGCTTCACTTCCTATTTCTGCTGTGCACTCAAACAGTAATTTTCCACCACTGATGGGGTATCAGTGTACTTAGAAGAAATTGCAAAACAAACTGTTTTGTGAAATTTTTCCTGTTAGACTATGTGCCCACGCTGCAAATATATTGGGGGTTTTGTTGTGATTTCATTGCAAAATAGCAGTATTTTAAGATTATTTAATAAATTTAATATACATAAAGCACAGAATAACAATCTAAATCAGATAAATGAGAAAGAACACTTGCGTTTTTTTTTTTTAAAAACCTGATCCGATTTTGAGATTTTAAAAAGCTCAAAACCGGAGCAGGAAATGCTCCTCATAGGACCCAATTTTAAAAACCAATCAAACTTTACAAGTAATCCGGTTACCGGCTCCGGCTCTGCAGCCTGCGTGAAAAATCATGCAGGCTGCAGTTTTTGGAGCGGTTCTAAGCCCCGCAATGCGGTAACCGGATTGCTCAGGATGTGTAATCCTGAGCAATCCGGTTACCGTACAGTTTGCTCATACAGTTTGCTCGTACTTAATGTACGTATAGTATGTGCGCTGACTGAAGTCCTGCAGGCTTATACAGTAGATCTATGGCGCTGCGCAGCACCATAGATCTACTGAAAATGCCTGCAGGACCTAGGACAGTGCACATACTATATGTACATTAAGTATAGTATGCGTGCTGCTCACAGGGGAGCCGGCGGCTTCATTCATAAAAATGTACAGAGCTGACAGGAGCCAGCTACTGTACATCAGCAATTAAATCATTATATGCCCACCTGAGTGGGTGGTATGTCTCTCCAGACATTATGGCCACAGTTATTATTAAAATGTATTCTTTTTAAACACAACAGTTTGCTCACCCCTGTGGCAGCAGGGATGAGCAAACTGTACGGTAACCGAATTGCTCAGGATTACACATCCAGAGCAATCCGATTACCGCATTGCGTTTCCCTCCACACATTTTTCATAAAAAATGTGTAGGACGGCAATTGCGTTCACCGCATCCGGATCTGGATGCGGTGAACGCAATTCTACTTTAAAGTGTGACCCTAGCCTAAATTAGAGAACACTTTCAGCTATTGGTGTTCATCTGGCACCTGGTGCTAATTTCCTTAATTATCTTACAAACCCTATTTAACGGGCAGCCTAATTTTTTGGTTTGCACTCATTTTGCAAAAATGGTGTGCCTTTCCAAAGTGATTGAAAATCAGCAGGTTGTCCAGATGGAGGCCAAAGGGCTCACCATATCAGCCATAGCAACAGAAGTTGGTTGTTCCAAGTCTGTGATTTTTAGAATATTGCATCTCTACAACATAACACACTCTTTCAAACTCCCCAAGGAGGCTGCTCACCCTCCAAAGACAAATACAAGAGAGGACACGAAACTTTATGTTTGTTGACAGCCTGGGGAAAGACTGAACCCAAAGAGTGTAAAGAGTCAGTGAAAGGTGGTGGAGGAAGTGTCATGGTTTGGGGAATGCTTTCTGCTGCAGGGGTTGGACCTCTCATACAACTACATGGCAGAATAAATGCAAGTGTGTATCAGAACCTGCAAAAACATGTGGTTCCTTACTTTATTCAACACTCAATCAGCCAGCAATTTCCATGCAGGACAATGCCCCCTGTCAGACAGTAAAGAATAATTGGAAAGGGGAAGGGGATGTGCTTCACTGGACTCACATTCAGCCGTTGGTGCCTGGATGGGATGTCTGCAAATCCACTCAATAGTAGAAAATGTTGAAGAAACGGCACCGAACAAACATTCTCAATTTTAGCAATGATTTTATCATTGTTCCATGGAGATAAAAACATGAAGGCGTAGACTAAGGACTCTTGTCCAAAGTGCGTTCAGCGGTGGGGTTGCGTCCCCTCTACTTCATGTTTTTACCTCCATGGAACATTGATTAAAACATTGCTAAAATTGAAGATGTTTGTCCGGTGCCAGTTCTTCAACATTTTTCCACTTTCAGTCAGCGTTCACACACTGCGTAATTTTCGCATCTTTTCCCGCAAAAGCGCATCTGCGTTTGCCAGCAAAGTGAATGGAAATTTAATTTTGTCGTTCAGATGCAGTGCTTTTTTCAGCCGCATTTTTGTGGGAGAAAGTGTGTACGTAAAAAGAATGACCATGTCAATTCTTTGGGCAAATATACGTGCGCTTTTTACCATAGCGCCTTTTTAAGGAGCTGGAATACGCATTGTCGTTAAGACAATGCCAATTCCAACACCTATAATCGCGGGCACTGGGGGAAGTGATGTCACACGGGGGAGGAAGAATCCTGTGTTCCTCCCTTCGTGTGACATGTCGGGGCTGTAGTTTTGCGAAAGCGAAATAAAAGTTAATGAAAGGTAGTAAAAATAAAAATTAAAATACTTACCTCTCTACCGGCTGTCCCGGGTCCCGAGGGGAAGACGTCTGATCGCTGCAAGGACCTTAATCGTCTGATTGGCCGGTAGCGATCAGCTGATGTGTCACTTGTTTTCCTTTAGTTCACTTGAAAGTGAAAGTACACACATGTTCCACAGGCTTAGGTTTATTCGTACCCCCATGTGACGTCACTTCCCCCCTTCGCTCAGAGGAAAAATTCGGCAGTAAATAAACGCAGTGTGTGAAAGCATCACATTTTTTACCGGCGCTAAATAGCGCGCCACAAAACACAGGAAAAATGCCCGCGCAAAAAAGTGCCATCTACGCCACATTTGAATGTGAGGCCCCACTGGTCGGGACGCCACATAGGGGTACTACACTCACAAGAGAGTGTGTGGTATTCCTATGGCCAGAGGAGATGGGATGTCACATAAGAGACCCTCATTACACCCATCCACACACCTTAGTGCAGTCAGGAGGTGGGTGGACCCCTTGTCATGGAGACCCAGTCCTGGTGGGCGGAGCTAGGGGGGTTAGTGGAAGAGCAAGAAGACAGTTTGTCAGAAAAGCTGTGAGGAGCACAGTGGAGGATGTCTCAGGAGAGATCCTGACAGAGGGAGATCTTAGGGGCACCAGGGATTGTGGTACGACTACCGGCTGGAGGGATCTGGTCCCGGAACGGAGGACCGACTCCGAGAGCGGAGCGGGCGTTTATCCCCGAGCCGCCAAACTGGAGGGACATGAGCTTCTCATGGGAGTTGTGGCCGACAACAGGCATACAACCTAAAAGGTCCCGTAGAGGGTCCGGAGGTCCTGAAGGAAGGGAACCGTCCTGAAGAATCCGTGGGAGTCGGCTGAGGGCTCTGCGAGCCGGTGCGGTAAAGAGGAAGAAAGGGAGAGCGCAGTTAAGGACAGAGAAATGAAAGGCAGGCACAGCACCGAGCGTCCGAAGTGAGATGTCCCGGTTCCCTGGTGACTAACCAGGCCAGCAGTACTCGTGAACTGTAAAAACTGTAAGTTGCCAGTAAAACCCGTGCAGAGTTAAGACTGTGTGACGTGTCTCATTTGCCAGCGCCGGAGGAGCTGCATGGTTGCTCCCTCAGTACAGACTGTGTGCCAGTGCCTCGCCTGATAAGCCGCCTCCCTGTGTGAAACAAATTCCTATTTGTCACAACTGCCCCGGGGATCCCGCTCCAACTATGGGCAACTTTACCAGCCAGCTGCATCATCATCACCCTGGAGGTCTGCAATTAGCGCTGGTATCATTACCGGGAACCGTAGGTGGCATCACAAACTCTTTTTATTTTCCCATTTTTCAGCGACTGCCAGGGTCACGGGACCTGGCAACAGGCCACCCGTGACATCCCCAGTAAATCAACGCCCGGAACTGGGTAACCCACTAGCCCTGGGGTGGGTCATGAGCATAGCCTAAAACGATTAAAGCAGTTCCTTTAAACAGAAAACAATGAAACAATGAAATGGCGAGCCCCAAGTCCTGATCTAAACCCAATAGAAAACCTCAGGAAAATCATATGTTTGAATGGACCAAAATCACACCAGAGAGGTGTAAAAGACTAGTAATGTCCTGTGGCCACAGATGTGCTGAAGTCATTCAAAGCAAAGGTCTGTACACTTCCTATTGATTGGTGACTGTTGTAACCTTCATAAAATTTTAAATTTAATCTTTCACTGTGCTACAGAATTTGCTGTTCTCTAATTATGATCATTACGTTTTGCGTAAAATAAAAGTTTTAAGTTCGTAGACTTATTTTGGAAAACACTGATCTAGTGGCATGGTGTACCCCTTGCAGAAAAACCTTTAAATGTTGATCAATGTAGATTCAATTCTATCTAAAAATATCATCTTCTTTCAATCTCCCCATCCTGATCCCCTTCTTTTAGTAATGTCCCCATCCTGGTACCCTTCTTGTAGTAATGTCTCCATTCTGGTCCTCATCTTGTGTAATGTTCTCATCCTAGTCTTCTCCTTGTAGTATTCTCCCCATCCTGGTCCCCTTCTTTTAGTAATGTCCCCATCCTGGTACCCTTCTTGTAATAATGTCCCCATCCTGGTCCTCTTCTTGTAATAATTTCCTCATACTGGTCCCCATCCTATATTAATGCCCCCCATTCTAGTCCTCATCTTCTTTCAATCTCCCCATCCTGATCCCCTTCTTTTAGTAATGTCCCCATCCTGGTACCCTTCTTGTAGTAATGTCTCCATTCTGGTCCTCATCTTGTGTAATGTTCTCATCCTAGTCTTCTCCTTGTAGTAATCTCCCCATCCTGGTCCCCTTCTTGCAGTAATGTCCCCTTCCTGGTACCCTTCTTGTAATAATGTCCCCATCATCGTCCTCTTCTTGTAATAATTTCCTCATACTGGTCCCCATCCTATATTAATGCCCTCCATTCTAGTCCTCATCTTCTTTTAATGTCCCCATCCTGGTCCCCATCTTTTAGCAATGTCTCCATCCTGGTCCTCCTCTTGTAGTAGTGTCTCCATCCTGGTCCTCCTGTTGTAGTAATGTCCTCATGCGGGTCCCCATCTTGTAGTAATGTCCCCCATCCTGATCGCCTTCTTGTAGTAATGTCCACATACTGGTCTCCATCCTATATTAATGTCTCCCTTCCTGATCCTCATCTTGTGTAATGCTCTCATCCTAGTCTTCTCCTTGTAGTAATCTCCCCATCCTGGTTCCCTTATTGTAGTAATGTCCCCATCCTGGTCCTTTTCTTGTAATAATTTCCTCATACTGGCCCCCATCCTATATTATTGTCCCCCATTCTAGTCCTCATCTTCTTGTAATGTCCCCATCCTGGTCCCCATCTTGTAGTAATGTCTCCATCCTGGTCCTCCTTTTGTAGTAGTGTCTCCATCCTGGTCCTCCTCTTGTAGTAATGTCCCCATCCTGGTCCCATCTTGTAGTAATGTCCCCATTCTGGTCCCCTTATTGTAGTAAAGTCCCCTTCTTGTAATAATGTCCTCATACTGGTCCCCATCCTATATTAATGTTCCCCATTTTGGTCCTTATTTTCTTTTAATGTCCCCATCCTGGTCCCATCTTGTATTAATGTTCCGATCCCGTTCCTCATTTTACAGTAATATCACCATCTTGGGCCTCATCTTATAGTAATGTCCCCAGTCTGACTCTCATCTTGTAGTAATGTTGCCATCCTGGTCCCCTTCTTGTAGTAATGTCCTCATCCTGATATTCATCTTATAGCAATGCCCCAATCATGGTCACCTTCTTGTAGTAATGTCCCCATCCTGGTCCCCATCTTGTAGTAATGTCCCCATCCAGATGTCACTTTGTAGTGATGTCCCAATCTGGTCTCTCTTCTTTTCATGCACACACACACACACACACACACACACACACAGTCTCTCATACACACACTCATACACACACACACACTCTCATACAAACACATACACACTCACACTCTCATATACATTCTCTCATGCACACATACACATTCTCATTTACACATGCACACTCACTCATTTACATACAGTCTCATACACACACACTCATATACACACTCTCATACACACGCACACTCATATACATAAATCTCATACACACACACACTCTCATACACACACACTCATAGACACACACACTCTCATACACACACACATACACACTCTCGTACACACACACAGTCTCATAGGCCCAGTTCACATCTGCACTCCAGTGTTTAGCAGCATTGCGCTAGCGCAGGTGGTAGCGCAGTGCAAACGCAGCCAAGTGCATCGGAATGCAAATTGGCTAATGTGCCACTAAGGCTGGCTTCATGCCACGGTTTATGCCTGTCAGGGTGTCTCCTGTTTTTTGCAGGATCACCCTGACAGGACCGGACAGCACCTGATGTGTTGAACCTGATGGCAAATATTGTCCCTGATCTGGGTTTTTTCCCGATATGTTTCGTGCTGCTATCCTTGGTGCTGAAGTCTGCCTGTGCTGGATGTTAGTGCTGTCCATGGTACTGAAGTTTGCTTGCCTGGATTTCTAAGCATGCTATTATTCAAATTGGATCCAGGAAACAATCTGATTTTTTCCCGGATCCGGCGCCCATAGACTCCTATGAAAATGAATCAGGCAAAAACCCAGATCAGCCGCATTGGCTAATCTGCCGGTAACCCGGCTGATCTGCTGGCAACCCAGCAAATTCAAACAACGCTGCTTTGACAGCAACAGCGGTAAAGCCGGTCTAGCTATTATAACTACTGATCTCTGTACGCTGTATACCTCTATATATCTATCTGACATTACTGTCTAGTCTAACTTTCAGCAGCATGGCAAAAACCATGCTACTGAATCGCACAGTGTGCTGTATGGGTGTGAGATTTTCTCGCATCCATATATTTTCATTGGCCACTCGCATGTCAAAATCGCGTTCAATCGCAGCATGTTGCGATTGAACTTGCATTTGTCTCGCAATGCGAGTTCAGTGCGTTGACAACGCACAAATATGACCAGAAACATTTAGTAATACTAGTCCGAGTGTAATGCGAGTTTTTCTCGCATTGCACTCGCTCGATTCTCACGCCAGTGTGCCTCCACACTTAGAGGTCATATACTGCACTATATTTGCACTTTGGGTTTATATTTATTTACCCTTAACCTTGTGTTGCATTTCTGATTTTCATCTACCTCTATCAAATTGCTTGATTACCTTTACACGCCACAACCGCGGTGAGAAATATTGACGGCGATATGTCGCCCTGCGACAATCGCTGTCAAAATCCCTCCCAATTGCGGCGTGTAATTGGGGAATTTGACGGCGATTTGTTGCCTCGCCATGGTCGCCTGATTTCAGAGCACTGCTCCGCGACTATTTATTTGAATATAATTTTAACCCCTTCAGCACCTATGACACACATGTGCATCATAGGCCGCCTCCCACCATTTGATGCGGGCACATGCTGAGCTCGCATCCTTAACCCCACATCTCAGCTGATAGCATCAGTTGAGATGTGTATCTAACCCTTTGGATTGCGCTGTCAGTCGCTAACAGCGTGATCCAAAGCACCTGGTGGGGATCAGCGTGTTGCAGGTCCTGTGAAGCAATTATGGGACCTGCATGCTGTTACCTGGAGAGCCCGGGCTCCTGTAATGAACCCGGATGCTGTCCTAAATCATATCCTGCCTTTGATGTCCCAGTAATATCATCGGCAGGAAGTGAACATTTCCCCCTATGTTTTAATGGGCTAATACCCATCCAAACACAAGGGAAGCGATCAGAGTGTTGAGTGCTGAAGCCCTCTAGTGGTTAAAGTATTAAAAAAAAAAAAATTAATAATAATAATAAAAAATATTAAAGTATGAGAAAAAAAACAACACTAAAAGTTCAAATCACTTTTGCGCCATTGAAAATAAAACTATTAAAAAAATGAAAAAAAGTTTGGTACTGATGCGTTCAGAAATGCCTGATTTATCAAAATATAAAATCAATTAGTCAGATCAGTAAACTGAGTAATGGAAAAAAAAGTCCAAATAATTACATTTTTTTGGTCGCCGCAACATTGCAACAAAACAGCGTATCTACTGACACATGGTATATTTAGAAACGTCAACTCAAGATGCAAAAAATAAGCCATCTGTGTGTGCCCAAATCCTGAAAAGTGAGAAGGCTACTGGTTGTGGAAAATGGTGCCAAAAGTGCATTTCTTTTTCTTTAAGAACTTTTGAATTTATTTCACCACTTGGATAACAGTAAAAGTATACGTTTGGTATCTACAAACTCTTACTGACCCGAGTCATCATACTGACATGTCAGTTTTAACATATAGTGAACATGGTAAATAAAAAAAAAAAAATGTAATTGCACTTTTTTTGCAATTTCATTGCACTTTGAATTTTTTTTCCTATTTTCCTGCACACTCTATAGTAAAATAAATGCTGTCAACTAAAAGAAGTACAACTCGTCTTGCAAAAAACAAGCCCTCATATATCTATATTGACAGAGAAATGAAAATGTTATGGCTCTTAGAAGAAGGGGAGGAAAAAAAATGAAAAACAATGGAAATGTCTGGGGGGAGGCGGGGGGGGGGGGGTATTTGAGAAGGGGTTAAATGTTTTTAATTATTTCTCTGCTTGTATGGTTGTGCAATACTTACTTGCAGCCTTTTGTCTTCTAAGGCTGGAGATACACTATCCTACTTACATGCGAGTCTGTCTGGCCTCCCCCTCTCCTGACGGGAGTGTGATTCTGCACAAAAACACAAGCAGCTGAAACTTCCGTCCAGAGAGGGAGAGGCCGTTCAGGGTCACTGATCCGAGTCTCGTCAAACAGACTCGCATGTGAGTCAGATAGTGTGTTTCCAGCCTAAGGGTATGTGCTCACGGTCCGGAGCCTCTGCGTCTTGGACAAAGTACCTCTGGACCTGAGGGAACCCGCCAGTGAGCGCAAGGAGACCGCAGCAGAGGAGGGTGTAGGAGGGTGCAGGGCGGTTTCTCCCTTCGTGCACCAAATGGCAGCCGCTTCTGACTCTGCAGCATGAAATAAACATGCTGCGGAGGAGTGGAATGCCGGCAACCTGCGCCGCAGGTGAAAAGACTCTATGGTCGGGAGCAGCATAGTGAGAATGGGATTTCTAGAAATCCCATCCACTATGCTGCTACTGTACAATGCATCATTTTGGACGCAGCGGTAAGAAGCTGTGTCCAAAATGCTACGCTTACTCATCATGAGTATGCACCCTAAGACATTGATTTTTGGCACAGATTAGTAGCACCCTTCCCTTGCATTATAGCCGTGCCCATTATGCAGATTTTCTTGTTGAAAAAATAAAATTTATTACAGGACAACGTCCTTTTAACTATAATTGTGTTATGCATCACTCCTGGTAAAGCAGATGCAAACCTTACCACTATTTATTAGCATTCGGTTAAGGTACTTAAGTATCTTTTAAGGCTTCTTGACTTCTTTGCACAACTTGTAGTGAAAGTAAAGTAGATTTTTTTTGCAATAATTATGGATGCAAAGCTCTCAGACACTTAGTCTGTTAACAAAACAGTGAAAGAACTGCTATTCTGCAATGCTAATGTTTATATACTTCACTGTTTAAATTGGAGATAAAGGGGGATATTCCATTCACCCTTTGGAAAACATCAGTTTTTTAAAGATGATATCATGACATTTCTCTTTGAACAGGGCTATTATTCAGAGAATTGCTAGCATTCTTCTTTTGCTGTGATTCACAACCCAGGCTTTCTTCACACAATCTGAAGGCTATATATTTTTTCAGTTTTTTTCTTCTTCAGAGAAACGTGTCACTACAGAATAAGAGGGATGTTGCATTGCTGTGTAAGAAAAGCAAACCTCCACACCCAAACAACTAAAGCGGATCTCACTGTCTATTGTTCACCAATTACTAATCCAAGGGAAGCATCAATAGGCTAAGATGCTCTAAGATTGCTAAGGTTTCTTTTACTTTGAACTGAGTATTACTGATAACAATGGCAGTTGAAAGTGATTTAGAAGGTAATCTAACATGATCTGAAGAGGCCAATGGCTTTGTAATGAGCCAAAATCTCTTTCTCAAGTCAAAAGATTTCAGATTGTGTAGTGTTACCTGAACTAACGATAATAATATTTGTGGATCAAGTCAGGAGCAATAAATGCAGCATATTAAAAAATATTTTTTATATTTTTAAGGAACATGACAAGTTAAAATTGTTTATACCTTGGTTTCGTTCCCTCATTTTAGCAAGTTCATGGGGACATGATCCTGTGTCACTTTAAAAATATACATACTATAGGATCTCATCCTTCCTCCAATCTGCATGTCTCTTGTCCTTAAAACGGAGGGGCAGTAAGGGTAGTAGCATGAGATCAGATAAATCCAACAACATTCCCCAATTCAAAATAATATATCTCAAAGCTATTTTACATTGGAGAAAGCTAAAGACTACACTAAAAATGTAAAAAAAAACTTTAAAGTGTATAGATCATATCTGTCTATACTAGATGGTGGCCCGATTCTAACGCATCGGATATTCTAGAATATGTATATAGTTTATTTATGAAGATTTAAGAATAATGCAATGAGTACGCAGGATTTTCCGGGTAAAATATATACATTATCATTAAATGTGATTGCTCATAGATCTTAATACAACTGAACGAAATTACTAAACAGATCATCAAAATATATAAACCATTACATGAATATCTAACTGTATTTAAATAAATCACCAGATGAAAGAAGTACATCGACACTACAATATATTTGTTAACAAGATCAACCCAAAATATTTTTGTACACCACATTTCTTGCGAATTTATACATTATCATTAAATGTTATTGCTCATAGAACTTAATACAACTAAACGAAATTATTAAACAGATCATCAAAATATATAAACCATTACATGAATATCTAACTGTATTTAAATAAATCATTGGATGAAAGAAGTACATCGAAATATTTTTGTACACCACATTTCTTGTGAATACCTTTTGACTATCTATAAGCAACTTTCCTTGTAAAGGGGTATCAAGAGCTTGCACCTTGAAGTTGGATCTCATTTTAACTCTTGAAAATGCAACGTAGAGTTGTCCATGACCAAAAACGGGCTCCGGTAGATATATGCCAACACGGTGTAGAGTTTGACCTTGTGACTTGTTTATTGTCATGGCAAATGCTGGTTGTACTGGAAACTGTCGACGCCGAAACCTAAATGGAAAACCAGTGTCCGAAGGACATAAATCAATTTGCGGAATGAACACTTTGTCTTCTTTTGCTGATCCAGTGATCACTCTTGCTTGAATTACGTGGGAATGGAGTCCAGTAACAATAAGGCGAGTTCAATTATATAGACCATTTTTTGTATTTAGATTCCGCAGCAACATTACGATTGCTCCAACTTTAAGTTGTAGTCTGTGGGATGGCATTCCTGATTGCGTAAGACTACCGTATATACATGTAGCAGAACCAAGCCTACTATATAGATATGGGTGCAGAACCAAGCCTATTACATAGATACAGGGACAGAACCAAGCCTACTACATACATACGGGAGCAGAACCAAACCTATTATATAGATATGGGAGCAGGACCCAGCCTACTATATAGATACGGGAGCAGGATTTCAAAATACGGGGGCAGGGACAATTTGACTTATAAACAAAGAGAAGCATTAAGGGAATTAAAAGCCCTTGACGATGTTGTGATCCGAAATGCGGACAAGGGAAGAAATGTGGTGGTGTGGCCTAAAAAACTATATGAAAAAGAAGTATATAAACAGCTTAATGATGGTGTAACTTATCACAAGTTGTCATGTAACCCTATGCCAACATATATTACTGAACTCCATGACATCGTACAGAGAGCCTTTGACAATGGGGTAATATCAAAAAAACTAATGGATGGACTTTTGGTAGAAAATCCAAAAATACCAACATTATATTTAATTCCAAAGGTCCATAAGGACATAACAAATCATCCTGGTCGCCCCATTGTCTCGGGCCTCGGTGGATTGTGCGAACCTTCCTGCAAGTTCTTTGAGTTTTATTTAAAACAACTAGTCGTCAACTTGCCATCGTATGTGCGCTATACTACTGATATTCTTACAAAGATCGAAGGACTAATGATTTCTGAGGACATGTGGCTGATAACAGCCGATGTCGAGTCCTTGTATATTTGTATCGCGCACGGCGATGGCATGAGAGCTGTGCGTTATTTCCTGGGAATGACCAGTTGGGATCCGTGTCTGTGTGCCCTGATATTGGAATTGTTGGAGTTTATCCTCACCCACAATGCCATCGTCATTGGCGACCGTGTCTATCTGCAAAAAGTGGAACAGCAATGGGGACGGCTTGCGCCCCTTCATACGCCAATTTGTTTTTGGGCGGATGGGAGCGGTCGCTATTTCAGACTGAGGGCATTGTGGGTGCGGATCGAATCCCCTGTTGTTATCGATACATCGATGATCTGCTCTTTGTCTGGCAGGGCTCTAAAGAAGATCTAGAAATATTTATGGGGGTTCTCAATAAAAATTACTTAAACATACGATTAACTTATCAGGCACACAAGAAAAAGATGACGTTTTTGGATGTGGCAATGGAGGTAGGAGAAAATGGGATAATCCATACAGATGTGTATCGTAAGGCCACGCCAGTCAACTCCCTGTTACATGCCACGTCTGCCCATACTTCTAGCACGATAAAAGCGATCCCAACTGGTCAATTCCTAAGGTTAAGACACATTTGCTCGAATGACAGCAGGTTTGAAGCACAGGTTTGTGACATGTGGGGGAGGTTCGAGACAAGGGGGCTCAGTAATAGAAGTATAAATCAAGTGTACATGAGAGCCAAAAAAATGAATAGGGAACTTTTATTGTTCAAACCCAAGATTCCAAGGTCAAACAATACCAGTGGTGTGAGATTCATCTCCACATATAACGCACAATGGTCCAAAATCAGGGAGGTTTTATGTAAGCATTGGCCTGTGCTTTTAACAGATCTAGTTTTGCATAAATATTTACCAGAGAGACCAATGATTACAGCACAGAGAGGAAGGAACTTGAAAGATATTTTGTCTAGCAGCCACTACGTTCAAGGAAAGAATACTTTTTGGGTTACTTGTGGTGACTATCTAGCATGTACGCAGGGGAACATCAAACGTGCTTTTGAGTTCAATGCCTCAAATGGTAGAAAAATTCATAAAATCAAAAAATACATCTCCTGCAGCACGGCGCACGTGATCTGTCACGCAACGTGTCCCTGTGGGAAGATCTACATTGGCCTGACCACGAGACAGTTGCATGTAAGGATCCGTGAACACGTGCGGGACATTGTGGGTGCTGGCAAAATTGATGATATTAACATGTTAAAAACTCTCCCAAAACATTTTAGACTCCATCATGGGTGTGATCCAGCTGGATTAGTAGTGAAAGGGATAGACCAAGTGCAGGGTGGAATCAGAGGTGGAGATTTGGCTAAAACACTTACACAAGTTGAGTGCAGGTGGATTGTAGAACTGGATACTATGGCCCCTAGGGGGTTAAACGAAAAATTGAGTTTTCCCCCTTTCTTATAAAAACCGCATCTTCTGTGCTTCAGATTGTTTTCATAGAGAAAAAAGATTGAAAAAGATCATTGGAACGTGTTTTTTCCTTGCCATCATTTTTCTGTGTGAT
Organism: Allobates femoralis; assembly: GCA_033576535.1. Classification (NCBI taxonomy): domain Eukaryota; kingdom Metazoa; phylum Chordata; class Amphibia; order Anura; family Aromobatidae; genus Allobates; species Allobates femoralis. The sequence goes on along the minus strand of JARQOC010000002.1, from coordinate 405,457,795 downwards.
TTTAACTGTATTTATATTATTGTAGTTATCCTAAAGGAGAACTTATTCAAAATGGATTTAATAAGCTGCCGAATTGAAACTGCCGAATAAGGAACATATAAAAGTTGGAGGAAAAGAATAAAAAGAACATTTTGTTCAAATGGCCGGATAACGTGGTTGCAGTATATTGATGAGCACTGTTTTCTCCGTATGGTGATATTCTTCCTATAATGAATTTATGTGTCTCACCTAGTTATGTATGTAAGAATGACATGCTCCTTTGTGGCATGTGATTAGAACAAGTGTAGGGGTGTTTACTGTGTAAACTTTCATTATAATAATGTATTTATTGCATATATGCATATACGCATTTTATTCACTTTTTCACATTGTAAATAATCACATATATTTTAATTCCTGCAACATGTTATTTATCTAGCAATGTTACAGGATCTTCTGTATATATATATGTATTTTTTTTGTCACCTTATTCTGTATGTAGAACGAGTGGGCACGTATATTGTATACCGTATATACTCGTGTATAAGCCGAGTTTTTCAGCACAAAAAATGTGCTGAAAAGTCCCCCCTCGGCTTATACACGGGGTATATACGGTAGCCCCAGCTGTATACAGCAGCCCCAGCTGTATACAGCCCCCCCGTGGTATCCAGGGCCCCCCTTGCTGCAACCTGTAAAGGAAGATGTCCTTATACTTATCGCTGCCGCCGCCGCTCCGCTGCTCGGTCACCGTGATGCTCCGGGTCTTCATGCTTCCTGTTCCTTCTCCGGCGCTCAGGAAATGACGTCATTGTTCGAGCGCCGACGAAGGAACAGGAAGCATGAAGACCCGGAGCATCGCGGTGATCGAGCAGCGGAGCGGCGGCCGCAGCGATAAGTATAAGGACATCTTCCTTTACAGGTTGCAGCAAGGGGGGCCCTGGATACCACGGGGGGGCTGTATACAGCTGGGGCTGCTGTATACAGCTGGAGCCCCTGTATAATACCTCTGGGGCTGCTGCTGTGTATACCCCCTGGGGCTGCTGCTGTGCATTACCCCTGGGGCTGCTGCTGTGTATACCCCCTGGGGCTGCTGCTCTGTATACCCCCTGGGGCTGCTGCTCTGTATACCCCCTGGGGCTGCTGCTCTGTATACCCCTGGGGCTGCTGCTCTGTATACCCCCTGGGGCTGCTGCTCTGTATACCCCCTGGGGCTGCTGCTGTGTATACCCCCTGGGGCTGCTGCTGTGTATACCCCCTGGGGCTGCTGCTGTGTATACCCCCTGGGGCTGCTGCTGTGTATACCCCCTGGGGCTGCTGCTGTGTATACCCCCTGGGGCTGCTGCTGTGTATACCCCTGGGGCTGCTGCTCTGTATACTCCCTGGGGCTGCTGCTCTGTATACCCCCTGGGGCTGCTGCTGTATACTACTACTGGGGCTGCTGTATACTACCACTGGGGCTTCTGTATACTACTACTGGGGCTGCTGCTGTATACTACTACTGGGGCTGCTGCTGTATACTACCTCTGGGGCTTCTGTATACTACCTCTGGGGCTGCTGTATATACCTCTGGGGCTGCTGTATATATCTCTGGGGCTGCTGTATACTACCACTGGGACTGCTGCTGTATATACCACTGGGGAGGCTGCTGTAACACTGCTGGGGCCTGTATGTACCACTGGGGAGGCTGCTGTATACCACACTTCTGGGGGCTGTATACTACCACTGGGGAGGCCTGTACACCACTGCGGGGGCCTGTATACCACACTGCTGGGGGCTGTATACCTGTGCTGGGGTCCACCCTCGGCTTATACACGAGTCAATAGGTTTTCCCAGATTTTGGGGGCAAAAGTAAGGGGGTCGGCTTATACACGGGTCGGCTTATACACGAGTATATACGGTATGTGGGGAAGGTTCACTAATGGGGAATATACTGTATATAGCTTGTCCCTAGATTTGCGGCCAAAAGTGTGGTCTGCCCATTTGATCTAATTATAAAATGCGCTTCAACAAAATGGCCGCCGTGACTTATAACTGTGATTCGGTGCGTGTCCTAGCGACGCTAGGGGAAGTGGTTGTAGTGCGCACGCGCAATGCCGTAGATACGTCATGCGCACAACCCTTTCCACCTGTTTCCGCCGGATATGACGCGACGATAATGGCGGCGGTCAAAACCCTGCGGTCCGCGGCAATAAAAGGCGGCATAAGTCGCCAGTCACATCACATCCCCTTGAAAAAGCCTTGCGAAACAGTCGTAGGGGGGGCCACAATTGAGGGCACTTTACTTGGACCACGGGAGCAGCACATTTATCATGGGTGAGTAAGTGATTGGGCGATTGTGCTTCACTGCTTATATCCACCTATGCTATGAAATAATATTAACTATTTGTAGTTTTACTATGTGCATTATCCTGTTATCCTGAAAGTGTTACCACCTTGTTGTGGTTTATGTCTGGAATCACCCACAAAGTACTTCATTTTTAAACGGTGTATTGTCTGTTACTTTATATGTGTTCAATAAAGTGGTATTTTATGAAACGTTAACTCCTTAGTGCTAGCAGTTATTTCATATTTAGATGGAGTGTTTCTTATATAGTTCTATAAACGTGCACTTATGGTAGACGATTTGTGACCATGAAACTAGATAATTTGATGTGGCATGTTATGATTCTGAATTATTTGCTACATAGATACGGGAGCAGGACCGAGCTAACTACACAGACACTGGGGCAGAACCCAGCCTACTACATGGATACGGGAGCAGGACCGAGCTAACTACACAGATACTGGAGCAGAACCCAGCTTACTACATAGATACGGGAGCAGGACCGAGCTAACTACACAGATACTGGAGCAGTACCAAACCTACTATATAGATATGGGAGCAGAACCAAGCCTACTATATAGATACGGGAGCAGAACCAAGCCTACTACATAGATACGGGAGCAGAACCAAGCCTACTACATAGATACGGGAGCAGAACCAAGCATACTACATAGATACAGAAGCAGGACGGAGCTTACTTCACAGATACGGGAGCAGCACCAAACCTACTATATAGATATGGGAGCAGAACCAAGCCTACTATATAGATACGGGAGCAGAACCAAGCCTACTACATAGATACGGGAGCAGAACCAAGCCTACTATATAGATACGGGAGCAGAACCAAGCCTACTACATAGATACGGGAGCAGAACCAAGCATACTACATAGATACAGAAGCAGGACGGAGCTTACTTCACAGATACGGGAGCAGCACCAAATCTACTATATAGATAGGGAAGCAGAACCAAGCCTACTACATAGATACGGGAGCAGAACCAAGCCTACTATATAGATATGGGAGCAGAAGCAAGCCTACTACATAGATACAGGAGCAGAACAAAGCCTACTACATAGATACAGGAGCAGTATCGAGGTTACTACACAGATACGGGAGCAGAACCAAGCCTACTACATAGATATGGGAGCAGAAGCAAGCCTACTACATAGATACAGGAGCAGAACAAAGCCTACTACACAAATACGGGAGCAGAACCAAGCCTATTATATAGATATGGGAGCAGAACCAAGTTATTTTATAAATATTGTGCCAGAACCAAAATTACTATATAAATACAAGAACTGAAAGCTTAATGTATAGATAAGGGAGCAGAGGCAAGTTTCCTACATCGATACGGGAACTAAAATGTTTACAGATACGTGAAGAGAATTGAGCTTAGTACATCAATATGGGAACAGAACCAAGCTTTCTATATAGATACAAGACAACTAAGCTGACTACATAGATATGGGAACAGAACCAAGCTTACTACTATGGAATGCTATGTAATGTTACAGATCATATCTAAAGAATACAATATTAGGGCCTATTTTATATTACATTAATGTGGATCATACAGGCAAGATATTCACTGGTATCAAAAAACAATGAATGATACCAGCAATAATATATATATAAACTTCCATAATAGAGATTTGTAAGGTGCAAAAGACTAGTGTATAGAAAGTGAACTTACATATATATCTGTCCCCAGTACTGGATGTAGTATAGACCAGGCCCTAACATTGTATTCTTTAGATGTGGGCTATACTGATGCACCCCCAGGCTATGGGGTACTTGGGAGCCGGGCTGGTGCTGTCTCTGGGGATCACGGTAGTTGAGACCCGGTCCTGGGATCAGTCCAAAGAGGGGTATTTACAGGGGATTTGTCGTGACGCCACCCGGGGTATGTGGTTAGTAGAACCACTGCTGCCGTATTCCTGCTGGGGAAGGTGACTTGGGGCAGCGTGGATGGTAAGCCCTCCTCGGGTAAGTCTGAGGGTCCCCAGGGCAGGAGTAGTTGGGATGGATGGATCTAGTGAGGGGCTGGGCTGGGTACAAGTCACTTACTTTGCTGGTGCTCCTCCAGCCAGTGAGCAGGGACGACCATCTGTAGCTCCTTAGGTGGGATTCAATTGCAACATTTGCTGCTGCAGCTCTCCACAGTGCTGTTGGTCAGCGACTCTCCTGGTACTAGGTTCCGTTGCAGGGCACATGGTAGTAGATGCAAGTAACAAACACAGACGCCTGATAGACGTTTCTCAGTCTGTTTACTGGAAGTTAAGCAGATGGTATGACCTGTCCCAGGCTGTTTAGAGAGCAGGTTTGGGGTAGTTCACACCCGGCCTGGTCGTATTGGCTTCCTCACTGCGCTTGTGTAGTGGCCCTGCAAGTTGCTTCAGCTTAGGCTGCCCGCCCTGTCTCTGACCTCTGTGCACTAGTATAACAGGCAACTCGAGTCCTTCACTTCTCACCCTGCAGCGGGGTGTGAGCGTTTCTGGAATCTATGTGTTGCTGTGTTCCTAGCACTGCTTAGCTAGAGAATCTGGAGTCCCCCACTATCCGGTGTTGACTGCCGGTGTGTTTTGACCTGCACAGTCTCTGACTTCAGTGTCCGTGCTTATGCGCTTCGTCTCCTGCGATGGCTCTATGCTGCTCAGCCTCCCAGTGTGTTGTTCTCTCTCCTCAGACCCTAGCCTTAGGCCTGGTGTTCGTTGTGGGAATCTGAGATAGGCTTGGCATGGCCCTTTTACACTCAGGTCCTCTGCACTGTTCTCGCTGACACTGAACTGTGCTCTTCACAGCCCTCCTGGGGACTGAACTTCTCTGTTGCTCCTCAGACCAGAATATATAGGGAGCTCACCCTGAAGCTGGGCTTGGCCCCCTCCTCTTCTGGCTGGGAGGTGTTGGTGTTGCTTGTGTGTTGCCTGAGTGGAACACCCTTTACTGCTCTCTGGTGACACCTAATGGCGGTGACACTGTGGCACGGTGGTACTGGGGTGCAACATTTCCCCTTAGTGAAAGACAGTACTCCGGAACTGTGGCAATTTTTCAACATAACATGAATAACATTTTTTTTTAAGTATGTACTAAGTATTAAAATTAAAAAATTACAAAAACGAATAAATTTAAAAAGAGTCCAAAAACAGTCTCCAGAGGTTAGTCCATTTCACTCCGGGGCTGGTAAATGTTTATTTACAAGAAAGTCTTTACCACAACCAGTCCAGTGGTATACAGTTATGGCCAAAAGTACTAACAATATGGGCGCACACCTCTAGTGGTGGGTGCTAGCATGAAAATAAGTATACTTACTAAACGGAGATCTGCTGCACACCAGCACTTCATGCTTTTGAAGGAAAAACCTAAAATGGTTAACATGTACTATTGCATTATGTGAACAGGAACGAAGATCATGTTGGAAAGCTACTGAAAGCTATCTAAGATTAAATGTGAAAAATTGGTTTAATGTAATGGCCATGACATTGTAATCCCAGTATTGTATGGTATTATTATCTTCATTTATTTTGTCTTCAATGAAAAAACACAAAAAAAATTGCCCTAAAGCCAAATTGGATCTAATTTCACACCAAACATAAATAAGGGGGTGGACAAAAGTACTGGCACTGTTAGAAAAATCATGTGATGCTTCTCTAATTTGTGTAATTAACAGCACCTGTAACTTACCTGTGGCACCTAACAGGTGTTGGCAATAACTAAATCACACTTGCAGCCAGTTGACATGGATTAAAGTTGACTCAACTTCTGTTCTGTGTCCTTGTGTGTACCACATTGAGCATCGATGAAAGAAAGAAGACCAAAGAACTGTCTGAGGACTTGAGAAACCAAATTGTGAGGAAGCATGAGCAATCTCAAGGCTACAAGTCCATCTCCAAAGACCTGAATGTTCCTGTGTCTACCGTGCACAGTGTCATCAAGATGTTTAAAGCCCATGGCACTGTGGCTAACTCCGTAGATGTGGACGGAAAAGAAAATTGACGAGAGATTTCAACGCAAGATTGTGCGGATGGTGGATAAAGAACCTCGACTAACATCCAAACAAGTTCAAGCTGCCCTGCAGTCCGAGGGTGCAACAGTGTCAACTCGTACTATCCGTCGGCGTCTGAATGAAAAGGGACTGTATGGTAGAATACCCAGGAAGACCCCACTTCTTACCCTGAGACATAAAAAAGCCAGGCTGGAGTTTGCCAAAACTTACCTGAGAAAGCCTACAACGTTTTGGAAGAATGTTCTCAGGTCAGATGAGACAAAAGTAAAGCTTTCTGGGCAAAGGCATCAAAATAGAGTTTACAGGAGAAAAAAAGAGGCATTCAAAGAAAAGAACACGGTCCCTACAGTCAAACATGGCAGAGGTTCCCTGATGTTTTGGGGTTGCTTTGCTGCCTCTGGCACTGGACTGTTTGACCGTGTGCATGGCATCATGAAGTCTGAAGACTACCAACAAATTTTGCAGCATAATGTAGGGCCCAGTGTGAGAAAGCTGGGTCTCCCTCAGAGGTCATGGGTCTTCCAGCAGGACAATGACCCAAAACACACTTCAAAAAGCACTAGAAAATGGTTTGAGAGAAAGCACTGGAGACTTCTAAGGTGGCCAGCAATGAGTCCAGACCTGAATCCCATAGAACACCTGTGGAGAGATCTAAAAATGACAGTTTGGAGAAGGCACCCTTCAAATATCAGGGACCAGGAGCAGTTTGCCAAAGAAGAATGGTCTAAAATTCCAGCAGAGCATTTTAAGAAACTCATTGATGGTTACCGGAAGCGGTTGATCGCAGTTATTTTGGCTAACGGTTGTGCAACCAAGTATTAGGCTGAGGGTGCCAATACTTTTGTCTGGCCCATTTTTGGAGTTTTGTGTGAAATGATCAAGGTTTTGCTTTTTGCTTCATTCTGTTTTGTGTTTTTTCATTGAAGACAAATTAAGTGAAGTTAATAATACCAAACAATTTGTGATTGCAATCATTTTCAGGAAGAAACTGAGTATTATCTGACAGAATTGGAGGGGTGTCAATACTTTTGGCCACAACTGTATAATGGTCCATTTTTTTAAACGAATAGAATTCATACAGAATAATCTCTGTAGGTACTGGGCTTTATGGTTTCAACATTGCACATATAAACAAATAAATAAGGTCCCTATGGGTGTCTCTGCTTAGGAGGCCTGGCTTCACTTATACCACCCCCAGGCACTTTCTTTCCCTAACTTGATATGCATGGGGCTTAATCCAGTTCCTCCACCCTTCTGTACACTATGTTTATCAAGTTCTATTCACAATTCTTCACGCTAAAACTTATGTACATTACTGGTATTCACAATTTAATCTTTATAACGTGCTGGTAACTGACCCTGTGTACTGCGTAGTGACCTTCTTACTACAAGTGTATCGGGTGTACTCAGTGTTAGGCTATGTGCAGAACTATATTTTTCTTGTGTTTCTAGTTCTGAGGATGGGGATCTACTAGTAGGACTGACAAGTTCACTGGGTTCAGGAATCTTTTCTTCCTGTTCTTCCTCTACGGGTTCAACTTCCAGTTCTTCTAATCTTGGGATTTCTTCTTCTTGTTGCTGCACGGGTTCAGGTGGCAGTGCAGGCACTGGTTTGGGTTCTGCCACTTGATGAAATGCGAGCATTGGGACTAATACGGCTCCATGATAGTTTATCCAGGTTTTTGGAAAATCTCCTAAGACTGTATGGAACACATCTTCTTCTTTCTTAGATTCATCTGTTTTCATTACAGGATCCGCTGGTGTCTTCAGGGTTTCAGGACACAACTTCAAGTGATCTCTGGATACTGCTGAGGATGTCTTGCCTCCATCTTTTCTAATTAAACACACTTAAGTATCATCAAAGTTTGATGGGAGAACGGTATATGGTGTTGGTTCCCATTGATCATCCAATTTATGGGTTCTTCTGTTTATTTTTAAGACTTGTTCACCAGGTTGCAAAGGAGCTGCTGAAGCATGTTGGTTGAAGGTTCTTTTTTGCTTCTCTCTCTTGCTTCCTGGAGACTTCTTTCTACACATTCTTGGACTTGTAGGTACTTCTGCTTACGTAGGGTATCCCAATTGGTTGAATCTGAATTTTCTGCATCCGGTTTGACAATTCACATATCCAAATGAATTGGTAGCTTACCGGGTCTTGCTCTCATAAGATAAATGGGGGTATATTTGGTTGAAGTCAGTGGAATATGGTTGTACAAGTCTATCAATTCGGGTAACTTCTCTGGCCATTGATTTCTTTCCGATGCTGGCAATGTCTTCAAGAGGTCAATCACTATGTGGTTCATCTTCTCAAATAAGCGATTTGTCTGCGGATGATAAGCTGTTGTCTTTTACATCCATACATGTTACAGAATTCTTTAACACCTCTGCTTCAAAAGCTGGACCTTGATCTGCTAAGACCTGTTCAGGGTAGCCATGAGGTCTGCAAATGTATGTCTGGAACGTTTTCGCTGCTGTTCTTGCTGTAAGATCCTTTACTGGCACCACCACGAGGAAACAGGAATAGTGGTCCATGATTGTCAAGGCATAGACATAGCCAGATCTGCTTGGTGTTAATTTTGACGTGGTCTAATGCGACTAATTCCAGTGGCTGCTTGGTGATTATGGACTTGGGTGGAGCTCTCTGACTCTCTTGATCCTTCCTCCTTTGGTTTCACGGGCAACACTTTCTACAATAGTGTTCAATAGATTTTCTCATGCCAACCCAGTAGAATCTTCCTTTTAAGAGCACTTCCAACTTCTTCCATCCAAAATGTCCTGCACCGTCATGGTAAGCTTGTAAGACCATCTTGGTATCTTTCTTAGGAACTATGATCTGCAAGACCAACTCAAGTGTCTTGGGATTCACATGTCTTCTGCATAACTTCTCTTTATACAGGAACAATCTACCTCTCTCCTTCCAGAGTTGTTGAGCTTCAGCTGGAGCATCTTTATCAGGGTAAGCACCTTCATGTGTCAACAGTCTTTTGATTAGTCCCACAGCTAGATCACTGTTTTGTACATCAGCCCATCCGTAATGTGATAAGGGGTTGAGTGTCACGTGTTGGTTCTTCTGGTGCACACTTGTTACTTTAGGGCGGTGAAAGGCCAGTAGCTCTATTTCTTCCAAATCTTCCGCTTCCTGTTCCACATCTCCCAAATGTGGCATCCGGGATAAGGCATCTGCATTCTCATTCTTGCGACCTGCTCTGTACTTGAAGTCATGAAGTCGTAATTAGACAGCCAGGCCATCCATTTCTGGTCCAACGCATCTAATTTTGCTGACTCCAGGTGTGTTAACAGATTGTTGTCAGTATAGATGGTAAACTTCGCAGCTGCCAGGTAGTGTTTGAAACGTTCTGTTACAGCCCGAATTACTGCCAGTAGGTCTAACTTGAAGGAACTGTGATTTTCAGGGTTTCTTTCCATAGGTCGGAGCTTCCTGCTTGCATAGACGATAACTCTGTCTTTGCCTTCTTGCATCTGTGACAACACTGCTCCCAGCCCCACGTTGCTGGCATCCGTGTACAGAATGAAGGGTTGATGGTAGTCAGGATATGCCAGAATCTCTTCTCCCATCAAGACTAACTTCAGCTTCCTTAAGGATTCTTCCCTTTCTTCACTCCACTGGAAAGGAGGACTTCGGGCTGAGGACTTCTTAGACTGCCCTACCAGGACGTCTTGTAGAGAAGCTGCTAGCTTGGGTAAACCTTTCATAAACCTTCTATAGTAGCCTACCAGTCACAGGAACAGCCTCATCTCTTTCACGCTGGTGGGTTTTGCCCAATCCCTTATTACTGTAACCTTCTCGGGATCTAGTGCTACGCCTTCGGAGCTCACCACATGTCTCAGGTACTGCACCTTTGGTTTCAGCAGGTGACACTTAGATGGCTTCATCTTCATGGCGTACCCAGACAAGGCTTCAAACACTTCAGCTAGATGTTGTAGATGTTCTTCATATGTTTTGGAATAGACTATGATGTCATCCAGGTACAGGAGGACAGTTTCAAAGTTCTTGTGTCCTAAGCAGCACTCCATCAGTCTCTGGAATGTACCAGGTGCGTTGCAGAGTCCAAATGGCATACAATTGAACTCACAGAGGCCCATGGGCGTAGTGAACTCAGCCTTCTCACGGTCAGCCTCTGCCACAAGAACTTGCCAATACCCACTAGTCAGATCTAAGGTGGAAAAGTAGTTAGCATATTTTAATGCAGCTAATGATGCTTCTATTCTGGGTAATGGGTATGCATCCTTGTGTGTAATGCAGTTGATCTGTCGGTAATCTACCCACATCCTCATGGTCCCATCCTTCTTTTAAACTAGCACTAAAGATGCTGCCCAGGGGCTACAAGTCTCTTATTAACCCTGCTTCTTTAATCTCTTTAAGCATGTCTTTAGCACATTGGTAGTGAGCGGGTGGTAAGGGTCTATACCACTCTTTTATGGGCGGATGATTACCTGTGGGTATGTTGTGTTCTACCCCTTTGGTCTTCCCAAAGTCTAGAGGGTGTTTGCTGAAGATCTGCTCGTACTCCCTCACTACCCGGTATACTCCATGCTTTTGGTGAGAGGGTGTAGAACTGGTACCTACATGCAACTTTTGGCACCAATCCTCCAATTTTCCCTCTGAGCCATTACAATCCATCTGGCTTGACGGGTTCAATGGCTCAACTGTGGTGATGGCATTGTTATCCACATTGTACAACTTAGCCATGGTAGCATACTTTGGTAGGATCACCTCATCCTGTTCGCAATTTAGAAGGCATATTGGCACTCTACCCCTGTGTATCTCAACTACTCCTCTGGCCTTCAGTACAGTGAGCCTACTGACTGAGCACACGGGTTCTACCAGGGTTTGATAGTCTCGCTCTCTGATGCCTATTGCGGCTCTACACCAGACCATCATTTCATTTTTGGGAGGTATTACAATGGGTATTGGATCACTTACCCTTGCACTGCCAATCTCTCCACCTGACAACTCTACCTGCTGCTTCATCATTAGAGCTTTTATATTCTTCTGCAGGACTCACTGCTGTCCGGAACTGGCAGTACCGGCCATGCACTGTAAAACACCAATAATTTCTGCAAGACAATGTTCCATCACATTCATGCCTATCAAAATAGTTGGGTCATGCTCATGCTGGTCAATATCATCAATTATTATACCCTGATATTTTAATTCTACCTTCCCAATTTTAATGGTCATGTCCTTAAACCCAATTTGTGGTACCAGTTTACCATTACTAGCCATCATCTGGGCCACGGGTATTGTCTGAATCAGCCCAGTACTGTTTAAAAAGGATATAAGGTATGGAAGATATCTGCGAGCCGGTGTCCAACAAAGCATTCATGGGGATCCCATCCAGCACAACAGGGATTGTTGGACGCCTTTGGAGATCATTCCTGAGGAGCGGCCCGCTTCTCCAGGGAATTCTTGTTTAAAGCACACTCCCTGGCAAAATGGCCTGCTTTTCCGCAGCGGCGACAAATGGGCTGTCCATCCGGTTGGTAGCGGTCGTTGGGTCGTCCTCTGGTTTCTGGGTATCTCCTGGGTCTCATCCATGGGACATCCTCCTTGCTTGTAGCCAGTTCAATCTTCTCCACGGGCTTGGATCCACGCAGCTGTTGTATCACTTTGTCCATGGCAGCTACAGTTTCAGTTAGGGCATCTATCTTTTGGTTCAGAGCCTCATTAGTGATGGGCTCCGGGGACTTTGCAGTAGCTCCAGGTATAGCTGATGGATTTTGCACTGTAGCTGAACACTGGACAGAGTTTGCATCATGAGGTTCTTCTGCCTGCAATATATGGATTGCTCTTTCTTTAAACTCCACAAAGTTCAAATCTGGATTTTATATTGCCATCATCCGCCGTCATCCTCTTGGAGGAGGGAATAATAGTCCATCAACAAACTGGTCAATTAGCAACTTATCTTCACCTTGTGCCCAGGTGGGTTCTGCCTGTTTGAGTGCCTTGAGTGCCTCCTTCAGATTTAAAGCAGAGTCTCTCACAGTCTCTTGTAGTTTCTGCCGGCACCCAAAGAATCTCATCTTAGCCCGGACATCCACAATGGTCTCAAAAATGGCTATCAATCTGGTCATTACATGTTCTACAGTGTCTTTAACGTCATCTGACCAGGATTTCACTTCCCGCTGTGCATATCCAGTTAACTGTCCCAGAAGAATACTGAGACGGTGCCCTCCATCAGGGCATATATGCGATAGTAACTGTCCAGTTTTTCTTTAAAGTCAGTTAAGGTATTGGGCTCACCTGAGTATTGTGGCAGCCACGTTGCGCCCGGGGTGTACTGCATCAGGAACGGCATGATCGGCGACATCTCTTGCCCTCCAGCACCTCCGGGTGCTCCGTCCACTCACTGTGTGGGCTGCGTTGGCTGTGACATCCTTTTGCCCCCTTAGTTAACGCTGACCCTCCGGGTCTTCTACTTCTGTCGGGGTGTACAAGAATCGTTCCGGAGTGCAGCAGGGTTTTGCGTCCCCACCGGATGTTGTCAGAGCGCAGGCCAGGCCTCGCTTCGCGCTCTTTGGAGGGTACCGCTCAAGATGACATGCCCCTTTTCTTTCTGCGCGCTTTGCAATGGCGGCAATTCAAAACACGTATTTTACACAATTCACGGCACACAGTACCCGGGTTAACGGGCACGGTACCCTGTTCGTGACGCCAGAAAACTGATGCACCCCCAGGCTATGGGGTGCTCGGGAGCTGGGCCGGTGCTGTCTCTGGGGATCATGGTAGTTGTGACCCGGTCCCGTGGCCTGGGATCGGTCCAAAAAGGGGTATTTACAGGGGATTTGTCGTGATGCCACCCGGGGTATGTGGTTAGTAGAACCACTGCTGCCGTATTCCTGCTGGGGGCGGTGACTTGGGGCAGCGTGGATGGTAAGCCCTCCTGGGTTAGGGCTGAGGATCCCTAGGGCAGGAGTAGTTGGGATGGATGGATGTAGTGAGGGGCTGTGCTGGGTACAAGTCAATAACTTTGCTGCTGCTCCTCCAGCCAGTGTGCAGGGACGACCATCTGTAGCTCCTCAGGTGGGATTCAATTGCAACATTTGCTGCTGCAGCTCTCCACAGTGCTGTTGGTCGGCGACTCTCCTGGTACTAGGTTCCGTTGCAGGGCACAGGGTAGTAGATGCAAGTAACACACACAGACGCCTGATAGCCATTTCTCAGTCTGTTTACTGGAAGTTAAGCAGATGGTATGAGCTGTCCTGGGCTGTTTAGAGAGCAGGTTTGGGGTAGTTCACACCCAGCCTGGTCGTATTGGCTTCCTCACTGCGCTGGTGTAGTGGCCCTGCAGTTGCTTCAGCTTAGGCTGCCGGCCCTGCCTCTGTCCTCTGTGTAGTAGTATAACAGGCAACTCAAGTCCTTCACTTCTTACCCTGCAGCGGGGTGTGAGCGTTTCTGGAGTCTATGCGTTGCTGTGTTCCTAGCACTGATTAGCTGGAGAATCTGGAGTCCCCCACTTTCCGGTGTATTTTGCCCTGCACAGTCTTGGACTCCGGTGTCCGTGCTTATGCGCTTCGTCTCCTGGGACGGCTCTATGCTGCTCAGCCTCCCGGTGTTTTGTTCTCTCTCCCTCCTCAGACCATAGCCTTAGGCCTGGTGTTCGTTGTGGGACTCTGAGATAGGCTTGGCACTGCCCTTTTACACTCAGGTCCTCTGCACTGTTCTCGCTGACACTGAACTGTGTTCTTTTTTTTACTTCAATAGTTTTTTATTTGTATTTCAAGATTACAATCAGAAACAAAACAAACATCTAGTAATACGTCAGTAGCACATTCGAGATTAGACTCGAACTCAGAACACTAGGGAAGAAAATTGGGAACCAAGTTCAGAATTGGGAGTTGGGAGTGGAGGGGGGGTAACATGGAAAAAATGGGGGGGTGGGGCGGGAGGGGGCAATAGGAAACAAACGGGGAAGGGAGAGAGAAGGGAAGAAGAGGAAAAAGAAAGGCGGGGTGAGGCCAATCAATTTGGTCTCAAGATAGAGAAAAGGAAGAAGCAAAAGGAATAGGATTGCGCTCCTTCATTTAAAATCTATCAGACAGTTAAGTTTAAGCTGTACATCAGAACGTCGGTACATTAGGTCACAATTCAAAGTTAATCAAATACATCCTATATACTTGGCCCATAGGATGACGTAAGCCACGGGTCCCACCAGAATAAAATTTTGCTTTTCTGCTTGGCGTCATGAGCTAACAGCAGTTCATAGTGAAAATGAGTGTTAACGGAACTGATCAACTCGGTTTTATTTGGTGAACTAGACGATTTCCAATGTCGTGCTACGTATATGCGAGCAGAGATTAGGATATTGGCAATGCTCGGTTTATGGAGGTGAGGAAACTCATCTAATCCCAGTCCCAATAGTGCCAGGATAGGAGTCAAATTGACTGGGTAGTGTGTAATTTCAGCAAGGAGTTCTTCTACTTCGGTCCAAAAGGCAAGTATTACAGGACACGACCACCACATGTGTTGGACGTCCCCCTGCAGACCGCATCCTCTCCAGCAGAACGGCGAGGGGGATGGTAAAGACGTGGAGAATCTAGAAATCCGAACTGGTGTCAGATACCAGTCCATATGCAGTTTTTTAACTTGTTCAAAATGAGTGATACACTTAGAATAAGCTGTCATCCGGCTTGCCGCCCTTTGCCATTGTTGGAGGTCTGCTGTGAATTGAAGACGAGCTTCCCATTTTTCCATATAAGGAAGCTTCATGGTGCTCCTGGATGAACAAAGTGCATTATATACAATAGAGACTCCATGATCCTCATGAGAGGAAGATCTGAAGTAGCTGTGTAGAGATCCGTCAACGTCAACAGGACTCAACTCAGGAAGGGCCAATTAATCAAGGAAATGTCTCAGTTGCAGGTAACGGTAAAACGGTAAAGCGTGGGAGATCAAATCTAGCCATCAATTCCGAAAAGGGTCTGACCCTAGCCCCCTCTTTCACCTGTCGCAAGTACTCCACCCCAAGCTCTCTCCATGTGGAAAGAGAGAGAGAGTCAATCAGCCGTTCCACAGCTGGGATAGTGATGTAGAAGTGTAGGAACAGGAGGAGGACTCTGCTGTGGGAATGCCAAATCTGTAGAAGTGCAGTCATGGACCTAAGGTATGTTGGGACCTTACTATTGACCAGGAGGGTGCTTTCAAGCAGGACTCTGGTGGAATTTCGAGGTGTATAATGCCTTTCAATTTGTAACCATAAACAGTTAGATTCCTCCTTCCACCACACTCCGGCTGCAGCAATATGAATTGCTTGATAATATGAAGCTATATCAGGGAGACCAAGGCCCCCTAGTTTGGTGGGTAGGGTGAGAATTTTATAGCTTATTCGGTGCGGTTTAGAGTTCCAAACAAATCTACCAATCAGAGACTGCAAGGGCTTCAGCAGGCTTTGGGGAAATCTGAAGGGCAGGCATCTCAGGACATGAAGAATTTTTGGGAGATACGTCATTTTTATTATTTGAATTCTTGCCATCTAAGAAAGGCCCAGTGAGGAGTGAGAGTCAAGTCCAGCTTTCAGGTTTTTATATAGGATATCGTAGTTGCAACGTACTATCCCGGAAGTAGAAGTGATTTATTTTCCCAGGTATGGGAAGCCACCCGGCGACCAGGTAAAAGGCATGTTTCGCTGGAGTTGAAAGGCCATATCAGGAGGGACATTTACCGGAAAAAAGAGCGACTTTGATGAATTTAATTTATAGTAGGAGACTTCCGAGAATTCAGCGAGTAGACTTATGACGTTTGGAATGGTTCTAGGAAGGTCCGAACATATGAATACCACGTCATCGGCATAAAGGCCGATTTTGTGTTCGCGTGCTCCCACTTTAATTCCCATAATATTAGGGTCACTCCACACTCTCTCAGCTAAAGGCTCCATCACCAGAGCGAATATCAATGGCGAGAGGGGACACCCCTGCCTTGTCCCATTCGCTATGGTGAAGCCCGAGGATGTGAAACTCGAAGACCTCACCCTCGTGTTGGGATTGGAGTAAAGGGCCATCACCGAATTCTGGAAGTCTCCCACTATTCCAAATCTATTAAGGACTTCCTTTAGATACCCCCAGTGCACTCTGTCAAAAGCTTTTTCAGCATCTAATGAGAGGAGCGCACTGGGGGCTGAGTTTCTTTCCATCAACTTCAGTAGATCCAATAGTCTACGGGTGCCATCTGCCGCTTGTCTCGCCGGAATGAAACCGACCTGATCTGGACCGATCAAGGAAGGCAAGACAGTCATTAATCTGAGTGCTAGTACTTTGGCATACAGTTTCAGATCTCCATTAAGGAGCGCTATGGGCCGAAAATTAGTAGTAGAGGTAGTTGATTTCCCCGGTTTCGGGAGGGTGGAAATGAGGGCCTCCAAACCTTCTGAGGCAATCTGACCTTGCTCTCGCCAATAATTAAAGAGTTTGAGCAAGTAAGGGGACAAGTCCTGAAGAAAAGACTTATAATATGTGTTTGTGAATCCGTCTGGGCCCGGGGCTGTATTAGTTTTCATTGATTTAATAGTCATTTGGATTTCTTCTAACCGAAGCGGAGCATTTAGAAGAGCTTATTGCGCCTTTGAAACCCTGGGAGGTTAATTTGGTCTAAAAATTGATTAATACAGACAGAGGAGGGCTGTGCAGTATGTATATCCCCATTAAGATTGTATAGATTAGAGTAGTATGTGCGAAACTCTTCAGCGATTAATAGTGGGTTTCTTATTGGGACATTTTGCTTATCTAGAAGGTGGTCAATTTTGGTGGCAAGGTGGCGTTTTTTAATGCGGCGGGCCAGGAGTTTCCCTGCCCTGTCTCCCATTGCATAGAAGTTTGCCCTCATCTTTTTAAGATTATGTTCGACCCTGCCTAGAAGGAGATTTCGTAGTTGAAGGCGAGCTTCTGAGAGTTCTGCCAGTACCTCGGGAGTGTGTGCACTTTTATGCTTTCGTTCTAGACCTGCAATTTTGTTGATCAAGTTTTTGGTCAATTCTTCAGTTTTACGTTTAGCTCTGGAGGATATCTTAATTAAAATACCTCTAATGTACGCTTTGTGCGCAAACCAGAGGGTTTCTGGAGAAGTCACCTCGTTATCATTGTGGTCAAAGTAATCCACTAGATGAGTAGTTACTTGTTGTATATTGTCAGGGATCAATAGAATGTAGTCGTTTAGTCGCCAGGATGTGGTCGGCTGGATGTGTGAGGGATCTGCTACAGTAAGAGAAGCGGGAGCGTGGTCAGTCCACGTAATATGACCTATATCTGTGTGTTGACAATGAGGGAGTAAGAGGTCATTGACTAAGATGAAATCAATTCTACTGTATGTGTTATGTCTAGGCGACATGTATGTGTAGTCTCTCTCCTCCCCATGCATGTAACGCCAGATATCGTGAAGTTGATGCAAGACAATAAGTTTGCCCAGATCCATGCGACAGTGTGAAGAGGAGGAAGAATCAAGTCTCCCGCACGGGGGGATATTAAAATCCCCAGCTATAATCATGGGCCCCTTTGCCAGGTCATCAAGTTTAGACAGGAGAGTTCGGTGAAATTTCATCTGTCCTGTATTTGGACCATATACAGAGACCAATGAATACAGCTTATTGTTCAGGGAAATTCTTAATATAAGATATCTGCCCTGTGGATCAGGGATTTCCTCTACCAAGGAAACTGACAGGGATTTGTGGATAAAGATTGCTACCCCCACCTTTTTTTCACCGGAGCCTGCAAAAAATCTATGCGGAAAATTTGGATGGGACATTCTAATATTGTCCTGCTGGAGCAGATGAGTCTCCTGCAGGAAGATTACCTCACTGTGAAGATTCTTGATTTGATTCCACACCAGAGACCTCTTGCCCGGGGAGTTGAGCCCGTTGACGTTGATTGTGGAGTACTTGATGGACATCTTTGACTAATAATATGAGCCAAAAATAGAGGAAAACGTTAGGTACAAATATGTTTGAGATCAATTAGCTACGTACACAGTTAAGACACATCCAGTCTGAGAATTCTGAAGGAGTTTAAGAGAAGAATAGAAGTAGGGTGGTGGAAAGAGAAGAAGGTAGGAGGGAGAGCTAAGCAAGGTGCCGAGGGGGGAGAGGGGGAGGGGGATATTGGGATTAGGATAACTATTTACAATTCCACTTGATTAAGTGGGTGGTGCAAAGCACCTGTCTGACTCAGAGTGTACCTAAAGCAGAAGGAACACAAAGAGGCAGTATTTTACGGTACCAGTAACGTACCTGTGGGGCTCACACTATCCCAAGGGAGGGCTTAAAGGAAAGCAAAGCAGGAAATTAAAGAGAGGAAAACTAGATTAAGGTAGATTAGATTTAAGAAAGGAGGTCTTAGGAGGAAAAAGAAATAAGTAAAAAGGGGAAGTATAGATTAGAACATAGAGAAGATTAAGATTGAAAATCAGAAGAAATCAGGAATAGAGGCCCGAGTCTATTAAGAAACAAGTAAAATTATACTATATATATAACCGGCTTTTTGAAAACAATAGCAGAACATCAAGTAGAAGGTCAGGCAGGCTCCACGTCTTGAGTGGGAGTAGATGCTCCATCTGGATCAGGTCCGCCCCGTGGTGATGGTGAGCGTCGTTGTTGGGGGAAGATCTTCCATTTCTTTAGAAAGTCCTTTACTTGTTGCGGATTTGTACATGCGTAGATCGCATTATCTTTCTTGATAAGCAGCTTTAATGGAAATCCCCAACGATAGGCAATGCGTTGTTCCCTCAGGATGGCTGTAACCTCCTGAAAAGCTCTCCTTCTCGCCAAAGTACCCGCAGAAAGGTCTGGAAACACGGAGATATGCTGGAACTCCTCTGGTATATCTTCTCCACTCCTAAGGGCTCTCAGGAAATCCTCCTTTATTTAAAAAAAGTGGATTAGTGCCAGAACATCACGTGACAAAGCTGGATCAATATTAGCTGGTCTGGGGAGTCTGTGGATCCTGTCTATGATTATCTCTGTGTTCCGCATTTCAGGCAGGACTGAAGCAATAAAGTTCTGCAGCAATGCTCTTAGATCTGTGGGTAAAACAGAGTCTGGGATCCCTCTTAGCTTTATATTGATCCTTCTGGAACGGTCTTCAAGATCCATCTGCTTCAGCGTTTGTTTTTCAAGCTTTTCCTGCAGCACAGCATGGGCATCTAATAAATCATTGTGCGATTTAACCAGTTCTCCCATCTTTGTTTCTAGGTGGTTAGTACGTGTGGTAAGGACACCCACCTCTCCTCTCAGTCCTGCCAACATCCCCTGCATGTCTTCTTGTAGCGAGGATCTTAGATCAGCTAGAAGATCTTTCATGGCCGCATGTGTGACCGGGATGCCAGCCATCAGCCCTGGTGATGGTGGGATAGATGTTATTGATGCAGAGGAGTTGCGCCTGGAGGCTTGTGTGTGGCGGTGCGGGGATAGAGGCGGGAGCGCCATCTTGGATGTGTCCGGGGAGACTCTGCTGGTGTGGGCGGTTGTAAAAAAGTCTGTAACCCGGCGTGGTGGGGTTCGCCTGGCGGGTCTGACTCTGCCCATTCGGTGCCTGACCTGTTCCTCTATAGCTGGGTGCCTCTCTGGGGATCGGGCAGCTGGCGGTTGCTGAGCAGTGTCGCAGGAAAGACTCGGGTCCTCAGAGCTCCCGTATTATGCGGCCATCACCGTTCAGCTCCAGGCCACGCCCCCTGAACTGTGTTCTTCACAGTCCTCCTGGGGACTGAACTACTCTGTTGCTCCTCAGACCAGAATATATAGGGGAGATCACCCTGAAGTCAGGCTTGGTCTCCCCCTTCTGGCTGGGAGGTGTTGGTGTTGCTTGTGTGTTGCCTGAGTGGAACACCCTTTACTGCTCTCTGGTGACACCTAATGGCGGTGACACTGTGGCACGGTGGTACTGGGGTGCCAGAATACCATTCCATAGAATTTCATAGGCACATCATTCATCTTACATTTACCTATTATTGTACCTATATTGCTAATTTGAATATACATTTACATTTTTTGGATTAAAATCTATAACATTCCATTGAACATCATAAGCACTAATATCTAATAAACTTACTATTGTTTTTTTTTTATTAACACCATTTTTGTCAGGCACACGTATGCACAAGAATACACAAAGGCACAGCACTGACAAGATCGCAGACAAGCACACACATCCACAAGAATGCAGACAGCATCCATACGTACAAGAACGCAGACAGTATACGCACACAGACAACATGCACAAGAACGCAGACAGGCGCACACACAAGAATGCAGACAGCATACCCACACAAGAACGCAGTCAGGCACGCACGAGATCGCAGACAGCATAAACACAAAAGAATGCAGACAGGCATACGCACTAGAATGCAAACAGCATACATACGCACTAGAACATAGACAGGCACATGCATGTACTAGAATGCTGACAGCACAAGAAAGCAGACTGGCAAACGCACTGGATCGCTGACAGCATACACATGCATGCACAACAATGCTGACCGCATATGTACATGTGGCGCCCCGCAACGAGTGCGTCACAGGAAGGTATTGCATCCCTGACTGAAGATGTAATATCTTCCGTCTCAGTGATGAAATGGTTAAACCCAGAGCTCCATACACCATATGCATCACTCAGAGGTAGAGGGCCAATCAGGTCCTGGATGGAGGAGTGAAAGGTGTAGTGTGTGGGGGAAGTTAGAAACGTAGGAGAGTTGGAGGAAGAGAGAAGGAACAGGTGCCGTGCAGCCCTGGCACCAAAAACTTTACCGGCAGAGCACCATCAAGCAGTGACTGAGACCGGAACACGGGCAACAACAGCAACTAAGCAACGGGTAAAAGACACCCATGCCCAATCTCACCGGACACCGATTCCGAGGCAAACAGACGTCCACTGCTGTTCTGCAAACTGGAGTGACGGAGTGGCTTCTTAGGAGCGCCTCACTACAGCCCTAAATCAGCAGTCTTACCGGCGAGGTACCTACTATTGGGCCACAGGACTCTTCCCTGGTTAACGTGACCAAGCTGAAGTCCGCCCAGTACCCGATCCGGTGCACTAAGGCAGCAAGGCAACCAGAATAGGACGGTTAGATAAAGGAGGAACACTCTGGAGCTCTGGACAGAGGTCATTCATCGCTGGGGCCACCCGGTCCGTTACCTAAAGACTGTATATCGTGTACTGCATCAAACGTTACAGTAAAGACCCGTTACCGAGGAGCATTATGTCAGTGCATTTCTTCCAGAACTGTTATTAACCCTTGCTCATTAAAAACAACTGAGCTGCCGTATTCCATCCCGAGCAGCTCCTGGCCCCGGGGACTCCTGCTCATCCTGTGGGGAGCATCCCATCCAGCTGCGGCACATCCCCCGGAGGCCCAAGCAGTGCCGGTGCCATCATCGGACTCTCACTGGTGTTTGGCGTCATGACAATCAAGACTAAATCCCAATCCCTTTATCCCCTTTTCATCTGACCACCGGGCCCCACAGCCTCAGACGCGGAACCATGACAAGGGAAGCAACGCCTGAGACCTGAGAACCTGGCAACGGTGAGTCACACGCTCTAGAATGCTGTCAGGCATGCACACAGCTGCAGCAGTTTCTGCAAATTGTGATGAGGCTGGGCCAGCACATGCAAAATTGTATGTGCAGTGAGCACAGCTGATTTAGCAACCAGCGGCCCCTGCTGCCCAGAGATCTGCGCTGGTGGAACAGGATCAAGGTTGCACATTATAATGAGGGCAATCTGACCATGGGCTCCACTAGCCCAGTTTTCTCTCATTATAACAAGCCCCTACACCCTGCACTGATAGGACCCTGACTTCCGGCTACAGGGCTACACACACATGCTATATACAATAGAAGAAGAGGGAAAGAGACAAATCTAATCTGTGGTGTCTGCAGCCAGGTCACATCTATCAGTGCAGGCACCCTATTGTGCAGTCATGTGTGTAGTTTCTGAGACTCCATGAGATTTATGGCAGCTCTGATGTCTCATACAGATCGTGTGATGCTCGGGCGACACAGCAATGGTGACACCGATCTGTAATAAAGTTCAAGCAGCTGCCATAAATCTACTGTGAAAGACTCAACATTCCAATCCATCAGTTAGGAGGAGAGCAGTGTCCTCCTCCCAGTGTGAGACTCTCCAGAGGCTGCTCACCTCTCCCTGGCTGGTCTCCCATTCTGCTCCTCTTTGGCAGGTATGTGCTGGGGCAGGGCACACTGTATGAGCTTACAGCTTGCACTGCAGACATGGCCACGGTCAGAGCCCTGTCTACTGGCAGTGACGTGGCTGGCCCGGCATATCAACAGGATGCAGTGCCAGCCAGCAGAAGAGCAAGCGGAACAGCTGCTGGAGAATATACAGGCAGGGACCTGCCCATGCAATGTGACAGAGTGCCATCCTCTCATTGCGCCTGTCTCCAAAAGCGCTCCGCACCCACGCTATGGAAGGTGAACGTTACGTCAGCACGCATGGAGTCAGGAGCCAGCCATTAAAGGTAAATCACCCACTTACGGCCGCTGGGTGCATTATCAATGCTGTCAGCCTGTTTGAACAGTTAATCCTCCAGCGGCAGCATCCCAAACTATTAGAACAGCCACAGGTGCAGGAGAATTAACTATTCAGTCTTGATAACTAGATGGGAGCGGTGACGTCACGATTGGGGAGGGCTCTGTGACGATGGGAGCGTAGACCATCTCTCCCCCCTGGGCTATCTCGTCCGCTGTTTTTTCACCCTAAGGCTGCTTCCACACTGCAATTTTTTCACTGATCAGTGTCCATCAGATTTGTGTGCCAAAACCAGGAGTGTCTCCAAAACTCAGAACAGGTGTCAATCTTTCAATTATAGTTTTTCTCTGCAAGTTCCTCTCCTGGTTTCTCTCCGGGCTTTGGCACACAAATCTGATGGACACTGATCAGTGAAAAAACTGCAGTGTGGAAGCAGCCTAAACTCTCCAAACTCCCCCCCTTCCCCTTGGTCACCCTCTATGAGGAACTGACGCAGATCCTCAATCGTTGGGCTGAGGGGTGAGTGGGTTGCAGGCAGAGCGAGCTGAGGGGTGAGCGGGCTGAGTGATAAGTGTGGGCTGAGGTGAGAGGGGCTTTGAGAGTGAGGGTGAGTGGGTGCTGAGAGGGGTAAGCATGGACTTAAGAGTCTGAGTGGGTGCAGAGTGGGGGGTGAGTGTTGCCTGAGGGTGGATGAGTGTAGCCTGAGGGGGATGAGTGGGTGCTGAGAAGGGGTGAGTGGGTGTTGGGCAGGGTGAGTGTGTGCTGTGTGAAGGTGAGAGAGGTTGAGTGGGGGGTGAGCACGGACATGAGTGTGTGTGCCGAGTGGAGGTGAGCAAGTGCTGAGCAATAGTGAGTGTGGCCTGAGAGGGGTGAGTAGATGCTGAGTGAGGGTGGATGGGTGCTAAGTGGGGGTGAGTGGGTGCTGATCTAGAGATGAGTGTGACCTGAGGGGGATGAGTGTGACCTGAGGGGATGAGTGTGACCTGAGCGGGTGTGAATGGGTGCTGAGCGGGGGTGAGTGGATGCTAAGCGGGGGTGAGTGGTTGCTGAGTGGGGGTGAGTGGGTGTGCTGAGTGGGGGGTGAGTGGGTGCTGAGTGTGACCTGAGGGGAATGAATGTGACCTGAGGGGGATGAGTGTGACCTGAGGGGGATGAGTGTGACCTGAGGGGGTGAGTGGGTGCTGAGTGGGGGTGAGTGGGTGACCTGAGCGGGGGTGAGTGGATGCTGAGCGGGGGTGAGTGGATGCTGAGCAAAGGTGAGTGTGACTTGAGGGGGGATGATGAGTGTGACTTGAGGGGGGTGTGGCCTGAGTGTAAGTGCAGGCTTAAGAGTGTATGTGCTGAGCGGGCATGAGTGTGTGCTGAATAATGGTGAGTGTGTACTCAGCGGGGGGTGAGCGGCTGCTGAGCGGGGGAGATTGTGTGCTGAAGGGGGGGTGAGTGTGGCCTCAGGGGGATGAGTGTGTGCTGAGCGGGGATGAGTGGGTGCTGAGTGGGGGTGAGTAGGTGTGCTGAGCGGGGCTGAGTGCAGGCTTAAGAGTGTGTACTGAGCAGGCGTGAGTGGAAATTGAGCAATGGTGAGTGTGGCCTGAAGTGGTTGGGTAGCTGTTGAGTGGGGGTGAGTGGGTGCTTATTGGAGTGAGTGAGTGCTGAGCGGGTGTGAGGGGAGTGTGTGCTGAGTGGGGCGAGTGCGAGTGGGTGCTGAGCAGGGAGAGTGTGTGCTGAGCGGGGTGAGTGTCAGTGTGTGCTGAGTGGGGGCTGAGCGGGTGTGAGGTGAGTGGGGGATTCGGGAGGTGAGCCGGGGCAGTTTGGGCTGAGTGGGGGGTGAGAGGGGTGAGCAGGGGCAGTGTGGGGTGAGTGGGGGCATGGGCGAGGGCAGTGTGGGGTGAGTAAGGGCATGTGGGGGTGAACAGGGGCAGTGTGGGGTGAGTGGGGGCATGTGGAGGGGTAAGAGGGGTGAGAAGGGGCAGTGTGGGGTGAATGGGGTGTGAAAGGGGTAAGCAGGGGCAGTTTGGGGTGAGTGGGGGGTGAAAGGGGTAAGCAGGGGCAGTTTAGGGTGAGTGGGGGGGAGGAGCACTGTGGGTGCTTGGGTCCATGTGGGGGGGAGATGAGTAAACAGGAGCAGTGTGGGTGACTGGGGGCATGTGGGTGAGTGGGGGGGTGAGCAGGGTCAGTGTGTGTGAGTGGGGGCATGTAGGTGAGTGGGGGGTGAGCAGGCGCAGTGTGGGTAAGTGGGGGCATGTGGGGGGGTATGAGGGGTAATCAGGGGCAGTGTGGGTGAGTGGGGACCTGTGGGTGAGTGGCAGGGTCCATATGGGGGGGAGAGGAGTAAACAGGAGCAGTGTGGATGAGTGAGGGCATGTGAGTGGGGGGGTGAGCAGGATCAGTGTGGGTGAGTGGGGGCATGTAGGTGAGTGGGGGGTGAGCAGGGGCAGTGTAGGTAAGTGGGGGCATGTGGGTAGGTGAAAGGGGTAACTTCTTTGAAGTTGCTGGGCACAGCTGCAGCTCTCTTCCCCTTTGGATTTAATCACGCTCCAGGCTGGAGCTCACATGGACACCGCCGTCACACTGCCTTGCTGCTCCTGGTCATGTGTGGTGCACATCCGGTCACAAGGTCATTGGTTAGCAGAGGCGGCAGCACTCACCAATCTTCAAGTCGATTCTTTATTGTACAAACAGCATAAAAGGCGATCATCAGAGGTGTTTACAGGGGATACAGAAGGAGGATGGGATGTCCCTCAAGCGACGGGCCGTTTCACGCCCACCACAGGGCGCTTCTCCAGGCTATGGCACAATGATGGATTGAGTTTCCTTCCTTATAAGCCCCCGCCCAGCAAGTTTATTAACCCTTGCCTGACTCCAGCAGCACCTCTTTAAAATCGTGCATTAAAACAACATAAAAGTGGATAAACACCACTCCTATAGTATATACAAACCACTACAATAATTTTTATTTACCGTTTTTATAAAAACACAGATAGATCATTCCTATCATTAAAGCCAATCGGGCCTTGGGCCCTCGATTTTATGATCCATTTCGCCTCTTTCTGCAGAAGCAATTTGTGTACATTACAGCCACATGGCGGCATTGTCACCCTTTCCAGACCCACAAAAGACATAGCTTTAGGATCTCCATTATGTGCTGCTCTTATGTGCTCTATTAGTCTAGTAAAGCCCACCCCTGTTCCTATTGAGTTTCTATGCTCTCTGAACCTAACAAAGAGTTGACGTATTGTCCTGCCCACGTAGTAACGTCCACATGGGCAAAACACTGCGTACACTACGTTTTTAGTTCTGCATGAAATGAACTGATCCACCTGATGGTATATATGTCCTATTTTTACCGGGTTCTGAACCATGTGTTGCTGACAGAAGCTACAACTACCGCATTTGAAATGACCTTTTGGACTCTGTTTATCCAACCATGTTTTTGCAGGTGTTAATCTTTTTCTAACTACCATGTCCCCTATATTTTTGCCACGCCTGTGTGTTATCAAGGGTCCTCGCAGTGCTATATCTCTCAAGTGTTTATCACTCTCAATTAAGTACCAGTTTTTTCTAATGGCTTTACGGATAGCCTGGGTGAGTGGGGGGGTGAGCAGGGTCAGTGTGTGTGAGTGGGGGCATGTAGGTGAGTGGGGGGTGAGCAAGGGCAGTGTGGGTGAGTGGGGACCTGTGGGTGAGTGGCAGTGTCCATATGGGGGGGGAGAGGAGTAAACAGGAGCAGTGTGGATGAGTGGGGGCATGTGAGTGAGTGGGGGGTGAGCAGGATGAGTGTGGGTGAGTGGCGGCATGTAGGTGAGTGGGGGGTGAGCAGGGGCAGTGTAGGTAAGTGGGGGCATGTGGGTAGGTGAAAGGGGTAAGCAAGGGCAGTGTGGGGTGAGTGGGGCATGAGAAGGGCAGTAGGGGGTGTGTAGCAGGATGGCACTCTCCCTGGCATTCTTCTTCTTCTTGCAGCATTAGTGTCCAAAATTCAATGGCCGTGGGGGGCGAAGTTAACATAGGGGTGTCATAATGGGTGTGCTTGCCCTTATGTGGTGCGCATGTCCTTGGTCACGCCCATTATGATGCCTTCTCTGTTAATTCCGCTCCCCGCGGCCATTGAATTTTGGACGTTAAGGCTGCAAGAAGAAGAAGAATACCGGGGTGAGGAGCGGGTGAGCGAGAGTATGGAGCGGGGGAACAGCGGGCGGGAGGGCAAAGCGTGGACCGGGCGATGTGTGGGGAGGGGGGTTTCTGGTGTCCGCCCCTGCCAGCCATCACCATATTAACATACCCATCACTTGGATGTGCTAATATGGAGCTGGCGGAAGTGACATAGGCGGACATCCGGGAAGTGGAAAACTCGCAATTATATAGATTAGATAATGTGGCCGGTGGCCCTGAACTGGTAATAAGTCACCAGCTCGGGGGACAAATGCCTCCCTGCCCCCCGGCCCAGTCCACCCCTGGTTGTCTGTTACGTAACGTGCAAGTTGTTGAATATTCTGCTGAGCTTGTCTTAGTTGGTAGAGCATTCATTTTTTATGAATTTTGCAATCATGTTGTTGTCTGTTTGCCCTGGATTGTGAAGATTCATTCACCCGACATTGTCTGTGAAATTCGACATCCTGGGCTTGTCTGGTGGCAGTTTGCTGTGGTGTCTCCTGTTCCCGACGTTGTCTGTGACATTGCGCATCCTGGGCTTGTCTGGCGGCAATGTATTGTGGTGTCTCCTGTTCCCAAAGTTGTCTGTGAGATTCCGCATCCTGGGCTTGTCTGGTGGCAGTTTGTTGAAGTGTCTCCTGCTCTCGACGTTGTCATTGCCTTGCTGCTGCTGCTTTTCTGTCGTCCTCATTGGTGTATTTTCGCTTACGACCCATTGGAAGACAGGAAGCTTAAATCATGATAGCGGACAATAAAGAAGTATCTATTAAGCACGCTGTGACTGACAGAACGTGTTCAGTGAACGTGACTGAACTATGTCACACTGTGACTGAGAGAACGTATTTAGTAAACATGATTGAAGTACGTCACACTGTGACTGACAGAACGTGTTCAGTAAACGTTACTGAACTACGTCGCGCTGTGAATGGGAGTGAAATTCCGTGCCAAAATCGCTGATTGGCCGTGGCCGACTGGGCGTGACCGATCAGGTAAGCGTGGTTGACATCCTGCAGCAATTTGGAGTGCGTCGGTCGCTGATTGGTCGCGGCTTTGTTCAATGTATCTGCACATGTGACACCTCACCAGTGATCAGTAAGGTACCGTCGCACTTGCCACGCTCCAAAGATACCTACAGGTCATATCGTTGTCGGAATTGCTGGAGCGTCGCCAAGTGTGACGGTGCCTTACTGATCGCAACGATCAGCGATCTCATAGCGGGGGCCTGGTCGCTGGTGCGTGTCAGACTGAGCGACATTGCTAGCACCGGTCAGGGTACTTCCGTTGTGGTTCCATGCGGTGGGAGATGACCCGCTGATCTCCCAACGGTAGCAGTTACGTGCATGGTTCAAATCCTGCGCCAATTCGTGGCTGGACTCGCCTGTCGCTGATTGGTCGCGCCCGGCCAGCCGCGACCAATCAGCGATGCGGGATTTCCGTTACAGGGAGACAGACAGGATTATATAGTAGATATATATATATATATATATATATATATATATATATACTAACTGTAGTACCCGGCTACGCCCGGGATAATAAATAACTGCTGTTAGCCATAACAAAATAGAATTTGAATATGTCATATTAATGACCTGTAGGAAAATAGAAGCTGAGCTGTGATTGATTGCTATAGGCAGCCTAATAAATCTCCAGCCAACAGTGAACCCTCCCCCTGGCCGGGCAGTATATGTTACCTCACACATACACATAATAGACAGCTCATGTGACTGACATCTGCCTTAATTCCCTATATGGCACATGTGTTGCACATTGGCTGTTTTTAATCAGATGTTTATGTTTGGAAAATAAAGATATCACACGTATGAGGCGAGTTGTGTGAGGTGATTTGTGCCATCTGTGTCTGTCTGTGTGGTGTGTGTGTCCCTGGGGTGTGTATGTGTGTGTCCCTGTGGGATGGGGTCTGTGTGGTGTGTGTCTCTGTTGTGTGTGTCTCTTTGTGGTGTGTGTGTCCCTGTGGGGTGAGTGCATGTGCCCCTATAGGGTGTGTATGTGTGTGTCCCTGTGGGGGGGGTCTGTGTGGTGTGTGTCTCTGTTGTGTGTGTCTCTTTGTGGTGTGTGTGTGTGTGTCCCTGTGGGGTGAGTGCATGTGTCCCTATAAGGTGTGTATGTGTGTGTGCCCCTGTGTGGGGGTCTGTGGTGTGTGTGTGTATCAGTGTTGTGTGTGTCTCTTTGTGGTGTGTGTGTGTGTCCCTGTGGGGTGAGTGCATGTGTCCCTATAGGGTGTGTATGTGTGTGTGTCCCTGTGGGGGGGTGTCTGTGTGAGGTGTGTGTGTCTCTGTGTTGTGTGTGTCCCCTAGTGGTGTGTGTGTGTCCCTGAGGGGTGAGTGCATGTGTCCCTATAGGGTGTGTATGTGTGTGTGTCCCTGTGGGGGGGTCTGTGTGGTGTGTGTGTGTGTCTTTGTGGTGTGTGTGTCCCTGTGGGGTGAGTGCATGTGTCCCTTTGTTCCCATTATGTAGATAGGGGCAAAATTGTTTGGTGAACTGGAACGCGCAGGGTTAAAATTTCGCCTCACAACATAGCCTATGACGCTCCCGGGGTCCAGACTTGTGACTCTGCAAAATTTTGCGGCTGTTGCTGCGACGGTGTAGATGCCAATCCCGGATATACACATATACACACACACACATACACACCTTCAGCTTTATATATTAGATATATATATATATGGAAAACTACAGCAGCACATTATTAAAACCAAACATATGCAAATAAAAGTGTTTACATGGAATTAAAAAGTTTTTTGTTTGAGGAAAAAAAAAACTTACAAGTTTTTTCAAAAAAACTCAGATGGAATTTTTTTTTTTAATATACCCTTATCTTATAAGGTTCTTAGTGCATATATTGGCCAATAGATACCTGCTCATCAACCACGGCAAGGTGACCTTAAATCTGATCGTACCCTAACCACACAAAAACCTCTCTCGGACCCCTTAAGGTCTCTGTTACATGGGAAGTAGAAGGATACAAACACATCAGATGACCCCTGTGGCTTGATGGGAAGCCAGTGACTCCATATATACTAAAAAAGAGAGAAAAAAAAAGCAGACAGCATGCTTCTACTTACATGCCCTACTTTCATGATACAATATCATTGTAGAATGAACTTTTTACGTTTTCCATAAATTTCACCCAAAAGCCAAATGTTCCTAACTTTTTGTGAGTAGTGTAAACATTACATTGTAAGATATCTGACTTCTTTCTCCTCCTGGACTCATTTTTCATTCTCAAAATTGTCAATTCCTGGGTATGAGATGGGTCCATTGAATACAGATTTTTATATTATCAAGATAGGAGAGGGCAATTGATTATAATAGAATTGTATACAGAAAGGAAGGGTGAGGGGGAAGGAGGAGCTCTGCCTCCAGCTCCTCCCTTCTCCCTTCTACAATAAAATCTCAGCAGTGGCAACTGCCATCTCCTATCTCAGTAAAATAATAATATGTATTCCCTGAAGTCAGATTTTACCCAGGAATCGACAATTTCGAGAATGAAAGATCAATCTAGGAGGAAAAAGAAGCAAATGTATCTGATACGTTATATTACAAAGTTGCTTATGTTTGTGTGTAATATTGATTTATAAAATAAAAATTAAAATTATGGTTACACTTTAACCCACTCACAACTTTGACGCACCTTTATGTAGTGGTGGGAAAGGGTTCCCGACCTATAACAAATGGGTACGTCATGGCAACCATGTGGTGATCACATGAAGGTGCCTGCTGTAACTCCGCCTCTCCCAGCCATGATGATCACACCTAAAGTCCTTTTGTGCTATATTTATATGGATTAATACACACATATAGTGCTGAATCCAAATTAAAGTAGTCTTATTTACGGTATATATCATTTGGATTCAGCACTATATGTGTGTATTAATCCTTATAAATTTAGCACAATAGCACTTTACGCATTTAATCACGGTCACATATGGATGTCCATATTGATAAAAAAGAGTAATAATTTGATCTTTTCATGAGTGTGACCTCGTTACCAACATAGAGGGTGTAGAGTTGGGAAGGCAGATCATCGTGCTGCAGGGTGGATTGGTTGATTTAGTGACTCACCGTAGCCGGGGGTACACGTAGCGGGCGTTGCTTCTCCTCTGTCACGGAACCGCGCCTGCGATAGTGTAGGCCCGGTGGTCCAGATCAATAGGGGAATGGTGGAACAGTGGGGGGTGATTTGTCTTCGTGACGCCACCTGCGGGTGTTCTGGTAACTTTACCAGCGCTGTTCGGGTCTCCGGGGGATGGTATACAGCGAGATGGAACGCTCCCCACAGGATGAGCGGGAGTCCCCGGAGCCGGGAGCTGCGCAAGATGTTGCGAGGCAGCTGCGGGACGCTGCGCGCTGAACCCAGGAGTAATGGACAACCACACAAAGTCTCTTTTAGGTACCTTTACTGGTTGGTAGTCAGGTACACTCGGACCGGGATAGTGAAGTTGGCACTTCTGGAGTTTCACAGCAAGCAGTGTTAGGCTTCCTTTCTCTAGTTCTGGTGCTAAGGTCAGGTGGATGTGGAATCCCTCCGGACCGGGCAGTTTGTTCAATAGAACGGATTTCACCTGGTTGTCAGCACTGAGGGCACTGTAAAAGGGTGATGATAATTCTACCTTCTTCCCTGGGCTCTCGCTGGTAGGTGCGACAGGTGAACAGGGGGCTAGACTCCCTGTGAGGTATGCTGGTTCTTCTGTGATGGCTCGGTGGCTCTCACAGCTTCGGTTCCAGTAACCGGTGTTTAAGGAAAGAGTCGGATTAACTCTGTTTTCCTGAGAGGTGATCTCCTTCTTCCTCTTGTCCCAATTGCAGGGACTCCCACTGGCTAACAGGCTGGTTGGGCCTAGTGTGTTCCTCATAGGGTGGAGGTTTCACACAGGCTGGCAGCTCTTGTAGCGTCTACCACACTCTGAAGTTTCTCCCTCCAAGACTCTATTTATAGGGGGAACTGGTTCAAAGTCACCAGTGTAGCTTCCCCTAGAGGCTCGGGGTGAAACCAGGTGTTCTAAGTGTTGTTGTGTTTGTGGGTTTTGCTGTGCTGTTACTTACTCCATTTGTGCCTAAGGATTTCTGTGGTGCCCAACAGGTGCCAGGGTGCCACATTCCCCCTTAGTTAACCTCAGTTCTCCCGGCTGAGCAAAAAGTTATTTTTACAACTTACCACTAAGCATTTTATAACATTCAATTTACATAGGCTTAAAGAAAACACAAAAATCACTGAAAAGGAGTGAAAAATGTTGAAAAGGTGAAAAGCAGTCCGTACGGCACTAGTCCATCTGCCGCAGGCTGGAAAAAGGTAAAGTTAGTGGTCACACAAGTCCTGTGACAATTGTTCAAAGTTTTTGAAAAGGGAAAAAGGTAAAGCCCAGGGATACACGGTAAACTTTATACATTCCCTACGGGTGTCTCTGCTTGAGAGGCCGGTACTAACCCTCTATACCTTACCAGGCGCTTTCTGTCCCCAACTTAGTATACTTGGGACAGAGCCCAGTTCCTCCACCCTTCTGTACACTACTTTTTACAGGTTTTGAAAAACAGTATTATATACAAACACTTACAGGTTATTTGTTCCACTACATTTTAAACCCATTCTCCAAGCTTGTGTGGGGGTTGACCTAATGTACTACGTGTGGATCTGCGTAGTGTGGGTGTTTCCAAAGCTGTTTGTGTAGTGTACGAAGTGGTTGGTACTTCTCTGTGTCTGCTTTGTGTAAGACCATAGTAAGTGCGGAGTCTATCAACTGGACTGACCTCTGTAGGTGGTTGATTAGGAATGGCTTCTCTTACTGTGGGACTAGCAGGCTGACCGATTACAGGAATCTCAGGTTCCATGATAACAGGCTGCAATTCTTGCACTTGAACTTCTTCTTGTTGGACTTGTGGAATTGGATTAGGTTTTGGCTGATCTTCTACAGGTTGGTAGAAATGCATAACTGGTATGAGGAATGCTTCACCTATTTGTGGCCAATCAGCTGGTAAGTATCCAATTTCTGTAAGGACTAGATTTTCTTTTGTTTCTTCATCTGTAGTTACAGTAGGGTAACTGGTTGCTTGTGGGATTAACTGTGGCGGACATTTCTTCAAATGATCCCTTGAAACAGTCGCAATAGTATTCCCATTGTCTTTGCTAATAACACAAGTTTTTGACTTGTCATAGTGTGACGGCATAACGGTGTAGGGTATGGATTCCCAACTGTTATCCAATTTGTTGGTTTTTCGCTTTCTTTTCAGCACTACATCACCTATAGCTAGTGGTTCAGCTGAGGCGTGCTTGTTAAAGTCTTTTTCTTGTTTGGTTCTACTGATTTCAAGGTTCCTTTCAACACTCTCTTGTACTTTCTTGTACTTCTCTTGGCGTTGACTGACCCAGTCTTCATCAGAAGAATCTTCTGTGGGTTCAATGGTTCCCATCTGCAAATCAATAGGCAGTTTACCTGGTCTTGCTCTCATCAAGTAAGCAGGTGTGTAATTTGTCGAACTGACAGGTATGTGGTTGTAGATGTCCACAAGATCTGGAAGTTTCTCTGGCCATTGATTTCTCTCTTCGACTGGTAAGGTCTTGAGCATGTCAATGACTATGTGGTTCATCTTCTCACATAAACCGTTCGTCTGAGGATGATAAGGTGTTGTGCGGATTTTCTTGCACCCATACAGCCCTAAGAATTCTTGGAAAAGAGCTGATTCGAAGGCTGGCCCTTGGTCAGTTAAGACCTGGTCTGGATACCCATGGGGGCGACAGAAGTAACTCTGGAACGCTTTGGCTGCTACCTCAGCAGTTAAGTCCTTAACTGGAACGACTACCAGGAATCTTGAGTAGTGATCGACGATGGTGAGAGCATAGGTGTACCCGGTTCGACTTGGGGTAAGCTTCACATGGTCGAGAGCAACTATTTCAAGAGGTTTGGTGGTAACAATTGGCTGCAACGGAGCTTTCTGAGTTAGATGGTCTTTTCTTCGAAGGTGACATGGTCCACAGTTTTTACACCATTTGTCAATGGAGCCTCTCATACCGACCCAGTAGAACCGATCCTTCAGGAGTCTCTCCAGCTTCTTCCATCCAAAGTGTCCGGCATCATCATGGTATGCTTCAAGGATCATTTGGACTTCAGTCTTGGGAACTACAATCTGCCAGATGAGTTCATGGGTTCGTGGGTTGAGGTATCTTCTGCATAGTTTACCTTGGTAGACAAACAACCTTCCTTTCTCCTTCCACAGGCGTTTAGCAGTTGGTGAGGCATCAGAGTCCATGTTGGCGTGTTCTTGAGTGATTAGATCCCTTACCAGGCTGACATCTGGGTCGTTGGCTTGAGCCTCCTTCCAGTCATGGTGAGGTAACGGGTTCACGGTCCTCTCTACACGTGTCTGGTTTCTCTGATGACATGTTGCTGTACCGGAACGGTGGAAAGCAGGTAGTTAAATCTCTTCCAGGTCATCTATGGCTTCTCCCTCTTCAGGAAGATGTGGCATTCGGGACAGGGCATCAGCATTGCCATTTTTGTGACCTGCCCGGTACTTTACAGTGAAGTCGTAGTTAGCGAGTCTTGCTACCCAACGCTGTTCTAGGGCTCCCAGCTTTGCAGTCTCTAAGTGTGTTAGAGGATTGTTGTCTGTGAAAGCTGTGAACGGGGCGGAGGCCAGGTAATGTTTGAAACGCTCTGTGATCGCCCAGACCAGGGCCAGGAACTCCAACTTGAAGGAGCTGTAGTTTTCCGGGTTCCTTTCTGTGGGACGGAGCTTTCTGCTGGCGTAGGCTATCACCTTCTCCTTGCCCTGCTGACGTTGAGATAGGACTGCTCCTAAACCTTCATTGCTTGCATCGGTGTACAATAAAAACGGTAGATTGTAGTCAGGGTAGGCCAGGATTTCTTCTCCAGTTAAAGCATCTTTTAACGTTTGGAAGGATTTGTCCTGCTCTGGGCCCCAGTGGAACGGGGGTCCCCTGATCTTGCCGTTTTTGGATTGACCTACTAAGAGATCTTGCATGGAGGCGGCTATCTTGGTGTAGCCTTTGATAAAGCGTCGGTAGTACCCGACCAGTCCTAGAAATTGACGTACCTCTTTGTGATTGATTGGTGCTGGCCAGTCCTTGATGACGGTGACCTTATCCGGATCCGGTGCTACGCCTTCGGCGCTGACCACATGTCCTAGGTATTGGACCTTGGGTTTCAGCAGGTGGCACTTGGACGGTTTCAGTTTCATCCCGTACTTGGACAGTGACTCGAACACTTCACTCAGGTGTTGGAGGTGATCTTCATAGGTCTGAGAGTAGACAATGACATCATCAAGGTATAACAAGACAGTCTCAAAGTTCTTGTGGCCCAAACAACACTCCATCAGTCTCTGAAATGTTCCTGGGGCATTGCACAAACCGAATGGCATACTGTTGAATTCGCATAAGCCCATAGGAGTAGTGAAAGCTGTCTTCTCACGATCCTCCTCTGCAACGGCAACCTGCCAGTACCCACTAGTAAGATCTAATGTGGAGAAATAGTTGGCAGATTTGAGTGCAGCTAGTGACTCTTCTATGCGTGGTAACGGGTATGCATCCTTGTGTGTGACTTTGTTGATTTGCCTATAGTCTACGCACATCCTCATACTACCATCTTTCTGTTTAACCAGGACTAGTGGTGCGGCCCAGGGACTACAGCTATCCCTAATGACTCCTGCATTCTTCATGTCCTGAAGCATCTCTTTTGCTTTCTGGTAGTGAGTGGGTGGTATAGGCCTGTACCTTTCTTTGATAGGTGCATGGTTGTTTGTGGGGATATGATGTTGTACCCCTTTAATCCTCCCAAAGTCAAGTGGGTGTTTGCTGAACACTTGCTCATACTCCCGAACTACCCGGTATACTCCATTTTTCTGGTGAGAGGGTGTATTGTCAGTTCCTATACTGAGCTCTTGACACCATTTCTCTAACTGATCTTTGGAGTGAGGGGGTTCATCAGTGACTGTTTGGTTTGAGGATTTTACATCAATCACAGCATCATCTTTTACTTGGTACAATTTTGCAACAGTTGCATATCTAGGCAGTCTGACTTCGTCATCACCATAATTCAATATGCGTACGGGGACTCTCCCCTTTCTTACGTCGACTAACCCTCTGGCTGTCAAGAGCGTAGGACTACTGTCGGACATTACAGGTTCTACTACAGCTTGGTAGTCCTGCCCTCTGAGGCCTATGGCTGCTCGACACAAGATCATCATTTCACTTCTGGGTGGTACCACAATTGGAATGGGATCTGTGACTCTTACTCTGCCAATCTCACCATTTGACAATGTTACCTGTTGTTGATACACCAGAGCTCTGATCTGCTTTTGGATAGCCCTCTTTTTTCTGGGTTTACCGGCTTCAGCACTCTGTTGGAGTAAAAACAACACTTCATCGAGGCATTTGATCATAACATTGGTACCCAATATGACATATGGATCCTTGTGGTTAGGCTTATCCTGGACCACTAAGATACCCTGGTTTTTCAACTGCACCCTCCCCACCTTTACTGTAGCTTCCCACTGTCCCTCTATGGTAACCGGAATACCATTAGTGGCTTCAAGGTTCATCTCGGGATTAGGGGGTTCTAGCTTAACATCTGGCCAGAACTGCTTGTAAAGGGTACTGGGAATGGATGTCACCTGGGATCCAGTGTCTATCAAGGCAGAGATAGCGATGCCATCGATGACGATTGGTAAGTATGGACAGTCTCCCACATACTTGTGTTCCCAGCTGGACGTAGGGCCTGGACAGTCTACTCCTGGGGTTGGCCCTTCTCGCCCAGGGGTCGCTCGTTTAAAGGACGGGATTGCAGATTGCGTCCTCCTAAGTCGTTCTGCTGACTGTTGCGGCGTCTGTCAGGACTGCGGCGGTCTGCAGGTTTTCCTCGCGACAGCTGTGTCTTTCTCCTCATCCACGGGACGTCGTCTGGACTGTCGGCGAGTTGAATCTTGTCCGATGGCCTTGCATCTGTCTTGGGTCTTCTTGCAGCTTGCAGCTTGGCCACGTCTTTCATCAGCTGCTCGACATTAGCACACAGCTGGTCAAACTGGTCAGGTGTTACAGTCTGTGCACTCGACTGAATCGCAGGGACTGGAGATGCTGCTGCCGGCACGGAAGGGGTGTCAGTATACTGCTGCTGCGGTGAAGCGGGATCAGGTACTTCAGCGAGTCGTTGTCCCCAAACTGTTAAGTCTCTCAAGGTGTCAAACTCTGCGCCTGGATTTTGTATGGACCACCAGCTTGCTTGCTTTCTATCCTCAGACAGTTTAAGGCCCACAATAAATTGTCCAATTAACGCTTTGTTCTCATCTCGAGCACTATCAGGATCGACTTGTTTTAACAGTCTGTATGCTTCTTGCAAGCGCAGTGAATAATCAAGGACACTTTCTTGTGCCCCTTGGTTACAACGATAGAATGACAGTCTTAATCCAGCTTCGGTATGGCACTCAAAGACCCGGGTTAATCTAGCGAATATCTGCTCCACAGATTCCTGAACTTCTACAGGCCAGCTGCGGCTCTGCAGTTCGGCTGCACCGGTTAACTGTCCCATAATAACTGAAGCTCTTTGCTTACCGGTCATCGGGTACATGTCCAGCGCCTGGCATATCTTCCTCTGGAAGTTCTCCAAGGTGCTGGGTACACCGCTGTACTTGGGTAACCAGGTCGCACTAGGAACGTAGGGTAGAGACATCGGCATAATCGGAGCGGGTTGCGGTAGCATACCGCCGACTGGTTGCTGTCCATCAAGAGGTATATTTTGAGGTGCTGCTTGGTCTAGCGGGGGCACCGCGTGATCGGGAGCCGGGTTACTCATGGTCGCTCCCCCTTAGTTAAGCGTAGCCTTTCCCTCGGTTCTAAACGGAAGTGTCGGACTCGCGGTGAGGAGTGAGGCACCACGGGAGTTTCCGGTTCCTGTTGCGTACAGGGGAAGTCGTCAGAGCGTGGGGGCGGAGCCAATCTTCGCGCCCTCTGCACAGTCACGCCCCTTCTTTTCCCGCCTTTTCGCGCAGCAATGGTGGACCAAATGTACAGTTCGATATTTACAGTCAATAAATAGCACACAATACCCGTGATAACGGGCCTGCTCGTATCCTGTTCGTGACGCCAAATTCTGACTCACCGTAGCCGGGGGTACACGTAGCGGGCGTTGCTTCTCCTCTGTCATGGAACCGCGCCTGCGGTAGTGTAGGCCCGGTGGTCCAGATCAATAGGGGAATGGCGGAACAGTGGGGGGTGATTTGTCTTCGTGACGCCACCTGCGGGTGTTCTGGTAACTTTACCAGCGCTGTTCGGGTCTCCGGGGATGGTATACAGCGAGATGGAACGCTCCCCACAGGATGAGCGGGAGTCCCCGGAGCCGGGAGCTGCGCAAGATGTTGCGAGGCAGCTGCGGGACGCTGCGCGCTGAACCCAGGAGTAATGGACAACCACACAAAGTCTCTTTTAGGTACCTTTACTGGTTGGTAGTCAGGTACACTCGGACCGGGATAGTGAAGTTGGCACTTCTGGAGTTTCACAGCAAGCAGTGTTAGGCTTCCTTTCTCTAGTTCTGGTGCTAAGGTCGGGTGGATGTGGAATCCCTCCGGACCGGGCAGTTTGTTCAATAGAACGGATTTCACCTGGTTGTCAGCACTGAGGGCACTGTAAAAGGGTGATGATAATTCTACCTTCTTCCCTGGGCTCTCGCTGGTAGGTGCGACAGGTGAACAGGGGGCTAGACTCCCTGTGAGGTATGCTGGTTCTTCTGTGATGGCTCGGTGGCTCTCACAGCTTCGGTTCCAGTAACCGGTGTTTAAGGAAAGAGTCGGATTAACTCTGTTTTCCTGAGAGGTGATCTCCTTCTTCCTCTTGTCCCAATTGCAGGGACTCCCACTGGCTAACAGGCTGGTTGGGCCTAGTGTGTTCCTCATAGGGTGGAGGTTTCACACAGGCTGGCAGCTCTTGTAGCGTCTACCACACTCTGAAGTTTCTCCCCCCCAAGACTCTATTTATAGGGGAAACTGGTTCAAAGTCACCAGTGTAGCTCCCCCTAGAGGCTCGGGGTGAAACCAGGTGTTCTAAGTGTTGTTGTGTTTGTGGGTTTTGCTGTGCTGTTACTTACTCCATTTGTGCCTAAGGATTTCTGTGGTGCCCAACAGGTGCCAGGGTGCCACATTAGCAGTGGTCAGTAATCCCATCTTCAGCTAGGAACCCAAACCTCCTCTTCTCAAAGAAGGTCACCATCTGGCACCGAGTATATTGCTCTACAAAGAGGTTACACTTAGACCTGTGCAACCACTCTCGGGTGAGGGCATCTAAGAGTCTCATCTCTTCCAAAAATGACAAAACATGGGGTGGTTGATGCATATAAGGATACTTGCTGGGAGGGAAGGAAGGTAGGGAAACAGAGGCTTCTGGCACTACTACCTTCTAGATGTTCTCCTTCTCCTCTATTTGCTGATCCACCAGCTGCAGGTTTGTTAAGGCCAAGGCATGCTGCTGAATCATGCCTCTGTCCTCTGGAGGTCCCGGCTGGCATACGGAATGGTTCACCTCCTTCTGACTGTGAGCTCCATTCTGGTGTGACCTCTTCAAGCATGTAGGACCAACCTCGCTGCAAATCATGCTCAGTAGTACTCCAGCTCATATATGTGAGCATCTCCTCTGCATGCTGCTAT
The DNA here is from genome assembly GCA_033576535.1 of Allobates femoralis. Taxonomy (NCBI): domain Eukaryota; kingdom Metazoa; phylum Chordata; class Amphibia; order Anura; family Aromobatidae; genus Allobates; species Allobates femoralis. The sequence goes on along the minus strand of JARQOC010000002.1, from coordinate 405,418,189 downwards.
GGTTGCGATGAAGCACTGGGATGTTGAGCAAAATCAGCTTTTCCAGAGCTTGCATGTTTTGGGGTGGATCCATCATGTCTCCAAAGTGCGGATTGCAGGCACACAGTATATGGTGTTGTTTTATTGTACGGCAATCCCGAGATGGTGCTAGCCTTCATGGTGACACATCTTTTCTTTGCCTAGGGTCCTGCCTCTTTCTGCGCCAGGACCCAATCGCTTAGGGGATATTATTGTTTGCCAAATCTTGTTGCCTAGCTCCGCATTAATCCCTCCAAGGGGTGGGCTGCAGAAGGCACTTGACTTACAATTCCCATTCCTTTTGCTATAAGTAACTCTTGGGCTTATGGTTGGTGGTGTTGATTATTGAAGCCTGACATATTTGGAGGGGAAAATGTCACGGGGTGGTTACAATGGACAAAGGGGTAAGGAAGCAGGATGGCAGTGATGGGCAAAAGCAATCAGGGTAACTAGTCTGACCCTTAGATTGTGGGTCCCTAGCTGACCCTTTTACCCAAAGTACCTCTAAAGGTAAGGATGTCTTGTCCACCATTGTTGCCCTGCTCCTAACCAGCCCTAGGGTAACACCACCTTACTTTCACCCAGGGACTGGGATCAGAACAGCAACTCTCACACACTAGAGTAATCTCTAGGAAAGCTACAGGACAGCTTCAGATGGAACTGCAATAACATTCACACAGCTCACGGTCATGCAGAGAAAGATCTCTATTAGTGACATCAGGTGATGGGTCATGTGACTACTTAAAGGCTGGGGGAGTGGTCAACCACATCACATGATACACACAGCAACAGCAACTGGTACCGTGGAGCCACAGCAACTCATCATACTGTAGAGCCAAAGCAACAGAAATGAACCCTTAAGGTACAAAAGGAAATTTACTCCCAGTTAGCTACTGACACAGTGGAGCAGTTAACAGAGACTGCAGAGCAGTCTACATGTGATAGTAACCTCCCTTTATGAGGGATCTCTGGACCCTAAACCAGGCCAATCCAGAAACTGTTTACATTTCCTGAGTGATGATCTGTTGTAGATGTCACGGGTATTTAGCACTGGGTGTAGTTCGAGTTTTTTATAACAAAGGGTTAAAAATGGACGAAACCTTAAACGGACCAATAACTCCAGAACTAGGAGCCCCAGCTGCACACTTCCACCTGACGTGTTTAGAAATCACCCACACCAAATCATCCACTCTAAGGTCTGGACCTGAATTTTTATTTAAATTCATCTGATTACTGAGAAAGGGCACTTTCTTAGGAGGACAAACAGGGGAGACATTTCTATGTGTCTTCGGAATCTTTCCCTCAGGATACTTAGTGGGAGTCAGCACACTCCCTCTTTCACTCTTCCCAGGATAATGCCTAGACCTAGCATTACCTGAGGCGTAGGTCAGGTTTTACCCCTGCTTAAACACGTCCGCCGGAGAGCTAGGAGCAGGCATGGCCAACATGGCCAAGACAGTAGCACTCAGGCAATTATCCTCACAGAACTTCAGCGACTCAGTATTGATTTGGAGCGATGCAGACAGACCCTAATAAAATGATCAGCTTGCCTACAATAGAAGCATGACCCCTAACCTAATGAACCGCAGCTGGTCTAACACAGGGGTCAGAAACCTTTTTGGCTAAGAGTCATAATCAGGACATATTCTAAAATTTAATTTTGTGAGAGCCATACAATATCTTTAGAACTAAATGCAAGTAAATGTGTGCATTTCATGTAAGACTAATGATGAATCCCCTTGCAGGCCTTTGCAGCCCCCAATATGGCACCCCCATCATCCCCTTGCAGCTCCCAATATGGTTCACCCATCATCTTCTTGCAGTACCCCCATCGTCCACATGCTGTATCCCCATGATTCCTTTGCAGTACCCCATCATCTGTATGCAGTATCCCCATCATCCCCATGCAGTACCCCATCATCCCCATTCAGTATCCCTATTATCCTCATCCTCATGCAGTACCCCCAACATCCCCATGCAGTACCCCCATCATTCCCTTTAGCCCATGTAGCCCTTTACAGCCCCCACCATTGTGCTGGTACCAGTAAACACACACATAGACACACACACACAGACACACACACACACACACACACACACACAGAAACAAACACAGACATACACACTGACACACACACAGACATACTCACCAATCATCCATGGTCCGCCGCTGTGTGGTCTTCTGGGTGACGCTCTACCTGCTGCCGAACCCACACAAGTTAATCCAATCAGAAACCAGCAGGTGCGGCCCAATCAGTGGCGCATGACGTCACATGATGGAATCTGATTGGGCCGCACCTGCTGGCCTCTGATTGGCTTGATCCGTGTGGGTACAACAGCTGGGAGAGCGGCACCCCTAAGATCTCACAGCGGCGGCGGGCACAGCGGCACCCAGAAGCCTGCACAGCGGCAGTGGGCACAGCAGCACCCGATTTCACTGCGAGACAGATGTGGCCATCAAGAGAGCCACATCTGGCTCACGAGTCATAGGTTCCCGACCCCTGGTCTAACACGAGATGCTACATTCCCCTACTGCATAGGTTCATAAAATCTCACATGTGGAACCTCCTTGGCAGTGATATAAGTAGAAAACTCCAAGGGCATCACAAATTATTGAGAAAGGGATCAATCCCATACATGTAGTAACAAACTGCAAAAGAAAAAAGGAAGAAGCAACATGCAAAAAGCTGAGATGATCACCAAAATAGTACAAATAATTTTTTATTCAATTTCAACCAACACAGTAAATGTGGCACCCCAGTGTCCTGGTTGTCACAGTGGCATTGCCTCCCTCACAGGGGGTGATGTCATGCCTAGAAGCAGGAAGAGGTCCCCACACTAGGTAACATCCAGCATGCAACCCTTTTCCTGACTCCAGGCCAAAAATGGGGAGCTCTAGAACCCGACTTCAGGGGAGATGCCCTGGTTCTGGCCAGGAGTAGGGATTAGTCAAAATGTCTGAGGAGAGCGAAGAGAGAGGAAGTGAGAAGTGCTCTGGGGAGTGGAGCTGTGACTCGGCCCACTTTGAGGCGGAACGCTAGGAAAAGGTCACCAGAGTCCTTGGTTGTGCAGGTGTTGTACACCCCGACAACCGAATCTGGAGAGCAGGAGACTGCAAGTCCCCTGGCCGCACTGAATGCCTTGCAGCACAGCAGCGTGCTGAGAGCCTAGAGCTGCCTTCAGCAAGGTGGCACTGGAGAGAGGCTTGTGCTGCCTGCCGTATGGATCAGCATCATCAAACAGGAGAAGGGCTGCAGCATAGCTACAAGACGCAGGGACCTGAAGGGAGAGAGCACAGCAGGAAGGCCTCCAATCCCTTCTGGTGAAGTGGATCCCCGACTGCTTCCAGGCTTGCCGGATACCATCTACCACCTGTAACCAGTACCCTGGACTGCAATACCATCTACCAAGTAAAGGTAACGAAAACTGAGCCGTTTTGTGTCCACCAATTATTGCCTGAGCCCTCTGTCCTGCACCCCAATGACCATCACCACCACTATAGACTGTTCACACCATCTCTGGGACCCAGCTCCACCTGTGGGGAGCTTTACTATCCCAGCTGCACTACCATCTGCCCCAACGATCATATCCTGCAGCATCGGCCACCCCTGGCCAAGTATCACAGGTGGCGTCACAAACTATCCCCTGTAAATAATCCCCTTTTACTGCACGCCCAAGGCAACGGAGTGGGGTCACCGCCACTATGACCTCCCACTGAACCGACCGACCCAGTTACCGAGTACCCCACGGCCCAGGTGGACTCGCAACCGGCATCACGAACAGGATTTCATAGCCCAGTACCACCGGATCCTGTGTGCCATAGACTGAATTGAACTGTATAGTCACCACCATTATCACGCCACGCGGAAGCAGAAGGGGTGTGCCGTCATGGGCAGAACCCTAGAAAGAGCGTAAAGCGAAACCCTGCCCTGAGCTCTGTCGTCAGCTAGCTGAAAGCAGGAGGTCCCGACCCAGAAACCCCTGCATGCTCGATTCATCCTCCCTGCGGATCAGCAGACTAATAAGCAAACAGAAACACAGACCCTGGCTGAGGTTTACTAGGGGGAAGGAATATGTCCAACCCAGGTGAAGACCCGGCGGCGGGTTTAGCCACAACCTCCATAATGCCCCTATCAATGCTGTACATCCAGGGAGCGGCCTGGTTACTGCAATACTCAGGGGAGTCGCATACCATAAACGACTTCAAGGAGAGACTGCGTAGCCTGTTTAAAGTGTATCCCCTGACTGAGGGACAAAAGGTTAGTATTCTCATTGGACAGTTAACCAGTGCGGCCCAGAGGGAGGTAAAGTCCTGGCCGGACGCTGATAAGAGGACAGGTAAGCATATCCTGGCCAGGCTGAAAAACACCTTTGATACTCACACTGCGGCAGAGATTAAAATGAGATTCTTTGGGTGCAAACAAAGGGTGTAGGACAGCATAAGAGACCATGCCCTTAATCTTCAAGAGGTGCTGTGGGCAATTAAACAGGTTGACCTTGATAGTGTGCAGGACTGCTAACCGAACAGTTCATTGAGGGGCTCCTGACCAGCACACACTGAACCCAGCTGCGCATTATGGCTCTACAAAACCCTGACCCGTGGGGTAGTGGGCCAACCCCCAGGAGTAAGGTGACCAAGCCCACATAACTGGTGAGACAAGTGCGTCGGAGGATGACCGGTCCTCTCAGTCACGATTGATGGCATTCGATGAACACTCCTCTGGACACCGGCACCCAGGTGACAATGATGTCATATATCCTTTTTAAGCGGTACTAGGCTTACTCAGATCACCCAAATGATGACTTGACAATAATCGCCAGTAATGGTCAGCCCTTGCCACAAGTGGGGTATAAAGAGGTGACCATTAAGGCACGATAAATCACACAGATGTCGAAAAAAAACCTCAAAGAGAGAGTCATTGAATGAGTATTACCGAGTAGGTGTGAGCCTGGCTGCGCCTTGGGGGCCCTGCACGGAAAAAAAAACACGACTTCCATTACCAAAGTAACATCCTCAGGGGAAAGGAAGGATAGTGCTCCTTAGCATTGATGACATCCGGGGGCACGGTTGGTCTTAGTCTATCTGCAAGACATGTGTCAACTTTGATGGTAAAGGACATCGCAGCCTCCAATGAGAGTGTCCTGAAATCTAGCCGACAAACCCGAACAGAAGTGACTCCTGAGGTCAGGGTCATTGCACTTGGTGTCAAAAGCACATCTCCGAAACTACGAGCAGTACTCCTCAACTGTCCATGTCCCGTGCTTGAGTTTATGGAGATTGGACTCTGAGAGAGACACTTTGTCTGGTTCACCATGAGCCTAAAAGCCCCGTTACATGGCTCAATATGGTGTTCAACATCGTTCAAAAGTGACGTGATCAACGATGTTGAAACGACATCGTTAGTGCGTCGTTACGTGTAACCGAATGATTCAACTACGATAATTAGTCAAGTTGGAGTTGACAGGTTTATGAACATGTTCAAAAACCTAACGACTTCAACTCAACCAACCTGCTGCATCGTTCTGTGTGACACCGCGATAATGATGTCATGGACGACTTCGCCCTTTCACAGCAATGAGCAGGGATCGTTTGCGGGGTTTGCGACCGATACCTGCTCACAACATCATTGGTGAGTTGTCCACGATATCTATACGTGTGACATCTCACCAGGGATGTTAAATTGATCTCAAAAACAACCGCGCGTCCAAGAGATGGCAGCCAACATAGTTACAACATCGTCCCGTGTAATGGGGCCTTTAAACAAGACCAGGAAAAACTTGTCCACCAACCGCAAAGATGGAGTACAGTGCCTTGTGAAAGTATTTGGCCCCCTTGAACTTTTCAACCTTTTGCCACATTTCAAACATAAAGATATAAATTCTATTTTTTTTGTGAAGAATCAACAACAAGTTGGACACAATCGTGAAGTGGAACGAAATTTATTGTATATTTTAAACTTTTTTAACAAATAAAAAACTGAAAAGTGGGGCGGGCAATATTATTTGGCCCCCTTGAGTTAATATTTTGTGGCACCACCTTTTGCTGCGATTACAGTTGCAAGTCTCTTGGGGTATGTCTCTATAGGCCCAGTCACACCTGGCGACGGGGCTGGAGATGTCGGCGGCGACTGGCGGGTGCGCGCACATTTTTGGCACCCCGCCAGCGTCGCCGTCCCCCATTTACATGGGGCGACTTCTCCAGCCCCACGCTGGCCAGCTGACAGGCGGCATCGCCGCCAGGGTGTCTGAAAACCCCACCGGCGATGCAGGAAAATAGGAGCCTATGGCTCCCATCGCCTGACAGGTTGCCGGTGGCCGGTTACATGGGGCGATGTATGCACATCGCCCCAGATCGGTCGCCTGATTTCAGAGCACTTCTCTGAAACCAGACGACCTCCCGGCAGCGCCGACATCGCCCCTTTACATGAGGCGATGTAGGGGCGATGTGGCCTGGTGTAACGGGGCCTTATCAGTTCAGTACATCGAGAGACTGAAATTCTTGCCAATTCTTCCTTGCAAACCAGCTCAATCTCAGTGAGGTTGGATGGAGAGCGTTTGTGAACAGCAGTTTTCAGCTCTTTCCTCAGATTCTCGATTGGATTCAGGTGTGGACTTTGACTTGGCCATTCTAACACCTGGATATGTTTATTTTTGAACCATTCCATTGTAGATTTTGCTTTATGTTTAGGATCATTGTCTTGTTGGAAGATAAATCTCTGTCCCAGTCTCAGGTCTTTTGCAGACTCAAACACGTTTTCTTCCAGAATGGTCCTGTATTTGGCTCCGTCCATCTTCCCATCAATTTTAACCATCTTCCCAATCCCTGCTGAAGAAAAGCAGGCCCAAACCATGATGCTGCCACCACCATGTTTGACGGGGGGGATGGTGTTTTGAGGGTGATGATCTGTGTTGCTTTTACACCAAATATATCGTTTTGCATTGTGGCCAAAAAGTTAGATTTAGGTTTCATCTGACCAGAGCACCTTATTCCACATGATTGGTGTGTCTCCCAGGTGGCTTGTGGCAAACTTCAAACGAGACTTCTTATGGATATCTTTGAGAAATGGCTTTCTTCTTGCCACTCTTCCACAAAGGCCAGATTTGTGCAGTGTATGACTGATTGTTGTCCGATGGACAGACTCTCCCACCTCAGCTGTAGATCTCTGCAGTTTATCCAGAGTGATCATGGGCCTTTTGGCTGCATCTCTGATCAGTCTTCTCCTTGTTTGAGATGAAAGTTTAGAGGGACGGCTGGGTCTTGGTAGATTTGCAGTGGTCTGACACTTCTTCCATTTCAATATGATCACTTGCACAGTGCTCCTTGAGATATTTAAAACTTGGGAAATCTTTTTGTATCCAAATCTGGCTTTAAATTTCACCACAGCAGTAACTCAGACCTGCCTGGTGTGTTCCTTGGTCTTCATGATACTCTCTGCACTTGAAACAGAACCCTGAGACTATCACAGAGCAGGTGCATTTATACAGAGACTTGATTACACACAGGTGGATTCTATTTATCTTTACCAGTCATTTGGGACAACATTGGATCATTGTAGATTTTCTTGGACGAAGTGCCTCACTGTCCGCGCTGCTGCTACAGGACCAAAGGAACCAGGACACAGGGATGTCTGGATCAACTTATGTTTTTATTATTCGACACGTTTCAGAGCCACATACCGAGCTCCTTCCTCAGGGAACATAAGATCATACTGAACACAATCTTATTTAACAGAGAAAAGGCGCCAAATGATGATGCAGACGTAATTGCAGTTACATCAGCAAGCTGGGAGAATCTAAACATGACGTCACATTGTTTGTCAACAAAGTCTCGTAGAGACTGTAATAATTATCAGTGTAAATTTCATAATGCAATGTGTACATAAAGTGTAAGCATTCGATATTAAACAAATTAGTATGAAAAAAGTCAGAAACAAATTAACATAACAAGATATGGGAAAAATAAAAAAATAAAACAATCATAGTGCGGAATAGAACTCACAAAAAAGAGAACAGTGATCTATATCATGCATAGTCTAGGCTTTCTGCCTATTGTGCAATATATCCTTGTGTTCATTTAAAGAAATAGAGTCAATCAAAAAGAATTGATTAGATGAAAAAATGTAGTTGAATGAAAATTGTGTTTATAAAAATGTGAATATCACAATTTAATTTGAAAATCAAAGGATAAAAAGAAAAAAAAGAAAGAAAATCTAGTGTGATATATAGATATACCATTTATATATATATATATCTGAAAACTGTGTATAAGGATATAATGGTGAAGGTGGGAGTCGAACTGGTGATCAAAACTAAGATAATTGTTGTCAAAAACGTGTACTCAATATATGTTCTGCGCTAAATTATCTGTGATAAATACACAACATCACTAGAAGAAGACATAAATATTATTATATATTTGTAAAGCCTATAACAATGATCTTTCTCTTTATAGATATCAGCATGTTGCAAAATAACAGGGAAGTCTGGAATGAAGAAGGTGACAATAAGATCGATGATCCAGTTACCAATGATTATAAAAAATCATGGACATGTATAAAAAATGGTTATTCATCTCATTTAATTAAAAATTCATTGTGGTGAATCGTGACCTGAACCTGGCAGCTCCACAGCGCCTCCTGTTAAACCCAGGTCAGTCAGAGACTGCCTGAGGATAAAGAAGGGCCGCAGCTGCCTTGCCTGTGCTGGTTTATTAAGGCACCTCTCAGTGAGTGTGGTATATGCCTTCTAGCCCGCAGCTAGAAGCACATATAATCTCCTCCACCCCGTCACTGCCAGAGGCCCTGAATAACCCCAAGCACAAATGTTGCCACCAGCTTCTGGTTTAATATAAGTCCGGTCCGTGGTCGGGCTTATATTGGGTCAGAAACCAACCCAGGTAGCGTTAAATGAGCACACGGACGTGGGGAATCGTGATCAAGATAAAAAGAGCAACTCTAGATTAAATTTATATATTTAATCACCCTAATGGTACACTAGATATTAATATTTACAGTTATTATTCAGATGTTACAAATATTACAGTCAGGTATGCCAATAAAAGGAGGAATGGAATACACAGAATTACATACACATGTGAGCAGTTACCTTAGTGCTGATGGCTCCACAAGGGCGGCGTGGCACCAATCTGTTCCTGGGTAATCTCTGGCCTTGATGGAAAAATGCCCATTCAGAAGAAATACAAGGTGGAGATGGGGCAGATGAGTTTTATACATCATGGGCTGCCCCTGTCTCCACCCATCTCACACCTCTGGGATGTCTCACAACTCCCACCCCTCTGAGGGGAGATATGGACACCCGAATTCTACAATGTTCCCTAGCCGGGTCCATGGGCATCGCAGACAGAAGATAATACTTTCATATTTTTAGTTATGATTTTATCTTCGTCTGGATGGGAAACATGCCAACTCTGAGTACCCCCTACCAGCCAATATCCTGTTTAGATGGCTTACAGTTATCCTACATCCATGTGAATACCATGCTTGTCACCGCCTAGATGTCACGATCATGGATCTACGCTTGCCATGTTCATAGGCAGCACGGCTCATGAAATATTAATGTTATAGTCACGGTGCCTTCCAGTCTGCCTGGATTCCCTCTGCCACTGGCCTTACAGGATATTGGACGTGTTACCTTTTGGCATGACTCCAGTTCTGAGGAAGCCCCATACCTCTACCTAATTACCACATCAAAGTTAAGGATGGGTCCTGCTGTGTGGACAGTCAGCTTTCATCTACATACTAATTACTCTACCATTTGCCAGTGCAAGGGTGGGGGGCTTCTCTCCTTGTGAGTGAGATGTGTCTTCAAATTGCTTCCTGGATGGAATATGGGGAATATTTCGTACCAATATTCATCACACCTCCCCCTCTTAGAGGGCGCTAGGGGTAGCACATTCCTGTGTTCCCCCGCACGCCCGTCCGCTACCTCCCCTCGCCGGGATAACCCATCAGCGTTACCATGGTCCCGGCCCCTCCTGTGGCGAATGGTGAAGTCGTATTGCTGGAGCGCAAGGCTCCAGCGCAGCAACCTCCCATTCGTCCCAGAGACCGAGTGTAACCAGCTGAGGGGGTTGTGGTCCGTCTCCACGATGAAGTGGCGTCCGTACAAGTATGGCTGCAGACGCTGCAGGGCCCACACAATTGCCAGATATTCCTTTTCCATCGTGGAGTAGGCCACCTCTCTCGGCAATAGCTTCTTACTCAGGTACAAAACAGGATGTTCCTGACCTGTGGTGTCAACCTGGCTGAGCACCGCCCCGAGGCCAAAGTCGCTGGCATCGGTCTGTACCACAAACGGCCGTGCAAAGTCGGCGGCTTGTAGTACCGGGGAGTTGGAGAGGGCAGCCTTGAGTGCGTGGAAGGCCGCCTCGCAATCAGCGGTCCAGTTGACCGCAGATGGCAGCTTTGCCCTGGTGAGGTCCGTCAGGGGCTTCGCCAGGGCACTATAGTGTGGAACGAACCTCCTATAGTACCCAGCAGTCCCAAGGAACGACATCACTTGCTTTTTGGTCCTTGGGGTGGGCCAGGAGGTGATGGCTTCCACCTTCCCAGGCTCTGGCTTCACAGCCCCCCTGCCTATCCGGTGACCCAGGTAAAGGACCTCACTCATGCCCAGCTGGCACTTCTCTGGCTTGATGGTCAATCCTGCCTGGTGGATCCGCCTGAGCACCTACGCCAGATGCTCCAGGTGATCCTCCCAGGTGGGGCTGAAGACGGCAATGTCATCCAGGTACGCAGCCGCGTACCCTTGGAGTCCCTGGAGCAGGATATCGACCATCCGCTGAAAAGTGGCAGGGGCATTCTTCATGCCGAATGGCATGACTGTGGACTCGTACAGTCCGAAAGGGGTGATAAAGGCAGAGCGTTCCCGTGCCTGGCGGGTCAGGGAATCTGCCAATACCCCCGGCTCAGATCCATTATGGTCAGGTACCTTGCCCCGGCCAGCCTGTCGAGCAGATCATCGATGCGTGGCATAGGGTACGCATCGGTGACTGTGACAGCGTTGAGCCCACGGTAGTCCACGCAGAACCGGGTAGTTCGGTCCTTCTTAGGGACAAGGACTACGGGTGAGGCCCACGCGCTGGTGGATGCCTGGATCACCTCCAGCTTCAGCATCTCGTCGATCTCCTGGCGCATTTGCTGCTGCACCTCGGGAGCGGTCCGATAGGCTGAACGCTGGATCGGGGGGTGATCCCCAGTGTCCACATGATGGACGGCAGACTGAGTCCTTCCGGGCAGGCTGCTGAACAGCTCCCGGAAGGGGTGAAGTGTGGCCCACAGCTGGGACCGTTGGTCCTCCGAAAGCTGTTGGCCAAGCTCCACATCCTCAATGGACCCTCCCGCCTTAACCTGGGCGAGCATGTCCAGGAGGGTGTCTGCCTCCCCCTCTCGGGCAGGTTGCACACTGGGTGGGCGCAGGCCTCCCGCTCATGATGAGCCTTCATCATATTCACGTGAAAGGCCTTACGCCTCCCACGGGCGTGGTCCAGGGTGACCAGGTACGTCACAGGGTTGAGCTGCTGGTGCACGAGATATGGGCCTTCCCAGGCTGCCTGAAGCTTGTTCTGCAGTACAGGGACCAGTACCCACACCTTCTGACCCACCTGGTAGGTCCTCTCGCAAGCGTTCTGGTCGTACCACCGCTTCTGGTCGGCCTGGGCTTGCTCCATGTTGTCGTGCACCAGCTGCGTCAAGGCCTGCATTTTGTCCCGGAAGCGCATGACATACTCAACAACCGACACTCCGGGGGCAGCCAAGTCCCCTTCCCAAGCTTCTTTCACTAAGGCCAGAGGACCCCGCACACGTCGTCCGTACAGGAGCTCAAAGGGCGAGAACCCTGTTGAGGCCTGGGGGACCTCCCGGTAGGCAAACAGCAGGTGCGGCAGATACCGCTCCCAATCATTCCCATGGGAGTCGACCAGCATCCTCAGCATCTGCTTCAGAGTGCCATTGAACCGTTCGCACAGACCATTCGTCTGTGGATGATAAGGACTGGCCTTCAGCTGTTGCACCTGTGTTTGCCGACAGAGGGACTCCATCAGCTGCGACATGAATTGGGTCCCCCGGTCAGTGAGCATTTCTTGGGGAAAACCCACTCGGGAGAAAATCTCCAGCAAAGCGGTGGCCACCTTGTCAGCCCGGATGGATGACAAGGCTACCGCTTCTGGGTACCGTGTGGCATAGTCCACTACCGTTAGGATGAAGCGTTTCCCAGAGCGGCTGGTAGTGGGCAGGGGTCCAACCAGATCTACCGCCACCCTCCGGAAAGGCTCGTCAATGATTGGCAGGTTGACCAGGGGCGCTTTAGGGTGCCGCCCCACCTTACCCACTCGTTGACAGGTATCACACGAACGGCAGTAGGCGGCCACATCGGTCCCCAACTTAGGCCAGTAGAAATGCTGAGAGAGCCTGGACCTGGTCTTGGCGATCCCCAGGTGTCCGGCCATCGGAATCTCATGCGCAACCCGCAACAACTCCGCCCTGAATGGGTAGGGTACCACTAGCTGTCGGTCCCTGGGCCACGCCTGCGGTGAGCCCTGCTGAACCGTTTCTCGGTACAGCCGTCCCTGGTCCAAGACCACCCACTCGCGGTCTGACTCCAGGGGAGGCTGTGCCGCCTGTTCCTTAAGAGCTTTCAGGCTGTCATCTGCTTCCAACGCAGCCTTAAACTCCTGACTTGACGTGGCCAGAGTGGATGGGACCACCCCGTCCGTAGTCAGTTCCCCGGGACCTGTCTCCTGGCCTCCGTCTGACTCCGCGGCCACTTGGTCTGAAGGAGGGAAGCCGTCGGACCTCCGCGAGGTCCCCTGGGCTCTGGCACCCCCACTCCTGGTGACAGCAGCTATGGCTGCTGTAACCATGGGCAATGCCTGCTTCCCCTCCGCTCCTGACCAAGTCGCCGGTTCAGGCGGACTATCCTGGCCTCCTGACATCCCGGTGGTGGGGGGTCCCTGCCCTGGGATCTCACCTGGTGGCTTCACTTCTCCTGTGACAGCCCCATACTCCCCGACATGTTCCACCCCTTGCAGCTCCTCAGAGCGCAGCGTCTGGGCCTTACCTGGCAGCACCACATTCCCTGTGGGTACTCCGACCTCGACCGCTGATTCCCTGGCTACAATACCTGGCTGATTACAGCAGAGAGCAGTGTCACAGCCATCTGTGTCTGCTCCTTCTGCAGCTCTCAGCCCCCTCAGCCCCCTCTGTCTCCCCTCTGAGAACAAAAGTGAGCTGGCTGATCCTGGCCTAAGGCCATTCTACAATTCTCTTTATCTTCCTCCCCCCTCCCTGTCAGCCCTTTGTGTTCTGTGTTGTGTGGAGTGTCACTGCAAACATCATCAACATCGTCATTAATAACATCATCATTAATAACATCATCCCCATCAACACCCCCAAAATTGGACTGTACACATTCTGGTGGATCAGAACTGGGGAGGTCAGTGGCCACATACTTGGACACTAGCCGCCCCAAGTCTGACCCAAGCAATACATTCGCAGGGATATTAGCCGAGACCCCCACCTCCCTCACTCCCCTCCCCGCACCCCAGTCCAGATAAACCCTGGCAACAGGCAATGCGGGTTCCACGCCTCCAATTCCGGAGACGGCAAGGGACCTTCTGGGGATCAAGTCCTGGGGGGAGACCATTTCGGGTCGCACCAAAGTCCGTTCAGCGCCGGTGTCCCGCAGTCCCATGGCCACTGAGCACCCTATGGTGACGGGTTGAAAATTGTCCAGGGACCTACCACCACCCCCACCCACACACAAAACAGTGGCCGTTTGCTGGTCGGGGACCGGGCCTGTTGGCGCTGGGGACACATAGCCTTGAAGTGTCCTGGTTGGTTGCAGAGATGACACCGTCTGGGTTCTGCTGCCAACCTGGAGAGGGGAACATGGGGTAATAGAGGGGCTGCCCCCTGCATTCTGGGGGCCGGGGTCACGGGTGCGGGGTTGGTCTTACCCCCTCTCCAGGTGCTGCTGCTGGTCCTCCTGGTCTCAGGTACTCGGTTGTTGGTGTACTCGTCTGCCAGGACCGCTGTCTCACAGGCCCCCTTCGGTTTCCGGTCGCGGATGAACTGTTGGAGGTCCTCGGGACAGTTCCACAAGAATTGCTCCATCACGAACAACTCCTGGATCTCCTGGGCTGTGCTGCGCTCCAAACCTTTGATCCAGTGGTCAGCTGCTCTCAGGAGGGCCCGCATGTGGTCGGTCCAGGTTTCCTTTGGACCCCTCTGCAGGCTCCGGAACTTCTTGCGGTAGGACTCCGGGTGAGGTTGAACTGTCGGATCAGGGCCTTCTTGATGCTCGCATAGTCTTGCGGCTCCCCGGCAGGGAAGTCCCCCAAGGCTTTCATGGCGTCACCCCTCAGACGGGGGGTCAGGTACTGGGCCCACTGGCCTGAGTCCAGGTTGTACTGCCTGCAGGTCTGCTCAAAGGCCAGCAGAAAGCTATCCAGGTCTCCGCCTGCCTCCAGAAGGGGAAAGTTCTCAGCTCGGACCTTCGGTGGCTTGGGCTCCTGGTTGGCTGGAACGGGCTGCGAGATCCCGAGCTGAGCCAAGCGGAGCTGGTGCTGGCGATCTGCAGCCTCACGTCGCTCTGCAGCTTCACGCTCTGTAAGTCGCTCTGCAGCTTCGCGCTCCGCAGCCTCACGTCGTTCTGCAGCTTCACGCTCTACAGCCTCACGTCGCTCTGCAGCTGCACGCTCTGCATGTCGTTCTGCAGCTTCACGGTCCACAGCCTCGCGTCGTTCTGCAGCTGCCATGAGGGTCTCAGAGGCGCTCTGGTCTCCAGCTACAAGTCGAGCCAGGGCAGCTTGAAAAAGGGCATCCGAGCCCATCTGGCTGGAGCGACCAGCAGGTGGTGATCTGCCCACTGCGGGGCTGAGGACAGGGGGTATTGGCCCCACTGCAGAGTCGACCACTGGGGATTGGCTCCTTGAGGACCTGTGCATGGTATCCTCCTCGCCTAGACCAACAGTGTCCTCCACCACCTCTTCCATATCAGCCACAGCAAGTGCCCTCTGCAGCGCTTGGCTCCTGGTACCCTGGGCCAGTTTAGCACCTCCTGGTCACTGACACACAGCTGCAACCTGATGCACCCACACACCTTATATTTGCACTCTGACTGTCTAGTGTTGAGTTGATCTGAGGACCCTGACAGCAAAAGCTACTGCCAGCAGTCCTTAGTGTTAGGGAGTTGGGTCCACAACACTATTATCTTGATCCCACCGCTGCCACCACTTGTGGTGAATCGTGACCTGAACCTGGCAGCTCCACAGCGCCTCCTGTTAAACCCAGGTCAGTCAGAGACTGCCTGAGGATAAAGAAGGGCCGCAGCTGCCTTGCCTGTGCTGGTTTATTAAGGCACCTCTCAGTGAGTGTGGTATATGCCTTCTAGCCCGCAGCTAGAAGCACATATAATCTCCTCCACCCCGTCACTGCCAGAGGCCCTGAATAACCCCAAGCACAAATGTTGCCACCAGCTTCTGGTTTAATATAAGTCCGGTCCGTGGTCGGGCTTATATTGGGTCAGAAACCAACCCAGGTAGCGTTAAATGAGCACACGGACGTGGGGAATCGTGATCAAGATAAAAAGAGCAACTCTAGATTAAATTTATATATTTAATCACCCTAATGGTACACTAGATATTAATATTTACAGTTATTATTCAGATGTTACAAATATTACAGTCAGGTATGCCAATAAAAGGAGGAATGGAATACACAGAATTACATACACATGTGAGCAGTTACCTTAGTGCTGATGGCTCCACAAGGGCGGCGTGGCACCAATCTGTTCCTGGGTAATCTCTGGCCTTGATGGAAAAATGCCCATTCAGAAGAAATACAAGGTGGAGATGGGGCAGATGAGTTTTATACATCATGGGCTGCCCCTGTCTCCACCCATCTCACACCTCTGGGATGTCTCACAACTCCCACCCCTCTGAGGGGAGATATGGACACCCGAATTCTACAATGTTCCCTAGCCGGGTCCATGGGCATCGCAGACAGAAGATAATACTTTCATATTTTTAGTTATGATTTTATCTTCGTCTGGATGGGAAACATGCCAACTCTGAGTACCCCCTACCAGCCAATATCCTGTTTAGATGGCTTACAGTTATCCTACATCCATGTGAATACCATGCTTGTCACCGCCTAGATGTCACGATCATGGATCTACGCTTGCCATGTTCATAGGCAGCACGGCTCATGAAATATTAATGTTATAGTCACGGTGCCTTCCAGTCTGCCTGGATTCCCTCTGCCACTGGCCTTACAGGATATTGGACGTGTTACCTTTTGGCATGACTCCAGTTCTGAGGAAGCCCCATACCTCTACCTAATTACCACATCAAAGTTAAGGATGGGTCCTGCTGTGTGGACAGTCAGCTTTCATCTACATACTAATTACTCTACCATTTGCCAGTGCAAGGGTGGGGGCTTCTCTCCTTGTGAGTGAGATGTGTCTTCAAATTGCTTCCTGGATGGAATATGGGGAATATTTCGTACCAATATTCATCACATTCATATATGTAAAAAATAATTTATTTGGAATTAAATATTAAAAGTCTAGAGGTAAAGGGGATAAATCTGATAAAAAATGGATAAGATCTAATAAATTATCTATCAAAAAATGGTTAAATAACATTTACACAAACCGAGATGTGTCTAGAATTATTAAAAAATAAGCACTATGTTATCTACATCAAGTAAATATTAATACACAAGATATTCTTAAGAGGCATTATTAAGATTAAGATTAGAACTGGTTACAGCCAGTCCATTATTGTATGACACGCATTCTAATAGATGTAATGTCTTTAGGAGAAAACAGGCCGGGCTAACCCAGAAATGGTGTCAAACAGCATGGGATTTCCAATCATTTTGACATGATTCACAACAGGGACTTTACTAAACTAAAAGTCACCGCAATTGATCATATAGCACCCCATATTAATAATAGAGTAGGTGCCCTTAATAAGAAAGAAAAATTTTGGATGCACAAACTGGGTACCTTAAAACCGAGTGGTTTGAATTTGGTGTCTGAAATTATTTCATGATGAAAGCCTATTTTTCTTAGTTTGTCCCTTTGCATTTATGCACAAAATGAATTCACCATAATTATTTCATTCTGATATGATTGTCTGATTTTGTTCAAGTAAGATCTAGATGATGCTTCCAATCAACATAGCTTGGTTATATATGAGTGCAACACACCTCTGCTACATCTGTGTCTTGATCTGCTCAGTTTATCTTCAACTCCTGATCCACTCTCTTGATCTATGCTTTCTGAACACCACTATATGCCCATCACTGAAATAGTAATAGAACACTGAAATAGTAATATAAATTTGTTTTTTGACTATTTCAGTTGGTCACTGTCATCTTCTTCTCACTATTAAATCTTCCCTTTCTAATCTTTATGGCCATTGTCATCTTCTTTGTATTACTTAATCCCCCTTCATAATCCTTTACTGTCAGTTTGATCGTGCCATGTTCTTAGATAATTAAATCTTCCCCTTGCACTCCTCAATGTGTTCTTTTATTAGCACACTGACATAAACAAGCCAGTTGTTCCATCTAATCACTGGCGCGTGCCAGTTGTTTCTATTTAATTGCAGGCACACGCTGACCGTTGAATCTTATTGCTGACACGCGCAGGTTTTCTCATCTGATTGCGGGCACACGCCAGTGATCACATCTATTTATATCTGGCACGTGCCAGTTTCTATTTAATTGCTGGCACATGCCGACCTTTGAATCTTATTGCTGACACGCGCAGGTTTTCTCATCTGATTGCAGGCACACGCCAGTGATCACATTCATCTACATCTGATCACTGACTTGTTACATTTAATCATTGGCACGCGCAGACAATTACCTGCGCACACAATCTGCTAACTTTCTCCATCTCAGCATTTGTTTCTTTTTTAAGTTGCTCTGTGCAACCATGGATGTATGAATAAACTAAGGATCACTAACCTGGCCTGATAGCCCAATGGTTTCTGGGTTAGCCCGGACTCTTTTCTACTATAGACATTACATCTATTAGAATGCATTTCATACAATAATGGACTGGCTGTAACCGGTTCTAATCTTAATAATGCCTCCTAAGAATATCTTGTGTATTAATATATACTTGATGTAGATAACATAGTGCATATTTTTAAATAATTCTAGACAAATTTAGGTTTGTGTAAATGTTATTTAACCATTTTTTGATAGATAATTTATTAGATCTTATCCATTTTTTATCAGATTTATCCCTTTTACCTCATGACTTTTAATATTTAATTCCAAATAAATTATTTTTTACATATATGCATCTTTAATTAAATGAGATGAATAACTATTTTTATACATGTCCATGATTTTTTATAATCATTGGTAACTGGATCATCGATCTTATTGTCGCCTTCTTCATTCCAGACTTCCCTGTTATCTTGCAACATGCTGATATCTATAAAGAGAAAGATCATTGTTATAGGCTTTACAAACATATAATAATATTTATGTCTTCTTCTAGTGATGATGTGTATTTATGAGGGTACCTTTACACGCCGCTACAACATGGTGGAAACAACCGGGTAGATGAGATAAATGTATCTCGCACCGCCAAATCAACCCGAGGTATCGGCGTGTAAAGGCGGTTGTTTCCCCCCGTCACTGGTGGTAACAGTAGTAAATACGGTAGTGTAAGGTTTATTCGTCACCTAGATAACTCCCCGGGGCGTGACACAGCCTCCGGGAAACCACCCCCTTCAGCGATCATTGAACGAAGCCCCTGCGTTACGATTGGTAGTCGCTCCATAGGGAGGCATATTTAAGGAGCTGACCAGTCACACTACACAATTGCTCGAGCGTCATGTATTAGTCAGCCTCCTGCTATTGCTTTGTCCTATCAGCGTACGAAATTCTCGTAATCCACAATTCTGGCACGCCTATGTGTTGTCCCTGCTGCACCAGGTCCGCCCATATTACCTTGTTGTAGTGGCGTGTAAATGAGGTAAGGTGCTCTACAGAAGGTAACTTGAGGCACCCGGCGGTGCATCCAGAGATAGATTCAACCTTCTGTAGTGCACCTTATAGCGGCGTGTAAAGGCGATGCGGGTACCGTTTGTAACCGTTGCTGCGTGCTCGTGCACGTGAAGCACCCGATGGTTCCACCATGTTGTAGCGGCGTGTAAAGGTACCCTCACAGATAATTTAGCGCAGAACATATATTGAGTACACGTTTTTGACAATGATTATCTTAGTTTTGATCACCAGTTCGACTCCCACCTTCACCATTATATCCTTATACACGGTTTTCAGATATATATATATGGTATATCTATATATCACACTAGATTTTCTTTCTTTTTTCTTTTTATCCTTTGATTTTCAGATTTAATTGTGATATTCACACTTTTAAACAAAATTTTCATTCAACTACATTTTTTCATCTAATCTATTCTTTTTGATTCACTCTATTTCTTCAAATGAACACAAGGATATATAGCACAATAGGCAGAAAGCCTAGACAATTCATGATATAGACCACTATTCACTTTTTTGTGAGTTCTATTCTGCACTATGATTGTTTTATTTTTTTCTTTTTCCCATATCTTGTTATGTTAATTTTTTTCTGACTTTTTTCATACTAATTTGTTTAATGTCGAATGCTTACACTTTATGTACACATTGCATTATGAAATTTACACTGATAATTCTTACAGTCTCTATGAGACTTTGTTGACAAACAATGTGACGTCATGTTTAGATCCTCCCTGCTTGCTGGTGTAACTGCAATTATGTCTGCATCATCATTTGGCGCCTTTTCTCTGTTAAATAAGATTGTGTTCAGTATGATCTTGATGTCCCTGAGGAAGGAGCTCGGTATGTGGCTCTGAAACGCGTCGGATAATAAAAACATAAGTTCATCCAGACATCCCTGTGTCCTGGTTCCTTTGGTCCTGGAGCAGCAGCACAGACAGTGAGGCACTTTGTCCAAGAAAATCTACATTGCGACCACGGTTATCTGGGAGTGCGGTCCCTGCAGCAGCTGCTTTAATGTTTTTCAACCAGTTGTGGGTCTCACAACTGGACAAGGTGAGCAATTCCACATCGTAAGCAAACAGTGTCTAATTAAGATAAGACCCTATATGCGCATTCTTATTTTACAAACATTGGATCATTCACAGATCCTCACTGAACTTCTGGAGTGAGTTTACTGGACTGAAAGTAAAGGGGCCGAATAATATTGCACTCCCCACTTTTCAATTTTTTACTTGTTAAAAAAGTTTAAAATATCCAATAAATTTTGTTCCACTTCACGATTGTGTGCCACTTGTTGATTCTTCACAAAAAAATTTAAATTTATATCTTTATGTTTGAAGCCTGAAATGTGGCAAAGGGTTGAAAAGTTCAAGGGGGCCAAATACTTTCACAATGCACTTTATCAGTCAGTAGAGAGAAGGCCCCAGTCTGGGTATCCCCTTAAGAAGGGAGGTTACAATCCTCACATGCTGTTCCTCATTCCCTGAAGGACAAGACAAAGTCTGAAATAAAGCTGGCAGGCTTCTTTAAACACCAAAAATGTGTCTCTCCCTCCAGAAAATCTGTCAGGAAGAGATATCTCAGGTCCTGGCACAGCCTGGGCATGATACAAGGCCAGGTACGCAATAACTTGTTGCAGCTGCTGCACCACCTGGGTACCCAAATCATTAACCTCATTAAAGAATGCCTGAACAGGTGTGCAAAAGCTGGGGATGAAGTCCTATAGCTTCAGAAAAATAGTAGGTCGCTGACAATGCCACATGGTGGTTATAACGAACAAAGGGGTAAGATAGAAGGATGTCAGTGATGGGCAAAGGCAATTAGGGGAACTAGTCTGACCTTTAAATTGGGGGACCCTAGTTGACCCTTTCCCCAGAAGTACCTCTAAAGGAGAGGATGTGTGGGCTGCCACCCTTGTCCTGATCCTAACCAGCCCTAGACTATAACCCCCTCACCTCCACCCAGGGACCTGGATAAGAACAGAAACTCCCACACATGATAGCAATCTCCAGTAAAGCTACAGGACAGCTTCAGCAGGAGCTGCAGCAGCATCCACAAAACTCAGTCATGCAAAGAAAGAAGTCTTATTAGTGACATCAGGTGATGGGTCATGGGACTTAAAGGCTCAGGGAGAGGTCAACCACATCATCTCATACAGAAACAGCAACTCATGCTGCAGAGCCACAATAACACAAATTAACCCTTAGGTACAAAGGGAATTTACCCCCAGTTAACTACTCACACTGTGAAGTAGTTCACAGAGACTGCAGAGCAATCTGCACATGACAGAAATAAGAAAAATAAAATAATTTTTTCAGCTAACCAAGTCAACTGGAATGTTGAATAAGGCTAGTGGCAATGCACAGACAGGTTCAAGATTAATGATATGACAGAAAGGAAATAAAGGGATTGGTGATTTTCAAGAAGCAATGTCCATAATGATATAGATGATCGAACGTTCCCTGAACATGTTCACCAATTTCAAATTCAGCATGAACATTGATGATTCAGTTTGCGATTGGAAAACTGAGCATTTTATGCAAAGATGGAAGAATGCGGCTTTGTTCGGGAAATAAGTTTGAAATTTAAAATGGCCCTAACACTTTCCCTGTTTGTTTTGGGCTGAAAAGCTAGCCAGAAGACCTGCTGGCTGGGAACAACACCTAACCATGTTAGGAGTGTTCCCAGCGATCAGGTCTATCGTTTTCTTTCGACCTGTAGAATTTTTTGTAGTTTTAAAATAATTTTTTTAAGCTTCCTGGAATTTTGACACCTACAGGGTGTGAATTTTGGAAACAGTACCACATGTGGCAGCAGCTGTGAAGTCCAGGAACCTTACAATGTCCTTTAAACATTTGTTTAAGAGAGTTTTTTTTTTTTTTTTTTTTATTATTTATTTTATTATTATTTAATTATCATTATTATTTTGGGAGAGAAAGCCTTTATTATTGCAGAGGGTCAACAGTGTGCGAGGCTATCTCTTCTACACTTATGTGATAACAATTCATATAAAAATAGCATATGGCCATTATATGCTGCCCACTGGCCTTATTCAACATTCCAGATGAATTGGTGGTGAGCTAAATAAACTATTTTCTTTTTCTAATTTTTCCTCCAACTATGTCAGACTTTAATAATCATTCCATCCAACCGCAAGCTTAGGTGTTACCTATGGCATGGGAAATGGCATTTGTAAGTCAGATGCCTTCTGCAGCCCGCCCCATTGAGGGGTTAATGAGGAACTAGGCAACAAGATTGTGCAAACAATAATATCCTATAAGCAATTGTGTCCTGGCACTGGAAGAGGTGAGCCCCTAGGCAAAGCAAAGAGGCTTAACTGTGGAGCTTTGTGCCATCTTGGCAGTGCAGTACAATGCAGCTTCACTATGCTGCCATGTGCCTGCAGTACGCAGTTAGACAATGTGATGGATCCACTACAAGAAATGCCAGCACTGGAGGATGAGATCTTCCTCACCACCCCAGGGGCAGAGGAGGCTTCAGCACCAGAACCAGAGTAACTCGCACAGGACAGGGACACATATGTGACCAGGAGCTCCACCGCTTGACCCGCATTGGGTCTCATATGTACCGAAGTCAGGTTCCAGTGCTGGTTTTGCATGCCAGAGGAGGTCCTAAGGAGCTCACAGTCAGGATGTGAGCCATTCTACATGCCAGCTAGGAACAGCAGATGTCATACGCAGGAGCAATGCAGTATGCCTGGTGGATCGGCAAATCCAGGATGAGGATGAGGAGGATGAGAAAGATGAGGAGGAGGTAGTAGAGGCAGAAGACCCTGTTTCCCAGCCTTGTGTAGCACCCCCAACAGAGGCCTTCAACTGGGAGAATGCCATATGGGGACAACTACCCACTCTAAGCAACTGTCCTATTAGGCATGAACCACCCCAGACTATCTGCTTTCTTGAAGAAATTTGACTCGCAGATGTCATCACCCAAGAGTGGTTGCATTAGCTTAAGACCAATGACTTTGATGACTAAACTACCTGAGGCACGATGGATACGTTATTCCAGGAGAGGGGGTTTGGTTTCATAGCCGAAGAAGGGAATGGTCATAGGAGCTACGTCAACCGTTCCACCATGGTACTTGACCATCTTCCCAAAAGACTCTGTACAATCTATTTTGGGGAGGAGGTCATCTTCATGAAGATGAAGGGCAGCAAGGGGTGGTGTATGGTAGGCGTAAGTCGGTTTGCCACCGTGGATGATTTTGATAACTGGTAGCAGGATGCCAACCTGGAGAGTATGTTGCATCAGCTGGAGGCCAGTCCTCTTTTGGTCAGCCAGCCAGCTCAAGACTAGCCCACAAGGGACATCGATCCTTAAGGGCCTGTGATGTTCCCAAAGTTTCTCCTGTCTCTCCTAGAGGAGGCATCCCCTAAGTCCTCTATACTCTTCTCCAGTGGTTGCAATGATGGGGCATGCTGGTGGGGCAGGTGGTGACCGAGAATGCCCCAGGAGGGAGGGTTGCCCATGCAGCCCCCCGAGACCGTCTGGCAGTGGAGTACCATGTGGAACCGAAATCTTCATCCTGGACAGTGTTCAAAAAGCTGCTCAAGTCTTTCTATTCTGAATAGGGAGGACTAACCTAAAAAAGGCCTGTTGTTGGATCGATGGCCAATTTTGTCTAAAAAAGGAATATTTTCAGGTGTTTTTGAGTTCTTAGAAGAGCGAATCCTGTTTTTTGTTCATTTATTTTACCCTTCTCAAGTTTAGTGCTGGTTGCACTTCCCCCTGCTGGATTAGTGGGACTGCAGCCTTCTGGCTACACCTCAAAGTCCTTAATGGACTGTGCCCTTAATGAACTTTGCACGATTGTAATGAAGTCTGCAGATCCCTGTGGGAATTTTCTTATATATACTGTGCAAATTGATATACTATATGTGTCTTTGAGATTTATAGTCTGTGCTAAATTTTAATTTTAAATTTTATTATTATTTTATTTTTATCATTGTTTGGGTCTGGTAAATGTTACAAATTACATAATCTAAAAAGTGAGATAAATGTGCAATAGGGTCTTATCTCTTAGGGTACCGTCACACGGGGAGATATCGCCGGCGATATTGCCGAGATCTGCCTGTTCAGGCGATGTTGAAGCGACATCGCCTGTGCGTCGCCGCGTGTAACAGGGTGACCGAACGGCGATAAATCTAATTTTCTGAATTCAGAGATTTCCCAACAGTGTCAGGAAATCAGGCGATCGAGCTTCAGCGATCAGTGTAGCTATTACCGTGTGACGCGATGTCTGAGTTCAACAAATGCATTCTGTAGGCGTGCCAGGCAATTGTTTAGGCGCGCCCCATACGCGGCCCACCAAATGCGTTCCAATTGGCCGGCGCCAAGATCATGTATTATTGTAGGAAGCACCTACGTTACGATTGGTTATATGTTCCCAGGGCGCCCTTTTGGAGGAGCTGTCCCTTCAGCACTGCACATAGGCGCCGTGTGCAAGATAATTTAAAGGGAACCAACCACCTCAGATCACCCTAATACACAGTTAGTACATGTCCCTGCATCCTACGGATACCTTTCCAGCACTGTTTTTGTGTAAAATCTTGCATTAGTATAACTCATATAAAGAGTTTATAAACTTACTAGCCTGGTGACTTCTGGGCGTATCCCTCCTTCTGTTATACTTCAGGGCTGTGCATTGCATGTCTGTGCTCCCCCTCCCTCCGTGCCTGCTGCCCTGCCCTGATGGGCGTGATCGTTATCTCCTCTGCACAGAGGGAGGGGGAGCACAGCCATGCAATGAATGCACAGCCCTGAAGTATAACAGAAGGAGGGATACGCCCAGAAGTCACCAGGCTAGTAAGTTTATAAACTCTTTATATGAGTTATACTAATGCAGGATTTTACACAAAAACAGTGCTGGAAACGTATCCTTGGGGTGCAGGGACATGTACTAACTGTGTATTAGGGTGATCTGAGGTGGTTGGTTCCCTTTAATGTTCTTTTCCAATCACGGACCCACACAAGTTATCCAAGCACCACAAAGTCTATTATGTTATGGTCCGAATATGCGACCATGTGGTATGTTATGTTTCACATGTTGTTATGTGCACATGCTTCTTCCTTTGAAATGTAATGTTACAAATTGTTACATGTGAAATTCACATTGCTTTATGGTACCAAAAATATTTGATGCAAAAAAACCATGACACACATTGGTGTTGCTATATGGCACATTAAATTGATCTGCACACAAACCATTCTGTCATTGCTTTACTTCACCATGTGTTCCATCTAAAATTGCATTTTTAGACAACGCACAAAGGTAGTCTAGACAAAGGGAATAGCCCCGTAGCTGTGGCATTGCCTGCAAATGTCATGTCCAATGGATTAAGCAGTGTATGCTGTATGTGCGACTTCGTGACCACATGTGTGATTCAAGTCACAATTGCATACTGCCTCACACAGGCGTTCCGGGGGATATTTGGCCTCCGACGCCATTGTGTGGGTGAACACAACACGCAGACATCAATATCCGCGGCTGACAAATGAAAACGCTGGTGTGACGACCAATCGGAGTGGTAGGGGCGCGGTCTAATACTGTGTGGCTTTGTTGGGCAAATTTCGGAGCACATTGCCGGTGAGGTGGTGCTGTGTGACACGGCGATCTGAAGAGCAGACATCGCTTCAAGGTTGTTTCAGGCGATTCCGGAATCGCCGGATCGCCCTGGGTTGCCAGCCATATTGCTACGTCTGACGGCTCACGAGCGATGCAGAAGCGATGTGTGCGTTCATGAGATCGCCGCAATATCGCCGGCGATATCTCCCCGTGTGACGGTACCCTTAGGGAAAGAGGAAATGTAAAATTCTGATAGAATCTGCTCATCTCGTGAGGTTGTGTGTACCCACAATCATGTTTTGAGCACTCAGAGGCAAGCTGCCGCAGGATCCACACATCCATGGGTAACCGCGGTCAAGAATCAGCGATCAAGTGACATTTCGTCCTGTTTAGGCTGACAAATTACATCATGTACCACTGTGGCCTTTTTTCAAAAGTTGCTATAGTAAAGTTTTTTTTAATTTACTCTTTGTATGCTGGACTGTTTCTGAAAACAGGTGCTTTGATACTGCCCTACAAATACTGGCATACAAGCCACAGGCCTCTAAACCTATCATAGGCTAGGGTCACACTTGGAGGGTGACCCACGTTTCACAGATCCAGTAAACGCATAGCAAAGCCTGCTGTAGCGCATAGCGTTAACATGGATTGCTGCCCAGCAACACTGCTCCATAGTAACCCGTAGTTTACCTTGGATGCGGCCACACACAGAGCCGCAGGAAGTGCGCTTTAGCTGAGCGCACAGGAAAACATTCTAGACAACATTTTCCTGTGCACTCTGCTAAAGCGCACTTTTTGGGGCTCTGTGTGTGGCCGCATCCTAGGTAAACTGCGGGTTACTATGGAGCAGCATTGCTGGGCAGCGATCCATATTAACGCTATGCGCTACAGCAGGCTTTGCTATGCGTTTAACGCATCCTTGAAAGTTGGGTCACCCTCCAAGTGTGACCCTAGCCTAACTATTTTGCTTACTTGATATAAATAATTCTTAAATGCACGCCTTCTCTCCTTGATTTAACTCTTTATTGAAATTTGTGTTTGGAGCTATTGTGTGCCTGGTGACATAGTCGTGCAGACACACTTTACAGTTTGTATGGAATTATCTATACTTCTATGTCTGGCTCTCATAACTTACCATCAGAGGGAGTCCTGGAACCATTGTACTCAGCATACCAGTCCTTTTAGGACACCTGTGAGAAATATACCTCCATCCTGGTGAGATTGAATACACCAGAGTCTCTAAAGGAACTGCAGGACTTCCAACAGCTCAATTCTGAACGAGACTGCACTGTGCGTGGCATCGTGAACAAAACAGAAACAAAAATCTTGCAGATGTCGGAAGTGTCATCTCAAAAATCCAGGCCGCTAATTACTCATGGCAGTCATCCAAATCAAATTCATCCAAATTCTCTACCCTAAGTGAGCAGCTCATAAGAGCGCGTGCCAAAGCAGAAATTACGAAATTGCAAGCCATCTTTGCCCAAAGGAAAGCAGAGATGGAAACAAGTGCAGCTGCTAAATCTGCACGCAAGAAGGCAGACATGGAAGCTGAATCTGCATGCAAGAAGGCAGACATGGAAGCTGAATCTGCACGTAAGTGTAGAGTCTTAGAGAAGGAATGTCATGGCAAGGCTAAGATCTTTGAACAAGCTCTAGGTGGGAGCCAAGGAGACAGCATCAGTTTATGTGAAATTGATACAGAAGACCCCCTTAAGCGCACAACAGACTATGTACTAAGCCAAAGCAACAAACCGCTGACCTCCACCCAGGGCCGGCTCCAGGTTTCTGTGGGCCCCGGGCGAAAAGGTCTCAGTGGGCCCCCTTTAAGTACATATCGCGGACTATATATATATATGTATATATATATATATTGCCGCACACTTACCGCAAGCCCCATAGACAATGCATGGGGCTTGCCGCAAACGTGCAGCAAGTGCAGCCGCTAGACGGAAAATGCGGCAGATGCGGGTTTTTTTTTACCGCAACTGCCACATTTTTAAAAAAACTCCCATGTGAAGGCAGCCTTACAGGAACAGTGACTGCTGAAACCAGCAAGAGCTGTTTCTGACAGTGAGTATATTACACGTTGTTAGGAGCGGGCTAAAATGCGATTGCGTTCCCTTGCGCTTTTTAAAAATACCCTTCAAATGCAAAATGTTGCATTTTTGTGCGTCTGAGGATGCTTGGTATATACACAAGCATCCTCAAGCGCACAAATAATGCAAGCAGCTCAATGGAGCCGCACTGCCATATGGTGGCACCGCAGCTTAGCGGAGTGTCTGGCCGTCCAGATCTCTTTCTCCTCACCTTTCTTCTTGCCGCTCCGGTCTCCTCCGGTCGCTCTGCACATATCAGCACAGTGATGACATCGTGCCCCTCCATGCTGAGCTGCAGAATGCAGACAGCGGCAGAAGAGACTCTGGAGAAGAATGCTGCTGGCAAAGGCGGCTGAGACTATAGGAACGGAATCCGCGGGGGGCTACCACTGGTACAGATACCTCGTACACACGCGGCTCTGCTCCATACACCTCATATGCACGCGGCTCTGCTCCGTACACCTCGTACACACGCGGCTCTGCTCCGTACACCTCGTACACACATGGCTCTGCTCCGTACACCTCATACACACATGGCTCTGCTCCGTACACCTCATACACACATGGCTCTGCTCCGTACACCTCATACACACATGGCTCTGCTCCGTACACCTCGTACACACATGGCTCTGCTCCGTACACCTCGTACACACATGGCTCTGCTCCGTACACCTCGTACACACATGGCTCTGCTCCGTACACCTCGTACACACATGGCTCTGCTCCGTACACCTCGTACACACTCGGCTCTGCTCCGTACACCTCGTACACACACGGCTCTGCTCCGTACACCTCGTACACACACGGCTCTGCTCCGTACACCTCATACACACATGGCTCTGCTCCGTACACCTAGTACCCACTCGGCTCCGCTCCATACACCTCGTACACACACGGCTCCGCTCCATACACCTAGTACACACTCGCCTCTGCTACATTCACACTGTAAATCCCTCCTGACCCCACACATAACCTTCACCTAATTGCCATACACCTAGTACACACTCACCTCTGCTACATTCACACTGTAAATGCCTCCTGACCACACACAAACTTCACCTTATTTGAGCATCATTCATGGTGGCCAGCACAGTCCTAGATACACTGAGGAGCTGATCATGTGATCCCTGACTCCTCCCCATCCATTGACATCATCACAGGTCCTGTAAGCACAGAGTGTGCACTGTGCAGCTCTGTCGGCTCCCTTGGAGGGGGGAGGAGGGAGACCTCCGGTGCAGCAGGAGCCTGAAAATGACCCCCCAGCTGCCCCCTGGGTATGGCCCTGGCTGTGGGGGCAGTGCTCAAGGGCCCCTGAGGCTAGGGTCACACTTGCATTGTGACCCTAGCCTTATGCAAGTATTATATGTTGCAGCGCATAGCGTTTAATGCTATGCGCTGGAGGCAGCCCATAGAGACCCGACGTTTACCTTGACAACCACTGGTTGTCAATGTAAACATCGGCTTTCTATGGGCTCAGTTGCTGGCAGCGCATAGCGTTAAATGCTCTGCGCTGCAGCAGACAATACTTGCAAGTGTGACCCTAGCCTCAGGGGCCCAGTTGGCCCCTCCAAGCAGTCGGGCCCCGGCACTTGCCCGGGTACGCCGGGTGCTGACGCCGGCCCTGCCTCCACCAATATTCCTGTCAGTGCCAACACTTCGGCAGAGCATCAAGATGCTGATCTGCCTGCAGCACCCAGCTTTCAAGGTCAGTCCAATGCGCCACGAATGTTCAAACCCAAACCCCTTCCATGCTCCAATGCACAGCCAGACCCTGCACCTCAGTAAATGCCATATGCTAATGTCTACATGCAACCTAACATGCTGGCAAGACACTGTGCTTCTGACAACCGCGTAGCTCCAGCCCCACATACAACACAGACCATATGCACCAAACCGGTTGCTGGTCTAAATGCCTATGCCACTCTGTAATTTCCCATGTTTCTGAGCCAAGAAGCTACGACCCACGCAAACAGCACTACTCAACACTTGTCTGGCTTTGCGAGGTACATGATTTGCTGATAACTCACCAACTGCAGTCTCACAAGGTTCGGCGACCAACCCAAAAACTACAGATGGTGGAAGTGTGCCCTTAAAATCGCAACTAGTGACCTCTGTATTACTACTACTGAAGAGCTGGACCTGCTGATCAGGTGGCTGGGACCACGATCTACAGAGTAAATCAAGAAACACAGATCCGCGATCTAGCAGCTGGTCTCATGACCACATGGGACAGACTAGAGAAAGATTTTGGCAGTCCTGAAGCTATAGAAGATGCACTGCTCAAACAATTAAAGAGTTTCCTAAAATATCCGGCAAGGACACTTCAACATTCCAGGAACTCAGCGACCTGCTGTTCGAGCTCCTGCTGGCCAAGACAGATACACACCTACCTGGCCTCAGCTACCTGGACACTGCTCATGGGGTGAAACTCATAGTCGCCAAGTTACCATACAACGTATAAGAAAATCGCATCAGTCCAGTATCTGCAAAAAAGACCGACGTTCTGCCTAAACTGACATCAGTGCCAGAGAAAAGCAATGAAGGTTAGAAGGTGGAAAATCCGAGCTGCCAGTGCCCTATTCATAAACTGACACATCCCCTAAAGAAGTGCATCGGCTTCAGAAAGAAACCTCTTCAGAACGTAAGGAGCTTCTGATGAAGTTTAGAGTATGCTTCATGTGTTGTGTCTCTACCAAACACCTTGCTAAGGACTGTGTCATTGCCATCAAGTGTCTAGAGCGCAACAGCGAGAACCATGTACAAGAGCTCTATTCATCACAACCTGACTCTATGTCTACGCCTTCTCCCACTGTAAGCCATGACCAAGTGACAAGTCATCTTACAATATCTTCCTCTTGCACTGAAGTCTGTGGAGAAGATCTTCGGGAAAAGTCTGGTAAAGGTGATTTCTCTGGTGAAGGTGTATCCCAAAGGTCACCCAGAGAAGGCCATGAAGGTGTATGTCAGCCTGGATGATCAGAGCAACAGCTCATTAGCCAGGTCAGAACTCTTCGAGTTGTTTGGCTTAAAAGGAAATGCTTATCCATACACCTTGGGCACCTGCAGTGGTGTTACCAAAGCCTCAGGAAGAAGGGCCAGTGGCCTCATAATAACATCTCTTGAGACATGGAGCGTTCTCAAGAAATCCCAACACCAGAAGCCGCTCTTCATCATACTCACCTTAGGGCCATAGTCAACGAGATACCAGTCCTGGACAACAAGGCAAACATCTTAATTCTCCTCGGCAGAGATATGCATCTTATGCATATGCAGCTGCATAAGGTGCGTCAGCTAGTCAATGGACCACATTGTGCACCGTTCGCTCTGTGCCTCGATCTAGGCTGGGTTATCATCGGCAATGTCTGTAGTAACCAGCTGAGGAAACCAAACAGGATCTCCACCTACAAAACTTATGCCACATCAAATGATCACAGCATGTCTTTTTTGCCATACACACATCACTACTGGGTAAAGGAGAAGTCAAACAACACTAAGTGGCGAAAGCAACCCCGCAACAGCACAAACAAGCTTCATCTTTGAGATGACAATTCCGAGTCAACGGCACTTGTTCCTACAACCAAAGACAACGACTTGCTTCTTCCAAGGGAAGACAAGGTGATCATCAGGGCCACGTGTATTGAACTCATCGGAGACAACTTCAACAGCTGGGTAGCATTTCTTACTCTCTCTTCCTACAAAGACTGAGTTGCCAAAGAATCTGCAGCAAGCAACTGCAAAGTTGACATCCTGTGATGCCTATCACCATCACAAGCCTGGCCAGGGCAAAGCGGTGCTGGACTCCAGTGTTCAGAGTGAAAGCCCCTCTCTCAACAGCTTACCCTTTACTGAAGATGCTAGTGTTCTCCCCATGCAACGCAACCTCAGCACACTACGGGATGTCGAACAAGACACATTCATTTCCCAAGTATCGCTGTGCAACGAACTGTCTATCAAACGAGGAGTCTTGCCTATTAAGAACAGCATCCACAATCCTCTTGGGTTCAAAGCAGCCATCACGGTTCAAAGCAAGTGACCGCTGAGACAGCTTGCTACTCAGAATACCCACCGGAATACTACGATGTCATTTCAGAAATGACAAAGGTGGAAGAGGTCTCTAAAGGTCTTGGAGCAACCCCAAATTCCACGCTGTTGTTCTCTAAAGTCTCTCTCAGCTGTGTTTAGGAGATAAGCTCATGTTTCCTCTGATATGTCTATGAAGGCTACAACTGCAGCAGCCTCCCTGAGTACTTCAGAAAGAAGCAACAAGGTACATTACAGTTTTGTCCTGGAAAAGGTCAAGCTTGCTTTAAAACCTGCATGCACTTTACCAAAGCTGAGACTTTGTGCTGCCACACTAACAGAAGAGACCGTAAGGGCCACTCCTGAACAGTGGCATCCCAATTCTATTGGCCTGCTACTAGCTGAACAAAAAATAGAACTCAGGACAATACTTCATCTTGACCACAGCATGTGTCCATTACTCTCAAGCTTGCTGTACAACAATCCCTGCTCTAGCATTGCCAGTCATGAATCTGAGCCAAGGGAACAAAAGTCTGGGAAGGATCTCGGACCAACTAGCAACACAAGCTGTATGTCCAAGGTGCCAGTACGAAAGCTGAGGTTTCATCACCCTGGACACCCTGGCCATCGTGCCAGCTGACATTCGTTTCAGGTGCATCACCTGACCTTCTAGCAGGAGTCACATGAACTGAACACTGTTTCTCGACTCTGCCACAGCGGGGAGCATACCTCCTCATACCCCCGCTGTGTTAGGACATAGAAAATCTGCTTATAACTGAACAGCTGAACAGCAGGGGGCGGGGCTAAACGGCCATTTCCAAAAAAAACCTCTGTGTTATGCTGTAGAAGAGGAAGACAATAATTGACAGCGGTGGGCAGATTAAACATGCAGGGAGTGTGAATCTGCCCTTCGGCTCCAGCCTCTAGCCACCTCCTTTCTGGATGCAGGATATAAGTTTTCTAAGTGTATTTACTCGGGGTACAGGGCGGCTCAAGGGCTGGGGGACCCCTTGCCTGGATGCAGCAGACATGCTGAATCCAGTGCTGTAATTAGATCACCATGCCTGGTTTGGTGACAGGTCCTCTTCAAAGCAAAATAGAGGTGACCCTGCTTAAAAGAGCTTACACTCTAAAAGATGGGGTTACACAAAGTATAGGGGTTTATTACAGTGATGGTCCAGGCATCTTGAGGAAGAGGGGATAGAAAAAATTACATGAATGGTCACCAGCCAATCTGTGTAGAGCTTTTGGGAATTGGTGGAGTTTGAAGGAGAGTTATGTCCAGAGAGATAGTGAATGGGCTATTTACAGTATAAAGGACTTCCATTCGGGAGCATAATAGGCCGCCTTAAAAAGATGTGTTGTTAGGGAGCATCTGAAACTGTGTAAGTTGTGGATAGTCCTAATTTTTGCAGCTCGGGTGAAGTCTTGAAGCCGGGAGTGGGAGGTTCGGATTAATGTAGATGCTAATCGAAGGTCATTTGTGGAACGTAGAGAACGGGTAGGGTGATAGACAGAGATGAAGGAGAAGATGTAGGGAGATGCTGCACTGTGAAGAGCTTTGTGGGTGAGAACAAGCAATTTGAATTGGATCCTGTAGTGTATAGGCAGCCAGTGAAGTGTCTGGCACAGAGCGGAGGTGTCAGAGTAACAGTTAGCTAGATAGGTGATTCTGGCTGCTGCATTAAGGATGGACTGGAGAGGGAAAAGTCTAGTGTGGGGGAGTCCAATTAATAGAGAATTGCAGCAGTCAAGGGAATGGATCAGGGCCATGGTAAGGGTCTTTGTTGTTTCCATAGTGAGAAAGGGGCGGACTCTAGAGATGTTGTTCAGGTGCAAGCGACAGGAGTTGGTGAGAGATTGTATATAGGGGGTAAAGGAGAGATTGGTGTATAACACTCAGACAGCGAGCTTGCTGCCTAGGCATTATCGTGGTGCCTCACACCGAGAGGGAGAGGTCAGATGTAGCGAGGTTAGTAAAGGGCGGGAGCAGAAGAAGTTCAGTTTGGAAAATATTGCGTTTCAAATAGAGAGCGTTAATGATGACAGAAACTCAGTTAGACAGTTATTGGTGTTTTTTAGTACCACAGAGGTAAGGTCAGGGGCTGAAGTGTATAATTGTGTGTCATCAGCATAGAGATTGCAAAGTAGTCACTGATCTCAGGGAGACCAGTCCAAGAAAACACTGCGGGCAGCTGGCTAAAGCGCTCAAACACAGTGAATTCCTAGGCACATTGCCCCCTGGGAAATATGAATATGCAAATAGAGTCTGTGGAGCCTCTGTTAGGAGTCTCAAACACAGAACTAGCCATATATCCCTCCAGGGAAGGACCCAGCCAAGGGGTGGCTCCTTGCGGAGAACACCATAACCACCATATGAAGTGGCCCTTTAAGTCAATATCCAACTCTTTTACAAGTTTACAGATATGACAAGGGAATACCAAGGCCAAGTATCCATCCACATACAGTTGTTTCGGGGTGTTGCCCCTCATCAGTGTGGAGTAGGATTCTGGCTAGGTGGGAGCAAGGCCTAGTAGACCAAGATTGCAAAGTATTCACTGATCTCAGGGAGACCAGTCCAAGAAAACACTGCGGGCAGCTGGCTAAAGCGCTCAAACACAGTGAATTCCTAGGCACATTGCCCCCTGGGAAATATGAATATGTAAATAGACTCTATTTGCATATTCAGTATTCGGTAGGAGAAGAGAGTATCCAAGCGACAATGTTCGCCGATGACATACTACTATTTTTATCGCAATGACGGGAACAGGTACCATTGGTTATAACAGTTTTGAAATCATATGGGCGCTATTCAAGTTTTAAAATAAATACTGTAAGATGCGGACTATTATTCTTAGACCCAATAAATCAGATACAAAACAGGAGCTTCTGAAATGTGAAGTTAAAATAGTTAAATCATACGTAACATACTTAGGCATAAAGATAGGAAAATCCCCATCCTCGCTATATACCATATATACTCGTGTATAAGCCGACTTTTTCAGCCCAAAAATTGGGCTGAAAAGTCCCCCTTCGGCTTATACACGAGTCATATACTGTTTGGTGTGGTGGGGGCTGTGTCCGGGCACAGGAGGAGGTGGGGGGAGGCTGCAGAATGAGCGGCACGTCACGTGGTGCCGCTCATTAATTATGCATGGGGAGCAGCGCATAGTACATTGCTGCTCCCCTGCACAATATAGCCTTTCCCGCTGCCTCCCCGCCCCATGTATACAGAGGCCCCCCCAGCAGGGGTAATCTCACCCCCTCGGCTCGGTCTGCAGACACCCGGGTCCCCCAGCTGCTCCGTCTGCGTGCGCGGCTTCTAATTCCGGCGTCCTCCCCGCTCTTCCTGTTTGAATGCGATCATGTGACCGCGGCGGAATTAGAAGCCGCGCACGCAGACGGAGCAGCTGGGGGACCCGGGTGCCTGCAGACCGAGCCGAGGGGGTGAGATTACCCCTGCCGGGGCTGTATTACCCCTTCTGGGGGTGCCTGCATTACCCCTGTGGGGGGCCTGCATTACCCCTGTGGGGGGCCTGCATTACCCCTGTGGGGGGGCCTGCATTACCCCTGTGGGGGGGCCTGCATTACCCCTGTGGGGGGCCTGTATTACCCCTGTGGGGGGGCCTGCATTACCCCTGTGGGGGGCCTGTATTACCCCTGTGGGGGGAGCCTTCATTACCCCTGTGGGGGGCCTGCATTACCCCTGTGGGGGGGCCTGCATTACCCCTGTGGGGGGCCTGTGTTACCCCTGTGGGGGGGCCTTCATTACCCCTGTGGGGGGCCTGCATTACCCCTGTGGGGGCCTGTATTACCCCTGTGGGGGGGCCTGCATTACCCCTGTGGGGGGGCCTGCATTACCCCTGTGGGGGGGCCTGTATTACCCCTGTGGGGGGGCCTGTATTACCCCTGCTGGGGGGCCTGTATTACCCCTGCTGGCGGCAACTGTATACTAGTTATGGCTGCTATATACAGGGATGGTGGGCTATATACCAGTGATAGGGGTCTTTATAACAGGACAGTGGTCTGCTGCATTGGTAGTTTACTGTTTCTATTTAAAATAAAAGTTCAACATTTTATTCGTATCTATTTTCATTTTTAAAATTTTTCAGTACCGGTAGCTGCTGCATTGTCCACCCTAGGCTTATACACAAGTCAATAGGTTTTCCCTGTTTTTGGGGGCAAAAGTAGGGGGGTCGGCTTATACACGGGTCGGCTTATACACGAGTATGTACGGTAAGCTAAATTATCCTCAATTAATAGATAGAATATGCAAGGACCTAAAACGATGACGTCTCTTTGCCCTTAAATTTATCAGGTAGAACATCACTAATCAAAATGATGAGTGTCTCGAAACTGATGTATCAGATACAAACTCTCTCCCAACTCATGAAACATAAAGACTTAAACAAACTAGACAAGGCTTTTACCCAGTTCCTATGGAGAGGGACAAAACCAAGAATAAGACTACCGTACAGAAGCTGATGGCTGTCAAAAAAGAGTGAGGACTGAACCTTCCTAATATAAGGGTATTTTTAGACATAACTTTCGGAACCGGAGAGTTTTAACCTTAAATAATTGCAAGCCTGCTCTATCTCCATGCTTTTTTATTAATTTATGCACATGATAAAACGCAAGCTACACATTGCACCAATAATATTAAAATCTTATACACGATAAGGTTTTTTACAGAGACATGTTAATAGCCAATTTACTAAAACCCAGTAGAGCAAATGGGATACATTTATATCACAACGATGAAAAAGTGGGAATACAACCATGTATTGGTCTGGACACCTGATTCAAGGGATTACCTCCTCAGATCTACACTGCTGTATAGTATCTTAGCCCTCTACACATTCCCTTCTAGTGGGGCCCGGGTATCTTAATACATAATATGTAAGTCCATCACATCCCATAACCCACTGTCCCATCCCTGGAGTTTTATTGCTTACCCATTTTTGTATCTGCCGGGTATAGATGGATGTAGGGACACCCCAACGCCCCCTGAGGAAGCTCTAAGGGAAACGCGTTGGGGTGTCCCTACAGCCATCTATTTTATGGGATATTATGTCTCTGTCAAAAAACTGATCCTCTATAAGATTTTAATATTATTGGTGCAATGTATAGCTTGCGTTTTATCATGTGCTTAAATTAATAAAAAAGCATTGAGATAGAGCAGACTGGCTTGCAATTATTTAAGGTTAAAACTCTCCGGTTCCGAAAATTATGTCTAAAAATGTATTTAGGAGAGTCCGATAATGAGATTTATACTATTCATGTATAACTCAGTTATTGATGGTAATATAAAGGTATACAGCATAGTGTGTTTGATAAGCTAGAGTGCGTTATGAAAGTATTTGGCCCCCCAGAAATATTCAACCTTTTGCCACATTTCAGGCTTCAAACATAAAGATATAAATTTACATTTTTTTGGAAAGAATCAACAACATGTGGGACACAATTGTGAGGTGGAATGAAATTTATTGGATATCTAAAACTTTTAAATATTGCAAAAAAACCTTTTTTTTTGGATATCTAAAACTTTTTAAACAAATAAAAAATTGAAAAGTGGGGCGTGCAATATTATTCGGCCCCTTTACTTTCAGTGCAGCAAACTCACTCCAGACGCTCAGTGAGGATCTCTGAATGATCCAATGTTGTCCTAAATGACTGGTAATGATAAATAGAATCCACCTGTGTGTAATTAAGTCTCTGTATAAATGCACCTGGAAGTCCCAAGTTGCACCAGGGACCTGGTTAATACTCTTGACTGTACCTGTTATCCTGTCATCAGTAAAAGGTACCGAAACAACAATCCCTGTGTGTCTGTGTGCCTGTCTAACCACCGCAACTGACCGCTTTGTCAGCAAAGACTTAACTACTACTCCCGTCATCCATCCCCACTGCCCTGAGGTATAGCTCCACCTGTGGGGAGCTGTACCACACTCTGATGCACCCACCATTACCTCAGCGGCCGGCTGCATCACTGGTATACCCGTTACCATAGGTGGTGTCACGTTAACAATCCCCTTATCCCCCACCGTTCCCCGCAATTGAGGGTCCAGGGTATGGGACCGGGGATTGACCAGCCGTGATCCCCATCAAAGCCGTCATCAGCCCCGGTACTCGAGTACCCCATACCCTGTCGACCACCTCATGTGGATTTTTAAGTCAATGTTAGTAATTTGAATTGGATACGCTGGAGAATTGGGAGCCAGTAGAGGGATTTGCAGAGGGGAGAAGTAGAGGAGCAGTGAGGAGAGAGGTGGATTAGTCGGGCAGCAGAGTTATGGACAGATTGGAAAAGTGCAAGAGTGTTAGCAGAAAGGCCACAGAGGAGGACGTTGCAGTAGTCGAGACGGGAGATGATGAGGGTATGCACTGATAGGAGTTTGCTATAAGTCTCCACCAATAATGGAAGTGGAGGAAAATATCCTCATAAAGCAAATAAATGAAGCAGCGACTCAGGGAGAAGTCATTATTATGGGGGACTTCAACTACCCTGAAATTCATTGGGGAACAGAAACCTGCAGTTCCAGCAAAGGTTATAGGTTTTTGACAATTATGAGAGACAATTACCTTTCACAACTAGTTCAGGACCCAACAAGAAGGGGGGGCACTGCTGGACCTAATATTAACCAACAGGCCGGACCGCATATCAAATATATGGGTTGGAGGCCACTTGGGTAATAGTGATCACAAAATAATAACAAATAAAAAACTGAAAAGTGGGGCGTGCAATTTTATTCGGCCCCCTTGAGTTAATACTTCGTAGTGGTAGATTTTGCTGCGATTACAGCTGCAAGTTGCTTGGGGTATGTCTCAATCAGTTTTGCACATCGACAGATTGAAATTCTTGCCCATTCTTCCCTGCAAAACAGCTCGAGCTCAGTGAGGTTGGATGGAGAGCGTTTGTGAACAGCAGTTTTCAGCTCTTTCCACAGATTCTCGATTGGATTCAGGTCTGGACTTTGACTTGGCCATTCTAACACCTGGATATGTTTATTTTTGAACCATTCCATTGTAGATTTTGCTTTATGTTTGGGATCATTGTTTTGTTGGAAGATAAATCTCCATCCCAGTCTCAGGTCTTTTGCAGACTCAAACAGGTTTTCTTCCAGAATAGAATAAAGGTGTAGAATTCGGTGCCACAAAATTTCTTTTTATTTTCAAAAAATTAAAAATCACACATTCTCCAGAGGAGCTTCTGGACGCGTTTCTTGGGTCTAGCCCACTTAATCGTCAGTATGTCTCGCATGTGTGACAAATATACCTCAATTATTTCTATCCAATCACATACCTGCAGATTTTAAAAGAGTTAAAAAAAAAAAAAGAGAAAAAGGAGAGGGGGGAGGGGGAAGAAAAGAAAGGATCTGATAACAGAAAGTAAAAGAGACAGAAAGAAAGGAGAAAAAAAAAAAAAAAAAACATCCAGGAAAAAAGGAGGCGAGGGGGAGGGGGGAAAGTGAAGAAAGGATCTGATAACAGAAAGTAAAGGAGAGAGAAAAAAATAAAGAAATAAAAAGGAGAAAAAAGAGAGGGGGGGGAAGAGAAGAAAGGATCTTCCATGCCCTCCCCAAGACCCTCGAGGCTGTGTTCCCCCCACCTTTGAGGCCGATCGTGGCAGGGATTGGATCCCTTCATGAGAGACTTTCGGGATGGATGGACTCAAAATTGAGAGTCTTGGTGGAGGGCACTCCAGGTTTGATAAAGGATACCAAATACTTGATGCAGGCTGTAGATGGAGTGACATGGCAGGAGGATTTCAACTGGTTAACTTGTGATGTAGTGCAGCTGTATTCTACTATCCCCCATGGGAAAGCTATATGGGTATTACAACAAACCCTGAAAGAGACGGATGTATTTACTGACAACCAAAAGGAGTTCCTTCTCATGTGTGTAGAATTTCTCTCGAGAAATAACTATTTGATGTTTAATGAAAGCTTTTATTTACAGCTGTGTGGTTGCCCTATGGGCTCAAAATTTTCCCCTTCACTAGCAATATTATATATGCAAAAATGGGAGGAGAGCTTTATCTATTCTGACGACTGTCCCTTTAAGGATTGCATACGGTGGTGTGGGAGGTACCTGGACGACCTGATCTTCATTTGGGGGGTACCGTCCTGGATATCTCCCTCACCATCGCCCGCCCAAATGTTGGAATATTTTCATACAAATGATTTCAATCTACGATTTACAATGGAGGTACACAGAACTGAAACTCCGTTTCTGGATGTGTATTTAGTGGGTAATGTAAGAACAGGAAAAACTACATCTAGATTGTATTGCAAACCCATTAGTGGGAACTCGGTCCTTAGAGCAGAAAGTAACCATCCTAAGCATGTGATTAAAAATCTGCCGGTAGGGGAATTAATAAGAGCAAGATGCAACATGTGGATTTTAAGAATGAAGCTGTTGTCATGACTAAAAGGTTACGATCAAGAGGATACAAAAAATGGATGTTAGATAGAGCAGTGAATATTGCCGAATCAAGGAGTAGGGAATCCCTTTTGGTACAGAAAGAATGAGAAGCCCCTCTGGGATCAATAATACCGACCTTCTCAACACCCTTTAGCAACCAGTGCTATGACATAAAACGCATTTTTCTGAAGAATCTCCCTATATTATATCAAGATAGTAAATTGTCAGCTATTTTAGAATCAGGATGTAGGGTGGTCCCTTTTGAAAAAAGACACAAAAGAAGACTTGGTTGAATTATAGGGGGATGTTTAAATGTGGTGAAAATAGGTGTACTATTTGTAAATACGTGGATATGGGTGAAACCTTTTGCAATAATCGAACTGGGAAGCAATATAGAATATCTACCTATATCAACTGTAACACGTCCCATGTAGTATATATGGCTACGTGTAGTAGCTGTAATAAATATTATATAGGTTGCACTATCAGATCCCTTAAGGTAAGGATGTCAGAGCACATTACTGGGGCAAATCCCAATTCAAAAGCCAACAGAATGGGCCTGTCAGGTTTATCGCGCCATTTTAGGGATTTCCATGCAGGGGACCTTAAAACTTTAAAGATCAGGGGCATAGAGAGGATACCCCATCCATATAGGGGGGGGTAATTGGGAGAAAGCACTACATAATCAAGAAAAATTGTGGATCCTGCGGCTTGATGCTGATTTGCTATACTTTTATTGATCTTGCGCCCTATGGTCCTTTTATGGTATTTGCTCCTTTGTATAATGCATATTGAGTGCACTTGCAATACGATGGTTTAACATAATGTATGAATAATTAATTGGGGAAGGAGGTATATGTTTATGTATTACATGAATGAAATCTTAATGGGATCCCCCTACTGTTATGTGGTTGGAGGATTATACCTTCTCTCTAAAAGTATACTATTTGTAATATGTAATAACCTTGTAGTTGGTAGCTTACAATATGATATAACGATCTATGCTGTAGTTATTCCTAGATTTCTACACCTGTACGTTTATCATGTAATTGCATTACTAATGTATCAGGTCTTTGCTTCTCTTCTCTCCCTCTCTCCCCCCCCCCCCCTTTTCTTTTTCTCTCTCCTTTACTATCTGTTATCAGAGCCTTTCTTCTCTTACCCCCCTCCCCCCTCTCCTTTTTCTCTTTTTTTTTTCTCTCTTTTACTTTCTGTTATCAGATCCTTTCTTCTCTTCCCCACCCTCCCCCCTCTCCTTTTTCTGCTTTTTTTTTTCTTTTTTCTTTATTTTTTTCTCTCTCCTTCACTTTCTGTTATCAGATCCTTTCTTCTCTTCCCCCCCTCCCCCCTCTCCTCCTTTTTTCCTGGATGTTTTTTTCATTCAGTATTCGACGAAACACCCCCAATTTGACGAATCGAATTGAATTCGAACACTAGGGTGGTGGCTCATCTCTACTCAATACCAACGATAGAATCATATTTAAAGAGAATGACAGATCTCATGCTCATAGAAAGGCTTGATGCAGAACAAACAAAAGAACGCATATCAGGCTTCTTTAAAAAATGGAATTTATTCCTGATAATGATATGTACAAGAGAAGAAATAATTCGACCAATAACCCCGTTACTGAACTCCACATGGTATCTCATGGAAAAATTGAGCGGTAATCTAGATTCTAAACTGATAATCAACTAATATGAAAGTTGACGTTGCTAGACTGTCCACTGAAGACATTCTATGACATTGAATTCTGACTGTGAGAAATGTTATGAAGCTGAATACAGTATGTCTAGGATATACAGTCTGGAGAACATTTCAGTTCTCATTTCATAGCTCAATTCATGATGTATGTCAATCTGATATTTTATGACGTTGATATCTGTATGACTAAATTTTTTTAGCAGAAATTGTTATTATATTGTGTGAGTTGTTAATGTTTATACATTTCAATAAAAAGAAGTTTAAAAAAAAAAACTCTACCGTTGGATTGTTGGGTTGGTGGAAGAGTTTGCATGTTGTGGCTTTCCCTATCCGAAGATGTTTTTTTTCTACTGAACACGAACTCATTTTTTCATTTTTTTGTATTCAAGAACTTTGTGTCATCGCTCAAGTATGGACTTAAATTCACTGCATTTATCATTGCATTTTATGTTCTCTCTTCTCTTTTTCAGGACTATGAACGGCGAGGGACAGCGAAGACTCCTCACGTCATAGAGAGATTTCAGACGGGGAGTGTTGTGTCGCACGAATGGGAACAACTTGTAATGTGTTTTCCTATGTTTTGTATTGCTTTCTCTGTTGCTAAGCAGATTTCC
The DNA here is from genome assembly GCA_033576535.1 of Allobates femoralis. Lineage (NCBI taxonomy): Eukaryota > Metazoa > Chordata > Amphibia > Anura > Aromobatidae > Allobates > Allobates femoralis. The sequence continues at coordinate 405,375,674 of JARQOC010000002.1, read as the reverse complement.
TGCTCCCTGATGTTTGTCCCTATGCCCCTCCTGTAGTTGATGATGTCTTATCTTGCTCCACCCCTCTTCCCCAGTATTCAGTTTGCTGTAGCCATTTTTTGGATGCACACATGTGCTGGTCTGTTGGATTACTCTTTCCACCTGCTGCATTGCACTTAATAACAAGATTTCAGAGAAAATCATCTCTGTTTGTCCTGGTCCTTACTACAAGTCAGTGTGGCTAAGTTCAAGTAGTAAGGAAGTATGGCTCTACTGGGCAGTCCACACAGCTGCACACTATAACGCCACAGGAGCAGGTCTAAATGCAGTGCTGAGAAATCACAGTAAAGCCTGCAGGTGTATTACACTGGATGCTCTATATATATACCATGTGAATTACTAGGAAAGACTCACTAACAACACTAAGTTGGCACTCTATGACCTAGAACCAACAAGTTTCACATTCATAATTGGGAACAACAGAGGTTCCACAAATGCAAAGGCAATACCACAAGATACAATGGTGTAAATCTGCCAGTGCCACATAGATAAAATACGTTGACAAAGACCCAAAAGGGTCAAAACGTTCGTATTTTATACCGAATCTTGAATTTTCAAGTTTCATTAGAACCTTATTTTGGTGTACCAGAATATTCTGAGATAATAGTGTGGCCAAGTTGGCACTATCTGAGGACGCATTGCATGTGAGTACAATCGTACAGTTATCTAAGAGATTGATGACTAAGGATTTAGAGACTCATACTGCCTTGAAGAGTCGGAATAATAGAGATAGACCTTATAATCTTTGACATCTAGAATGTCTTTAGTATATTGTTTGTTTTCCTCCCTTTAGATCAGAGGTCCCCAACTCCAGGCCTCAAGGCCCGCCAACAGTGCAGGTTTTCAGGATTTCCTTAGTATTGCACAGGTGCTAATGTGATCATCTACACAGGTAATGATTCCAAGCCCTGTGCAATACTAAGGAGATCCTGAAAACCTGCACTGTTGGTGGGCCTTGAGGCCTGGAGTTGGGGACCTCTGCTTTAGATGGTACTAGAAGTGTTCTAGTGTCACTTTCAATTTTTTTTTTGTATATATATCCACGACTTTTCTCCCAAGCCTTTAGAAGGGGGAGGCTGATAATGGCTTTTAACAAGTCAGTGTTTAATCAATTTGCCTCTCCTATATGTAATTTTAGAATATTTTGAAATGACATTTTCCAAATCTGGATGAGCCCTAATATTTAGATAAGATTAAATGAATCTGTTGTGTTGACAATTAAAAGTCACAGTGATTCTCATGACTGCGGAGCTATCTATACTCAATCTAGGTGTCAATAGTCAGAGTCTATCTTGATTAGAGGTGTATTTATATGCTTTATTTAGGATCCCAAATTAATATCCCCTTGCTTGAAATATGTTTTTTTTATATCATGAGCCTGCCAATGGAAAGATCCATCGGATGAATAATTATAGCTCAATCTAAGATATTGTTCCCTATGGATGCCATGCTATAGGAAGGCGGGGGGATGACTATGCCAGTGGAGGAGGCTGTTTGTTGATGTCAGTTTTCTGAAGTTTCTTTATTACTACATACAAAAGGAAAGTTATTTTTTTGTATTTCACAGGTAAAATAAAGACCAATAGTATTGTTATTAAGTTAAAATACAAATTTTTCAAATTCAACCTCTGTGGCTGTCCATAAAATGTAAACATTGCCTATATAACAAACCCCAAAAAGCAATACATAATGACCAAGTGGAAATGATTCCCAAAAACCACAGTGTCCTGCCACCAACCAGGAACAAATTAGCATAAGATGATGCACTGCCCCTCCACCCATTAGCTGCGCCCAATAGCTGGTAGTAGAACTTTTTTTCAAAAATTGTCTTTATTAGAAGCATACAGTTTTGTAGACCATTGCAAATAACAGGATTGTATCATTTAGAGATGCAACAAAATAATAACCGGGTAAATGGAACAAAAGGATGCCATCACACGAGGATACATCATCCCTTAAAAAGGTTCCGGTAGATATAAGTCAAACATATATCTCATCCTCAGCTACATGCGAATAATGTACATAGGTCCTTGATATATTCAAGCAATAGAGGAAAATTGCAAATCAACAGAATTAAACATACCGTGTTTCCCCGAAAGTAAGGCCCTGTCTTACATTCTTTTGGGGGCCAAAAGTGGCCCCCGGCCTTACTTTCGGGGGGGGCCTTACATTGGGTGCCCCAGCAGTGTGGCCTACAGGCCCCCTCCTGCTGGGACACTGCGGGAGCGGGTCGCACGTCACGTGCGCCCGCTCATTACATATGCACTGCATCCCCCTGTCAATCAGCGACAGGGGGAGCAGTGCATTATACAGTATATATGGGCCCCCTATTGCTGGCACACTCCCCCCTGTTATGAGGCCCCCACCGCTGCTGCTGCTGAAGACATCTTACCCTCCACGGTCTTCTTGCAGCAGCCAGCGGCGCGTCCGTCTGTACTCGGCGGTCTTCCGGATCATGTGACCCGTCGCAGCGCATGACGTCATCGCGACTGCGACGGGCCGGTCACATGATCCGGAAGACCGCCGAGTACAGACGGACGCGCCGCTGGCTGCTGCAAGAAGACCGTGGAGGGTAAGATGTCTTCAGCAGCAGCAGCGGTGGGGGCCTCATAACAGGGGGGAGTGTGCCAGCAATAGGGGGCCCATATATACTGTATAATGCACTGCTCCCCCTGTCGCTGATTGACAGGGGGATGCAGTGCATATGTAATGAAGGGCGCACGTGACGTGCGACCCGCTCCCGCTCCCCCCCCCTCCGCTAGCGGCCTTACATTGGCCCCCCCGGTTGTAAGGCCTTATAATCGGGGGAGGCCTTACATTGGCAGGCCCCCCCTTTACCCCCAGGCGGCCTTACAATCGGGGGGGCCTTACTTTCGGGGAAACACGGTAAAATCAGAAAGAAAAATTAAGAAGAGAAATAGAAGAGGAAAAGAAAAGTAGAGAGAAAAGGTAGGAGGTACAGAGGAGGGGGTGGAGGGGAAAGGGACTGGATCTTAGTCCTGAGCATTGTAAGTTATTTTTGAGTCGTTTGTTCCAATCGCGCGCAATATACAGTAAGTTTTCGTCTCTTCTCAAGTCTCCTGTGAGAGAATAGCCTCAGCAAATTTCGAGGATTCTCGAAACAAGAGCCAGGATGTCCAGGTGGCAAAGTATTTAGTCATTTGGGTGTCTGTGTGGGCAGTGAGCTTTTCCATGTGGCAAATGAAGTCCATTTCTTTAACCCAGTCCCACAGGGTGGGGACCTGTTTAAGCTTCCATTCAAGAGACCACGTTTAACACTAGAAGTCCCGGGAATTTAAAGGATCCTTGGTTTTCAATGTTAAAAAGGTCAAATGACCCGTCTCTGGGACTTCTAGTGTTAATGTATTTAAAGGATCCGGGTATCATGGACAATAATCTGATCTGAGAGGAACAGGGAACCCGTATCCCGGTAACCAACTTGTGAATAAAGAAGACTTTATGCTACTAGAGGGTGAGGACCTCGGGGCAGTGCCACCAAACGTGGAGCATGGAGCTACCAGGCGTATCACATCTCCAGCATGTGTCCGGAATAGATGGAAACATTTTATGGAGCTCACGTGGACATTTGTACCATCGTGTCAAGATTTTAAAATTTGTTTCCTGCATCTTACAGGGTAGTGGTAGCTTGTGTGTACACATAAATGATTTGGACCACTCCAGATCCGGTAACACGCTCTCGAGCTCCCCCTCCCAAGCTCGCATAAACCAAGCCATGGTCGCTCTTGGTGGTTCCATTAAGATATTATATATCTGTGAAATAACATGGGATGGGGTCGTCGTCTGCAACAACAGAAGTTCAAATTTGGAGAGATCCCTGACCAGGCCAACTGGACGACAAGCGGAGGATAGGAAGGAACGCAATTGTAGGTATGCGAACCAGTGGATCCGCAAGTCGGGGAATCTGTTGCGGAAGTCGAGAAAGGTCGGGAGGGTGCTCCCATTAGAGTTTCAGAGAGTCTTGTCTTGTGCTCCTTAGTCCAAGCCATGAACTGGTTCACACCGACCGCCGGCGGGAAGTCAGGGTTAGCGAACAAGGGGGTCAAAGGGCCCACCTTAGAGGAGATCTCACGTTTAACAAACTCCATCCCAGATTCGAAGGAGGTCATACGTTAAAGGATAATCAGAGATCTCTTTAGGGCATTTGCTATTGGCAATCCACGGCAAAGAGGTCAGTGAAAGATCTGAACAGTCAGCCTCTATGTCAACCCACCGCTTCATTTCGGGGCTGTGAAACCAGTTCACTATTCTAGTGAGGACAGCTGCCGAGTGGTAGTGAGAGAAGTTTGGGAGATCAGTACCTCCCCTCATCTTGTGTCTCGTCAAGTAACTGTATGACAAGCGAGGTTTTCCTTTCTTCCAGACAAAAGCTGTCGAGATCATCTTAAGTTGGGCGAAAAAGGATCTAGGGACAGCTATGGGAACCGCTTGAAATACGTAGAGCAGTTTGGGGAGGACATCCATTTTTAGGACATTCATCCTGCCAAACTAAGAGAGGGATCACAGGCTATAAGAAGCCAGATCCGTAGAGATGCGTTGCAACATTGGTTTATAGTTTAGGTTATAGAGCATTGAAAGGTCTGCGCTTAAATGAATCCCCAAGTATTACAGAGTTCCTCTACACCACTGGAATGGAAATGCCTCTTGCAACCTGGACTTTCTGTCAATGGGAAGGGAGATGTTTAAGATCTTTGATTTTGTCATATTGACTTTGAAATTACTGACTCTGCTGTAATGGACAAATTCTTTCAAGATGGAAGGGAGTGACACTTCAGGTTCTGAGATATAGATCAGGAGATCGTCCGCGTAGAGGGACACTTTATGGATCACTCTGGCAGTTTGTATCCCACGAATATCAGAATTCTGTGTAAGAGCCACCGCTAGGTGCTCCATCACGAGGGCGTATAGCAAGGGGGACAAGGGACACCCCTGCCGTGTACCGTTTCTAATGTTGAAAGAACCAGAGAAGATACCATTACACTGAATCTTAGCAGAGGGAGTGGTATAAAGCGCCATCACTTTCTCCCGGAATCTTGGGCCCATCCCCGTCCGCTCAAGCACCCGTCCAAGAAAGGGCCAACTGACCCTATCAAAAGCCTTCTCTGCATCGACTGAGAGCACACATGCCGGACATTTAGTTTTTTTAATGTGTGAGAGCATAAGAATCATCTTTATAGTGTTGTCCCTGGCTTCTCTTTCAGGCACAAAGCCCACTTGATCATTGTGTATCAGTTGAGGCAGAGAGGGTCCTAGACGCATCGCAAGAAGCTTAGCAAAGATCTTCATGTCTATATTAATTAGTGATATTGGACGGTAGCTTTAACAGAGCAGGGGATCCTTGCCAGGCTTGGGAATAACAACAATGGTTGCTGCCAAAGATTGCCTTGCAAAGGGCTTTTCGACAGAAATAGAATTAAAGACTTTCAGCAGAAAGGGATTCAATACTGTGGCAAAGGTCTGATAAAATCTAGTTGTAAACCCATCTGGGCCTGGGCTTTTATTGGGAGGTGAAGCCAAGATAGTTTGGGAGACCTCCTCGATTGAAAATGGTGTCTCTAGTTCGCTAATAGTATCTGATGGCAAGGCAGGAAGTGGGGTGTTTGCAAGGTAGTCATTAATTCTCCTTGGAAGTTCCGACTGAGGGGAGTTAGTGGCATCTGCCCCTATATTGTAGAGAGTCTCATAGTATGATTCAAAAGCTGTCGCAATATCCAAAGGTTAGTGCGTGATTGACTTATCAGCTTTCTTAATGGAAGGGATGTATGTAGTTGAAATTTTAGGATGTATACGCCTCGCCAAGGCAGTCCCACATTTATCTGTAAGGTAGTAGAACTTTTGATCAAATAGAAAACAATTGTGGTTTAGGGTATATTCAAGAAGCTACTTAATCATTTGGTTGTGGGTATTGTGTGTATCTCTAGAATTTAGGAAGCATTGGATGGCTTGTACTCCCAGATGGGTCTGAATAGACATAAATAGTGATTCAATGTCAATAGATACAAACGTGACCTTGTCTTCTAGCATAATTCCATCTAAGAAAATGAGAAAATCACTGCAAATTCAGTATATCCAGGTATATATTTTCCCATCCTGGTATATATGTTCCCATCCTGGGACACATCCTGGTAGATATGATCCCATCTCTGAACTCTCCCTGGTATATAGTTTCCTCATTCTGGAACCCTTTCTGATATAGTTACACCTATCCTGGTTAATATGTCCCCCATCATGGTATAATTATCCCCATCCTGGTATATACAGTCATGGCTGAAACTATTGGCACCCCTGAAATATTTCCAGAAAATAAAGTTTTTCTCCTAGAAAATTATTGCAATTACACACATTTTGTCATACACATGTTTATTTCCTTTGTGTGTATTGGAACAACACAAACAAACCCAGAAAAAAAAGGCAAATTTGACATAATTTTACAGAAAAACCCCAAATTGAGCTGGACGCAATTCCTGGCACCTTTCCAAATTGTGGATGAACAACTTTGTTACAAGCATGTGATCCTTCCTGGCGTATATGTCCTCTACGCTTGGCCCCTTCCTAGTATATATGATCACAATTCTGAGCCCCTTACTGGTATACAGTTAGGGCCAGAAATATTTGGACAGTGACACAATTTTCGCGAGTTGGGCTCTGCATGCCACCACATTGGATTTGAAATGAAACCTCTACAACAGAATTCAAGTGCAGATTGTAACGTTTAATTTGAAGGGTTGAACAAAAATATCTGATAGAAAATGTAGGAATTGTACACATTTCTTTACAAACACTCCACATTTTAGGAGGTCAAAAGTAATTGGACAAATAAACATAACCCAAACAAAATATTTTTATTTTCAATATTTTGTTGCGAATACCTTGGAGGCAATCACTGCCTTAAGTCTGGAACCCATGGACATCACCAAACGCTGGGTTTCCTCCTTCTTAATGCTTTGCCAGGCCTTTACAGCCGCAGCCTTCAGGTCTTGCTTGTTTGTGGGTCTTTCCGTCTTAAGTCTGGATTTGAGCAAGTGAAATGCATGCTTAATTGGGTTAAGATCTGGTGATTGACTTGGCCATTGCAGAATGTTCCACTTTTTTGCACTCATGAACTCCTGGGTAGCTTTGGCTGTATGCTTGGGGTCATTGTCCATCTGTACTATGAAGCGCCGTCCAATCAACTTTGCAGCATTTGGCTTAATCTGGGCTGAAAGTATATCCCGGTACACTTCAGAATTCATCCGGCTACTCTTGTCTGCTGTTATGTCATCAATAAACACAAGTGACCCAGTGCCATTGAAAGCCATGCATGCCCATGCCATCACGTTGCCTCCACCATGTTTTACAGAGGATGTGGTGTGCCTTGGATCATGTGCCGTTCCCTTTCTTCTCCAAACTTTTTTCTTCCCATCATTCTGGTACAGGTTGATCTTTGTCTCATCTGTCCATAGAATACTTTTTCAGAACTGAGCTGGCTTCTTGAGGTGTTTTTGAGCAAATTTAACTCTGGCCTGTCTATTTTTGGAATTGATGAATGGTTTGCATCTAGATGTGAACCCTTTGTATTTACTGTCATGGAGTCTTCTCTTTACTGTTGACTTAGAGACAGATACACCTACTTCACTGAGAGTGTTCTGGACTTCAGTTGATGTTGTGAACGGGTTCTTCTTCACCAAATAAAGTATGCGCGATCATCCACCACTGTTGTCATCCATGGACGCCCAGGCCTTTTAGAGTTCCCAAGCTCACCAGTCAATTCCTTTTTTCTCAGAATGTACCCAACTGTTGATTTTGCTACTCCAAGCATGTCTGCTATCTCTCTGATGGATTTTTTCTTTTATTTCAGCCTCAGGATGTTCTGCTTCACCTCAATTGAGAGTTCCTTTGACCGCATGTTGTCTGGTCACAGCAACAGCTTCCAAATGCAAAACCACACACCTGGAATCCACCCCTGACCTTTTAACTACTTCATTGATTACAGGTTAACGAGGGAGACGCCTTCAGAGTTAATTGCAGCCCTTAGAGTCCATTGTCCAATTACTTTTGGTCCCTTGAAAAAGAGGAGGCTATGCATTACAGAGCTATGATTCCTAAACCCTTTCTCCGATTTGGATGTGGAAACTCTCATATTGCAGCTGGGAGTGTGCACTTTCAGCCCATATTATATATATAATTGTATTTCTGAACATGTTTTTGTAAACAGCTAAAATAACAAAACTTGTGTCACTGTCAAATATTTCTGGCCCTAACTGTATATGTCCTCTATGCTTGGCCCCTTCCTAGTATATATGATCACAATTCTGGGCCCCTTACTGATATATATGTCCTCCATCCTTTGCCCCATTCTGGTATATATCATCCCAATCCTGGGCTCTTCTTGGTGTATGTGTTCCCCATGCTTGTCCCATTCCATACACATATATCATTCATCCTGGGCCCTTCCTGGTATATACTGTACCTACTTTGTTGTTTGCATATTTTACAATTCTACTGTGATCACTGAGTTTTAAATGGCCTCATGTTTTATTTAATTTCAGAACCTAACAAATTAACAACATAGTTCAACTAATATATAATCACACATATTCCAGAATCTCACAATGCAATAGAATCAGACCCCCATCTACTACTTACATAATCGATTATATAAAAGAATACTACCAGTGGTTGATGCCTAACTGAAAAGTTGATAACACATAACATAGCTTTTGAGACTACTGAGGTCTCTTCATCAGGCTAGTATAACACAATATCTAATATCCAAAGAGTCACATATTTATACACAACAGGCCTAGAATAGAACAGTGCTGTAATGATACAAGTGATGGAAAGCAGAGAGAAAAGGCTGAGGCAGTAAATATTGGAACAGTTCATGGATAAGGAGTGTTAAAAGTTTTACAGTACAGCAAATTTTGAACGTATGTTAAAGGGGTTGTCCAGGCCGGGGATGTAGTCTACAGTCACTCTATATGAATACTCACAGCACACAGTTTGCATGCTATCAGGATTCTCCACAGTCGGCACCGGTAGCGGGCAGTCATGTTATCCCAAGTAGATGTAATTTGCATCCGTAACGTAACTTGAAGCTCATGGGCCCTGATGCGAAAGTTCCAATGGGGACACCAATTATTGCAAATCTTTCAAAGCAGTTTTTCAATAAGCCAGAGGGACATTTGGGGCACCCTAAGCTCCAGGGTGTGATTGCAACCCCTGCACCTGTTGTAGTTACCCCCTGCCTAGTTCACTTTACTTATATTAAGTGAGGCTGTACACATCTAGTCAGCTGTTAGGATTCACAAGAGTAAAGTCACATAGAGAGACTGCAGACTACTTTGAATGAACTGGTCCAGGTCCAGGTCGCTAATGGAATTTGCTGATCATTTAGTTATATTCTATCTGAGAAAGCCAAATCATATTCTCTGGTGAACCTGGCAAGTATGCGGTTTTTTGGTATAGCGTATGAATGCAGCATCCAAGCACAGATTCTCCTTTTGGTAATGCTTCTTTATTTGACAAATGAGGCTCTCACACCAGGGGCGGACCCAGACTGTAGTGGGCCCCGGTGCAAGAGATTTATCGGGGCCCCCCCCGCCCCTCATTGTGGCAAGAAAGTAATGTAAACATATCGATTGTAATATTTATTTACAACGCAACTATCAAATCTAAATAGTAAAGTTGTTTCATTTTTTTTAATATGATCCTAAAAGCTAATAGTAAGATAGTTGTTACCTACCTACCCATTCTACCTACCACTTGCATAGGTCTGTCTCAAACCTTTCTAGCCAGTGAAATTCTGCTGCTTCATGTCAATAGACAGCTCTTAGGCCCCTTTCACATCAGCGGCAAGCTGATGTTTGTGGCCGATCCAGCAGGTGGTGCCGCATAACGGCCGACTTGTGGCCTGGATGCGGCAAGCCCCATGCTTGCAGCGTTTTTTTTTTCGCGGCTGCAAGTGCTGCATCTGCCGCACCTGGCAGAACCGCAAGCCCCATACACAATGCATGGGGCTTGCCGCATCCAGGCATCATCCGGGCATATCTGGTCCAGGACCAGGACCCCCCTTCCCTGATGCATCCAATCTTATCCCCTAGCTGGGGGAAGAAGCTCGACTGCATCAAGGAAGAGGGGCCCTAGGAGGGTCCTGGGGGAGAAGCTCGGCTGCATTAAGGAAGGAGGGGGCCCCTACGAGTCCTAGAGGCCCCCCCCTTTCTTTATGCAGTCAAGCTTCTCCCCCAGGACCCCCTTCCAAAGGGGGGTGCCTGGGGCCCCAGGACCCCCCTTTCTTGATGCATCCAAGCTTATCCCCAAGCTTGGGGAGATCGGCTGCATCAAGGAAGTGGGTTCTGGGGCCCCCATGACCCCCCCTTTGGAAGGGGGGTCCAGAGGGAGAAGCTCGGCTGCATCAAGTTAGGAGGGGGACCTAGGGGGTCCTGGGGGAGAAGCTCGGCTGCATTAAGGAAGAGGAGGGCGCCCTTAGGAGTCCTAGGGGCCCCCTTTCTTGATGCAGCTGAGTTTCCCTCCCATTGCCCCCCTTCTCCCAGTGCCCCCCTTTGGAAGGGATGTCCTCTGGAAGAAGCTCAGCTGCATCAAGGAAGGCCCCCCCCAAATCATGTTGGTCACTGACTGTTTAATTATTTATTCCCTGCCCACCAAAGCCCTGCTCTGGGGCTCTTACCTGGAGCAGGCCAGGCAGGGGGACCATCAGACTAGGATGATCCTCAGCTCAGGTAGGATCATCAGGAGTGTCACAGTCAGACGACAGGCCCTCAGGCACCGGGTATGAGCACACGCCTCTCCTCGATCTTGCCGCCACCGGCCGCCAGTGCTTGCTCACTGTCACTTCCGGGTGAGGGAGAGCTTCTCCAGCCTCCACGCAAGAACCCGGAAGTGACACTGCAGTACCGACTCTCCCAGCACCAGCACGCTCAGGGCCGAACCGTCCATTGGACAGTGTGAGCCTGAGGATCAAGCGTCAGTCAGGCCGGGGAGCGGCAGTGTAGAAGGGGGCGGCGCCAGCATCACACACTGGCTTCCTTGCTTGATGCACCCCTGAGCACACTGTGCACAGTACTGTCTGGTTGTCATGGTGACCAGTCACTGTGACACAGGCGCTGGCTGAGGAGTGAGTCGGATGCTGCCTGCAGCCCTGCGCTGCGCAGCCAGCCACCGGCCACTGCACCCTCCTCCGGTCCGGAGCCCTGTCGGGAAAGAGACGGACCGGACCCGTGGCTGGAGCCTTGAGGGGCGCCCTAGCCATTCGGGGCCCTGGTGCAGCTGAACCAGCTGCACCACAGTAGGTCCACCCCTGTCTCACACCATGTTTCGTTGGCTCACCACCTTTATCAGGTGATCACCTCATGAATCACATCACCTGATGAAAACGATGACCTGCCGCAACATGTTGTGAGAGCCAGATTTGTCAAATTTAGGATATTCACACATTGCGCATTTTTAAGTGATCTTTTGAGTGCGGTTATCAAAAATGCGCAATGTGTGTCTGCGTGTGCCAGCAAAGTGAATGTGAAATTCACTTTGCCATACAGACACGGCGTAAAAATATACAGCACTATTATGGGAAAAAGCGCGTAAAAAGAATTGACATGTCAATTCTTCGAGCACCTGCGCCTGTGCTTTCTCCCATAGGAGCCCATTATGCCCGCTGGCATTACGCATCGCCGTTCAGACAATGCACAATTCCAGTGGGAATACGCCGGCGCTGATGTCACACAGGGGAGGAACAATCTTGTTCCTCCTCCCCTGTGTCACACTATGAAACTCAAATTAAAGTAAACGAAATGTGTAAAAAATAATAAAGAATGAATACTTACCCGTCCGCCGGGTATTGGGAACCGGGAGCCGAGAGATCCTCTTGAGGTACCGACCTTCCAGGGCCTGTGAATGCTGATTGGTCCTATGATGTACATATCACATGACTGTGAGAGGCCAATCAGCGGTCTTGGCAGGTCCTTGCAGGTTGATACCTGCAGCTGCTCCCGACTTCCGAGCACACGGCGGAGGGTAAGTATTCATTCGTTATTATTCTTCACACATTCACTTTAATTTAATTTGGGTTTTGTAGTGTATGTTAATACACTACAAAACCCAAAGGGGCTGGCGGACATGTCACACAGGGGAGGAGGAACAGGATTCTTCCTCCCCTCTTTGACATCACTGAAGAAGTAGCCCCGTAAAAAAACGCGGTGTGTGAATGCACTGCTTTTTTTACAGGGCTTTTTTTGCGCGGGTGCAAAACACTGAAAAAAGTGTCTGCGCAAAAAAGCGGAAAAAACCCCGCCATGTATGAACATCGCCAAAGAAGCATTACCAAAAGGATAATCTGTGCCTGGATGCTGGATTCATGCACTATACCAGAAAACCACATATTTGCCACGTTCACCATTGATATCCCTCTAGGAGCGGTAGCAGCTGCAGCTCACAGTGCTGGAGCATAGAAAGTAAAGGACTTGCAGTGACATCACTCCCACATGAGCGGCCAAGCCTGAACGTCGGAGAATCATGCGGAGTGTGATTACACACCAGAGGCCCACACTGTGAGTGTGCAGAGGTGCACAACCACGAAAGATGAGTGATCTACAACTCCCCTCCCCCAAAAATCTCCATTACACTGTGTTCCAAATTATTATGCAAATGTTCTTTTTCTCTGCTTTTCCTAAATGGTCGGTGCAAATGACAGTCAGTGTAATAAAAGTCATCACCCGTTAGAGTATACATCGAATTTTATTGAAGAAACCTCCCAATGATAACAGTATAATCAGTATAATCTTCAAAATAAAAAAAAACCTCTAAATGCACTGTTCCAAATTATTATGCACGGTAGAGTTTCTAAACATTTGATATGTTTGATAGAATGGAAAATGCTGATTTGTTAAATTTGCAGCATTAGGAGGTCAAGATTCACTGAAATTAAAAGCTATTTAACTCCAAAACATCCTAACAGGCCAAGTTACATGTTAACATAGGAACCCTACTTTGATATCACCTTCACAATTCTATGCATCCATTGATATTGTGAGTTTCTGGAGAGTTTCTGCATGTATTTCTTTGCATGATGTCAGAATAGCCTCCCAGAGCTGCTGTTTTGATGTGAACTGCCTCCCACCCTCATAGATTATTTGCTTGATTATATTCCTAAGGTTCTCTATAGGGTTGAGGTCAGGGGAAGATGGTGGCCACACCATGAGTTTATCTCCTTTTATGCCCATAGCAGCCAATGGCACAGAGGTATTCTTTGTAGCATGAGATGGTGCATTGACATGCATGAGGATGATTTTGCTCCTAAAGGCATGGTTTTGCTTTCTGTACCATGGAAGAAAGTTCTCAGTTGGAAACTCTATATACATTGCAGAGGTCATTTTCACACCTTCAGGAACCTTAAAGGGGCCTACCAGCTGCTTCCCAATGATTCCAGCCCAAAACATGACTCCTCCACCTCCTTGCTCACGTCACAGTCTTGTTGGGACATGGTGGCATCCACCAACCATCCACTATTCTATTCATCTGGACCATCCAGGGTTGCTCGGCACTCATAGCAAACAAGACTGTTTCAAAATTAGTCTTCATGTATGTCTGGACCACTGCAACTGTTTCTGCTTGTGAGCACTATTTAGGGGTGGACGAATAGTAGGTTTATGCACCACAGCAAGCCTTTGAAGGATCCTACACCTTGAGGTTTGAGGGACTCCAGAGGCACCAGCAGCTTCAAATATCTGTTTGTTGGTTTGTAAGGCCTTTTTAGCAGCTGCTCTCTTAATCTGATGAACCTGCCTGGCAGAAACCTTCTTCATTCTGCCTTTATCTGCACGAACACATCTGTGCTCAGAATCAGCACAAATCTCTTCACAATACAATGATCACGCTTAGTATTCGTGCAATATCTAATGTTTTCATCCCTTGTCCAAGGCATTGCACTATTTGTTGCTTTTTGGCAGCAGAGACATCCTTTTTCTTTCCCATGTTACTTGAAAACTGTGGCCTGCGTAATATTGTGGAAACCCAGTTTTCCTTTTATTGGGCTCATCTGCCAAATCATTATCACAGTATCTGATATTGAGTTCAATGATCCAAAGAACCCTGAGGGCCACTTTACACACACCAACTTATCTGTCCAACTTCTGAACAACTTGCTGGTTGCAGTGAAATCATGGACACATTGCTCCATTGTACACAAACACAAAATGGAGCAATGTGTCCGTGATTTCACTGCAACCAGCAAGTTGGTCAGAAGTTGGACAGATAAGTTGGTGTGTGTAAAGTGGCCCTTAGACACAATGCCATCAATGGGTTTCATGGAAAAAAAATAGAAATAAAACCCTATGACACGTAAAACCAATTTGCATAATAATTTGGAACACAGTGTAGACACCAGGTACACACAAGGGCGCCTCTCTGTATGCTTTTATTTTTCAAATCATATTGTCTATCTAAAACAAAGGTTTGCTTGATGAGTTTTTTGTTTCCTTTAAAAACTGACACATAAGGGAGGAGAATTAGTAAATGGAGGTGTTCTCCTTCTGATGGTATCACATAGAAGCAGATTTTAGACATGAGTTTTGTTTGTTCCTATAAAGAACAAACAGTCTGAATTCCTATAATCAGATGTAAACCTAGCATTATCCTATCAGCTGCTGCTTTCAAAGCCTACACAACTTTGTATTTCTTGATTCCACCACTAGATGTCAGTGTTTGCTAAATCCCAGCACCTAAAGTTTTTCTTTATAATACCTTTCAAAATTAATACGATTACATTAGGTAATAATGTGATTTAATTTGCTATAATCTTTTATTAATGACAGCCTCCCCATCAAAGTAATTTCTAGTTATGAGGACTGCTAACACATTTTTTTTTCCTTTTTAATTATTCAACAATCACACATTAGTAAAATGAGACTATCTTGGAAGGTACTCTAGGGGGCACTTTAACTATGTGATATTATTTAACGAAACTGTTACAAAATAATCACATTACCCTTTGACCAGGTTTTGCCAATTCATTTTTTAACTTTAATTATAATTCGTAATGAAGAAGAAATTGTGAATTTCATAGATAAACATATTTCTGCTTTTAAAGAATTAGGCCCTTTTCACATCTAGTGTCTATTACGCTATAAAACATAGGCTTTTGTGGTAAAAAACACATTGTAGTGCAGTGCGTTAACGCACTCTTAGACGTCCATTATAAAAACGGATACTAACGCAAGCCTTTTTTGAGCAATTCGTTTTTCATAGCGCAATGCCAAACGTGTGCTGCAACGTTTTTGGTGCGTTGAGCCTAATGCAATGCTAACCATGCTTTTTTTTAACAGTGCAGTCTATGGGAGAGCAACGTGACGGTTGCTTGCATTTTGCCCATATATTTTGATATGCGTTTATCTGTTTTTTTATATGCATTTGATTGCATGGTTGAATTGGTTAATGTGGCATTAACTATCTATCAGGGACAGCAGGACATCAAAGGTGTCGGACATAGTGATGGAATTTAATGGGAGAATTCCTCAGTTGGCAGTAGAGTCGATGAAAGGCCCCATATTGCTGGCGGAGATAATTCACCTCATGGACCCAACATCTGCCCTGTCTTTCAAGTCTCTGGCGACGACGAAGGCGATAGAGTTGGTAGATGAGAATCATGGTGACACTCATGGTGCAAAACACACAATGCTGTCAAAATGGCAATCTCAAACGAGATCACACAGATCTTTGTTGGTAGTTCTCCACCTCACTTAATTGGCCCTTAGACAATGCAGTCGAATGCATAGCAAAAACGCAAGTCATTTTTAACAAACGCAGCTATTGCTTTAACACAACCAAGATATGAGCAAAAACGTAAGGCAAAAATAGATGTGTTAGACACATCCGTTTAACGCAAACACCCTAGATGTGAACTTAGCCTTATTTAGCTGTGCCAAAGATTTCTTATACCGTGGTTTCAATTTTTACGGTATTCACAAACCAATCTAATTTTGAAAATATTGAATTTAAGAGATACTCTGCATTGTATTACATTTTTATAAAAGCATTTCACTTTGTAGTTATGTAATAACAATATTTGGTTGTTAAAGGCTTAACTGTCCATTTAATATTTATTTATAAATCTATAGTACACATGAAAAAAAAGCAACGTTGTAATATATCGTATCAGAGAAATTTGCTTCTTTCAGCTGCCGAACTCATCGTTCAATCTCAATTCAATGATAAAAGCTATAGACTTTATGTCAGTGAAGACAGATTTACAGTGCAAATGTCATTTCAATGAACCCCCCCACCAAAAAAAACCCATTGAACTGGTTGGTAATGATGGGTCGCATAGAAGCTAAGATAATGTTTTTTGTGCCATATTCTTATTTTTGCACATTTTTCTGTGTTCTTTTAAAAACTTCATTTTATGGCTGTGTGGCATGGCCTGCGTCTGCCAGCACTACTGTATGTGTGTATTCCACAGGTTCAGGGAGAAGGCTGATAGGGAACAGTGTGATTGCAGAGAAAGGGTTAACAGTGATCGTGACTGAGCTGTGTGGAGCCAGATGACAGATCAGAAGATCATGCAAAGGAGTTTACACTGATCCTGACATCTGACATTGCTTAGCAACTGTGCTGCAATCTAAACTAATCTGATACATTCTTTCCTCACCAGCTGCAGTCAGGAGTGTAAGCCACACCCCCTTTCTCCTATATGGTTAAATGCCCTTATTCACTGTGAGGACGGAGCTGACTGATACTGTGGTCTAATATCACACACACATATGGTAGACTTTAGTTATGATTCACCATAACCTTATTAAATATTATGTTAATTTAGATTATGTAATGTAATGTAGATTATGTAATTTAATGTAGATTAAAGATTATGTTAATTTTTATTTCAGAATTAATAATACACTTGAAAATAAGCACATTTATATATATACTAGCTGTACTACCCGGCTACGCCCAGGTTAATAAATAACTGCTGTTAGCTATAACAAAATAGAATTTGAATATGTCATATTAATGACCTGTAGGAAAATAGAAGCTGAGCTGTGATTGCTTGCTATAAGCAGCCTAATAAATCTCCCACTAACAGTAAACCCTTCCCCCGGCCGGGCAGTATATGTTACCTCACACATACACATAAAAGACAGCTCATGTGACTGACATCTGCCTTAATTTCAAATATGGCACATATGTTGCACATTGGCTCTTTTTAATCAGATGTTTATTTTTGGAAATTAAAGATACCAGACGTATGAGGCGAGTTGTGTAAGGCGATTTGTGCACATCTGTGTCTTTCTGTGTGGTGTGTGTGTCCCTGAGGTGTGTGTGTCCCTGGGGTGTGTGCGTGTGTGTCCCTGTGGTGTGTGTTCTTGTGGGGGGAGGGGTGTCCCTGTGGTGTGTGTCCTTGTGGGGGAGAGGGTTGTCTCTGTGGTGTGCGTCCATCCCTGTGGGGTCTGTGTGTTCCTGTGTGGTGTGTGTGTCTCTCTGTGTCACTGTGGGGTGTGTATGTGTGTATGTCCCTGTGGTGTGTGTGTCCCTGTGGGGTGAGTGCATGTGTCCCTATAGGGTGTGTAAGTGTGTGTCCCTGTGGGGGGGATTTCTGTGTGGTGTGTGTCTCTGTGTTGTGTGTGTCTCTTTGTGGTGTATGTGTTTGTGTTCGGATGCGTGGTGAGTATCCAATGTTGGGGCTCCACCTTAGCTGTTCTCTTTGTGTTCATGTGGTGTGTATACATGTCCCCGTGCGTGGTGAATATTCCATGTCAGGGCCCCACCTTAGTGACTATATGCTGGTATATGCTGTTAGTCTTTGGCGCTGTCATTAAGCCCCTCTCATTCACAACTGTCAACTGGTAACTGTCACTTTCTCTCCATAATGTAGATAGGGCCAAAATTGTTTGGTGAATTGGAACGCGCAGGGTTAAAATTTCGCCTCACAACATAGCCTATGACGCTCTCGAGATCCAGACATGTGACTGTGCAAACTTTTGTGGCTGTAGTTGCGACGGTGTAGATGCCAATCCCGGACATACACACACACACATACACACATTCAGCTTTATATATTAGATATGGTACATTTGTTTCTCTTGTAGTTTTGCTGCTTATTAATCAGATTTATATTTTTGAAGGATAATACCAGACTTGTGTGTGTTTTAGGGAGATTATGTGGCGAGGTTGGTGTATGTGTGATGAAATGTGTGCTGAGGGTGGTATATGTGTTCAAGCACGTGGTAGTGTGTGGCGTATTTTGTGTGTGTGTTCATATCCCCGTGTGTGGTGAGTATCCTATGTTGGGGCCCCACCTTAGCAACTGTACGGTATATACTCTTTGGCGCCATCGCTCTCATTCTTTAAGTCCCCCTTGTTCACATCTGGCAGCTGTCAATTTGCCTCCAACACTTTTCCTTTCACTTTTTCTCCATTATGCAGATAGGGCCAAAATTGTTTGGTGAATTGGAACGCATGGAGTTAAAATTTCGCCTCACTACATAGCCTATGATGCTGTCGGGGTCCAGACGTGTGACTGTGCAAAATTTTGTGGCTGTAATTGCGACGGTGTAGATGCCAATCCCGGATATACATACATACACACACATATACACACATTCAGCTTTCTTTATTAGATAGTATCTCAGTATAGTATTCAGTAATAACAGATTACCCCATTACTGAGATAGGAGTTGGCAATTCGGTCTTTAAAAGGAACCTGTCACCCCTTTGGGCATTTTAAACTGTGCCCACCAGATTACACATGTAATTGGGTTCTAGTAACCCCTCTATGTGCCCAGACGTGCCCCTCATACCTGAGATATGAACTTATATTCTGTGCAGCGTTGCCTCCTACTGAGTCCGGGAGGCATGCTGTTTTATCCAGAGGAGGGGCGGGAATTTTCAAATTGCAGGGTTGGTTTTGCAGCCAGGGGGCGGACGACTCAATAGGAGGCAGCGCTGGACAAAATATAAGTTCATATAACAGGTATGAGGGGGACGTCTGGGCAAATAGAAGGGCTACAAGAACCCCATTTACATTATGTGTAAGCTAGAGGGCACAGTTTAAAAAGCCGGTGACAGGTTCCCTTTAAAATTTTTATTAGGGAAGAGTGAGAGGTGAGCAGAGAATGTTATAGTTCTATAGAGCAATATGAGCACAAACTGTCATCTTCTATCACAATAAGGGGGAAATTATATTCACTGAAAACAGATTTTACCCTTGAAATAAAAATTGTGAGAATGAATGATCAGGAAAAGGGGAGAAAGAACTCAATCACCGATAAAACTGCATTTTTTCATATTTAATATCATTAGTCCATTTCTTTGTAACTCCCATCTGTTCAACCATTTCTTACACTCTAACCTAAATAAAGAGGGACATATACTATAGAGTGCAAAACTTTCTACTACAGTAAAACATAGGTTGAATATTCATCGTATAATATATATATATATTATATATATATATACTATAAATATATATATACACTGTGTTCCAAATTATTATGCAAATTGGTTTTAAGTGTCATAGGGTTTCATTTTTATTTTTTTTCAATGAAACCCATTGGTGGTATTGTGTCTCAGGGTTCTTTGGATCATTGAAATCAATCTCAGATATCTGTGATAATTAGTTTGGCAGGTGAGCCCAATAAAAGGAAAACTGGGTGTTCCACAATATTACGCAGGCCACAGTTTTCAAGTAACATGGGAAAGAAAAAGCATGTCTCTGCTGCCGAAAAGCAACAAATTGTGCAATGCCTTGGACAAGGGATGAAAACATTTGATATTGCATGAAAACGTAAGCGTGATCATCGTATTGTGAAGAGATTTGTGGCTGATTCTGAGCACAGATGTGTTCGTGCAGATAAAGGCAGAATGAGGAAGGTTTCTGCCAGGCAAGTTCATCAGATTAAGAGAGCAGCTGCTAAAAAGGCCTTACAAACCAACAAACAGATATTTGAAGCTGCTGGTGCCTCTGGAGTCCTCGAACTCAAGGTGTAGGATCCTTCAAAGGCTTGCTGTGGTGCATAAACCTACTATTCGGCCACCCTAAACAGTGCTCACAAGCAGAAACAGTTGCAGTGGGTCCAGATATACACGAAGACTAATTTTCAAACCGTCTTGTTTACTGATGAGTGCCGAGCAACCCTGGATGGTCCAGATGAATAGAGTAGTGGATGGTTGGTGGATGCCACCATGTCCCAAAAAGGCTACGACGTCAGCAAGGTGGTGGGGGGAGTCATGTTTTGGGCTGGAATCATTGGGAAACAGCTGGTAGGCCCCTTTAAGGTTACTGAAGGTGTGAAAATGACCTCTGCAACATATATAGAGCTTATAACTGAGAACTTTCTTCCATGGTACGAAAAGCAAAAACGTGCCTTTAGGAGCAAAATCATCCTCATGCATGTCAATGCACCATCTCATGCTACAAAGAATACCTCTGTGCCATTGGCTGCTATGGGCATAAAAGGAGGTAAACTGATGGTGTGGCCACCATCTTCCTCTGACCTCAACCCTATAGAGAACCTTAAGAATATAATCAAGCAAAAGATCTATGATGGTGGGAGGCAGTTCACATCAAAACGCAGCTCTTTGAGGCTATTCTGACATCATCCAAAGAAATACAAGCAGAAACTCTCCAGAAACACACAATATCAATGGATGCTAGAATTGTGAAGGTGATATCAAAGTAGAGTTCCAATGTTAACATGTAACTTGGCCTGTTAGGATGTTTTGGAGTTAAATAGCTTTTTATTTTAGTGAATGTGACCTGTTAATGCTGCAAATTCAACAAATGAGCATTTTCAGTTCTTTCAAACATATCAAATATTTACAAACTCTACTGTGCGTAATAATTTGGAACAGTGCTTTCAAATTTTTTTTTATTTTGAAAATTATACTGTTATCATAGGGAGATTTCTTCAATAAGATTTGATGTATACTCTAACGGGTGATGACTTTTATTACACTGACTGTCATTTGCACCAACCATTTAGAAAAAGAACATTTGCATAATAATTTGGAACACTGTATATATGTAAATGTGGTATATTCAATATTCAGTGTATTATATATATATATATATATATATATACTGTATATATTGTGAGGCACCGCCTGCATGGTCCTCATGGCCGGGGCGCATCACATGCAGGATCAGGGTATGATCCTGTTCACACTGGCCGGTTTTCCTGTGAGGATGCTGTGTGAACCTATCCAGAACACAAGGTGTTAAATACGATAGCGTGTGCTGTAGGGCTGAGACTTTCATGTGACTAGTGAGCGGCTGTGAGTGGCAGGAGATCGATGAGGCCCTGAGAAAAGGAATGAGTGTTGATTGCTGACAGCCCAGGTAGGTGTGTCAGGTGGGTGTGTCCTGAGGAATAGCAGTCCAGCTGGATGAGTCAGAGTGGGAGTGGCAGGCACGATAAGAGCCTGCCAGCTGAGAGACTGGGATATTCATTCAGAGACTGGAGATCGTGCTGAGACCAGCCTGAGTGCAGAGCAGTGCAAGGCTCTGTGTGCATGTAATAACGGGAGCATGCTAGCTCCATGTAGGTGCCTAGGTCTGGAGTCGTGGCAGCACCTGGAAGGGGAAGCCATGGCTGAACCTGGTGGATACTGGTCCGGGCGTGGGGTGAAACACGCCCGGGAAAGGAGCCCGTGGGGATGCCTGGTGGAACCTGTGACACAGGTAGCGAGACTCGGATCCGTGCCCAGTAAGAAAGCAGTTCTCAAATGCTTGTGTGAACTGTGCAGCTGGTGTGTGAAATGCGGCAGGTGGGCATAGCCGCCCGAGGTCCGACTAGATAGTCAGTGAGGGACCTGTTTTAACTATATGTGTATGAGGGCTTAGGTAATTGTCCTTAATGAGAGACGATGGCCTATATGTAAGAGCCATGTATAATGATGTGGAGAGAGAGTGACCCAGCTAGTATGGATGATATTGGAGGCGTTCTGTCCCTGTGGGACGAGAGGGAGGCTTGTTCGGCTGCTTGCAGCGGGTACCTGTCCCTCAACCACGACCTCTAATGGTGTGGGTGTGCCTGTGGCTAGAGACAGGGGTCACGAAGGCTCCTAGAAGGGTAACCATGGCTGATCCGATAGGGTGCTACTCAGACGCAGGGTACAGTCGTCGACCTGGAGACCTGCCATGAGATGAGATGGAGGTTTGGTGGTGACTGGTGGCCCGTACCGTGATGAGTAGGCCATGGTGACGCATGGTTAGCCCGGATTCTATGGTTGACCAGGTCCCTGTTATGGTCATGGAGGAGCCACAGTCCATGGATGTATTATGATGGGCTGTGACCGGATGTGTGGATGCATGGGATCCATGGATATTGTATGATGGATCACATGTGGTATGTAAGATCCCGGTCAGGCAGGAATCCTGACTACGGGATATATATATATGGAGTCATCAGGCTGGGTGACTAAAGCCAGGCGGCAGGTACCGCCCATTGGGACCCACAGGGCCCGTTGAAGGTTATATAGCGAAGGTCAGAAGCAGGGGTTAGATAGGCTCCTAGAGTGGGGAAACTGTGGTTGAACCAGGTGGGTGCTGACCTGGATGTGTGGTTGAGATACGTCCAGGAAGGATCTCCTTGGCGAGGCATGGCGTACCCGTGACTCAGATTGCTCAATCCCTGTTCTGAACCCAGAGGAATCATTGTGGATAAATATACATATGGTGAACTGATAAATGTATGTGTAAAGTGTATATAGGCCGGAGGCCGTAGCCACCACGGGAGCTGTTAGTAGAGCTCCAATGGGGACAGAGAGATGGTTACAGGTCCCGGGTTATAATAAGACATTATGTGTAATAAGTGTTATGTAATGTTATATGTAAATGTATGGTGTATTTATGTAAAGTGTTTATAATCAATGTGCAATGTGTCAAACATGCTACCCGGGTTATGTTATTAATATGTGAAAATAAACGGGTAGACATTGGTTAACTTATAAACATGTGTTGTTGTCGTTATGCAAGCGTGTTCCTAGGGTGCTACCTTACAATATATATACATTATCTGAGGCTGGAGCAGTGACTTGTTCAGGAGGAGAAAGAAGCAGAGTTCCCCAATAAGATATGTTATTAAGTTTCTTATTTTCATGCTGTTGATATAATTTCATTTATATTTTCCTTGAGTCAGCAGGGTAAAATTGCTATTAAAGGGACACAGTCAGGTCAGTTTTCAGTATGATACTAATATTTTCCTTGCATAGTACCTGGGCAGATCTTTTAAAAACATGTAATATCATTATCGTACCATTTGTAGTTTCCATGTTATCAGCATTGCCAGATCCTGCAGAGAGCTGCTGCATTAGTCCTGTCCCATTATAAGCAGAGATGATTAGTCCTGTGCTGTAAAAACTGTCATGTAATTATGCACGCCTTTTTTTGCAGCTCTGTCCTCCTTTTTCCCTCTCAGCAGCTCTCTCCTGCCTTCTCTCTTCTCCCTCCTCCCTTTGCTAACAGTGCAGTGTCAGGTTTCACTTACAGCTCTGTTCAGTTGACAGCACCATGGAATGAGAGAGCTACTGCAGGTCTACCTGATCTAGACTCCATTTGTTTCTGTAAAGCATACCCTGCTGAGCTGTGAAAGTTTCTGTGTTGTAGTTCGCCTCTTGTGATGCTGCACACAGAGAGCAGAGAGGAGAATACAGTCCCCCCACTGATCTCCTCTGCAGTGATGTGGTGTTAGTATATGACATGCATATTCATGCATGGGGAGTGGACTGCAGAGAACTAAGTGGATCATTCACTGTGAGTGACAGATGGAATGAATCTCTTTAGGGTGAAGGCACACTGGCGTGAGACTCGCGCGAGTGTAATGCGTGAAAAAAACGCATCGAACTCGGGCCAGTGTTGCCCTATCAGGCAAGGCACACTGGTGCGAGTCCTATGCACCTAACTCGCACTGCGAGTCAGAAGCGAGTGCAATCGCAGCATGCTGCGACTGCACTCGATTCTGACATGCGTGAGGGCAATGCAAGTGTATGGGGGCGAGAAAATCTCGCCCCCATACAGCACACTGTGCGAGTGTGTAGCCAAAATCGCTTTAACCGGCAAGTTTAAATTTCCCACTGTGCTGTACAGTAAGCTATCATCTTGTACCACTGTGACAGCAGCGGTACAAGATATTTAGCTAAGACAATGATGATTGTAGTAAAATAATGTAGTCTGGGGTTATTTTACTGATTAACCCCATCAGCATCCTCTGGACTGCATGTGTGCGCAGAGGATGCTGAGAGGCTCTAAACCCAGTGCTGAAGGGGTTAATATGCAGCTGGTGTAGTGACACCATGTATGTGGAGAGTGTCCTCACTCTCTGCAGACATGGTGTCATTACACCATGTGTGTGAAGGGGTTAATTTCTATGTATAATGGGTTTAAAGAACTGTCGGGAAACCCGGCTTATGTTACTGTCTATGGGGAGCTGTGGCTTCAGCACCATGAGAGGGGACAGCTCCCCATAGACAGTAACATAAAGCCGGCTTTCCCGACAGTTCTTTAAACCCATTATATATAGAAATTAACCCCTTCACACACATGGTGTAATGACACCATGTCTGCAGAGAGTGAGGACACTCTCCACATACATGGTGTCACTACACCAGCTGCATATTAACCCCTTCAGCACTGGGTTTAGAGCCTCTCAGCATCCTCTGCGCACACATGCAGTCCAGAGGATGCTGATGGGGTTAATCAGTAAAATAACCCCAGACTACATTATTTTACTACAATCATCATTGTCTTAGCTAAACATCTTGTACCGCTGCTGTCACAGTGGTACAAGATGATAGCTTACTGTACAGCACAGCGGGAAATTTAAACTTGCCGGCTTTGACAGCCAGCGAGTTTCTATTCCCGACAAATGCTGTCTGCGGTCCTTCAGGACCGTGGACAGCATCACAATCACGCAGCACACACGCACTCACACCTCACAATCACAGCACACTAACATACATACAGCCAGCCACACTCACCATACGCACCATACTCGCACCATACACACCCACAAACACGCACAGCACTCGCATCACTGTCATGCATCAAAAACGCGGCGTTTTTGATGCATGATAGTGTGCCTCCAACCTTATTTGAAGCTTACAAAAGATAGGAGAGGAATATACTTAAAAGAAATACATAAATAGAGAGAGTTTAGAGTGAGGAATTAGAAAATGATATCAGTTACATGTGGATTTTTGACCTGACAGTTTTCCTTTATGTAAGAACATATACCCAATCCATCCGACCTCCAGTCTGTAGGTATTAGAGGTAAGACAATCTGTTTGTGGTGCATTAAATTTGTCTTCAGTTGTACCAAAAATTCAGAATTTGAGCACAACACACCCTTCTGATTCTCTTGAGGAATCAATCACTTACACTTAAGCTTCCGGCGTCAGGTAGGAGTCACATATCATGACACATATGAGCGCCATGGATACATGTCACGACATCTAAAGTATACTCAGGTGGTTTTTCTTTTCACCCCATATTTATTATGCTCTGGGGTTTTCTCTGCCCTAACCAGATTGAGTAAAAGAATAGCAGCATGGTGTGATTATCAGCAAGTCTCATCTTACTTGTACCCATACAAGTCTATGTGCGTGTGTGTGTGTGTGTGTGTGTGTGTGTGTGTGTGTGTGTGTGTGTGTGTGAAACATCGCATTGCACTCAGATGTCATCAGAGCGCAGTGCGATATATACAGAGACTTGCAGTGGAGGAGCTGGAAAGATTAATCCCTCCTCTCTGCACCTGTGATCTGATCATACGATTGGATCACAGTATAATGGCACTCAGCTAATGCTCGCTGCAGAGCTGGAGCCATGGGTCATTAGGATATTATATCTAATGGTGGGTTAGACTCCGATATCGCGGCGTGTAACCCACCATAATGTTCTCGCATCCAATGTCACATGATCGTGTGATCCTGACCTTAATCAGATTCAGTATTTTAAAAAATGAAGTAATAAGTCACCCAGTGGCATGTAAGAGTTTGGGCACCAATAATTACTGTTATTATGAACAGTTTAGCAAGTTGACAGTCAAATGATATCTAAAAGGCAAAAAGTTAAAAATGACACATTAATTTTGTATTTTAGGTAAAAAAAAAATTCATCTCTTTCATTTTAAATTTTGCAAAGAGGAAAATAGTCCAATGCAAAAGTTTGGGAACCCTGCATGGTTAGTACATAGTAGCACCCCCTTTTTTCAAGTATAAAAGCTTTTAAATTTTTTTTATAGCCAGCCAACAGTCTCTCAATCCTTGTTTGAGGGATTTTCATCCATTCTTCCTTGGAGACATCTTCCAATTCTGTGAGATTCTTGGGACATTGTGCATGTACTGCTCTTTTGAGGTGTTGCCACAGATTTTCAATAATGTTCAGATCTGGGGACAATGAGGGTCATTGTAAAACTTCACCTTGCACCTTTTGAGGTACTCTATTGTGGATTTTGTCATATGTGTAGAATCATTATCTATTTGGAGAATCCATCTTGTTTTCAACTTCAACTTTTTTACAGATGGTGTTATGTGTGTATCAATAATTTGTGGAAATTTCATTGTATCCATTCTTCCTTCTACACATAAAATTTTTCTGTGCCATTGGCTGCTACACAACACCCAAGGCATGATGCTCCACCTTTCATGCTTAATGGTTGGCTAGATGTTCTTTACCTGAAATTCTGTGCCCTTTTTCTCCACCCATACCTTTGATCATGGTGGCTAAAGAGTGGTATTTTGACCTCATCTGTCCACAGGACTTGTTTCCACGATGCATTGTTTAGATGTTCTTTTGCATGCTTTTGATGCTAAATTTTATGGTGAGGACGCAGGATAGATTTTCTTCTGAAGACTCTTCCATGAAGCCCATATTTGTGCAGGTGTCTCTGAACAGTAGAACAATGTATCACAACTGCAATGTCTGCTAAGTCTTCCTGAAGGACTTTTTCAGTCAAGCGGGGGATCTGATTTTCCTCCCTAGTAATCCTATAAGCAACTCCTTATCTTGACTTCCACTGTTCTTGTTAAAGGGAGTCTGTCAGCAGGTTTTTGCTACTTCATTTTAAAGCAGTATGATGTAGACAAAGAGATTCTAAAATGAACAATGTTTACCTCAGATTACTGGGTGAAGCTGTTCTCTCACAATCAATGCATTTATTTCAGACATGTAACATTTCTGGGAGAGATGCCCCGCCTACATCAGACTCTTAATAGAGATTGTGCATTCACTGTGAGGTGTCTATTACAGCATGGGTGTGTTGGACTGCCTTGCTCATGATTTTTATGTCCTGCAAAGTTAATCACAAAGTAATAAATACATTAGGTCAAATAAACAATAACACATATTCTGAGGATAGTGGCACAGTTGCCTTTTGTTTTTTAACCCCTGCAGCATGCTGTCCTCAGCTTACAAAGTAGTGCACCTCTCTGAAGCCGGAAAGTATACACCTGGCTTCAGAGGCGCAATGACACTGCCGAAACATGCCAAGATGTGCAAGATTTCAACACTGGCTCTTGGAAATCATATTATCATGCCTACAAGGGTGTGATAACATGGAAGGAGGGTCAACTTACCCAAAACCCCATCGACCAGTCAAAGGCCTAATTAGCATAGGGAAACTGCACTTTCTAATTTTTTTTTTACATTGAGTTTAGTAAATAGCATTAGACAGATCTGATTAGGCAGGGAATTTTGGCATACACATGGGACTGCTGCTGGGTTGGAGGACCTAAAGGACATGACAGGTTCCCTTTAAAAGGGTGGGCTAATTAAAGGGAACCACACAGCTCATATAGGCTCCCAAAACTGTGGGCAGCATGTTTCAGCTGCTGGCTGTATTTGGCCAGCCAGGCCGTGTTTCAAAGCTAAACATACTTTAAGGCTAGGGTCAGATTACCGTTTTTTGACGTGCCCCGTGGGGTCGCGCTAAAAATTTAGACTTTGTCAACAATAACAATGATCTTGCTCCGGCCATGATTGTGACATCATCAGAGGTCCTGTAAGTATAGAGCCCCCGTCACACATAACGATGCACCAGCGATACCGATACGAGCTGGCTGGGATCGCAGGTGCGTCGTTTTCACAATGCTGTTCATTTCAAATAGCAGGACGGGAAAGCCGACAGTGAAGTCGGCTTTCCCGCTCACTATGTGAGTGTAGCGCTGTCGTCTCTGTCACGGCAATCCCGTGTCGCTGAGGCGTCGCCAGTGCTTTTTTTTGTAAATAACATATTTGTACTGTAATTTCAGATTAATTTCCCTAGGTGAGGACCGGGGAAGTGGGGTTGCTGTCGGCAGCCACAGGTGAGGAGCAGGGGGGATTCCTGTCAGCGGCCGCCGGTGGGTGGGGTGTGGTGGCTGTCGGCGGCCGCGGGTGAGGAGCGGGGAGGGGGGGTGCTGTCGGTAGCCGCCCCTGGTGATTTTACCTTATGCAGCCGGCGCATGTCACATATGGAGCTGGCTGCATGGCACAGGTGCCGCCCACTTCTGCTCTGCGTCTCCCCCTGCCTCCTTGCCGCCTGAGCCTAAAGGCTCACATTGACCATAGGACAGTGCGGCCCTGCCTATGCATGGCACACATCCCCTATGCATGGCACACGTCCCCTATGCATGGCACCCATCCCCTATGCATGGCACACATCCTCTATGCATGGCACACGTCCCCTATGCATGGCACACGTCCATTATGCATGGCACACATTCATTATGCATTGCACACGTCCCCTATGCATGGCACACGTCGATTATGCAGGGCACATGTCCCCTATGCATGGCACATGTCCCCTATGCATAGCACACATCCATTATGCATGGCACATATCTTCTATGCATGGCACATGTCCCCTATGCATGGCACATGTCCCCTATGCACGGCACACATCCCCTATGCATAGCATACTTCCATTATGCATGGCACACATCCCCTATGCATGTCACACGTCCATTATGCATGGCACATGTCCCCTATCCGTGGCACACGTCCCCTATGCTTGGCACACATCCCCTATGCATGGCACATGTTCCCTATGCATGGCACATGTCCCCATGCATTGCACATATCCATTATGCATGGCACACGTCCCCTATGCATGGCACATGTCCCCTTTGCATGGCACACATCCATTAAGCATGGCACATATTCCCTATGCATGGCACATGTCCCCTATGCATGGCACACGTCCCCTATGCATGGCACATGTTCCCTAAGCATGGCACACATCCATTATGCATGGCACACATTTTCTATGCATGGCACACGTCCCTTATGCATGGCACATGTCCATTATGTATGGAACATGTCCCCTATTCATGGCACACGTCCCTTATGCAGGGCACACATCCCCTATGCATGGCACACATCCCCTATGCAGGGCACACATCCCCTATGCAGGGCACATGTCCCCTATGCGTGGCACATGTCCCCTATGCGTGGCACATGTCCCCTATGCGTGGCACATGTCCCCTATGCATGGCACACATCCCCTATGCAGAGCACACATCCCCTATGTGTGGCACATGCCCCCTGTTAGATATTGCCCCCATGCTGCTCTATTCTTCCCTCCTCCAGCGCTGATCTCCCAGTCTCCCTCGGTGCAGCTGTGATAGGGCAGAGATGATGTTGCAGAGCTCCTCCACCTCCTGCTTCTGTGTAGTCATGTGATCGGCACAGCAGAGAGTGACATTATCTCTGCGAGCGATCACAACAGCAGCCGGAAGACAGGAGAGACACCGGGGGATCAGCGCTAGAGGAGGAGCCAGGAGGTAAGTATAGAGTTTATTATTTTACTAAGGCAGCAGCATGGGGGCCATATCTAACATAGGGAGGGCATGTGCCATCACGGGGGGGTGCAGATTCATATAATATGCGCCGCTTCCCCAGCCCATCACCGTGGTGTGGTTTCAGCACCACGGTGATGAAGAGCGACTTTGCTTATTATATGAGCGGGAGCAGGAGATCTCCCGCTCCCTCCTGCAGCCTCCACCAGCCTCCCCCAGCTCACATTTTCCGATACACCGTCGGGCTTTAGCGACAGCTGTCGCT
Source organism: Allobates femoralis (assembly GCA_033576535.1). Lineage (NCBI taxonomy): Eukaryota > Metazoa > Chordata > Amphibia > Anura > Aromobatidae > Allobates > Allobates femoralis. The sequence goes on along the minus strand of JARQOC010000002.1, from coordinate 405,345,595 downwards.
GGGCTGCATATTGGCGCGTGATTTTGGCTTCTGACAGACGCCTTAGACAATTATATAGTAGATATATATGTATATAAATAAATATATATATATATACATACAAAAAATCGCAGCACTCCCTTGGAGACGTTCAATGGTGTTTATTCCAGCTTGCAAAAAGGTACAATGGCGACGTTTCAGGCACCCACGCCCTTATTCCTGCTGCAGAGTATTTTTTTCTAGTTATTTGATCCAGCAGCCCTGCTGGCACCGGTTCACATTAGTCTGTGAGTGCTATGCAGTTTTTTTTCTGTTTTGTATGTTATGGAGTTGCTGGCTCCTTGCTGCAACTTGCACCCTCGTTGCCTACAGGTGATCTAGGGTCTAGATGGTGTCCGCCCACTTAGTAGTGGGGTAGGGTGGACAAGGAGGACTTGGGTGTCAGCGATAGGACTCGTCGGACCTGAAGTCACTTTGTCGCAGTCGACGAGCAAACAGACATTGGCCAATGTGTGTACCAAGAACTTCAGAATAAAAAGATAAGATTTTGAGTTTTTTGAAAAAACGTAAGTTTTTAACTTTTTTCTCATATATATATATAGCTTATTAGCATATGTACATCATTGGTAGCAACTGAGTGCTGCAGAGTATTTTTTTCTAGTTATTTGATCCAGCAGCCCTGCTGGCACCGGTTCACATTAGTCTGTGAGTGCTATGCAGTTTTTTTTCTGTTATATATATATATATATTATATTATATATTTATGTCTATCTATATATCTACAGTTGTGGCCAAAAGTATTGGCACCTCTGCAATTCTGTCAGATAATACTGTTTCTTCCTGAAAATGATTGCAATCACAAATTCTTTGATATTATTATCTTCATTTAATTTGTCTTCAATGAAAAAACACAAAAAGAATTGTCCTAAAGCCAAATTCGATATAATTCCACACCAAACATAAAAAAGGGGGTGGACAAAAGTATTGGATGTTCGAAAAATCATGTGATGCTTCTCTATTTTGTGTAATTAACAGCACCTGTAACTTACCTGTGGCACCTAACAGGTGTTGGCAATAACTAAATCACACTTGCAGCCAGTTGACATGGATTAAAGTTGACTCGACCTCTGTCCTGTGTCCTTGTGTGTACCACATTGAGCATGGAGAAAAGAAAGAAGACCAAAGAACTGTCTGAGGACTTGAGAAACCAAATTTTGAGGAAGCATGAGCAATCTCAAGGCTACAAGTCCATCTCCAAAGATCTGAATGTTCCTGTGTCTACCGTGCGCAGTGTCATCAAGAAGTTTAAAGCCCATGGCACTGTGGCTAACCTCCCTAGATGTGGACGGAAAAGAAAAATTGACGAGAGATTTCAACGCAAGATTGTGCGGATGGTGGATAAAGAACCTCAACTAACATCCAAACAAGTTCAAGCTGCCCTGCAGTCCGAGGGTACAGCAGTGTCAACCCCACTTCTTGCCCTGAGACATAAAAAAGCCAGGCTGGAATTTGCCAAAACTTACCTGAGAAAGCCTACAACGTTTTGGAAGAATGTTCTCTGGTCAGATGAGACAAAAGTAGAGCTTTTTAAGCAAAGGCATCAACATAGAGTTTACAGGAGAAAAAAAGAGACATTCAAAGAAAAGAATACGGTCCCTACAGTCAAACATGGCGGAGGTTCCCTGATGTTTAGGGGTTGCTTTGCTGCCTCTGGCACTGGACTGCTTGACTGTGTGCATGGCATTATGAAGTCTGAAGACTACCAACAAATTTTGCAGCATAATGTAGGGCCCAGTGTGAGAAGCTGGGTCTCCCTCAGAGGTCATGGGTCTTCCAGCAGGACAATGACCCAAAACACACTTTAAAAAGCGCTAGAAAATGGTTTGAGAGAAAGCACTGGAGACTTCTAAGGTGGCCAGTAATGAGTCCAGACCTGAATCCCATAGAACACCTGTGGAGAGATCTAAAAATGGCAGTTTGGAGAAGGCACCCTTCAAATATCAGGGACCTGGAGCTGTTTGCCAAAGAAGAATGGTCTAAAATTCCATCAGAGCATTGTAAGAGACTCATTGATGGTTACCGGAAGCGGTTGATCGCAGTTATTTTGGCTAAAGGTTGTGCAACCAAGTATTAGGCTGAGGGTGCCAATACTTTTGTCTGGCCCATTTTTGGAGTTTTGTGTGAAATGATCAATGTTTTGCTTTTTGCTTCATTCTGTTTTGTGTTTTTTCATTTAAGACAAATTAAATGAAGATAATAATACCAAAGAATTTGTGATTGCAACCATTTTCAGGAAGAAACTGAGTATTAACTGACAGAATTGCAGGGGTGTCAATACTTTTGGCCACAACTGTATATGTATATACATTCAGCTAATCGATACACATAGACTTTATTGCCTTGAAGCTTGAATTGCAATCTCCACCCTCACTGGTTAGAAAAACAGAAGATCAATTCGTAGAATACCTAGAAAAATTTTGGAGCTGTGTCTTTCAAAGATATTAGATAAAGCTATGCAAAAAAGTTAATGTTCTTTGATCAAAGATTGTATCTGCATTTTATAGCAAAGGTAGGGTTGGTTTGCTTCCCCCAAGGGAAGCATCAACAATCCTGAAGAAGAGTGGTTGCACATGGGCACTTCTTTTGTTAGTGCTTTTTCATCTTGGCAAACCTTTTAATCACTGGCCATTAAATGCAGCATTTAAGGCGCTGAGTATTCATTTTGTTCTCAGGTAGTTAGTGTATACTGAGCAGAGGAAGGCTAGCTAGGGGCAAAGGAAGCTGCTATAAGCTTGAATCATTTAGAGAAAATTTTCACGTAAACTCCTCTCCCAGACAGCAGGAACAAGCTGCTGACACAATTTATATAAGCAAATATTACTTCATGGTTTTCTCTCAATATATAGTTGAAACCAGTAGTTTACATACCCTGTATAAAAAGACACATATGCATGTTTTTCTTACTATCTGACATAAAATTAATTATTAATATTATAAAATCAGAATAAACCTTTCCCGTTTTAAGTCAATTAGGATTACCATAAATATTCATATTTACCAAATGGCAGAATAATGAGACAGAATGTTTTAAGGCATTTTAACTCCTTACTTCAAAGCTAAAGTTTACATACATTTCATTATTATTTAGTATCATTGCACTTAAACTGTATGAGTTGGGTCAAACATTTTGGATATCTTTCCACAAGCTTCTCACACTAGTTGATAGGAATTTGAGCCCATTCTTCCTGACAGAACTGGTGTAACTGAGCAATTGTTTGTAGGTCACCTTGTTCACACCTGCCTTTTTAGCTTTGTCCATACATTTTCAATAGGATTGAGATCAGGGCTTTGTTATGGCCACTCCAAAACACTGACTTTGTCATCTATAAGCCATTTTGTAACCAGTTTGGTAATATGCTTTGGGTCATTGTCCATTTGGAAGACCCATTTACACTCAAGCTTTAACTTCCTAGCTGATGTCTTGAGATTTTGCTTCAGTATTTCCTCATAATCTTCTTTCCTCATGATCCCATCTATTTTGTAAAGTTTTACCAGTCCCTCCTGCAGCAAAACAACCCCACAACATGATAGTGTTCTTAGACTCCAAGCTTCTCGCTTTTTCCTCCAAATGTAATGATGGTCATTATGGTTCTATTTTAGTTTTGTCAGACCACAGGACATATCTCCAAAAATGAAGGTCTTTGCTCCTGTGTGCATTTTCAAAAAATAATCTGGCCTTTTTAGTTTTCTTTTGGAGTAATGGCTTCTTCCTGGCAGAGTGGCCTTTCAATCCATGTTGATACAGTACTTGTTTCACTGAATAATTATACAATGTTAGTAGCTTCCACCATCACCTTCACAAGGTCTTCTGCTTTTGTTCTTGGTTTAATATGCACATGTTGGACCAAAGCACGTACATCTCTGGGACAAAGAACCCGTCTCCTTCTAGAGCAGTATGTTGGCTGTTCCATCTTGCTTGTACTTGCGAATAATTGTTTGTACAGATGAACGAGGCACCTTCAGGTATCTGGAAATTGTACCCAAGGATGAACCAGATGTCACGCTGGGAGCGGGAGAGACACCCAGCGTAGGACAACGACGGGGGGGGGATAAGGAGTCCCTAAAGCTATGGGCACAAGAGGGAGAGGGTGACCCCTAGTCTTCCTGGGGCTGACCCTGTCTGCCCTGACGTCCCTATACAGTTTCCTCAACTGTCGCCGACCACGAACCTCGTCCCTCTCTGATCCTAGCACTACCTTATCTAAGGATCAGATGGGGAGGTTCACTAGACCCCTCCACTAACAACTAAAGACAACACAAGGAAAACAGACAATGGGGAAAGAAAACACTTATCTTGCAGCAGAGCACAGCAACTTCCACAACCTCAGCTTCTGCTTGGAGCAAGGATAATGAGTCCACAAGGAAATATCACCTGCACGAGGGAGGGCAATGAAACTCCTTATAAAGGAGGGAAGAACCTGCTGGGTCCTAGAGACCCAGAATACTGGTGTAGAAACCAGACCGAGCACAAGACCTTCCCAGCCGTCCTCCCATGATAGGGAGATCTTATCATACCTTCTCTTTATCTACACAGAAGGTAAATGCCCCTGAAAGACGGACCGTCCTCAAACCTTATGGCTGATTGGCCAAACGCTGGGACCGTCTGCGCGTGGCCTCTACCCTGTCATCCGTGCCACCCGTGACAGTACCCCCCCGTCCACGAGTGGCCCCCGGACACTCAGGACCAGGCTTATCCGGATGGGAACGGTGAAAAGCGCGGACCAGCCTAGCGGCGGAGACTTCCGACGCCGGCACCCACATCCGTTCCTCCGGACCGTATCCCCTCCAGTGCACCAAATACTGAAGAGAACGGCGCACCCTGCGAGAATCAACCACCTTTGAGATCTCAAATTCCAAATTCCCCGCTACGCAGATGGGCTCCGGGGGCAAAGGAGACGGGTTAGACGACGGCACATACGGTTTGAGGAGCGACCTATGAAATACATTGTGGATCTTAAGAGCGGGAGGCAACGCAAGACGAAACGCCACGGGATTGATAACGGCGGTTATCTGATAAGGGCCAATAAACCTGGGCCCCAACTTCCAAGAGGGCACCTTCAACTTCACATTCTTGGTAGACAACCACACGTAGTCATTCACACACAGGTCCGGACCTGGCGCACGCTTCCTGTCAGCCATACGTTTGTACCTGTCGCCTAAGAGCTTCAAGCTACTCTGTACCCTCCGCCAAACCGAGGAGAGGGATGAGGTAAATCGGTCCTCCTCAGGAACTCCGGAAGGACTAGTACCACTAAAAGTACCAAACTGAGGATGAAACCCATATGCACCGAAGAACGGTGACTTGCCAGTGGACTCCTGAAGACGATTATTAAGGGCAAACTCGGCCAAGGGCAAATAACTCGCCCAAGTCTCCTGATTGTCAGAGACAAAACACCTCAGATAAGTCTCCAAATTCTGATTCATACGTTCGGTCTGCCCATTAGACTGAGGATGAAAAGCAGAAGAGAAGGACAAAGCAATTCCTAAACGTGCACAAAAAGCCTTCCAAAACTTGGAGACAAACTGAGTACCACGATCAGAAACCACCTCGGAGGGAACTCCATGAAGCTTCACGATCTCACTTACAAACACCTGTGCCAGTGTCCGAGCATTAGGAAGCGCGGGCAGTGCCACAAAGCGAACCATCTTACTGAACCTATCAACCACTACCAGCACTACCGTCTTGCCTGCAGACGCCGGAAGATCGGTGATAAAATCCATTGACACATGTGTCCATGGCCTCTCAGGAATAGACAATGGCAAGAGAGAACCAGCCGGACGGGTATGCGGAACCTTAGCCCGTGCACACACACTACAGGCAGATACGAATTCCGCTACGTCCTTCCTCAACCCCGGCCACCAAAAGCGACGAGATAAAAGATCGAAGGTGGCCCTACTGCCGGGATGCCCTGCCAATACGGAGTCGTGATGCTCTGACAGCACTCTGAGACGCAAAGATGATGGCACAAACAGTCTCCCAGAAGGACAGGAGGCAGGGGCGCCCCCCTGGACCTTCAACACCTCCCCCTCCAGATCAGGGCAAAGAGCAGAAACAACCACCCCCTCCTGTAAGATGGGAACGGGACTTTCATGAGCACTACCACCCGGGAAACTACGCGACAATGCATCAGCCTTCACGTTCTCAACCCCTGGACGGTAAGTGACGGTAAAATTAAATCTCGTGAAAAACAAGGACCACCGGGCCTGCCGGGGATTGAGACGCTTGGCGGACTCAAGGTAAGACAGGTTCTTGTGGTCGGTAATAACCGTGATGGGATGGACAGCCCCTTCCAACCAGTGACGCCATTCCTCAAAAGCCAATTTAATAGCCAACAGCTCCCTATTACCGACATCATAATTCCTCTCGGCCGACGACAACTTCTTGGAGAAGAACGCGCAGGGCACCCATTTCCCAGGCGAAGGGCCTTGCGACAATACAGCCCCCACCCCCACCTCAGACGCATCCACCTCCACAACGAAGGGCTGAGAAAGATCGGGCTGACGGAGAATAGGTGCGGAAACAAAACAACGCTTTAGGGAGGAGAAAGCCTGGCGAGCAGACTCCGACCACTCGGAAAAATCGGTCCCCTTCCTAGTCATGTCCGTAAGAGGCGTCACCAGCACCGAATAGTTCCGAATAAATTTACGGTAAAAGTTGGTAAACCCCAAAAAACGTTGCAATGCCCGTAGATTGTCCGGTTGTTCCCAGTCCAACACCGCCCGGACTTTTTCCGGATCCATCCGAAAACCCAATGGCGACAGGAGGTACCCCAAAAACCGTACCTCCTGAACGGCGAAGACACATTTCTCGAGTTTAGCATACAGCTTATTGTCTCGTAATACCTGTAACACCTGCTTGACATGGGACTGATGCGTCTCCAAATCGGGGGAATAGATCAAGATATCATCTAAGTAAACAACCACAAATCTACCCACTAAATGATGGAATATGTCATTGACAAAGTGTTGGAACACCGCAGGGGCGTTAGTGAGCCCGAACGGCATTACGAGACTTTCAAAATGGCCGTCCGGGGTATTAAATGCCGTCTTCCATTCATCCCCCTCTCTGACCCTAATCAGGTTGTAGGCCCCCCTCAAATCCAACTTGGAGAACCATTTAGCACCCACTACCTGACTGAATAAATCAGGAATCAGAGGGAGGGGGTACGGATCACGGACAGTAATCCGATTCAACTCCCGGAAATCCAGGCAAGGACGGAGGCCCCCATCTTTTTTCTTAACAAAAAAGAAACCAGCCGCAACCGGCGAGGTTGAGGGCCTGATGTGACCCGACTGCAGACTCTCGGAAATGAAATCCTTCATCGCCTGTCTTTCCGGACCCGATATAGCAAACATCCTAGCTTTGGGCAGTTTAACTCCGGGAACGAGGTTGATTGGGCAATCGTATGCCCGATGGGGGGGCAGGTCTTGGCACCCCTTCTCTGAGAACACATCCTCATACTCCGATAGGAACGGGGGCAGAGATACCGCAGACACCACCGAAAACGAGGTAACCAAACAATTCTCAGAACAAAAATCACTCCATTCCACAATGTCCCGGGACTGCCAATCCACTACGGGATTATGTTTAATCAACCATGGCAAGCCCAGGACAATGGGAGCGGGGAGACCGTCTAGAACATAGCAAGATATCGTCTCTTGATGTTGGGATCCAACCGTCAACTTAATGTCATGTACGATATGTGTGAGACTACCTTGAGCAAGAGGTGCTGAGTCGATGGCATAGATACGGATGGGGCGAGACAATAAACAGCAGTTAAGCCCATGAGCGTCTACAAACTGAGCATCCACCATGCTGACCCCCGCACCACTATCCACAAACACAGAAATACCCTCCGTTGTGCCCTCCAGCGCCACCTCCGCACTTAGGAGGAAACGGGAAGTACAAATGGAGGATACACACACCTCCCGCTCGACCACCTCCACACCCCCCATAGTCACAGAAGGTCCAGGCCCCCCAGTCCGTGTAGGGGTGTAGGGACAGGCCCCAATAAAATGGTCCCCTTTCCCACAGAAAAAACAGACCCCCTTCCCCTTGCCCCGGGAGGTACCGGCGGAGAACCTCGAGGCCGCCGCACCTCCCAGCTGCATCGGTTCCTCCGCACTCGGGAGGAACGACTCACTCTCCGCGTGACCTCCCGGTAACCAGGAATCACCACGAGAATGGCTCCCAGTAACAGGAGGTCTCCCCCTCCGCTCCTGGAGGCGTCTATCCATACGAATAGCTAACGACATAGCCGCCTCCAGGGACGGAGGGGTCTCATAAACCGCCAGAGCGTCCTTCAGCCTCTCCGAAAGACCCTGATAAAAGTGACTCCGGAGTGCCGGATCGTTCCACTTCGTGTCCGTAGCCCACCTGCGGAACTCAGAACAATATGATTCCGCCGACCGAGTCCCCTGGCGGAGATGGCGTAACCTAGATTCAGCCAAAGCGACACGGTCAGGGTCATCATATATGAGGCCCAGGGCGTCAAAAAATTCATCCACAGAGCGGAGACAAGTAGAGTCCTGTGGCAGAGAGAAAGCCCAGGACTGGGGATCTCCCTGCAGTAGCGACATAATAATTCCTACACGCTGCTGCTCATCACCAGTGGAATAAGGCCTAAGCCTAAAATATAATTTACAGGCCTCTTTGAACACAGTAAACTTATCTCTACCTCCTGAAAACCTGTCAGGGAGGGCAACCTTAGGTTCAGGTCTGGCCTGACCCAATGCTTGATTCCCCAAGACACCATTTTGCGGTTGCGGGCCCTGTAAAGCCGACCGAAGGTCCGCAACCTCCAAAGACAGAGACTGCAGCTGCTGGGCCAAAGCAGACACAGGATCCATAAGGAAAGGAAGAAAATTCGGTTCCTCCCCTGTCCTTCAGTTACAGTATTGGCAGGTGATAATGTCACGCTGGGAGCGGGAGAGACACCCAGCGTAGGACAACGACGGGGGGGGGATAAGGAGTCCCTAAAGCTATGGGCACAAGAGGGAGAGGGTGACCCCTAGTCTTCCTGGGGCTGACCCTGTCTGCCCTGACGTCCCTATACAGTTTCCTCAACTGTCGCCGACCACGAACCTCGTCCCTCTCTGATCCTAGCACTACCTTATCTAAGGATCAGATGGGGAGGTTCACTAGACCCCTCCACTAACAACTAAAGACAACACAAGGAAAACAGACAATGGGGAAAGAAAACACTTATCTTGCAGCAGAGCACAGCAACTTCCACAACCTCAGCTTCTGCTTGGAGCAAGGATAATGAGTCCACAAGGAAATATCACCTGCACCGAGGGAGGGCAATGAAACTCCTTATAAAGGAGGGAAGAACCTGCTGGGTCCTAGAGACCCAGAATACTGGTGTAGAAACCAGACCGAGCACAAGACCTTCCCAGCCGTCCTCCCATGATAGGGAGATCTTATCATACCTTCTCTTTATCTACACAGAAGGTAAATGCCCCTGAAAGACGGACCGTCCTCAAACCTTATGGCTGATTGGCCAAACGCTGGGACCGTCTGCGCGTGGCCTCTACCCTGTCATCCGTGCCACCCGTGACACCAGACTTGTGAAAGTCTGTAATTCTTTTCCTGATATCTTGTCTGATTTCTTTAGACTTTCCCATGATGCTACGCAAATAAGCAGTGTGTTTCAGGTGTGTGTTAAAATACATATACAGGGGTGTCTCTAATTAACTCAGATATTGCCAATAGACCATCAATGAGAAGCTTCAAACACATAACGTTATCATATGGGCTGTCCCAAATTGTTTAAAAGCACAGTAATCTTAGTGTGTGGAAACTCGTAACTTTGTAGAAAGTAACAAAAATGCCTTAATTCTATTTCATTATTCTGGCATTGGGCAAATGTTAATAATTATGGTAATCCTAACTGACTTAAAATGGGAAACATTTATTCTGATTATATATTAGATGAGAAAAACATGCATATGTGTCTTTTTATTTTGTATTTATAAATTTATGATTTCAACTGTATATCCTATATACTACAAAAAGCTAGTATTTTACATGCAGCTTCAATGTTCTAACATTTGTTGCTAAAACTGATTTTTCACCTTTTGGGAAAATGTTTTCTTTCTATAGATATATTTATTTTGAGCAAAAATACATTTTCACAATTGAGTTCCATTAAACATTTTGTACCGTTTGCCTTCTATACCATTCTTGTTGCACTGTTTGTAGTTGACTATATAATGAGTTAACTAAGAAACCATCAGTCAACCCACTTTAAGGTCATTTGCACATGCTGAGTATTTGATTGTAGAAATTTCTGCACCAAATCTGTATCTCCTGGCAGAAAAATGCACTAAATACGCAATGTGTTTTTGACACAGTTTCAGTGTGTTTCTGATGCGTTTTTGGCATGTATTTTTCCATGCAGCATTTTTCATGCATTCTGGGGTGGAAATACGCTGCACAAAATGCAAGAAGCATTAACATTCTAGAAATCTATTTCTGCACCAAATTTGCAAGTGAAAAATAATCAACATGTGTACAATCGTCGTAATTTTCACTGACTTTGCTGGCATAAGGATAGGCGTGAGATTTTGTCGCAAAACTGTACCAAAAATGCATTAAAAATGCACTGTGTTCACATAGCCTAACAGTTTGTTACTCTTTACCTGTCTTTTTCTCATCTCCTCTTAGCCATCTTATGATTACAGACCACATCAAAGTTGAATGATTTAGGAAACAACCAGCCTTAACAGCCAAAAAGTGTAAAATGTTTAATAAAACCCAATTGCAAAAAATGTTTCTTGCATTAAATACATACATTTAAGTAAAAATAAAATGTCCCTTAAATTGGATAGACCCTTTATCATTCATTATATTCATTAGGTCAAGTATTGCCAGTTCAGGTTAGTCTTATGGCTCACACCCCATCTACGGTATATAGAATGTGTCAACATCCACTTTTACCCCTTTATGACCAAGGATGTGAATATACAACCTTGACCATGTCCCTCCCTCTGATGCGAGCTTGCATCATTCCCTGTACAAGTCAACTTAGCTGATCAGCTAACATGTAAAGCTAACAGCACCAATCAGATCAGTGATTCGATTGGTGGTGTTAATCCTTTGGATTATGGTGTCAATCAGTGACAGCACGATCCAAAACACTGTGGCGGGTATTGCGCTGTTCGCCATCGGCATCAGAGATCCTGTGATGCCATCACAGAACCTCAATATGTTACCTTGATTGCCAGGGGTCTTATGATGACCCCAGGTTCTGTTATGAATCACTTCCTGTGGATGCCCGGCGAACACCGGCATCCACAGAAAGTGATAATTTTTCCTGTACACAGATGTGCAACAGCCGCAGAAGTGATCAGGCACCCTAGGGGCAGTGTAAAATACAGGAATTTTTTTTTTATTTTAAATATGAAAAAAATCTGCATAAAAGTTCAAATCACCCCTTTTGCCCCATTTAAAATAAAACTATTAAAGAAATGAAAAAATGCACATATTTGGTATCACCACATTCAGAAATGCCCAATCTATCGAAATATTAAATCAATTGATCATATTGGTAAACTGCGTAACGGAAAAAAGGCAAAACGCCAAAATTATGTTTTTTTGATCGCCACAACACTGCAATAAAATGCAATAACGGGCGATCAAAAGAGCGCATCTACCCAAAAATGGTATCATTAGAAATGTCAGCTCAGGACGCAAAAATTAAGCCATCATACAGCCCCAGATCCTGAAATGTGAGAATGCTACGGGGCACTGAAAATGCCACAAAAGTTTCTTTTTAAACTTCTGAACATTTTTTCACCACTTAGATAAAAGTAGAGTTATATATGATTAGTATCTACGAACTCGGGCCGACCCAAGGCATCATACCAACATGTCAGTTTTACCATATAGTGCATATAGTGAATAAAAAAACAAACAAGTAATTGCACATGTAAATTTGTTCCCAATTTTCCTGTACACTATATGGTAAAATAAATTATTTTATTCAAAAGTACAACTTGTCCCACAAAAAACAAGCCCTCATATGTCTATATTGATGGAAAAATAAAAAAGTTATGGCTTTCGTAAGAAGGGGAGGGGGGAACGAAAACTGGAAAACGGAAAATCGCCCGGGGGTGAAGAAGTTAAATTGAATTGTAAACATTGTTCCCACTGTAGGTTTAGGTATTATTAATTAGCAGATATAATAAGATAGTTGTAAATCAACCAAAAAGAAATAGACTATAGAGGTCTAACTAGAATTCATACAGTGCAATAGAAAAACTGGATGGGTATATACCGTATATACTCGTGTATAAGCCGAGTTTTTCAGCCCAAAATTTGGCCTGAAAAGTCCCCCCCTCGGCTTATACACGGGTCATATACGGTGGTGGGGGCTGTGGAGGCTGGAGGAGGCGGGGGGAGGCTGCTGTATGAGCGGCCCCGTCACGTGGGGCCGCTCATTATATATGCACTGCTTCCCCCTGTCAATCAGCGGCAGGGGGAAGCAGTTCATATATGCCCCCCAAAAGCTGGCACTGTCCCCCCTTGTAAGGGCTTCCCCCCCGCTGCTTATACATTACCATCCCGGTGTTCTGATCGGCGCCGCTCCTCGGTGCTGCTTCTTCATCCTCCCGTCGGCTTGCTGCATCCGGGATCTCCGGCTGTCGCAGCGATATGACGTCATCGCGTGACGGCCGGAGATCCCGGATGCAGCCAGCGAGGACAGGAGGATGAAGAAGCAGCACCGAGGAGCGGCGCCGATCAGAACACTGGGATGGTAATGTATAAGCAGCGGGGGGGCCCTTACAAGGGGGGACAGTGCCAGCTTTTGGGGGCTGTTGGTACCCCCAGGGGGCTGCTGGGTACCCCCAGGGGGCTGCTGGGTACCCCCTGGGGGCTGTTGGTACCCCCTGGGGGCTGTTGGTACCCCCAGGGGGCTGCTGGGTACCCCCTGGGGGCTGTTGGTACCCCCTGGGGGCTGTTAGTACCCCCTGGGGGCTGTTGGTACCCCCAGGGGGCTGCTGGGTACCCCCAGGGGGCTGCTGGGTACCCCCTGGGGGCTGCTATATGTACCCCTGGGGGCCTGCTGTATACCACTGGGGCTGCTGTATACTACCACTGGGGCTGCTGGGGCTCCTGTATACTACCACTGGGGCTGCTGGGGCTCCTGTATACTACCACTGGGGCTGCTGGGGCTCCTGTATACTACCACTGGGGCTGCTGGGGCTCCTGTATACTACCACTGGGGCTGCTGGGGCTCCTGTATACTACCACTGGGGCTGCTGGGGAATCTGTATACTACCACTGGGGCTGCTGGGGAATCTGTATACTACCACTGGGGCTGCTGGGGAATCTGTATACTACCACTGGGGCTGCTGGGGAATCTGTATACTACCACTGGGGCTGCTGGGGAATCTGTATACTACCACTGGGGCTGCTGGGGAATCTGTATACTACCACTGGGGCTGCTGTATACTACCACTGGGGAGGCCTGTATACCACACTGCTGGGGGCTGTATACTTGTGCTGGGGTCCACCCTCGGCTTATACACGAGTCAATAGGTTTTTCCAGATTTTTGGGGCAAAAGTAGGGGGGTCGGCTTATACACGGGTCGGCTTATACACGAGTATATACGGTACCATCACCGTCTAATGATAGAAAACTGAAACAGCAGTATTAAGACATTGTTCACATATTCAGTATTTGATAACTATTTTAGATCAGTATTTGTAGCCAAAATGAGTAGAGGAACAAGTATTGTGAGGTAGCACCCGGGGAACCCGCTTGCATAACGACAAGAACACGTGTTTATAATTTAACCAATGTCTACCCGTTTATTTTTTACATATAATAACCCGCCGGATAGCATGTAAAGAATTTCACATAACAACAATTTTTATAAATTATTGTAATAGTTTTTATTATAATTTTTTTTATTATGTTTTATTAATTTGATGTTGTTTTCTGTCCATACATTTTTTTTAATTTTAATTCTTTATTCAATTCATGTTTCACACATACATTTACAAATATTGCAACATAATAATCAGACATATAGTGAGATCCTGGCCTCCTGTCTCCGATGAATAGATGTGTTTACATACCTAAGAGAGAAAAAAAGGAAAAAGAAGTAATAAGTGATATAGCCTCATTGATAAGACACAAGAGCCCCAATCTGACCACACAGGTTCTAATACCATCTAAGATGCTAACAACATATTTTACCTATTAAAAGTGCTGTTTTTATTCGTATTTTAGGATATATATCATTATTTTAATATTGGTTGATTTGGTGATTATTGTACTTGGTTTTAAATTGATTATTGACTTTTTTATATATGTAAAACCCTTTTATGAGTGTTTTGCGCCAAAATGTAATGTTACACCCCTAAGAGTGACGATATTGACGTCATTAACAGGGTCAACACCCACTACCACTCCCCTTTTTTTCACACACCCCCCTATATATGATATATAAAGGTGGTCAGATTTGGTGTTTGTAATACCCTGAAGACGGCGCCAGGATTGGGCGCCGAAACGCGTTGGTTTGAAGAATAAAGAAACTTTTTTACTTGGAACATTGCTTCCCTTGTGTTTCCTTGGATGACCGGGCAGCGTGGACTGTAGCACACCTGTTGATCCCAGAACTCCTGAAGTACCCACTATCATGTGGAGGTGGAAGTCCAGCAGCAGCCTACAATACTAAACCAACGCCTTTACTCCAGTTGTGGGAATCACAACTGGACCAGGTTAGTGTAAACCTGATTATACCTATAAGACCCTGCTCTAAACTCAGTGATAGGGCACTATTGCGCCTCTGTTGTCTCCCCTTATATTTTTTATATGGATAGCATGTTTGACACATATCACATTGATTATAAACACCATACATAAATACACCATACATTTACATACAACATTACATAACACTTATATTGCACATATCATCTTATAGTTACCCGGGACCTTTAACCACCTCTCTGTCCCCATTGGAGCTCTAACAACCGCTCCCGTGGTGGCTACGGCCTCCGGCCTATCTACATTTCACATACATTTAACACTGCATCAGTTACCATATCAACGGGCCCTATGGGTCCCCAATGGCGGAACCAGCCGCCTGGCTTTATTTCTCCAGCTCCATACAACCCCGGCGTCAGGACTCCAACCTGACCGAGTTCTTACACACAGTATGTGATCCATCCTATAAGCCACCATGGACCACACACGTCCTTTCACACGCTCACAGCCCATCATATAGACATCCATGGACTGTGGCACATCTGTGTTCAGAACAGGGATTGGCAAACCTTAGTATCCGGGACAATCATCCGTTACCCTACTATAGGAGCCCTATTAACCCCTGCATCTGACCTCTAGTACATACATATATTCCGGTTCATCAGGTCCTTTAACTGACTACTGTGAGTCGGACCCAAAAGCGGTCTATGCCCGCCTGGCACACTTAATAAAATCGCCTCCCGAAGGGCTACATACATTCGCCTCCCGAAGGGCTACATACATTCGCCTCCCGAAGGGCTACATACATTCGCCTCCCGAAGGGCAACATACATTACGGTTCATCAGGTCCTTTTTACTGACTACTTTGAGTCGGACCCAATGGCGGTCTATGCCCGCCTGGCACACTTCATACAAACGCCTCCCAAAAGGCTACATACATTCGCTGGGTCCTTCACTGACTAACTAGTCAGACCTAATGGCAGCTACACTCGCCTGGCATGATTTACACACAGCTCACTCCGTTACATGGGACTGATGTCTTACCGGGCACGGATCCGGGTCTCGCTACCTGTGTCACAGGTCCACCAGGCATCCCCACAGGCTCCTTCCCGGGTGCATGGTTGAGATACGTCTGGTCTAGCGTCCACCCTCCAGGTGCTAGAACGACACCGGTCCTAGCCCTGACATGGAGCTAGCATGCTCCCATCATACACACAGAGCCCTGGACTGCTCTACACTCTGGCTGGTCATCAGGATCACCATGCTCTCAGACTGATCTCACAAGCCTCTCTGCAATCTCTCTCTGGTCTCTGAGTTCTGAGTCCTCAGTTCTGAGATCCCACAATCACTCAGCTGGCAGGCTCTTATTGTGCCTGCCACTCCCACTCTGACTCATCCAGCTGGGCTGCTATTACTCAGGACACACCCACTTGTGCTGTCAGCAATCAGCACCCATTACATTCCTCAGGGCCTCATCGATCTCATGAGCCACTCACAGCCGCTCATTAGGCTCATTAGGCTCATGACTGTATCAAATCTACAGCAGTCACTCTCACATTTCACACCTTGTGTTCCGGGTAGGTTCACACAGCATCATCACAGGAAAACCGGCCAGTGTGAACAGGATCATACCCTGATCCTGCATGTGATCCTGCCTCACAGTAGTTAAAAAGTATAATGGAAACACAGCATCACTTCTGTATTTTTTACCTTCTCCTTGTTTTGGCTTATAAATAGTAATGTAAAAGATTGACTAAATACTGAAGGTATGAATGCGGACTAAGTTTAAAGTAAGTTTATTTACAGCCCAAGTCCCAGATGCCCGACCAACAGTTGTGTGTAGCTCATAGGCAGTACAATGAAGCTGCCCAGAAATATGAGATAACAATTTGCTCCAGCATTCCTTGTCAACTTCAAAACAGTGCTTAGCTTACAAGCTCTACAGACAAGAGCTTGTAAGCACTGTTAGATAGCAGTGGTCAGACTCCTAGACAAAGAGCTGTAAATAAAATTAAACTGTTAATATCTCAAGAATATTGTCATTTACATTTTTTTAAATAAATTGAAAAAGTGCTTATTTTTATATTCACGAAGATGAGAGTGTGATGAATACGCAGTATTTGCAAGGAATATTGCCATATCCCCTGGCTTCCATTTTGTCCCAGAAAGCAATAGTTGTCTATTCAGATAAGACACATCTCACTCATAAAGAGATAAGCCCCCACCCTTGGTAGCCAGAGGCAATTCATCTTTGTGAAATGGTTGATGCCAAGAGGCCGCAAAAAGGGCTCTTCCTCACCTGTAATATGCTAATCAGCTAAGGAAATGTCATTTAGCCAGGTGTATGGAGCTTCCTAGGAAATGGAGATTAGATGACACTTTGTACCCAGCCATTATCCAAAGGATGACTCCCTGCTGTGATTTGCAGAGAAGTGACAAACCTGATTTCCTTGTACTACAGATTGGAAGGAGAACCTTTCCTTCAACTCAAACTGAATGGAGTCGTGAATATAACATTAATATTTCATAAGCCGTCCCTCCTGTGATGATGTTGAATATAAATATGAAATCTACATATCTAGACGGTCATAACACTTATATTAATATGAACGTGCGATGACCGTAAGCCACTGAAACATGATATTGGCTAGTAGGATGCTCTCAGAATAGTCATGTTTCATACCCAGACATAGATAAAATCATAACTGAAAATATGAAAGCATTGTCTTCCGTCTGTGATGCTCACAGACAAAGCTATGGCAGATAATATGTTTTGGATATCTCCACTCAGAGGGGTGGGAGTTGTGACACAGCCCAGAGGTGCGGGATGGGTGGAGACAGGGGTCAGCCCCAAAATGTATAAAAATTTGCTGCCCCATCTCCATATTGTATTTCTTCTGAAGAGGCATTATTATTCCACCAAAGCCAGAGAATACCCCAGGAACAGATTGGCATCACGCCGCCCTTGTGGTGCCATCAGCATTAAGGTAACTGATCACATGTGTGTGTAATTCTGTGTGTATTCCATTTATCCTTCTATTTGCATAACTGACTGTAATATTTGTAAAATCTTAATAATAACTGTAAAATATATCTAGTGCACCAATACAGTGATTAAATATATAAATTTAATCTTGAGTTGCTCTTTTTATCTTGATCAAGCATTCCCACGTCCGTGTGCTCATATAACGCTACCTGGGTAGGTTTCTGACCCAATATAAGCCCAACCACGGACTGGACTTATATTAAACGAGGAGCTAGTGGAAGCATTTAGTGCTTGGGGTTATTTAGGACATCTGTCGGTGACGGGGTGGAGGTTATTGTATGTGCTTCTGGTCGTGGATCAGAAGGCATATACCACCCTCACTGAGAGGTGCCATAATAAACCAGCACTGACAGGGCAGCTGCGGCCCTTCTTTATCCTCAGGCAGTTCTCTGTCTGACCTGGGTTTAACAGGAGGCGCTGTGGAGCTGCCAGGTCCAGTGGCCGATTCACCGCAGAGAGTAAACCTTTAGTTATATGCACAGTCCTTCAAAGTACCACTCCAGCATTTTGTATCTCACTACAGGATTGGGGCTTTATCCCCTTCACCCTGTAGCAATTTCCCGTTTTTTGTTTCAATTTTTTCCTCCGCTTCTTCCAAGAGCCATAATTGTTTTTTCCATCAATATAGACGTATGAGGGCTTGTTTTTTGTGGAACGAGTTGTACTTTTAAATGACATCATTCATTTTACCATCTAGTGCACTGGAAAATGGGAAAAAATTCCAAGTACATTGAAATTGCAAAGAAAATGTAATTTCACAATTGTTTTTTCATTATTTTATTTACAATGTTCACTATATGGTAAAACAGACCTGACGGTATGATTTCCCTGGTCACTACGAGTTCCTAGATATGTATAGTTTTTTATCATTTATGGCCACTTTTGACACGGCTACATTTCTAGCTTATCCACAGGTAACTTACTGGCTGCAGTGAAATCATGGAGACATGGTTCTATCTTGTTGCTGTGTACAAATGGAATAATGTCTCCATGATTTGACTGCAGCCAGTAAGTTACCTGTGGATAAGCTAGAAATGTAGCCGCGTGTAAAGTGGCCATTAGGAGTAAAAAAAATTCAGAAATTTGTAATAAAAAAATTGCGCTTTCCTCGCCATATTTCGACACGTAATGTTCTCATTTTTCTGACCTGGAGCTGTGTGAGGCTTATTTTTGTGTTCTGAGCTGATGTTTTTAATTATACTATTTTGGTGTAGATGTAATGTTTTGATCGCCTGTTATTGCAATGTTGTGGCAAAAAAAACATTATTGGCATTTTGACTTTTTTGTGTTACACAGTTCACAGATCAGATTCATTTATTTCATATTTTACTAGATAGGGCATTTATGAATGCAGCGATACCAAATATATATAATTTTTTTTATTTATTTGTTTTATTTTCAGTTAGGCAAACGGGGAATCTTTTAAATCTTTGTGTTTTTTTTTAAATTTTTTTCACATTTTTAAAACCTTGATGGATGGGACAGGACAATTATGTAAGTAGATGATGAGATTGCCAATATGATTTTCTACAAAATGAAGGTAATCTCACTTTTAAAGGTATAGTAGATGGTGACATACGGAAACTGAAAGTCCAAAGTTCAATACATTGCTACCCTTTTGCTCATCAGTATATAATTATGCTCTGTCATTGCTCATCTAGCAGCGCTATAAATGGCTACCATGGGTAGGCTTAGCACAAGTTAATCTATTTAACAGAACCAATGGGAAGCTGAAAATTAGGAGAGCAGTCTTGCAAACAAAATCAGAAGGCATTAGAATAGCTTAGAAATGGGCCATGATCAGAATGGGAATATCACAGGCTAACAAGAGCTGGATTCACCACTACTCACCAGTGGCACTAGCAGAATGAATACGGTGGGGCTAGTGATGGGCGAGTCCTAAATTACTCGGAATCGCTTGACTCTAGCTAGTCCGAGCCCGGGACTCGCTACTCGTTGCAAGTCTAGTGAGTCCAATGTTAATGAATGGGGAAGCGAGTAATAGCGAGTAATGTGCGATTTACAAATCGCAGATGTGTCTCGAAAGCTTCAGGCTCTATCTGCTACAATAGCTAAATCATGTTTAATAGGCTCCCGCTGTTACTTCCGGGGCCGCCTATTAAGCTCATTACATATTCACTGCACTGTCAAACTAACAGCCAATCACAGGAGCTCACACTCTGTGGGAGCCTCTGTGATTAGTTGTTGTAATCAGACTTGATTTTCTCAATCTGGACAGTGATTCTGCTTGGTTGCCATACACATTAGTGTATGGCAACCAACCTGGCGTTGTAGGGTGTAAAATAAATAATTATTTAAAAAAAAAAACCACGTGGGTCTTCGCAGCATTTTTAAGTCTAGCCCGATGAAAGCAGACAGCTGTGAGCTGCCACCCTCAGCTGCTTAATTTCCCCTTGGCTGGCAAAAAAAATGCGTGGGCTCCGCCCTACTTTCCATGCCAGCCAAGGTAAAACTAGGCAGCTGAGGGCTGGTATTCTCAGCGGGCTGAGGGCCCATTGTTATAGGGCCCCCCCACGCTAAAGAATAGCAGCCCGCAGCCGCCCCTGAAAATGGCACATTAATAATAAGCACCATTTCCAGGCGCCTTACCGGGCTCTTTCAGCGGCCCTGGTGGCGGTGGCACGCTGGGTAATAAAGGGGTTGATACCAGCTTTGTTATACAAACTGGTATTAAGCCCGAGATTCTTAATGTCAGGCCTGGTTTGATCCGGCCACTAAGAATCTCCAATAAACGGTTAAAAAAACACCACACAGAGAAAAATTATTTATTAAAAATAAAGACACAGACAGCATTAGGGACTCCAACTTTATTACCACCACATATCCCTCCAAAGACCCAGATCTTCTCTCTTCTTTCTTCTCTCTTCTGTCTTCTGTCTTCCTTCTTCTTCTTTTTGAACTCATTCAGCTCTGCTACATCACACAGTAGGGGGCGGAAATGCGCTCCCCTGCTGTGTGATGAGTCAGTGAGGCTGTGAGCATTAAGCGGTGACGTCACTGCCGGCCCCATTGCTATAGTAACCAAACTATCGGTTACTATAGCAACGCTTCAGCAGTGCCGACAGCACAGCGCCACTACTCATTCATAAACCGTTGGCTTTAACTCCCTGCTTACCGATCACTGCAGCGCCGGTAAGCAGAGAGTTAACTGTGCTGTGACAGCGGCTGGTATATGTGCCGCTCATACTGCAGCCGCTGTCACAGCACAGTTAACTCTCTGCTTACTGGCTAGACATAGA
This sequence comes from Allobates femoralis, assembly GCA_033576535.1. Lineage (NCBI taxonomy): Eukaryota > Metazoa > Chordata > Amphibia > Anura > Aromobatidae > Allobates > Allobates femoralis. The sequence continues at coordinate 405,324,527 of JARQOC010000002.1, read as the reverse complement.
AATTGCGCGGAGCCCCACGCATTTTTTTTTTATTATTTCATGAAATTCATGAAATAATAAAAAAAAGGGCTCCCATATATTCTTGTGTCTGGCCAGGTACAAATAGGCACCTGGGGGTTGGGGGCAGCCCGTCGCTGCCTGCTGGATCCGGCTGGTTCCAGAAATACGGCGAAGCCCACGTCAAATTTTTTTCTGACAAATCCATAAAACAAATAAAAGGGACTGCATCTTTATTAACCCCTGGACCATGGGCGAGGGTTAATAAAGATGCAGTCCCTTTTTTAGGATTGTTTTATTGATTTTTCAGAAAAAAAATGACGTGGGCTTCGCCGTATTTCTGGAACCAGCCGGATCCAGCAGGCAGCGACGGGCTGCCCCCAACCCCCAGGTGCCTATTTGTACCTGGCCGGACACAAGAATATAGGGGAGCCCATTTTTTTTATTATTTCATGAATTTCATGAAATAATAAAAAAAAAATGCGTGGGGCTCCGCGCAATGTCTATGTCTAGCCAGGTACAGCTAAGCAGCTGGGGGCTGGAATCCGCAGCGCAGGGAGGCCCAAGCTTTCTGGGCACCCCCCGCTGCAAATTGCAGCCCACAGCCGCCCCAGAAGATAGCGCGTTCATTGAAGCGCCATCTTCTGGCGCTGAATCCCGCTCTTCCAGTGGCCCTGGTGGCGGTGGCACGCTGGGTAATAAAGAGGTTAGGGCCAGCTTTGTATTATCAGCTGGCCCTAAGCCCGAAATTTATGGCGGTCACGCCAATATTAGACATGACCGCCATGAATTTCTATTAAATTGTTTTAAAAAAAACACTACACAGAGAAAATTTTTTATTAGAAATAAAAAAAAAAGCCATTAGGGACTCCATCTTTAATTAAAAAAATCCTCTTCCGTCCGACGTAGTCCAAAACGCGATGTCCTCTCTGCTACATCCCTGTGCATAGATATAGATGTGAACGGGTTCTTCTTCACCAAATAAAGTATGCGGCGATCATCCACCACTGTTGTCATCCGTGGACGCTCAGGCCTTTTAGAATTCCCAAGCTCACCAGTCAATTCCTTTTTTCTCAGAATGTACCCAACTGTTGATTTTGCTACTCCAAGCATATCTGCTATCTCTCTGATGGATTTTTTCTTTTTTTTCAGCCTCAGGATGTTCTGCTTCACCTCAATTGAGAGTTCCTTTGACCGCATGTTGTCTGGTCACAGCAACAGCTTCCAAATGCAAAACCACACACCTGGAATCCACCCCTGACCTTTTAACTACTTCATTGATTACAGGTTAACGAGGGAGACGCCTTCAGAGTTAATTGCAGTCCTTAGAGTCCATTGTCCAATTACTTTTGGTCCCTTGAAAAAGAGGAGGCTATGCATTACAGAGCTATGATTCCTAAACCCTTTCTCCGATTTGGATGTGGAAACTCTCATATTGCAGCTGGGAGTGTGCACTTTCAGCCCATATTATATATATAATTGTATTTCTGAACATGTTTTTGTAAACAGCTAAAATAACAAAACTTGTGTCACTGTCCAAATATTTCTGGCCCTAACTGTATGTGGTGCTGCAGACCTTTATCTGAGTCTGTCCAACCTGTGTGTGTCCTTCTAGTAATGTAGATGCAAATAGAGTCTGTGGAGCCTCAGTTAGGAGTCTCAAATACAGGACTAGCCAGATATCCCTCCAGGGAAGGACCCAGCCAAGGGGTGGCTCCTTGCGGAGAACACCATAACCACCATGTTAAGTGGCCCTTTTAGTCAATATCCAGCTCTTTTACAAGCTTAGAGAAATGACAAGGGAATACCAAGGCCATGTATCCATCCACAGACAGCTGTTTCGGGGTGTTGCCCCTCATCAGTGTGGAGTAGGATTCTGGCTAGGTGGAAGCAAGGCCTAGTAGACCAACATCACAAAGCATTCACTGATCTCAGGGAGACCAGTCCAAGAAAACACTGCGGGCAGCTGGCTAAAGCACTCAACACAGTGAATTCCTAGGCGCATTGCCCCCTTGGACTGGTCTCCCAGGGATCAGTGAATGCTTCTAGTAATGTAGAGAATAGTGAATGACGTGCACACTGTGGTGAGTTCTCAGGTGCCAGTAAAAGGGTCTAGCAGACCTGAGTCCAGTGTAGAATATAATTATTGCACACTCATAGATTTTACAAAGTGAAGGTTTTTCTTTATTTGATTCACATACGACAAGAAGCGACAAGGAAGGACGTTTTGGCCACAGTGTCATGGCCTTTATGACAGAGTTGTTGCGGTATCACCAGAGTATATTGCGGTGAATGGCCCCATCTCACTACCTTGTATGGTGGTTGATTGGCCTCAGTAGTAGTCCCCTTATGTTTTCCGTGTTCCCTGGGAGATCTGTGGTGAATCCCATATGCATCAGTTTTGGAATTTCAGGTTGAAGGTTAGCGGGGCCGAATCTGCCCTCGTTCGCCTGCGCTCACCCAGCATAATGGTTGCTGGATAAATCATCTTTTATTAATGTGTCCCTTATGGCATCTTTGTCCACCAGTTCATAGCCTTCGTACCCTGACAGGTAAACAATAATTTTTTAGTAATGACAGATCACTGCAAACCATTTTGTTTTTAAATCCCATAATGCGTTCAAATAAAGCCACCTACTCAGTGACTTCCCCATGTGGTAACATAACATTATTCTGTTTACATCTCTTTAAAGAAAACCAACAGAAGGTTTAACTGGAAACTTTACCTCCTCCTATTTAAATTGCAGGCCCCATTACTGAGATTGCAGAAACTGTAACTGCAGAAAATGTAGATTATTTAAAACACAAAAAGAATTTCTTACCTACTCTACTTGTTTTCTACACTATAAAAGACCCTCTTATCTGTTCTCACATTTTTATATATTAAGAGCTCAAAAACAGGGAGTTAGTTATCAAGGTTCCATACCTGTTATCATGTTATATCCTAGACTATATTTCATATGTTATTCATGACTGTTTTTTTCCATAATCAGGACTGATTTATTGCATCTTTATCAGTATACAAGAGTATTTCAGACTTAGAGGATACATTTGGAAAAGGGTAACTCTGATATACACTGGAGAGACACAAGACTGAGCAGCTTGGAATGTTCAGCTGATAGGTCACAGAGCATACTGGCAAGATCCTGCTTTTATTAAAAGAAAGGATGAAGGACACTTCTATGAAACCAGCTTTGTGTAAAATAATCATAAATCTTCAATTTCACCATAACATTTAAAGCTTAGGAACTTTTCAGAGTTTTACCATATTATTCTTTAGTTCTTGTTTCTTCAACATTTTACACATTTCATAATGTCTCTAATAAAGAGTTAAAGCTTTTTTACAGAGTAATAAGAATTTGGTTGAAAATCCTTGGAGGAAATCTGCAGATGAACGTTAGATTTCTGCCCCGTATCCAGATGCTGATAATTCAATAGAGCTATTTTGCAGGTTTCCAGTAAGAGATCCTTGTCGAAAATCAACTGTGCTGAATTTTATTTTTATGAATATGCGAATTTAATACATTTTGGAGCAAGGCTTCAATTTTAATTTAAGGACGAAAGCCCTATTGGTCTATGTTTGTTCAAAGTCTACTAAAAATAAAAAATAATAATTGCCGTAGCGACTTCCGTCGGAGCGGCGCTGCTTCCGGTCGCTTGGTTAGCGAGTCCGAGCTGCTTCTCCTGGACTCTGTCCGTGGCCGCGTAGCGGCCAAGGCGACTCACGAAGCAATGCCCGCAAAGCGGGCATTGCGAGTCGTTGCAGCCTAGCGAAGCAATGCCCGCGAAGCGGGCATTGCGAGTCGCTACAAACCGCTAACCAAGCCACCGAAGCCCATACTCCTGTAGTGTACACCGCTATACTATACTACAGTCCCATGCCCATAAGCGCCATGGGACTGTAGTATACCATCGCGCTGTACACTACAGACCCCTGCCGCGACTCGCTACACACCGCTAACCAAGCCACCGAAGCCCATACTCCTGTAGTGTACACCGCTATAGTATACTACAGTCCCATGCCCATAAGCGCCATGGGACTGTAGTATACCATCGCGCTGTACACTACAGCCCCCTGCCGCTCTAAGCCACTACGCGCTGCTGTACTGTACACCGCTATAGTATACTACAGTCCCATGCCCATAAGCGCCATGGGACTGTAGTATACCATCGCGCTGTACACTACAGCCCCCTGCCGCTCTAAGCCTACCCCCTAAGGCACCGCCGCCCCTAACCCCCTACCCCCTAAGCCCCGCAGCAGCCCCGACCACCTAACCCCCGACCCGCACCATCCAAAGCCGCCGCCGATACCCCCTAAGCCCCGCCGTCTACCCCCTAAGCCATCGCCGCCCCTACCTAAGCCCCTACCCCCTAAGCACCGCAGCAGCCCCGACCACCTAACCCCCGACCCGCAGCATCCAAACCCGCCCCCGATACCCCCTAAGCCCCGCCGTCTACCCCCTAAGCCATCGCCGCCCCTACCCCTACGCCCTACAGGCCCCCGCCGACTACCCCTAAGCCATGCCGCCTACCCCCTAAGGCACCGCCGCCCCTAACCCCCTACCCCCAGACCCCCGAGATACCCCCTAAGCCTGCCGCCCACCCCCTAAGCACCGCCGCCCCTAACCCCTAAACCCCGCAGCAGCCCCGACCACCTAACCCCCGACTCGCACCATCCAAACCGCCCCGATACCCCTAAGCCCGATACCTAACCCCGACTCGCACCATCCAAAGCCCCGCGATACCCCTAAGCCCCGCCGTCTACCCCCTAAGCCATCGCCGCCCCTACCTAAGCTCCTACCCCCTAGGCCCCCGCCGATACCCCCTAAGCTCCCGCCGCTGTCCCCTGCCCCTGTTGCTAAAGCCCTACACCCTAACCCCCCGCCGTCCCCTAACCTAACACCGCTCTCACCTAAGGCCCTACACCCGAAGCCCCCGTCCATCACTTACATGCCTTCAAGTCATCTGATCGTCCGTCCGATCGTCCGTCCGATCCTCCGTCCGGCCAGGCGTCCTCTTCCTCCGGCCCCGGGGGTCTTCTCTCTTCTTTCCGCCATCTCCGCCTCTTCGTCCGGCCCCGGGGATCTTCTGTCTTCTTTTCCGAAAATTCCACCTCCGACGTCCTCTTCCTTCTCATTAAGATAGAATGGAGGAAAAATCCCCCATTCTACCTCAATGAAATCTCACGCCGTCTTCTGATTGGTCGCTGGATAATGCCCTCAGCCAATCAGAAGAGCTCCTCATTCAGTTTTCATTCAGGTCCGCCTTTTTTCCCCATTGACATACATTACCGGTGTGTCGGCGATTTTATGGCCGCCCCCTGGTTCTATTTGTCGGCCCTAAAATCGCGGACACACCGCTAATGCATCTCTATGGGCAGTCAGCTCGACTTCTGATTGGTTGCCGTTCAATCCGAAATCGGGCTGACTGCCCATAGAGATGCATTAGCGGTGTGTCCGCGATTTTAGGGCCGACAAATAGAACCAGGTGGTCAGGAAATCGCTGACACACCGGTAATGTATGTCAATGGCAAAAAAAAGGCGGACCTGAATGAGAACTGCGTCTCAGTCAAAACTTAAAAAAAATAAATAAATTAAATAATAAAAAAAAATATTTATAAAAAAGAATTAAAAAATAATAAAAATATTAATTAAAAATAATAATAACAATTCAAATAAAAATAATAATAAAAAAATAAAATATATGCTAATAAGATCAGCCCTTTGCGGACCTGAATGAGAACTGCTCTCAGCCTAAATAATAAATTAAATATAAAAAAAATAATTAAAAAAGAATTAAAAAATAATAAAAAAAAATAATTAAAATAATAAAAAATTCATAAAAATAATAATAAAAAAATAAAATATATGCTAATAAGATCAGCCCTTTGCGGACCTGAATGAGAACTGCGTCTCAGCCTAAATAATAAATTAAATAATAAAAAAAATAATTAAAAAAGAATTAAAAATAATAAAAAAAAATTAATAAATAATAAAAAATTCAATAAAAATAATAATAAAAAAATAAAATATATGCTAATAAGATCAGCCCTTTGCGGACCTGAATGAGAACTGCGTCTCAGCCTAAATAATAAATTAAAATAATAAAAAAAATAAATTAAAAAAAATTAAAAAATAAAAAAAAAAATAATTAAAAATAATAAAAAATTCAATAAAAATAATAATAATAAAATAAAATATATGCTAATAAGATCAGCCTTTGCGGACCTGAATGAGAACTGCCTCTCAGCCTAATAATAATAAATTAAATAATAAAAAAAATAATTAAAAAGAATTAAAAAATAATAAAAAAATTAATTAAAAATATAATAAAAAATTCAATAAAAATAATAATATAAAAAAATAAAATATATGCTAATAAGATCAGCCCTTAGCGACCTGAATGACAACTGCCTCTCAGCCTAAATAATAAATTTAATATAAAAAAATAATTATAAAAATATTAAAAAATTATAAAAAAATAAATAAAACATAATTAAAAAATATATAACAAATAATCAAATAATAAAAAAAATTATGCTAATAATAATATATGCTAATAATAATGCTATTAATGCTAATATTATTTATATAATGCTATTATTAATGCTATAATGATTATAATTCTATTAATGCTAATAATAATGCATTAATGCTAATTAATAATGTTTTTAATATATTATTAATTAATGCTATTATAATCTATTAATGCTAATAATATGTAATATGCTAATAATAATGTTATTAATGCATATTAATAATGTATATTAATGCTATTAATTTAATGCTATATAATGCTATTTCATAATAATGCTATTATAATGCTATTAATAATGCTATAATGCTATTATAATATTATGCTAATTATAATGCTATATTAATAATAATGCATATAATATTATGCATAATATGCTATAATGCTATTATAATGCTATTAATGCTAATTAATTATATCTATATAATGAATTGCTATAATAATCTATTAATGCTATTAATAATGTTATTAATACTATTAATAATGCTAATAATCCTATTATTAATGCTATTTATGCTAATAATAATGCTATTAATGCTATTAATAATGTTATTAATGCTATTAATAATGCTAATAATGCTATTATTAATGCTATTAATGCTAATATTAATGCTATTAATAATGTTATTAATGCTATTATTAATGCTAATAATGCTATTATTAATTCTATTAATGCTAATAATAATGCTATTAATGCTATTAATAATGTTATTAATGCTATTATTAATGCTAATAATGCTATTATTAATGCTATTAATGTCAATATTTATCCTATTAATGGTATTATTAATGCTATTAATGCTAATAATAATGCTATTAATGCTATTAATGCTAATAATAATGCTATTAATGCTATTAATAATGTTATTAATGCTATTATTAATGCTAATAATGCTATTATTAATGCTATTTATGCTAATAATAATGCTATTAATGCTATTAATAATGCTATTAATGCTATTAATAATGCTATTAATCCTATTATTTATGCTATTAATGCTATTAATGCTAATATTTATCCTATTGATGGTATTATTAATGCTATTAATGCTAATAATAATGCTATTAATGCTAATAATAATGCTATTAATGCTATTAATAATGTTATTAATACTATTATTAATGCTAATAATGCTATTATTAATTCTATTAATGCTAATAATAATGCTATTAATGCTATTAATAATGTTATTAATGCTATTATTAATGCTAATAATCCTATTATTAATGCTATTTATGCTAATAATAATGCTATTAATGCTATTAATAATGCTATTAATGCTATTAATAATGCTATTAATCCTATTATTTATGCTATTAATGCTATTAATGCTAATATTTATCCTATTAATGGTATTATTAATGCTGTTAATGCTAATAATAATGCTATTAATGCTAATAATAATGCTATTAATGCTATTAATAATGTTATTAATGCTATTATTAATGCTAATAATGCTATTATTAATTCTATTAATGCTAATAATAATGCTATTAATGCTATTAATAATGTTATTAATGCTATTATTAATGCTAATAATCCTATTATTAATGCTATTTATGCAAATAATAATGCTATTTATGCTATTAATAATGTTATTAATGCTATTAATAATGCTAATAATGCTATTATTAATGCTATTAATGCTAATAATAATGCTATTAATGCTATTAATAATGTTATTAATGCTATTAATAATGCTAATAATGCTATTATTAATGCTATTAATGCTAATAATAATCCTATTAATGGTATTAATAATGCTATTCATGCTATTAATAATACTATTAATGCTATTAATGCTAATAATAATGCTATTAATGCTATTAATAATGTTATTAATGCTATTATTTATGCTAATAATGCTATTATTAATTCTATTAATTTTAATAATAATGCTATTAATGCTATTAATAATGTTATTAATGCTATTATTAATGCTAATAATGCTATTTATGCTAATAATAATGCTATTAATGCTATTAATAATGCTATTAATGCTCTTATTTATGCTATTAATGCTATTAATGCTAATATTTATCCTATTAATGGTATTATTAATGCTATTAATGCTAATAATAATGCTATTAATGCTATTAATGCTAATAATAATGCTATTAATGCTATTAATAATGTTATTAATGCTATTATTAATGCTAATAATGCTATTATTAATCCTATTAATGCTAATAATAATGCTATTAATGCTATTAATAATGCTATTAATGCTATTAATAATGTTATTAATGCTATTATTAATACTAATAATGCTACTATTAATGCTATTAATGCTAATAATAATGCTATTAATGCTATTAATAATGCTATTAATGCTATTAATTATGCTATTAATGCTATTAATGCTAATATTTATCCTATTAATGCTATTAATGCTAATAATAATTCTATTAATGCTAATAATAATGCTATTAATGCTATTAATGCTATTAATTATGCTATTAATGCTATTAATGCTAATAATAATGCTATTAATGCTATTAATAATGTTATTAATGCTATTATTAATGCTAATAATGCCAATAATAATGCTAATAATAATGCTATTAATGCTATTAATGCTAATATTTATCCTATTAATGCTAATAATAATGCTATTAATGCTATTAATAATGCTATTAATGCTATCAATGCTAATATTTATCCTATTAATGGCATTATTAATGCTATTAATGCTAATAATGCTATTAATAATGCTATTAATGCTAATAATAATGCTATTAATGCTATTAATACTTTTATTAATGCTCATAATACTGCTAATAATGCTATTAATACTGCTATTACTGCTAATAATAATGCTATGGCTTATATTATTGCTATTGATGATGCGATTATTATTTAAAAATCTTTAAAAAAACAATAAACATATTTTAGATACCCGATGCATTTGCATCAGGCTAACAGCTATAACTACTATAATCAAATTAATGCACGTTCTAGAATCCCGATGCATTTGCATCGGGCTCACAGCTAGTAAAAAATAACTGCGTACACAGCATTTAGGATTATAATAATTACCGTATATACTCGTGAATAAGCCGACTTTTTCAGCCCAAAAATTGGGCTGAAAAGTCCCCCCCCCGGCTTATACACGAGTCATATACAGTGTGGTGTGGTGGGGGCTGTTTCCGGGCACTGCAGGAGGCAGGAGGAGGCGGGGGGAGGCTGCAGAATGAGCAGCACGTCACATGGTGCCGCTCATTAATTATGCATGGGGAGCAGCGCATAGTACATTGCTGCTCCCCTGCACAGTATAGCCTCCCCCGCTGTCTCCCCGCCTCCCCCCATGTATACAGAGGCCCCCCGCAGTGATCCATCTCACCCCCTCGGTCTGCACCCGGGTCCTCCAGCTGCTCCGTCTGCATGCCCCGCGGCTTCCAATACCGGCGTCCTCCCCGCTCTTCCTGTTTGAATGTGATCATGTGACCGCGGTCACATGATCGCAATCAAACAGGAAGTGCGGGAAGGACGTCGGTATTAGAAGCCGCGGGGCACGCAGACGGAGCAGCTGGAGATCTCGGGTGCCTGCAGACCGAAAGGGTGAGATTACCCCTGCTGGGGCTGTATTACCCCTGCTGGGGCTGTATTACCACTGCTGGGGCTGTATCACCCTGCTGGGGCTGTATTACCCCTGTTGGGGCTGTATTACCACTGCTGGGGCTGTATTACCACTGCTGGGGCTGTATTACCCCTGCTGGGGCTGTATTACCACTGCTGGGGCTGTATTACCCCTGCTGGGGCTGTATTACCACTGCTGGGGCTGTATTACCCCTGCTGGGGCTGTATTGCCCTGCTGGGGCTGTATTACCACTGCTGGAGCTGTATTACCCCTGCTGGGGCTGTATTACCACTGCTGGGGCTGTATTACCACTGCTAGAGCTGTATTACCCCTGCTGGGGCTGTATTACCACTGCTGGGGCTGTATTACCCCTGATGGGGCTGTATTACCCCTGCTAGGGCTGTATTACCACTGCTGGGGCTGTATTACCACTGCTGGGCCTTTATACCACTGATGGGCCTGTATACCACTGATGGGCCTGTATACCACTGATGAGGGGCCTGTATACCAGTGATGGTGGCAACTGTATACTAGTTATGGCCACTATATACCAGTGATGGCTGCTATATACAGGGATGGTGGGCTATATACCAGTGATAGGGGGCTTTGTAACAGGACGGTGGTCTGCTGCATTGGTAGATTACTGTTTCTATTTAAAATAAAAGTTCAACATTTTATTCGTATCTATTTTCATTTTTAAAATTTTTCAGTACCGGTAGCTGCTGCATTGTCCACCTAGGCTTATACGCGAGTCAATACGTTTTCCCAGTTTTTGGGGGCAAAAGTAGGGGGGTCGGCTTATACACAAGTATATACGGTAACTGCTGTTTTTAGAATCGGAGTATTTTGTAAAATTCAGTATTCAGCAATTTGTCTTTTTTTCCTGGATTCTCCTCCCTAGATTCTTCAATCTATATGTTCAAAATGTTAAGAAATATATTTGTACTAAATGTTGCATTTGTGAATTGGGAAAAAAAAAGTAAAAATAAAAATATTTTACCAGGTTTAATCTATAGCCTTCATACTTTTTTCTCAACAGACTTTGGTTTGATCTTGATCTTGAATCATGGTGACTTGATGGATGAACACTTTGCAGAAAGATCAATCTTCCTTCAAAATCTTCTCTGCTGTTATCTTGATAGTATTAAACCATGCAGATCTTCTTCACTTTGTTCCTTTTATTTTTACGACCATAGCGTCCTTCTTAAGTGATCACTCTCTTCGTATGACTGTCCAAAGTAGGCAAGTCATTGTAACGACTGAGCTACTGGTAAGGCAGCACCCTGAGAAACTCCGAGACCCTTTACCCCTATACAGAGATTTTGAATTACAGCAGAGCCCAGGAGGTAGCTGTCTATAGGTGAGCAGAAGACTGGACCAGGGAGGTCGCCAGGAAGAGACAAGGCTTGTAGGTCAGGGAATAGATATAATCAGGAGCCAAAAGTGTAGTCAGAAGGCAGCATCAAAAACAGAGGGTACAAAATCGTCAGGCGGTAGAAGGGTCAAAATCCAGGCAAATATAATAGAACACAAACTAGATAGCTGGGAAAACCAAAAATATATCTGGTGGCTTGCAGGACATACTCCAAGGTATTTAAAGGGCACGGTTCCCTCTCATAGGCTGGAGCTCACAGCCTGATCACCTCATCTGGACCGCCCCTACAACCAGGCCAGATGGTGATGCATGACTGGTACCAACAACCCCACTTCTGATAGAGGAACGAAGCCTGCGCCTGCCAGGTGCAGGAACCTCTCTCCTGTAACCAGCATCACCCACAGGAGGAGCACGGCGATGCCCAGCGACAGAGGCAGGTACCAACGGAGCAGGACATGGCCCCCTTATCACTGGCACCACTAGCCGAAGGAATCCTGCGTCGTCTAGTGGCTGGGGCAGGAATAACAGTCATCGAGATGTGACAGTCATAGCTTGGTGAGCCGTGTTTTGAGTGACATGTCTATCTTGATTTGTTCCAAAATTGATTTGTTTCTTGTTTTTGATGTTCATGGTATAGTATGATTTCTATTATATATTTAAAAATATTTTGATTGTATCTGAGAAAGTAAGGGAATAGAAGAAAAATTCCACATGGTCTCATAATTATATCCTGTAGAGATTAAGATAAGAGATGAGCAATGTTTGATCAAACATGTTCGCCAATTTCAAATTTGACCTGTTTTGGGCTATGTTCGAGTCGTTCGACGAATGCGAACGATCTGCTAAAAATTCGGTAATTCGAGGTTATGTTCGATAACAGTTCGTTGACCAAAAGCGTTACTGACTTTTCACAGTAATGCTTTTGTTCAACGTTATTATGAGTTTCAGTGTGTAGGAATAGTGAGCGGGAGGGGGGCTGGGCAGAGGTCTAATAATGCAGATCTCCATTTTTTTTTCTTTCCTGCACTTAGGCTGACAGGCCGGATCACCCACACTATCAGCACACATAGAGCAAAGTGCAATTTTTGCATACAAGGGCTTGTGTCATTGGCTGGGTATGTCACATGTCCTTGCCATATAAGAACCAGTCATTTTCCCTCCTCGCCATTTTCTCAGTGTTGGAGCTCAGTGTAAGACGCCACAGCTGCTGCAGTGTGCACTACAGAGAAAGATCGTTAGATAGCGATTCCATTCCAAATTAAAGAGAGAGATAGGTAGTATGTTTAGGGACTCCTTCCAAGAACAGTCCTTTTTAGGGCTTAAATATAGTCAATATAGTAGGAAGGAATAGAGGTAAAGAGAGATGTATAAAGTGCATGTATACTAATGCCAGAAGCCTCACCAACAAAATGGAGAAATTAGAATTGATTTTGTTGGAAAATAATTATGACATGGTGGGGATTTCGGAGACTTGGCTGGACGAGAGCCATGACTGGGCTGTTAATTTACAGGGCTATTGTCTGTTCAGAAATGACCGTACAAATAAGCGAGGAGGAGGTGTATGTTTATACGTAAAATCATCCTTAAAACCCATCCTGCGTGACAATATAGGTGAATCTAATGGAAATGTAGAGTCCCTGTGGGTTGAGATAAGGGGAGGGGGAAAAAATAATAAATTACTAATAGGGGTTTGTTATAAGTCCCCAACAATAATGGAAGTGGAGGAGAATATCCTCATAAAGCAAATAGATGAAACAGCGACTCAGGGAGAAGTCATTATTATGGGGACTTCAACTACCCTGAAATACATTGGGGATCAGAAACCTGCAGTTCCAGCAAAGGTAATAAGTTTTTGAAAACTATGAGAGACAATTACCTTTCACAACTCAGGACCCAACACGAAGGGGGGCACTGCTGGACCTAATATTAACCAACAGACCGGACCGCATTTCAAATATACGGGTTGGAGGTCACTTGGGTAATAGTGATCATAACTTAATAAGCTTTCAAGTATCCTTTACTAAGATGTGTAGTAGAGGGGCTACAAGGACACTAAATTTCAGGAAGGCAAATTTCCAACGATTGAGAGATGATCTTAGTGCAATAAACTGGGACGATGTCCTGAGACATAAAAGTACACAAAGCAAATGGGAGATGTTTATTAGCATCCTGAATAGGACCTGTGCACAATATATACCCTATGGGAATAAGCATGCTAGAAATAAGAGGAAACCACTATGGCTAAATAAAGCGGTAAGAGGTGCAATATGTGACAAAAAGAAAGCATTTAGGGAATTAAAGCAAGTAGGTAGTGATGAGGCATTAAATAAATACAAAAAATTAAATAACGTTTGTAAAAAGGAAATCAAGGCAGCAAAGATTGAGACAGAGAAACTCATTGCCAAAGAAAGTAAAAAGAATCCCAAAATATTTTTTAACTACATAAATAGTAAGAAACTAAAAAATGATGGTGTTGGCCCCTTTAAAAATAGTCTGGGTGAAATGGTGGATGAGGATGAGGAAAAAGCCAATATGCTAAATGACTTTTTTCAACAGTATTTACACAAGAAAATCCCATGACAGACAATATGATCAGTGATAACAAAAATTCTCAATTAAATGTCACCTGAAGATACGGCATCGTCTAAAAATCACTAAAATTGCCAAATCCCCGGGACCGGATGGGATACACCCCAGAGTGCTGCAGGAATTAAGTACTGTCATAGATAGACCATTATTTTTAATATTTAAAGATTCCATAATAACAGGGTCTGTACCACAGGACTGGCGTATAGCAAATGTGGTGCCAGATATTCAAAAAGGGGACAAAAACTGAACTTGGAAATTATAGGCCAGTAAGCTCACCTCTACTGTGGGTAAAATCCTAGAGGGTTTTCTAAGAGATGCTATACTGGAGTATCTGAAGAAAAATAACCTCATGACCCATTATCAACATGGTTTTACGAGGGACCGTTCCTGTCAAACTAATCTGATAAGCTTCTATGAAGAAGTAAGTTCTGGACTGGACCAAAGAAATGCAGTGGATGTGGTGTATATGGACTTTTCAAAAGCTTTTGATACGGTGCCACACAAAAGGTTGATACATAAAATGAGGGCAATGGGGATAAGGGAAAATATGTGTCAGTGGGTTAAGAACTGGCTTAGTGATAGGAAACAAAGGGTGGTTATTAATGGAACACTCTCAGAATGGGTCACAGTTAACAGTGGGGTACCACAGGGGTCAGTGTTGGGCCCGCTTCTATTTAATATATTTATTAATGACCTTGTAGGGGGCATACAGAGTAGAATCTCAATATTTACAGATGACACTAAACTCTGCAGGGTAATCAATACAGAGGAGGACAATTTTATATTATAGGAGGATTTATGTAAACTAGAAGCTTGGGCTGCTAAATGGCAAATGAGCTTTAATGGGGATAAATGTAAAGTCATGCACTTGGGCAGAGGAAACAAAAGGTATAATTATGTGCTTAATTCTAAAACACTGGGCAAAACTGTCACTGAAAAATACCTGGGTGTATGGGTAGATGACAAACTCACATTTAGTGGCCAGTGTCAGGCAGCTGCTGCAAAGGCAAATAAAATAATGGGATGCATTAAAAGAGGCATAGATGCTCATGAGGAGAACATAATTTTACCTCTATACAAGTCACTAGTGCGCCCACACTTAGAATACTGTGTACAATTCTGGTCTCCGGTGTATAAGAAAACATAGCTGAATTAGAGCGGGTCCAGAGAAGAGCGACAAAAGTCATTAGAGGACTAAGGGGTCTGCAATACCAAGACAGGTTATTAAACTTGGGGTTATTTAGCTTGGAAAAACGAAGGCTTAGGGGTGATTTATAATAATGTATAAATATATGAGGGGACAGTACAGAGAACTTTCTAATGATCTCTTTACTCTTAGGCCTGAGACTGGGACAAGGAGGCATCCTCTACGTGTGGAGGAAAGAAGGTTTAATCATAATCACAGACGCGGATTCTTTACTGTAAGAGCAGTGAGACTATGGAACACTCTGCCACATGATGTTGTAATGAGTGAGTCACTACTAACATTTAAGAAGGGCCTGGATGCCTTTCTTGAAAAGTATAATATTACCAGTTACATATACTAGATTCTTTGATAGGGCGTTGATCCAGGGAACTAGTCTGATTGCCATATCTGGAGTCAGGAAGGAATTTTTTTCCCCAATGTGGAGCTTATTGTTGCCACATGTTTTTTTTTTTGCCTTCCTCTGGACCAACATGTTAGGCTATGGGTTGAACTAGATGGACTTAAAGTCTTCCTTCCACCTTAAAAACTATGTTACTATGTTACTAATGCACTGTTTGCAAAATCCTTTTTGGGTAGTAGCAGTGTGTGCCAGGCAGGGGTGTAGCACTGTTGTGTAGAAAGGTACACCTCCTATTTTTGCAAGTCTTTTTTTACTGCATTTGGCCAAATCTAGCCAAGCAAATCCTTTTTGGCTATTAGCACTGTTTGGATAGGCAGCCATGGTCCAGTGTTCTGTTGAAATCTACTGCCACAGAGCACAGAAAACTCTTTTGTATTGCATCTTCCCAAGCCTAGTTACCAAAATCTTTTTAGGGCAGTACCACTGTTTGGCTATGTGGCTGTGGTCCAGTGTTTTGTTGAATCTACCGCCACACAGTGCAGAAAACCCTTTTGTATTGCAACTGCCCAAACCTAGTTACCAAAATCTATTTAGGGTAGTACCACTGTTTGGTTAGGTAGCTGTGGTTCAATGTTCTGTTGAAATCTATCACCACACAGTGCAGAAAACCCATTTGTATTGCAACTGTCCAAACCTAATTACCAAAATCCTTTTTGGCTATTAGCACTATTTGGATAGGCAGCCATGGTCCAGTGTTCTGTTGAAATCTACTGCCACAGAGCGCAGAAAACTCTTTTGTATTGCATCTGCCCAAACCTAGTTACCAAAATCTATTTAGGGTAGTACCACTGTTTGGTTAGGTAGCTGTGGTTCAATGTTCTGTTGAAATCTACCGCCACACAGTGCAGAAAACCCTTTTGTATTGCAACTGCCCAAACCTAGTTACCAAAATCTATTTATGGTAGTACCACTGTTTGGCCACTCAGCTCTGCTTGTTTTACATCCACAGTTTTTTGTTCCAACAACAGGTCTGCTGATGGTGGAAAGCGTAATAGGCTTCTTGGAAAGGGTAAAAATCTTTGTGTCCGTGGGGTAGGTGTAGGCTAAAGTAACAGAAACATCTGCTGAACAAATACCGTCTTCAAGCCAAACTAAAATATCTACTTCTATTCGTGGACGATCTGCTATCATCCCTTCCTTACACAGCAGAACATCACAAAACTTGTAGATGAGGCCCAAAAAGAGCAGGTGCTGCAATGGATATCAAGCGCTCCATCAAGTGTGCTATCGCCCACCTCAATATCAACATCACAAACACTCCAGTCCTCAGAGGTGTCACCCCAATCGCACTTGTTTACTCACAGCTCACAAGCCTCCAGCCGCCCTACTGACTATGGGTTAATACAGATGGGTGAGTCTACAGAGCTGTTCACTCATACTATCTGGGAATCAGAGGTCTGCTCCAAAGACTCAGTGAGTCAAGATGAGGAAATTCCACCAAAGGGAGTGGTGTCCTATCAGGCTCACGCTGCCACCAAAAGAATGAGAGGACACAGCTTCTTTTGTTCACCTCCTTTATTCCAACCAACGCGCTTCGGTTTGGAATAAAGGAGGTGAACGAAAGAAGCCGGGTCTTCTCATTCTTTTGGCGGCAGCGCGGGCCTGATAGGACACCACTCCTTTGGTGAAATTGGATAAACAGCCATGTTGTATGTGGAGGTGTTGGGTCCAGTGGCAGCCTTCCAAGCGATTATACCAGTTGTGGGTCATCACAATCAGGAAAAGAGAGCACATTCCCTCACGGGGTTCGTACTACTTATCTTCAAACGATAAGACACATCTGCGCCTCTTTTGTCTCCTTTGTTTTAGAAGACGAGGAAATGATCTGCACCGATGCCCAAAATCTTTGTGAGTCGGATCCAGGCCCAGATGAAGAATGGTTCAAGCATAATGTAGACCCTCATTTTCAAACTGTAACCCCTATTGGTGGAGACAATGAGGCAGATGATGATGAGACTCACATACCTGGTTAGAATGACAACTTGACTTTACGCTTAGGGCAGGAAGAGGTTGGCTCTGAGGACGACAAGTGTGAGAACACACAGGGTGATGATGAGGTTGGAGATCCCACTTACTGTCAACTCACAGGCAGCCAGTAGATGAGCTGGGCAGAGGGGGTGGAGGAGGATGAAAGTGACGAGGCTAGGTTGCGGCTTTCTGGACAGAGACAGAGTCCTGGAAGCATGTCAACAACTGCGTCCTCAGCCACAACTCTGCCTCTATGCAGAAGCCATGGTGGCTCTGCAGGTCACATGGGCGCTAAGCCTTGCCTAGCCTGGGCCTTTTTTCAGATTGCAAAGGATGATCCAACTCATGTTATCTGCAAAATTTTAAACAAAATCTGAGTAGAGGCCAAAAAATCAATAGTTTGAGCACTTCACGCATGAACCATCACATGGACATGAAGCATAAGTCACAGTAGGAAGCTCACTGTGCTACAATGTGGCCTAGTGGGCCTGGCCAACCACTGTCTGCCCCATCAAGTGTATCTTCGGCTTCTTCATCCTCTGACTGTGGGGACAGCTGTCACACAGGCTTTCAGCCGCAGAACTTCCACCTCTTTACCTGCAACAGCCAGTGTGATTGACAGGTCGTCAACTATTTTGGAAGTGGAAACACCTGCTGGTGTTGAGTGCTGTCAGACATCGACAGCACCACCTTTTTATTAATGCGACATAATATGTCTGCCTGCACCTCCCTCACAGTCCAGCAGTTTGTCAGGGACACCGTTCTCAACCCTGTCTCAGCACAGCAGACAGCTCTTGGTCCCACAGATGTGGACAAGTAAAAGACCATTTCCTCCTACCCATGCAAAAGCTAAGAGGTTGAATTTCACCATCTGCAAGCTGTTGGTTATGGAAATGCTCCCCTTCCGGCTGGTGGATACAGAGGATTTTCGAGACCTTACAGCTGTCACAGTGCCTGAGTAGCAGATGCCCATTCGCCACTACTTCCCGAAGAAAGCTGTGCCTGCGCTTTACCAGCATGTTGCACACAACATCACCACTTCCTTGAGAAATTCTGAGTGTGACAGGGTGCATTTCACCACAGACACCTGGACGAGTAAGCATGGACAGGGGCGTTACATGTCGCTAATTGGACACTGGGTGACTATGGGGGCAGCAGAAGAGGAGACTGCTGTACAAGTCTTGCCATCCCCACGGATTGTGCGTCAAACCTCTATATGTAGAAGTTCCTCCACTGTTTCTGCATCCTCCCCCTCTTCTAGGTCCTCCACCTGCGCCCAAAGCCTGTCTGGTAATGTGACACGCGTTGAAACTACGCTTAAGGAATCCGGCACACTTCCTTACTATGCTGGCAGCAGGGCTTAATGCCATCAAGCGGTGTTTAAGTTAAAACGTCTGGAAAATGTGAGTCACACAGCTGAAGAATTGTGGTCAGCTGTGGAGATCAAGTTTAATCAATGGTTGTCTCCACTGAACCTGCAGCCAGGGAAGGCCGTGTGCGACAATGCTGCAAACCTGGGTGTGGCCCTTCGCCGGGGCATGGTGACACACGTGCCTTGTATGGCTCACATCTTGAACCTGGTACTTCATCAATTTCTAGCCCATTATCCCGGTGTCACGCACTTAGTTTGCGCTGACATTGCCGGATGCTGCAGTATGTGTTGTTTTCCTTTAATGGCTGCATGAGGTATTGGTGTGAAGGTCTTGCCTCCTGTGTTGTGCTCTACAGCTGCACTCACTATTATGTTTAGCTGCTGGTTGAGTGGTTGAAGTGTGACTCATCAGGAATCCTCTCCCCCTGGCTTTAAATAGCCTTCCCTCTCCTCTGTCAGATGCCGTTTATAGAGTTAGTTGGCTCTTGGTCATTGAGTTGAGAAGACGTTTTGCTGCTGTACTGAAGCCTCTCCTGGAACTCATTTGCCATGGGAGAAGCTGTGATCCCCGATCCATGGGTGGAGGTAGGGGCCCTCAGCCTAGGGCTAATCAGGAGCTTAGGTTAAAGGGTGGCGGCTCGGAACTCTTCACCATCAAAGGTACCTCCGAGATCATGGCAAGGCAGGGACCCCAGCATCAGGGTCAGATTAGGCTCTCCTGATCCCCATTGCCCATCATACCATCAAGTTACCTGATTCCCTCACCTGCCAAGCCTGACACCCAGCCTAGATGCGCTTCTGCAGAGGGCACGGTCGCTGTGTGCTCACTTCCACCGTTCGCATCCCCCAGCTCAACAACTTGCATCGCTACAGAAGTCTTTTGACCTGTCGGTTCACCGCCTGAAATGCGATGTGCCGACACGATGGAATTCCACTCTGTACATGTTGCAGCAACTATGGAAGCAGCGACGAGCCCTGGTGTAGTATGTTATGGCGTATAGCCTAGGCCAACGCGATACAGAGGTGGGGCAAATCACGCTGCTGGAGTAGTCTCAGATCAAGGACCTCTGCACCCTTTTGCAGAGTTTTGAAATGGCTACTAAGATGTTTACCGCTGACGATGCCATTATCACCATAACTATTCCGGTCATACACATGCTGGAGCACTCTGGAGGGAAGGAAGTAGAGGAGAAGGCGTATGCAGAAGGGATAACAAGATCTCAAAGGTCCAGACGGTCGGCAGCACCAAAGCGGCTGGCGTAGGTGGAGGAGAGGGAACAACGAGGGTGCATGGTAGCAGCTAAACTGTTGATGAAGGTGCAGGAGCCGAGAAAGAAATGGAAGTCAAACAGGCGATGGGCATGGAAGACTCAGCAGATGAGGTAAATCTTGATCACATTTCTGTTGTGCGAGGTTGGGGGAGAGGGCAGAAGAAACAAGTATGAATGTTACCCCGCCGCCACCAACACAACAAGGACTTGGGCCTCCTGGATGCACAAGACACATGAGTGCTTTCTTGCTGTACTACCTGCAACATAATCCTAGGATTGTTAGAATTCCAATTAATGCTGACTACTGGGTTGTCATACTGTTAGATCCCAGGTACAAGAGTAAATTTGGCCAAATGCTTCCTGCCCTGGAAAGGGATGAAAGCATGCAGGAATATCAACAGAAGCTTTTAGACAATCTTACTACGGCTTTTCCACAAAACACCAGTGGTGCACATATTGAACACCGCAGTACTGCCTTTCCAACCCGGGGATAGTCGAGTCGTCATCACTCAAAAGTTAACAGTAACCTTGTATCTGGTAACAGCAATTTTGTAGAATCATTTCACCTCTTTTTTAGACCATCCTTTGCAACGCTAGAAGAGAGAACAAGTCTGACACATAGTGAACACCTAGAGAGGATGGTACAAGAATATCTACAGCTGAATATTGATGCCAAGACTGTGTAACTGGACCCTTGTGCATTTTGGGCTTCAAAACTGGAAAAATGGCCTGAGCTAGCCACTCATGCCTTGGAAATTTTGTCGTGCCCCGCAGCCAGCATTCTCTCTGAACGTGTCTTCTGCGCTGCTGGTAGTGTGCTGACAGATAAGCGCTTGCGGCTGTCCAGTGACAGTGTAGACAGACTAACGTTTATTAAGATGAACAATTCATGGATCCGCAAGGTGTCAGCTTGGGGAGACTAAACGCTTGTGTACTTTTCAATGTGCTGCATTACTCTTCCCGTTTCAGTATTTCAACTCTGGGGCAATTGATGCCACTTTAGTGGTGGCTGTGACAAATTTTTTTTAAAAATGGAGACTGTTGTTGGGGTCTCCTTGCTGCTTGTTGCAGCTCTCTGAGCTCAATACCTATCCCTGATACTCCTGCCCCTATTTCTGAATATTCAAACTTTTTGTCCTTCAAACCAGTGATTAACAAATTTACTATATTCACATCCACCATTTATGAACAGTTTTGGGCCTTTAAAAGCATTGTTTGGTAAATCTCCACTGTCCACTAGGCCTATACAGGTCACTGACCTACCTGACTAGTTTTTCTTGTAATACTTCACAAATCTTATAGTTGTGCCACCTGTGTGTGGGTGTGTGGCAGGGCATAACCTTGATGGAAGCGCATACGTGAGCTTTGAGTTTATCCAGCCCAGTAGGCTTATACAGGTGACTGACCTACCTGACTAGTTTTTCCTGTAATACTCCACAAAACATATAGTTGTTCCACCTGTATGTGGCGGGGCATAACATTGATAGGAGCGCTTGCATGAGCTTTAAGTTTATCCGGCCCACTAGGCCTAAACAGGTCACTGAACTACATCTCTATTATTTCCTGTAATACTCCACAAAACTTACAGTTATCCCACCTTTGTGTGTCAGTGCATAACATTGAAAGGAGCGCTTGCATGAGCTTTGAGTTTATCCGGCCCATTAGGACTAAACAGGTGACTGACCTACCTGGCTAGTTTTTCTGTTAATACTCCACAAAACATACAGTTGTCCCACCTTTGTGTAGTGGTGCATAACATTGATGGGAGCGCTTACATGAGCTTTGAGTTTATCCGGCCCACTAGGCCTAAACAGGTCACTGAACTACATCTCTATTATTTCCTGTAATACTCCACAAAACTTACAGTTGTCCCACCTTTGTGTGTCAGTGCATAACATTGAAGGGGGCACTTACATGAGCTTTGAGTTTATCCGGCCCACTAGGACTAAACAGGTCACTGACCTACCTGGCTAGTTTTTCCTGTAATACTCCACGAAAAATTTAGTTGTCCCACCTGTGTCTGGCGGGGCATAACATTGATGGGAGCACTTGCATGAGCTTTGAGTTTATCCAGCCCACTAGGCATAAACAGGTCACTGACCTACCTCTCTATTATTTTCTGTAATCCTCCAGAAAACGTATAGTTGCTGAGTAATGTTTAACCTTGAAATGCTAGGCCAGGTCCTGTTTCCGACCCTGTTCCATGCATGCAGGCTGGGACATTCAGTAATTTTTGGTCTTGGACAATTGATGCCATTTTGCTGTGGTCTGTCCCTTTGGGAAGAGTGAGGACTCTTGTTGGGGTCTCCTTGCAGTGTGGTACATGATTTGAGCAGGGCTCGCTGACTGACATGCATATACCTGTGTCTCATCCTCCTTTTACTCCTCCACCTCTTTTTACTTAATGTAGAAAACTACTGCCGCTTTTCCCCTGTGACTCATCCATCTGTCAATTCAAAGTCAGTTTCACTCACCTCTGAAATTTAGGTGAATGTTAACCACCTTCTATTTTGATGTCCTTTGGAAGAGTGTGCAGGCTGGTACAAACCGTGTCTCGTGCATACTATGCCATTAGACTATTTGTACTGTGGATAGATTGTCACTTTTCCTTGTGCCTGTTGTCTATTCTGAGTAGTTTGGCAGCTTTTGGACACCTTTGAAGGTGTTTTCTATGTGTTTGCTGTTGCCTGCCATTGATTCCAATGGGGTTCAACGATGTTCGACGAACATTCGACGAACAATTCATCGAACACACGTAAATTCATTGAATCGAATTAGAACACTTACCGTAGGTGTTGGCTCATCACTAATTACGATATTAAGAGATTTAGGCACCGATTCATCATAGTATTTTGCCCATAAATCTAGAAGTCTTTATTTCAGTGATCCAACATACAGTATATTTGTGTAATATTCAATGGTGTTTCAGTCTATCTTGACCTTTATCAAACTTAGACAAAATTGATGGTAGTTGGATATATAATATGAACTTTATTAGTTTTTTTCATACTAATATCTGTTGTTCCCCATTATATTCAACTTTCAGTATTTTGAACTAATATATTGATATCAATGACATGTATTGTTGGTGTAAAAGAAATTAATGTTATAGTAACGTTTACTCGTAATTCCAGAAATTCCATTTATAACATGTAAATGAAAGCTACACAGAAAATGTCTTGGTTTTCATAATTTAATGGTGTTAAAATGTTTTTATTTCAATAAAATATACGTCAAAAGATAATATTCGGCATAGATAAAAAGCATTGCAATGCAGTCATTTCACTATGGAATGCTATGTATTATGTTGTTTTACAAGTGATCTACTGTAGAAGGAATGATTTAATTGCTCTATAACATTTCAATTTATTACTGTTGGATCACACAATTTACATATTCATCAATGGGTTCCTGTATAAATTTGCTCATATTGCCTTAAATAAACATATGGCTAATCACTAGCCAAATGTAGTGGATTGCAGCATTTAATTTATAGTTTGAAAGCCTTGATTTGTTCGAAATGAACGGGAAATAACCCAACTGATGGCTAATTGTATGGTGTATCAGATGGCAATATAATGCATGCTTCAGAATAAGTGCACGTAAAAGGTAATAAAATTATGTAAATAAAAGTTACCCATAGAAAACATTTACTGAATAATTATCCAGATTCTATGCCTATTTCTGGATGAGCTGAGCAGGGTCAGACTGGCCCACCGGGAGATCAGGAGAATCTCCGGTGGGCCCCAGGTCCCCATGGCTCTACCCCCTCAGCCCCGCTCACCTACCTTCCTCAATGCAGATGAGAGCACTATGGTCCCCAGTCGGGTCCCCCCAGCGACCGTTAATCATATCTGCGTACATAGCGCGCCGATATGCATAGCTTCTCTGAGCGGTATAGCAGGGAAAACAATCTTCCTGCTGTACCCGCTGCCTCCTATGTGCACACCAGC
This sequence comes from Allobates femoralis, assembly GCA_033576535.1. Taxonomy (NCBI): domain Eukaryota; kingdom Metazoa; phylum Chordata; class Amphibia; order Anura; family Aromobatidae; genus Allobates; species Allobates femoralis. Next base: position 405,300,280 of record JARQOC010000002.1, on the reverse strand, counting down.
AGCACAGTGACACTGATGCTGTTGGCGCGTGTGCAGGAGGGCAGAGTCTCAAGGCAATGATGTCATTGCCCCGGGACTTTGCTTCCTGTGCGCCTGTCAGCAGTTCTGTGTGGAATGGATCCTCCAGCGCTGGACACTGAAGGATCCATCGGTGAGGTGAGTATAGTGTTTGTTTTTTTCAATGCACAGGGGTCGGGATGGGACCATATAGGAGCCCTGATGGCCCAGGATGGGGACACATATGGGGCCCAGGATGGGGACACATAGGGGACCCAGGATGGGTCCACATAGGGGGTCCAGGATGGTGTCATAGGGGGCATAGGGATCCCAGGATGGGGTCATAGGGGGCCCAGGATGGGGGAATAGGGGGTCCAGGATGGGGGCATAGGGATCCTAGGATGGGGGCATAGGGATCCCAGGATGGGGGCCTAGGGGGCCTAGGATGGGGGCATAGTGGGCCTAGGATGGGGGCATGGTGGGCCTAGGATGGGGGCTTATGGGGTCCAGGATGGAAGCATATGAGGACCAGGATATGGACATATGGGACACAGAATGGAGGCATATATCAGAGCCCAGAATGGGGGCATATATCAGGGGCCCAGGATAGAGGCATATATCAGGATCCCAGGATGGGGGCATCTGGGGCCCAGGATGGTGACATATGGGGCCCAGAATGGGGGCATACAGTTGTGGCCAAAAGTGTTGACACCCCTGCAATTCTGTCAGATAATACTCAATTTCTTCCTGAAAATGATTGCAATCACAAATTTTTGGTATTATTTTCTTCATTTAATTTGTCTTCAATGAAAAAACACAAAAGAGAATGAAGCAAAAAGCAAAACATTGATCATTTCACACAAGACTCTAAAAATGGGCTAGACAAAAGTATTGACACCCTCAGCCTAATACTTGGTTGCACAACCTTTAGCCAAAATAACTGCGATCAACCTCTTTCGGTAACCATCAATGAGTTTCTTACATTGCTCTGCTGGAATTTTAGACCATTCTTCTTTGGCAAACTGCTCCAGGTCCCTGATATTTGAAGGGTGCTTTCTCCAAACTGCCATTTTTAGATCTCTCCACAGGTGTTCTATGGGATTCAGGTCTGGACTCATTGCTGGCCACCTTAGAAGTCTCCAGTGCTTTCTCTCAAACCATTTTCTAGTGCTTTTTGAAGTGTGTTTTGGGTCATTATCCTGCTGGAAGACCCATGACCTCTGAGGGAGACCCAGCTTTCTCACACTGGGCCCTACATTATGCTGCAAAATTTGTTGGTAGTCTTCAGACTTCATAATGCCAGGCACACGGTCAAGCAGTCCACTGCCAGAGGCAGCAAAGCAACCCCAAAACATCAGGGAACCTCCCATGTTTGACTGTAGGGACCGTGTTCTTTTCTTTGAATGCCTCTTTTTTTCTCCTGTAAACTCTATGTTGATGCCTTTGCCCAAAAGCTCTACTGACCAGAGAACATTCTTCCAAAACGTTTTAGGCTTTCTCAGGTAAGTTTTGGCAAACTCCAGCCTGGCTTTTTTATGTCTCGGGGTAAAAAGTGGGGTCTTCCTGGGTCTCCTACCATACAGTCCTTTTTCTTCAAATGCCGACGGATAGTACGGGTTGACACTGTTGTACCCTCAGACTGCAGGGCAGCTTGAACTTGTTTGGATGTTAGTCGAGGTTCTTTATCCACCATCCGAATAATCTTGCGTTGAAATCTCTCGTCAATTTTTCTTTTCCGTCCGCATCTAGGGAGCTTAGCCACAGTGCCATGGGCTTTAAACTTCTTGATGACACTGTGCACGGTAGACACAGGAACATTCAGGTCTTTGGAGATGGACTTGTAGCCTTGAGATTGCTCATGCTTCCTCACAATTCGGTTTGTCAAGTCCTCAGACAGTTCTTTGGTCTTCTTTCTTTTCTCATGCTCAATGTGGTACACACAAAGACACAGGACAGAGGTTAAGTCAACTTTAATCCATGTCAACTGGCTGCAAGTGTGATTTAGTTATTGTCAACACCTGTTAGGTGCCACAGGTAAGTTACAGGTGCTGTTAATTACACAAATTATGCCCCTTTCACATCAGCGTTTTACGCTGATCGCGGCAGTTGCGGTGAAAAAAACGCAACTGCCGTGATTACCGCATAACGGCCGCACTTGCGGTTCACTTGCGTCAAGCCCCATACAATGTCTATGGGGCTTGTGGTAAGTGTGCGGCAGGTGCGGCAAGTGCGGTTTCGGCATTTGCGGCCGATGCGGGCGCGAAAAAAACCGCGGCTGACAGCGTTTTTTTTCACGGCCGCATCTGCCCCAAGTGACGAAAGCGCAACTACACTGCAATTGCTGCACCTACCGCACCATAGATATTGCATGGGGTTTGCTGTAGGTGAACCGCAAGTGCGGCCGTTATGCGGTAATCGCGGCAGTTGAGTTTTTTTCACCGCAACTGCCGCGATCAGCGAAAACCGCTGATGTGAAAGCAGCCTTTGAGAAGCATCACATGATTTTTGCCAATACTTTTGTCCACCCCTTTTTTTATGTTTGGTGTGGAATTATATCCAATTTGGCTTTCGGACAATTCTTTTTGTGTTTTTTCATTGAAGACAAATTAAATGAAGATAATAGTACCAAAGAATTTGTGATTGCAATCATTTTCAGGAAGAAACTGAGTATTATCTGACAGAATTGCAGGGGTGTCAATACTTTTGGCCACAACTGTATATCAGGGCCCAGAATGGGGGCATATATCAGGGGCCCAGGATAGAGGCATATATCAGGGCCCAGGGTGGGGGCATATGGGGTCCAGGTTAGGGGCGTATGGGGCCCAGGATGGGGACATATGGGGCCCGGGATGGGGTCATGTGTGGTCAAGGATAGGGGCATATAGGGCCCAGGATGGGGACATATATCAGGGGCCCAGTATGGAAGCATATATCAGGGGCCCAGGATAGGGGTATATGGGGCCTAGGATGGGGGCATTATCAGGGGCCCAGGATGGGGGCATATAACAGGGGCCCAGGATGGGGGCATATACCAGGGGCCCAGGATGAGGCATGGGGGAAATATACCAGAAAGAAAGGAGCCCAGGATGGGGTACTATGAGGGCCCAGGATAGGGGGCATATACCAGGAAGAGGCCCAGGATGTAGGACATATATACCAGAAAGTAGCCCAGTATGGGGGACATATAAATACCAGGATGGGGGACACATACATCAGTATAAGGGACATGTATACCATGAAGGTCTCAGGATGGGGACAAATATATCAGGAATGGGGACATATATATCACGATGGGTGACATATTTACCAGGATGGAGACATATCTACCAGAATGGGGACATATATATACCAGGATAGGGGATATATATGCTAGGATGGGGGACATATACACCAGGATGGGAGTCATACAATATATACAGTATAGGGTACAGTATTTACCTGGATGGGGACACATATACCAGGGTGGGGACATATATACCAAGATGGGGACATATAGACCAGGATGGGGGACATATGTATATGTAAGGTGCCAAGGATAAGGAACACTTGCACAGTGGTGGTAATATTATGTGGGGGCCACAGTGGTGGTATTGTGTGGGGGGGCCTAGTGTTGGTAATATTATTTGGGGGACACAGTGGTGACAATATTAAGTGGGGGCAAAGTGGTGGCATTATGTGGGGGGCATAGTGGTGATATTATTATGTGAGGGGGCACAGTGGTGACATTATTATGTGGGGACACAGTGGTGATATTGTTATGCGGGGGCACAGTGGTGGCATTATTATGTGGGGACACAGTGGTGACATTATTATGTGGGGGCACAGTGGTGACATTGTTATGTGGGGGCACAGTGGTGGCATTGTTGTATTGGGCAGTAAGAGGAGCGTTGTTTTTGTACTATGCAGCAGGGGCATTAATAGGGAAACATACAGCAGAGGCTCAGTATTTGGGCATCAGTAGGATGAGGAGTTTGTCCAGTTTGGGAATAGATGGGAACGGGGCTGGAAATGTGAGAAGTCAGATGTGTTTTTGCTGTAATCTATCTAGATGTCTGGAGATGTTTTCGTGTCGGTCTGGGGACCTAGGATGGAGGAACATAGGGACCTAGGATGGGGGACATTATTAAATAAAGGGGACCAGGATGGGAGACATTATTACTATATGGGGGCCAGAATAGCGGAAAATAGGGGCCCAGGATGGAGGAACATAGGGATCTAGGACATGATTAAATAAAGGGGCCAGAATGAGTAACATACATACTTAGTTTATGGTGGCAAGTGGGGACATATTTACTGTAGGGGCCAATTAGGGGACATTACTGCTGTAATATAATTTACTTTTGAGAATACGGTTTTCCATGAGGGGTACAAAAGGGAGGTCCTGTTACTGTGCGGGGTGGCACTATGTTGCTTTTTTTGTCTTTTGATGTAGTGTAGAAATCTTGGGAAAAGTGTGGAATGTGCTCTGTAAGTGATCAGTTATAGATAATTTTGTTATTTTATGCAGATATGAGTTCTGGCTAGAAGATGTATTATCAGTCTGTGACAGATGAAGAACTTTACCTAGGGACATTGTGGCGCCCCTGCGACCAGGGTGGCCACATAGGGAACTGCAGCCAGGTAGAAAGAAAGTCAGTTTATATACTAACCACCCTTACGGACAACCCACACACCACTAGGAGGCAGCACTTAACCCGGAGCCCGGAACTCTAGACGGGCAAGGGGTGGTGGGTTTAGAGGACAGTGGATGGGAAGCATGTAGGTCAGGTGACAGAAGGTACAAATAGAGGAAGAGGAGGAGGAAGGAGTTGGTAGGCCAGAGTGAGCCGAGCAGCCAAGACACAGTAGGCCACAGTGGGCTGAAAAGCAAAGATCAAGTAGGCCGAGGGTACCGAGCTGGAAAGACACAAGAACAGAAAGACAGAGACACACATTCTGGAGGAGTGGGGCTGATGGAGATGCAGAATCCACAGAGTCACAGAAATCATGGAGAGAAAGCTAGTCCATTGCCAGCACCCCAGGGGAGTGTGAGGAAAGAGACAGACCAGCAGCACTGAGTCCGAGGAACACGGCAGCACTGACTAATTGGAGGAGAAGTCTTCCCTATTGAAGCTGGAGTCACACGGGTCAGAGGGAGACTGATAGTGCCTTGCGGGAGAGGGCTATTGCAGGCTAGGCACAAAGCAGAGTGTCGGCTCTGATGGGGACCGAAGATTCACCCGGTATCCCCAGATTCACCTACTGGGAGCTCCAATTCTAAGTTGGAGTTCCTTCACCAAGGATAGGAAGCACAGTAGCAACCACGAGGACCCATAGGGGTCCGAGCTGCCGTTATACTGTCCGGAGACACACCAAGAGAGAGAGAGAAACCACAGCCTGGAAAGGACACCAGAAGGAGTGAGGGGTCTCAGAGAGCAACAACCTGGCTGCAGTGGGTTTAGTGAAAACTGGGGTAAAGTGACTGTAACTTGTGTTAAGAAGTGAACTGTACTAAAAACTGCTGTAACTGCTTGAAGAGAACTGACAAGTAAACCCGGTGAACCCTGCCTATGTGTCCGTGCTTGATTCCAGGGATAAAGAACTGTTTTCATATAGTGATGGGCGAATCCTAAATTACTCGGAATCGCTTGACTCTAGCGAGTCCGAGCCCGGGACTCGCTACTCGTTGCGAGTCTAGCGAGTCCAATGTTAATGAATGGGGAAGCGAGTAATAGCGAGTAGTGTGCGATTTACAAATCACAGATGTGTCTCGGAAGCTTCAGCCTGAAGCAATCCTAGTTTTGCCATTGATTTGCATTGGACTCGTTTACTTTGCAAGTAATCGCTGGGAAACTCGCACAGATAAGAGTCCTGTCTGCTCTGTGTGCTGGCTGCCGCAGCTCCAAGGTCCTAGAGCCCGCCTGCTGCCTGATGTAGCAGAGCTGAGATTGTTCTCAGTCTGCTCATTCCCTGTGCATAGACATCTATATCTATGCACAGGGATGAGCAGAGAGGACATCGCGTTTTGGACTGCGTCGGACGGAAGAGGATTTTTTTAATTAAAGATGGAGTCCCTAATGGCTTTTATTTTTATTTCTAATAAAAATTTTTCTCTGTGTTGTGTTTTTTTTAAAACAATTTAATAGAAATTCATGGCGGTCATGTCTAATATTGGCGTGACCGCCATAAATTTCGGGCTTAGGGCCAGCTGATAATACAAAGCTGGCCCTAACCTCTTTATTACCCAGCGTGCCACCGCCACCAGGGCCGCTGGAAGAGCGGGGTTCAGCACCAGAGGATGGCGCTTCAATGAACGCGCCATCTTCTGGGGCGGCTGCGGGCTGCAATTTGCAGCGGGGGGGTGCCCAGAAAGCTTGGGCATCCCTGCGCTCGGTGCCCCATTACCTTCTATGGCCGGCCGCAGCCGAACGCAGGAGCTGACATCACAGAAGCACAAGTGAGAAGTGCCTGATGTCATTGTGCATGTGCTTGGGCAGACGCACCCGGAAACTTGTAATGTAACGTTTCTGGGTGCGTCTGTCTAAGCGCATGCGCGATGACATCAGGCACTTCTGTGGCACCCTGACACCTTGTTGGGCACCACAGAACTCCTTAGGGCATGAATGGAGCTAACAGCAAAGCAATACTCACAAAATTACCTAACAACACTACAACACCTTAGAACACCTGGTTTCACCCCGAGCCTCTAGGGGGAGCTCCACTGGTCACTTTGAGCCAGTTCCCCCTATAAATATAGTCTTGGAGGGAGAAACTTCAGAGTGTGTGCAGTCGCTACAAGAGCTGCCAGCCTGTGTGAAACCTCCATCCTATGAGGGACACACCAGGCCCAATCAGCCAGCTAGCAGTGAGGAGACCCTTACAATTGGGGTCAGAGGAAGAAGGAGAACACCTCTCAAGGAACACAGAGTTATTCTGACTCTTTCCTTACTAACCGGTTACTGGAACCGAAGCTGTGAGAGCTACCCAGCCACCACAGAGAACCAGCCCATCTAACAGGAGGTTTAGCCACCTGTTCCACCTGAAGCACCTACCTACGAGAGCCCAGAGAAGAGTACTGATCCTGCTCAAACCCTTTTACAGTGCCCTCAGTGCTGCTAACCAGGTGAAGCAAGTTCCATCGAACACACTGCCCGGTCCAGCTGGATTCCACATCCACCCGACCTTAGAGAGAGAAATAGAGAAAGGAAGCCTACTACAACTGCTTGCTGTGAACCTCCAGGAGTGCTAACTTCACTAACCCGGTCTGGCGTACCTGAATACCACCAGTAATGGTACTTAAAAGACTTTGGCGTGTCTGACTCCTGGGCCTAACAGCAGTACTACCGCGGCTGCCGCACAACATCTTGTGCAGCCCCTGGCTCCGGGGACTCCCGCTCATCCTGTGGGGAGCGTTCCATCTTGCTGCCTAACATCCCCGGAGGCCAAGCAGCGTCGGTACAGTTACCGAACACCTGCAGGTGGCGTCACGAAGACATTTATCCCTTACTGTTCAGCCATCCCCCCTATTGATCTGGACCACCGGGCCTCACAGCCGCAGGCGCGGTTCCGTGACAAGAGGAGAGTCAACGCCTGCGACTTGAACACCCCGGTCACGGTGAGTCAGAATTTGGCGTCACGAACAGGATACGAGCAGGCCCGTTATCACGGGTATTGTGTGCTATTTAATGACTGTAAATATCGAACTGTAAATTTGATCCGCCATTGCTGCGCGAAAGGCAGGAAAAGAAGGGGCGTGACTGTGCAAAGGGCGCGAAGATTGGCCCCGCCCCCATGCTCTGACGACTTCCCCTGTACGCAGCAGGAACCGGAAACTCCCGTGGTGCCTCACTCCTCACCGCGAGGCCGACACTTCCGTTTGAAACCGAGGGAAAGGCTACGCTTAACTAAGGGGGAGCGACCATGAGTAACCCGGCTCCCAACAACGTGGTACCCCCGCAACCAAACATACCTCCAGATGGACAGCAACAAGCCGGCGGTATGCTACCGCAACCCGCTCCGATTATGCCGTTATCTCTGCCTTACGTTCCGAGTGCGAACTGGTTACCTAAGTACAGCGGTGTACCCAGTACCTTGGAGACCTTCCAGAGGAAGATATGCCAGACGCTGGACATGTACGCTATGACCGGTAAGCAGAGAGCTTCAGTTGTTATGGGACAGTTAACCGACGCAGCCAAGCTGCAGAGCCGCAGCTGGCCTGTAGAAACTCAGGAATCTGTGGAGCAGATATTCGCTAAATTAACCCGGGTTTTTGAATGCCATACCGAAGCTGAATTAAGACTGTCATTCTATCGTTGTAAAAATCTGTGAAAGAAAGAATGCGCATATAGGGTCTTATCTCAATTAAAAACTCTCACTTGTTGATGTGGAATTGCTCACCTTAGTCAGTTGTGAAACCCACAACTGGTAGAATAGCGTACAAGCAGCTGCTGCAGGGACCGCACTCTCAACGGTGACCGTGGTCGTAATGCAGAATCTTGGACAAAGTGCTTCGGTGTCCGCGCTGCTGCTCCAAAGCCAAAGAAACACAGACACGGGAATGTCTGGTACAGCTACAGCCTTTATTTTCCTCCTACGCGTTTCGGAGCCTCCTCCCGAGCTCCTGAGGAAGGAGCTCGGGAGGAGGCTCCGAAACGCGTAGGAGGAAAATAAAGGCTGTAGCTGTACCAGACATTCCCGTGTCTGTGTTTCTTTGGCTTTGGAGCAGCAGTGCGGACACCGAAGCACTTTGTCCAAGATTCTGCATTCTATCGTTGTAACCAAGGGGCACAAGAAAGTGTCCTAGATTATTCACTGCGATTGCAAGAAGCATTAAGACTGTTAAAACAAGTTGATCCTGATGGTGTCAGAGATGAAAACAAAGCGTTAATTGGACAATTTATTGTGGGCCTTAGACTATCTGAGAATAGAAAGCAAGCAAGCTGGTGGTCCATACAAAATTATGGCGCAGAGTTTGATACCTTGAGAGACTTAACAGTTTGGGGACAACGGCTCGCCGAAGTGCCCGATCACGCTTCACAGCAGCAGCAGTATACTGACACCCCTTCTGTGCCGGCAGCAACATCTCCATTCCCTGCGGTTCAGTCCAGTGCACAGACTGTAACACCTGACTGGTTTGAACAACTGTGTGCTAATGTTGAACAGCTGATGAAAGACGTGGCCAAGCTACAAGCTGGGAGAAGACCCAAGACAGATGCAAGGTCATCGGACAAGATTCAGCTCGCCGACTGCCCTGACGACGTCCCGTGGATGAGGAGAAAGACACGGCCGCCGCGAGGAAAACCTGCAGACCACCGCAGTCCTGACCGACGCCGCACCAGTCAGCAGAACGACTTAGGAGGACGTACTCAACAGTCCCGTCCTTTAAACGGGCAACCCCTGGGCGAGAAGGGCCAACCCCAGGAGTAGACTGTCCAGGCCCAACGTCCAGCTGGGAACACAAGTATGTAGGAGACTGTCCATATCTACCAATCGTCATCGATGGCATCGCTATATCCGCCTTGATAGACACTGGATCCCAGGTGACATCCATCCCGAGTATCCTTTACAAGCGGTTCTGGCCAGATGTTAAGCTGGAACCCCCAAATCCCGATATGAACCTTGAAGCCACTAATGGTATACCGGTTACAATTGAGGGACAATGGGAAACTACAGTAAGGGTGGGGAGGGTGCAGCTGAAGAACCAGGGAATCTTAGTAGTGCAGGATAAACCAAACAACAACGATCCCTACGTAATACTGGGTACTAATGTTATGGTTAAATGCATCGATGAGGTGTTGTTTTTACTTCAACAGAGTGTTGAAGCTGGTAGACCCAGAGAGAGGAGAGCAATCCAAAAGCAGGTTTATCAACAACAGGTAACATTGTCTAATGGTGAAATTGGCAGAGTACGGGTCACAGATCCCATTCCAATTGTGGTACCACCCAGAAGTGAAATGATGATCTGGTGTCGAGCAGCCATAGGCCTCAGAGGGCAGGACTACCAAGCTGTAGTAGAACCTGTAATGTCCGATAGTAGTCCTACGCTCTTAACAGCCAGAGGGTTGGTCGATGTGAGAAAAGGAAGAGTCCCCGTACGCATATTAAATTATGGTGATGACGAAGTCAGACTGCCAAGATATGCAACTGTCGCAAAATTGTACCAAGTTAAAGATGATGCTATCATTGATGTAAAATCCTCAGCACAAACAGTCACTGATGAACCCCCTCACTCCAAAGATCAGTTAGAGAAATGGTGTCAGGAGCTCAGTGTAGGAACTGACAACACACCTTCTCACCAGAAAAATGGAGTATACCGGGTAGTTCGGGAGTATGAGCAAGTATTCAGCAAACACCCACTTGACTTCGGGAGGATTAAAGGGGTACAACACCATATCCCCACAGGCAACCATGCACCTATCAAAGAAAGGTACAGGCCTATACCACCCACACACTACCAAAAAGCAAAAGAAATGCTTCAGGACATGAAAAACGCTGGAGTCATTAGGGATAGCTGTAGTCCCTGGGCAGCACCACTAGTCCTGGTTAAAAAGAAAGATGGTAGTATGAGGATGTGCGTAGACTATAGGCAAATCAACAAAGTCACACACAAGGATGCATACCCGTTACCCCGCATAGAAGAGTCACTAGCTGCACTCAAATCTGCCAACTACTTCTCCACATTAGATCTTACTAGTGGGTACTGGCAGGTTGCCGTTGCAGAGGAGGATCGTGAGAAGGCAGCCTTCACGACACCTATGGACTTGTGCGAGTTCAACAGTATGCCATTCGGGTTGTGCAATGCCCCAGGAACATTTCAGAGACTGATGGAGTGTTGTTTGGGCCACAATAATTTTGAGACTGTCTTGTTATACCTTGATGATGTCATTGTATACTCTCAGACCTATGAAGATCACCTCCAGCACCTGAGTGAAGTATTCGAGTCACTGTCCAAGTACGGGATGAAACTGAAACCGTCCAAGTGCCACCTGCTGAAACCCAAGGTCCAATACCTAGGACACGTGGTAAGCGCTGAAGGCGTAGCAACGGATCCGGATAAAGTCACTGTCATCAAGGACTGGCCAGCACCCACTTCTCACAAAGAGGTACGTCAATTTCTAGGACTGGTCGGGTACTACCGACGCTTCATCAAAGGCTATACAAAGATAGCAGCACCTATGCGAGATCTCTTAGTAGGTCAATCCAAAAACGGCAAAATCAGGGGACCCCCGTTCCACTGGGGACCAGAACAGGAACAATCCTTCCAGAAGCTGAAAGACGCTCTCGCTGGAGAAGAAATCCTGGCCTATCAAGATTACAATCTCCCGTTTTTATTGTACACTGATGCAAGCAATGAAGGCCTAGGAGCCGTCCTAGCTCAACGCCAGCAGGGCAAGGAGAAGGTGATAGCCTACGCCAGCAGAAAGCTCCGTCCCACGGAAAGGAACCCGGAGAACTACAGCTCCTTCAAGCTAGAGTTCCTGGCCCTGGTCTGGGCAATCACAGAGCGTTTCAAGCATTACCTGGCTTCCGCCCTGTTCGCAGCTTTCACAGATAACAATCCTCTAACACATTTAGAGACTGCAAAGCTGGGAGCCCTAGAACAGCGTTGGGTAGCAAGACTCTCAAACTATGATTTCACTGTAAAATACTGGGCAGGTCACAAGAACGGCAATGCTGATGCCCTGTCCCGAATGCCTAACCTTCCTGAAGAGGTAGAAGACATAGATGACCTGGAAGAGAATTAACTACCTGCTTTCCACCGTACAGGTACAGCAACGTGTCATCAGAGGAACCAGAAACGTGTAGAGAGGACCGTGAATCCTTTACCTCACCATGACTGGAAGGAGGTTCAAGCCAACGATCCAGATGTCAGCCTGGTAATGGATCTGATCACTCAAGAACACGCCAACATGGACCCTGATGCCTCACAAACTGCTAAATGCCTATGGAAAGAGAAACGAAGGTTGTTTGTCTACCAAGGTAAACTATGCAGAAGATACCTCAATCCAAGAACCCATGAACTAATCTGGCAGATTGTAGTTCCCAAGACTGAAGTCCAAATGATCCTTGAAGCATACCATGATGATGCTGGACACTTTGGATGGAAGAAACTGGAGAGACTCCTGAAGGATCGGTTCTACTGGGTCAGTATGCGAGGCTCAATTGACAAATGGTGTAAAAACTGTGGACCATGTCACCTTCGAAGAAAAGACCACCTAACTCAGAAAGCTCCGTTGCAGCCAATTGTTACCACCAAACCTCTTGAAATAGTTGCTCTCGACCACGTGAAGCTTACCCCAAGTCGAACTGGGTACACTTACGCTCTCACCATAGTCGACCACTATTCAAGGCTCCTGGTAGTAGTTCCAGTTAAAGACTTAACTGCAGAGGTCGCAGCCAAAGCGTTCCAGAGTTACTTCTGTCGCCCCCATGGGTATCCAGACCAAGTCTTGACTGACTAAGGGCCAGCCTTCGAATCAGCTCTGTTCCAAGAATTCTTAGGGCTATATGGGTGTAAGAAGATCCGCACCTCACCTTATCATCCTCAGACGAACGGCTTATGTGAGAAGATGAACCACATTGTCATTGACATGCTCAAAACCTTACCAGTTAAAGAGAGAAATGAATGGCCAGAGAAATTTCCAGATCTCGTGGACATCTACAACCACAAACCTGTCAGTTCAACCAACTATACACCTGCTTACTTGATGAGAGCAAGACCAGGTAAATTGCCTATTGATTTACAGATGCGAACCATCGAACCCACAGAAGATTCTTCTGATGACGATTGGGTCAGCCAACGCCAAGAACAGTACAGAAAAGTACAAGAAAGTGTTGAAAGAAACCTGGAAATCAGCAGAACTAAGCAAGAAAAAGACTTCAACAAGCACGCCTCGTGCTAAAAAGAAAAAGAAAAACCAACAAATTGGAAAACAGTTGGGAATCTGTACCCTACACCGTTATGCCGTCACACTATGACAACTCAAAAACTTGCGTTATCAGTAAAGATAATGGGAATACTATTGCAACTGTTTCAAGGGACCATTTGAAGAAATGTCCAGCACAGTTAATCCCACAAGCAACTAGTTACCCTACTGCAATTACAGATGAAGAAATAAAAGAAAACCTAGTCCTTACAGATATTGGATACTTACCAGCAGACTGGCCACAATGCGATGGAGCATACATCATACCAGTTATGCATTTCTACCAGCCTGTAGAAAATCAGCAACCAATGCCAATCCAACAAGTCCAACAAGAACAAGTTCAAGTGCAAGATATGCAGCCTGTTATATTGGAACCTGAGATTCCTGTAATCGGTCAACCTGCTAGTCCCACAGTAAGAAACCAAATTCCTACATCACTACCTTCAGAGGATAGTCCAGTAGATCGCTTACGTACTTACTATGGCCTTACACAAAGCAGAAGTAGAGAATTAAGAACCACTTCGTACACTACACCAACAGCTTTGGAAACACCCACACTACCCAGATCCACACGTAGTACATTAGGACAACCCCCAAACAAACTTGGAGAATGGGTTTAAAATGTAGTGGAACCATATTACCTGTAAGTGTTTGTAAATAGTACCCTGTTTTCAAAACCTGTAAAAAGTAGTGTACAGAAGGGTGGAGGAACTGGGCTCTGTCCCAAGTATATCAAGTTGGGGACAGAAAGCGCCTGGTAAGGTATAGAAGGTTAGTACCTGCCTCCCAAGCAGAGACACCCGTAGGGAATGTATAAAGTTTAAATATGTGTGTGGACTTTACCTTTTTCCCTCTTCATAAACTTTGGACAATTGTCACAGGACTTGTGTGACCTAAAACTTTACCTTTTTCCAGCCTGCGGCAGATGGATTAGTGCCGTATGGACTGCTGTTCACCTTTTTCATATTTTCCCTTCCTTTTTAGTGATTTTTGTATTTTTCTTTAAGACTCTGTTATTAAATGTTTATAAAATGCATAGTGTTAAGTTGTAAAAATAACTTTTTGCTCAGCCGGGAGAACTGAGGTTAACTAAGGAGGAATGTGGCACCCTGGCACCTTGTTGGGCACCACAGAACTCCTTAGGGCATGAATGGAGCTAACAGCAAAGCAAATTACCTAACAACACTACAACACCTTAGAACACCTGGTTTCACCCCGAGCCTCTAGGGGGAGCTCCACTGGTCACTTTGAGCCAGTTCCCCCTATAAATATAGTCTTGGAGGGAGAAACGTCAGAGTGTGTGCAGTCGCTACAAGAGCTGCCAGCCTGTGTGAAACCTTCATCCTATGAGGGACACACCAGGCCCAATCAGCCAGCTAGCAGTGAGGAGACCCTTGCAATTGGGGTCAGAGGAAGAAGGTGAACACCTCTCAAGGAACACAGAGTTATTCTGACTCTTTCCTTACTAACCGGTTACTGGAACTGAAGCTGTGAGAGCTACCCAGCCACCACAGAGAACCAGCCCATCTAACAGGAGGTTTAGCCACCTGTTCCACCTGAAGCACCTACCTACGAGAGCCCAGGGAAGAGTACTGATCCTGCTCAAACCCTTTTACAGTGTCCTCAGTGCTGCTAACCAGGTGAAGCAAGTTCCATCGAACACACTGCCTGGTCCGGCTGGATTCCACATCCACCCGACCTTAGAGAGAGAAATAGAGAAAGGAAGCCTACTACAACTGCTTGCTGTGAACCTCCAGGAGTGCTAACTTCACTAACCCGGTCTGGCGTACCTAAATACCACCAGTAAAGGTACTTAAAAGACTTTGACGTGTCTGTGTCTGACTCCTGGGCCTAACAGCAGTACTACCGCGGCTGCCGCACAACATCTTGTGCAGCCCCTGGCTCCGGGGGCTCCCGCTCATCCTGTGGGGAGCGTTCCATCTTGCTGCCTAACATCCCCCAGAGGCCGAGCAGCGTCGGTACAGTTACCGAACACCCGCAGGTGGCGTCACGAAGACATTTATCCCTTACTGTTCAGCCATCCCCCCTATTGATCTGGACCACCGGGCCTCACAGCTGCAGGTGCGGTTCCATGACAAGAGGAGAGTCAACGCCTGCAACTTGAACACCCCGGTCACGGTGAGTCACTTCTCACTTACGCTTCTGGGATGTCAGCTCCTGCGCTCGGCAGTGGCCGGCCATAGAAGGTAATGGGGGCACCGAGTGCAACCGAGCACAGGAGCAGTGCATCCATGCGCCTCTGCGCTTGCCTGCAGTTGCATCAAACTGCATCTGCGCTTGCATTTGTGCTAGGGCAGGGCAGGGAGGCCAGGCAAGAGCAGGGGATGCATAGGTGTGAAAAGGGCCTAACAAGGATGTGACAACAGATTATTATTATCATTTATTTATATAACGCCATTATATTCCATGGCACTTTACATGCGAAAGCTGCAGATGAGGACAAGTACAATAAATGTGGACGATAAGGTCGTACAGGTACATGAGGGGAGAAGATCCTGTCCACGAGGGCTCACAGTTCACGAGGGGCGGGTGGGAATACAGTAGGAAGGGGAGGTGCCGGTCGTGGGGCAGTGCTGTGGACCGGGTTTCACTGCAGGTTGTAGGCTTGACAGAAGAGGTGGGTCTTCAGGCTTCTTTTCAAGGTACCCAGGGTAGGAGAGTGTCTGATGTGGTGGGGAAGAGAGTTCCAGAGTATGGCAGTAGCACGGGAGAAATCCTGTATGCGGTTGTGAGAAGAGGAGATGAGGGGGGAGTAGAGGAGGAGTTCTTGGCAGGATCGCAGGTTGCATGAGAGTAGGTATCGGGAGACCAAGACAGAGATGTATGGAGGAGACAGTTTGTGTATGGCTTTGTATGTCATGGTTAGTGTTTTAAACCGAGATCTCTTAGTAGTGGGGAGCCAGTGAAGGGCTTGGCAGAGGGGGGAGACAGGGGAGTAGCGGGAAGACAGATGGATTAGATGGGCAGCAGAGTGTAGGATAGATTGGAGAGGAGCAAGGGAGGTAGCAGAGAGGCTGGTGAGTAGGAGGTTGCAGTAGTCGAGGTGGGAGATGATGAGAGTGTGAATAAGTGTTTTAGCGGTGTCGTGATCAAGAAAAGTGCGGATCTGTGAAATGTTTTTGAACTGGAGTCTGTAGGAGGTGGCGAGGGCCTGGATGTGGGGCTTGAAGGAGAGGGTAGAGTTGAGGATCACCCCAAGGCACTTGGTGTAGGGGACTAGGGAGAGAGAGCATTCATTGACGAGGATGGATAGGTCGGGTAGTGGGGGAGAGCGGCTTAGGCGGAAGACTATGAGCTCAGTTTTGTTCATGTTCAGCTTAAGGAAGCGAGTAGAGAAGAAGGATGAGATGGCGGACAGGCATTGTGGAATTTTGGATAGTAGGGTGGTGATGTCGGGTCCAGACAGGTAGATTTGGGTGTCGTTGGTGTAAGGGTGGTATTGGAGGCCATGGGACTCAATGAGTTGCCCTAGGCCAAGAGTGTAGATTGAGAAGAGTAAGGGCCCCTGAACCTAGCCTTGGTGGACCCTGACAGATAGGGGATAGGGTGAAGAGGAGGTGTGGGAGTGGGTGACGCTGAAAGTCCGGTCAGTTATGTATGAAGAGATCCAAGGAAGGGCCAGGTCAGTGATGCCAAGAGATTCCAGGATTTGAAGTAGAAGGGAGTGGTCAACAGTGTCAAAGGCAGCAGATAGGTCGAGGAGGAGGAGGACATTTGCACTTGGCAGTCAGCAGGTCGTTGGTGACTTTGGTCAGGGCTGTTTCAGTGGGGTGGTGGGGTCAGAAGCCAGATTTTAGGCGGTCGAGGAGGGAGCAGGAGGAGAGATGAGAGGACAGCTCTGAGTGGACATGCTGTTCTAGTAGCTTAGAGGCAAAAGGAAGGAGAGATATGGGGTGATAGAGACAGATTGAGAAAGAACAGCAATTTCTGCATTTTCAACACAACCCTGGGGCTATTGGTGACCTTTAGGGACAATGTCTCATGCAACAGGATGTAGAAATGGGGGAGGAGAAGGAAAGAGCAGCAGATTAATGTGGATGGGGACATCTCAGGCCCAGGCAAGGGAGGAGGATGATAGGGTGAAATGTATGACAAAGCGATTACTTCATCTATGATAGCCAACAATCACAGCAGGGGTTAAAAAGTGAACCAACCCTTGGTGATGCTCACATGCATGGAAAACTGCATTCTTAATTACTTGTGAACTAACAGGTATATCATTAGTACCATATGAAGCAAAGAGATGGTATTTGGATAACCATGCTTTTAGACCCTTGTATTTCAAAAGGCAGTCAAACTAGAATATTACCAAGATAATGTATGTTCCCTGATGACTAAATGTGTGATTAAGAGAGCCAATTGTTCTGCCACCCTCACTCTGTTCATGTAGAATGAGTTGTCAGACAGCTAAACTCTTTCCAATCAATGCATTGAGGTAGACACAGGGGTCCTTTACAACTTTTATTGATATGATCAGTGTAAAACTACAAGAAAAATAACAGTACTCAGTACAAGGTATACAGCATATCTGAGGTACATAGCATTATGTATAGTACAGGAAACGCTACGTAATTACATAACATGGAGAATGGCAGAGATAACTATAAATGCAGAAGAGACTGTTCAATAGCAGCTGCATCAGACAATACAGCGAGTGCTAACAAGGGAAATATAATACCTCCCCAATTGCTCTATGTTGAGGTAAGTACACAGAAGGTGTGCAGGGCAAAATGTATGTATTTATAGGATTTAGAATGCTACAAAGGCACATACATCTGATCAACATTCAGGTGGTTGTCCAAGTCCAAATTTTGCAGCAGGGCCCATCGGACTCCAGTGACGTCACTCTTATCATTGCATGATGGTACTGTTGGTAAGATTACAATGTATATTTTGTATTATATGATTTGCTTGGGAACATCTCTTATAAATGAACATTTGGACCTGATAGAAAAGTGTTCCACTTTAGTTTCCAGTAACATTATACCTAGTTTCTGTGATGTGCCCCGGTACTAAAGCGCATTGGGGACATTTACCAACCCTGACTTTTGCTAAGCAATGCCTAATTTAAGGAAAAGTGACAGAAGTGACGTATAGTGGGGATTACAAATATTTTGTGCAATTTGTTTAGTGTCAGTATGACAACAGAGAACTGTTATAGAGGGAATTATGAATTCCCATTTATAATCATTCACAGGACACTTTAGGGCTCAGTAATATTTTTCAAATTCACTAATCACTCTTTAAGATACCGTTACACAACACGACGTTGCAGCGATGTCTGCTGCGATATCTCGGGAGCGCGCCAAGATCGATTTGGATTTGTCACACATAGAGATATCGTAGGCAACACACCTCTGATTTTGCAAGCAACTTTGGCTCGCTGTTTATGCACAACCCAGCGAGCGATACTTATCAATGTAGTGAATTGGGGAAATCGCTCTTAACATCGATATTGCCGTGTCACACAGAGCGATGCTAGCAGATCGCTTGAGCGACATTGCCAGGTTTTTGAACATGTTCATAAACTTGTCAACTCCGTCCAAGCGACTTACCGTAGTTAAATCGTCCAGTTGCATGGCACGACGCACTTGCGATAACAACTGCAACAGCGATGAACACGTGACTTTTGAGCTATATTGCGGGCGATATCGCGTCATGTAAAGGCACCTTTAGGTCTTGTTTAGACATGTGTGTTTTTGATGTATGTGTTCTGAAAAATTACATATCCAAAACAGTCAGAGATAGATTATTGATCTGATTCAAAGATCAAAATTCACTATATAAGTCTATTTTCTTTTACCAAATGCTATTTTTATTCTGACTTTATTGCATGCTTAGAGCTTTCAAGTTGGCTCATGTTTTAGACAACAATGTGACATATCAAAGGATTTGAATCTTTTGGTGCTTTATAGTCACAATCACCAGTTAAAGACAAAACTAAAGAGCATTTTTGGAAATGTCTTTTCAACCAAATTTTTGAACTAAAGAATTTGGTGCAAGAAATGTCTGCAAATATAAGACAAAAAAAGTAAAGTGAAAAACACATTTAATGAATCATGCACCAAGTCTCCATGAGTTTCTCTTCCCTTCTTTAATTGCTACCTTTATAGTCCTCCACATGTTTTCTCACATATACTTATATGTAAGTCAATGAATGTGGCCACAGTATAGCAGGTAATGGATGTCACATCTTCACTAGGGTATTTCATTCAGGAGTGAGCATCTTCATACCTCTTCAATTTCGCTTGGATTACCTCATTGTGTAGAAGAAGGTATATTTAGAGATAAGGGTGCTATATTTATCAGCACTTCCACAGCAGCTGGATGTTGCTCAGATGAAGCTTATAGACTCTATGGCACCAGTGCACTGATTTTATTGCTTCTTTAATTCTCCCAGTGGTTCCCTGAATGGCCTTTTCAGAAGGGCTTCCATTATTCTTGAAGGAAATGTTCTTCACTTCTAAGCCACACAAATTGATAATGGTATATTGATAGACACCTGAGACCTGCATTGCAAACTTTAGTCCATAAGGAAAATAATAGCTATGTTTGTCCATCTTTCATTGTAAAACATGGTCTGCGCTGCCACCATAATGGAAGGCTTGTGCACTCCATAATAATGAGATCTTCTGTGCAATTGATTTTCAAGGACTCTTTTTTGTGGAAGTAACAATTAAAAGAGTGATTCTTGTACTGCAAGCACTTCCCTAATGCTGCAGAGAATAATAATACATGCCATTCAAAAAAACTGAAACTACCTCAATACAATAAAACTGTTCAGCTACAGCCCCGGCATCACTACATTTAGGCTTGTTTATTTCTATCATCTGTAATGTTTTCATTTACTTGATTTTTTTTCCAGTTTGGACCTATGCATATATTTATTCTTTTGTTGATGCAATTAGAAAATGACATGTACTTTATTATTGCAGATTATTGAATGGTAGCCAGCAACAATATTTAGAGCAGATTCAGGCCAGCTTCACGCCACGATTTTCGGCTGTTGTGTCCGGTGTTTTGCAGGATGCACAAGACACAACCTGAAAGCACTAGATGAGCAGAACCGCAGGACAAATTTGCCCTCGTAACCTGCTTTTTGCCGACTTCGTTTCTGCCGCTGTCCAGTGCTGAAATTTCAGCACTATAAGTGCAGGGGAGCTGGCCGCAGTGCTAAAATTTCAGCTGTGGAGCTCTGTCCATGGTGCTGAATGTAGAATGTACCATGTATCCGGGAAACGGTTAGATTTTTTGTCTGATTCGGTGCAATCCGGCACCCATAGACTCCCATGCTATGGGCGCCGGATCACATCAGATCCGGTAGGATCCGATTTTGTCGGATTTTTGCATCGGACATAAAAAATGAAGCAGACTTCGATTTTGTGTTCGATGCAAAAATAGGGCAAAACCGGATCCTCCCGGAAAAGCACCAAACTGAAGGCCAAATAAGGCCAATCCGGCACCATAGGGATACATGTGGGACAAATTCAGATCCGGGTCTGTCTGGTTCACATTGGACAGACCCAGGCCCGAAAAATATGGTGTGAAGCCGGCCTTAGACATATTACCTGGAAGCACACCTTCAGTTTTCGAGACAGACAGCGGACTTATTCCAAGGGGACAGATAAGGGTAAATGTAAAGACTGATAATTATTCGGTTGAAAAACTGCATCAAAAACTATCAAAAAAACTGAATGCATATTTTTAGTTTGAGGGGCTTGCATGAGATTAGAACAAGACTTTTTTTCCTCCAGATGCAGCTCAGTTGCTTTTCATGCCCACTGTCTAGGCACCATTCAAGACTCTTTTTCTAATCTCAAACAATTCCCAAGATATTAGTAGAAAATATTCTTACGACACTAGGTAACATGCTATTTCCTATAACTAGCAGGCTATGGGGAAGTTCAGTGGCTGAAACTTCAAAAAATAAAATTGACAAGACATCGAAACCATATAACATATACCTCCTTGCTCTGGGGAATAGGGTGTGGTTCAAAGGGGACCTATGACCTCTTCTCTCTTTGCAATTGCATCCTATGTCATTTACACAATGTCCCTCAATCACTCTCCTGTGCAGGCGTACTTCGCTCTGCTCTGCTGAGGGCAGAGCAAAGTATTGTATTGCGCATTTGCCAGGTGAGGCCAAAGAGCACCAATGACCTGGAAGTAAAGCCAGTGCATGTGCATTATAGTACTTTGCTCTGTTCTCAACAGGGTAAAGTGAAGTACACCTGCGCAAGAGCGCGGTTATGGGACAATGTTTGGATGACATAGGATGGCAAGCAGGAGGATGGCCATTATGATGAGAGAGCAAGTGCTGAAGAAAGAGCAGCAGCGGTTATCAGACTGACCACATGGGGGTATAATCAATGGTGTTTTTGTATGTAGAGTGGATTGGGGACTTATATATATAGCTTAGTAAAATACTGTAAATGTCATTTGATTAAAAAAAACAAACCTAATACTGCACTAGTTGTTAATGATTGATCACATAGCAGCTAAGATAATTATTTTTTGCGCCATATGACTTATTTTGTCACATTTTTCTGTTCTGTGTCCTTTCAAAAACTGTATTGTATGGCTGTGGGGGCATCACCAGTAGCTGATAGGGAGTAGTACAATGTGACAGCAGAGAAGGGGTAAGTAGAGATAGTGACTGAACTGTGTGGAGCCAAATGACAGTTCAGAAACTTGTACCAAGGAAAGAGGAGTTTGCAGTGATCCTGGCATTCTGACATTGCTTAAAACTGTGCTCTAGCCTGTAGTAATCTGATACATTGTCACCTCATTAGCTGCAGTCAGCAGTATGGATGCTGTGTAGGCTCTTTACCCTTATATGGTTACATGCACTGTATTCAGTGTGAGAAGCTTGATGACGGATTTGACCTAGAATGAACATATGTCTGCTTCAGACACAGTCTAGTGGGGACACCTATAACAAAGTATATTTGAATGTTTATTAAAGGGAACCAACCACCCCAAATGACCCCCCCGGACTATTAATATGGTTCCCTTCACCCAGCACATACATGTGCTGCAAGCTTTTTTGCTAAAAAAACTGTTTTTTATAAGTTGAGATATAGCTTTTGAAAGTTTATAACGAAAGGACGGGTGGGCGTTACTTAGCTCCTTCTAAAGCCGAGATTCTGCTGCCAGTCATCATCCTGTCCTGGTCACAGCAGTAACGGCCAGCCCTTTTTTCAGCGTCCCAGGCTGGTGCACGGGATGTAATGCCCGTGCACACGTCATCAGCTACAGCCGGGTCGCGAGCACACGCTCTGACTTCCACAGCTGAGCGCAGGAAGTCAGAGCACGCGCTCGCGACCCGACTGTAGCTGATGACGTGTGCACGGGCATTACATTCCGTGCACCAGCCTGGGACGCTGAAAAAAGGGCTGGCCGTTACTGCTGTGACCTGGACAGGATGATGACTGGCAGCAGAATCTCGGCTTTAGAAGGAGCTAAGTAACGCCCACCCGTCCTTTCGTTATAAACTTTCAAAAGCTATATCTTAACTTATAAAAAACAGTTTTTTTAGCAAAAAAGCTTGCAGCACATATACAGTTAGGGCCAGAAATATTTGGACAGTGACACAAGTTTTGTTATTTTAGCTGTTTACAAAAACATGTTTAGAAATACAATTATATATATAATATGGGCTGAAAGTGCACACTCCCAGCTGCAATATGAGAGTTTCCACATCCAAATCGGAGAAAGGGTTTAGGAATCATAGCTCTGTAATGCATAGCCTCCTCTTTTTCAAGGGACCAAAAGTAATTGGACAATGGACTCTAAGGGCTGCAATTAACTCTGAAGGCGTCTCCCTCGTTAACCTGTAATCAATGAAGTAGTTAAAAGGTCAGGGGTGGATTCCAGGTGTGTGGTTTTGCATTTGGAAGCTGTTGCTGTGACCAGACAACATGCGGTCAAAGGAACTCTCAATTTAGGTGAAGCAGAACATCCTGAGGCTGAAAAAAAAGAAAAAATCCATCAGAGAGATAGCAGACATGCTTGGAGTAGCAAAATCAACAGTTGGGTACATTCTGAGAAAAAAGGAATTGACTGGTGAGCTTGGGAACTCTAAAAGGCATGGGCGTCCACGGATGACAACAGTGGTGGATGATCGCCGCATACTTTATTTGGTGAAGAAGAACCCGTTCACAACATCAACTGAAGTCCAGAACACTCTCAGTGAAGTAGGTGTATCTGTCTCTAAGTCAACAGTAAAGAGAAGACTCCATGACAGTAAATACAAAGGGTTCACATCTAGATGCAAACCATTCATCAATTCCAAAAATAGACAGGCCAGAGTTAAATTTGCTGAAAAACACCTCAAGAAGCCAGCTCAGTTCTGGAAAAGTATTCTATGGACAGATGAGACAAAGATCAACCTGTACCAGAATGATGGGAAGAAAAAAGTTTGGAGAAGAAAGGGAACGGCACATGATCCAAGGCACACCACATCCTCTGTAAAACATGGTGGAGGCAACGTGATGGCATGGGCATGCATGGCTTTCAATGGCACTGGGTCACTTGTGTTTATTGATGACATAACAGCAGACAAGAGTAGCCGGATGAATTCTGAAGTGTACTGGGATATACTTTCAGCCCAGATTCAGCCAAATGCTGCAAAGTTGATTGGACGGCGCTTCATAGTACAGATGGACAATGACCCCAAGCATACAGCCAAAGCTACCCAGGAGTTCATGAGTGCAAAAAAGTGGAACATTCTGCAATGGCCAAGTCAATCACCAGATCTTAACCCAATTGAGCATGCATTTCACTTGCTCAAATCCAGACTTAAGACGGAAAGACCCACAAACAAGCCAGACCTGAAGGCTGCGGCTGTAAAGGCCTGGCAAAGCATTAAGAAGGAGGAAACCCAGCGTTTGGTGATGTCCATGGGTTTCAGACATAAGGCAGTGATTGCCTCCAAAGGATTCGCAACAAAATATTGAAAATAAAAATATTTTGTTTGGGTTATGTTTATTTGTCCAATTACTTTTGACCTCCTAAAATGTGGAGTGTTTGTAAAGAAATGTGTACAATTCCTACATTTTCTATCAGATATTTTTGTTCAACCCTTCAAATTAAACGTTACAATCTGCACTTGAATTCTGTTGTAGAGGTTTCATTTCAAATCCAATGTGGTGGCATGCAGAGCCCAGCTCGCCAAAATTGTGTCACTGTCCAAATATTTCTGGCCCTAACTGTATGTGCTGGGTGTAGGGAACCATATTAATAGTCCGGGGGGGTCATTTGGGGTGGTTGGTTCCCTTTAAAATCACTTGCTCCACATTTTTATTCAATAAAAATTTAAATGGTGGATACGCTTTAAAGGGAATCTGTCACCATGTTTTTGCCACCTAATCTGAGAATAATATGTTATAGAGATAGAGATCCTGATTTCAGTGATGTATCACTTACTGGGTTGCTTAGTGTAGTTTTGACAAAATCACTCTTCAATCATCTGGATATTATCATTAGAGAACTACTTGACCTGCTGTCAGATAGTCAAGCATATTCATGAGCTTTGTATAATCCAGCTACTACCTCTGATTGGTCGTCTCTGTGTACAGTGTGTATGGGCTGAAAGCTGCCAATCAGTGGTGTGAGTGAGGGTACAGAGCTCCACATTCAAATAACTGCTAGATCTACTGTAGAGAAAACAGTAAAGCAGCCCAGTAATTGATATATTGATTAAATCGAATTAATGAGGTGGTCATCTAGATATACAATCACAAATTTAGCCAACAGGTGAATGAATATATGATTGACAACATGTTGAAACTCAGCAGGCACATTGGTTAAACCAAAGGGCTTTACTAGATTCTCAAGGTGACAATCAAGTGTGTGTGCTGTCTGCCACTCATTCCCTGATGGACCCTGATAAGGTTGTAGGCCTTCCTGAGGTTGAGTTTGGATAACCTTTTTTGAGCTAGAAATCTGATTAAAAAGGTTTAAAATGAGTGGCATAGGGAATGGATCATAAATCGTAATCTGATTTATGTCCCGAAAATCCAGACACAGGCGTAATCCACCATCTTTATTTTTAACAAAAAAAAAATCCTGCCTTTACTGGGCAGGAAGATGACCTCATGTGAGCACTGGTCAAACTCTCTGCAATATAATCCTTGAAAGCTTGTCCCTCAGGACCAAATAGATTATACATTCTGCACTTAGGTAGCTTGACCCTTTGTTTTAAATTAATCATGCAGTCATAAAGTCTGTGCGGCTGCAACTCCTGACAACCTTTCTCAGAGAAGACATCCTTAAACTCTGACAATGACTCCAGAATACTAGGGGTTACAGTAGAAACACAGGTCCCCAGACAGTGTTCCTTACAGTAAGAGCTACACTGTGTAATATTTTGGGTCTTCCAAGTTATGTACAGGGAACCAACGTAACCCCATCACCATTTGCGCGGATAGGTCTTTGACTACCTGACAGGTAATACGCTCAGAATGGAGAACTCCAATGTGGAGTTACAAATTCTGAACATACAAGACCCCTTGAGAGAAAAGTGGCGAGTCAATGGTAACAATCCGTATAGGATTGGGTAGCTCGTCCACTCTTAACCCGGAAGAGCGAGCAAACCATTCACCAATGATATTGGCCCCTGAGCTGCTATCCATGAATACCTTAATGGATATCTCTTGGCCTCCAATTTTTACCTTGGCAGGTAAAATTCTGAGAAGTCATTGTGGAGGAGATGCATAGGCCCAGGCTATAATTCCCCAATTCTCCTGGGCCTAACAATTTTCCGATGGCTTACCTCTCATAGGTTCCAAAGGACAAACACTGATAAAGTGTCCCTTTTTGCCACAGAAAAAACATGCCCCACTGCTTTTAGGAGTAATGGATTTGCTTTTCAACTGAGAGGTTCCACCGAGTTGGATGTGCTTAACTGAGGTGCCTGGTGGTGAAACTGGGGCAGCTTCCCCTCCCAGATAGATTTGGTATCCAGAAATCTCTTTCAAAAAGGCCATCAATATGGGCTGCTAGAGTCATAGCACATTCAAGAGGCAGGGTTTTTCATACATCACCAAGGCCTCCTTAATCCTCTCTGAAATGCTCTATAAAGATTGGCTCTGAAATTAGGGTCTCCTATTGTGTTTCCAAAGACCAGTATTGGACCAGTGAATTCAGCGTAGTAATGCTCCATCAGCCGATTATAATGTCAAGGAATAAAACATGTTATTCTTAGTTTGTCCTGAAAATAGAGATGGTGCTAGAGAGCAGGTGTCATGGAGTCTGATACAATCACCAGTAGTATGGAAGCCTGATCTGACCTTCTGACTAGGAAATCATACAATGTTTCTTACTCCAGAGGTACGCCTGATGGTGGCTAGGTCTGGGCCACCAACTTAGCCCTGACTCCTTAGTAACCCTGGTTAACACCCCATCTTCTCCGCTGTAGATAAAGGCTGGCACTGGAGAAGAATCCCACACAAAAGAGACAAAAATGGAAGTGTTGAGACACAGGGGTCAGTGGGTGAACTTGTATACTTGCCCGCCACCTTTAGAAAGACCGTATGGACCAGGACTCATCCCACTGCACTGAACGCCCAAACTACTTAACCATGGGCAGAACATTACTGAGACAACACAGGGTGAGGGAACCACACAATAGCTAGACTTTACAAAGCACCCACTGACCTTGTGGAGACCAGTGGAGGATAACACTGCGGGCACCAGTTAAAGCACTCAAACACAGTGAAACCCAAGGTGCATTGCTCCCTAGAATTTGAATATGCAGATGAAGTCCATGGAGCCTCGGTTAAGAGTCTACAACATGGACACCAGCCAGTTATCCCACCAGAGAAGGACCTAGCCCAGGGTATTAGTAGCCCTTAAGTCACTATCCAGCCCTTGCGAGCTTGAAGATCTGGCCAGGGGTTTACCATGAACTAGGTATCCAACCACAGACAGCTGTTTCGGGGTTGTTGCCCCTCATCAGTGTGGTGCAGGATTCTGGCTGGGTGGGAGCAATGCTTGATAGACAGACATCACAAAGCACCCACTGACCTTGTGGAGACCAGTGGAGGATAACACTGCGGGCACCAGTTAAAGCACTCAAACACAGTGAAACCCAAGGTGCATTGCTCCCTAGAATTTGAATATTTTGAGGTTGAGGAAATTTTGAGGAAATTGTGAGGTTCACCAATGACCCATGCATACAGACATGCATGAGGGCCAGTAAACCTGAAGTGGGTGTATTGTAGTATAGCCCTCTAGAAGGGCAGCCAAAAATTGGGAGGTTCAACAATGCCCCTGGATACAGACGTGCATGAGGGCCTGTAAACCCAAAGTGGGTGTATTGTAGTATAACCCTTTGGAAGGACAGCCAAAAATTGGGAGGTTCAACAATGCCCCTGGATACAGACGTGCATGAGGGCCTGTAAACCTGAAGTGGGTGTATTGTAGTATAGCCCTTTGGCAGGGTAGCCAAAAATTGGGAGGTTCAACGATGCCCCTGGATACAGACGTGCAGGAGGGCCTGTAAACCTGAAGTGGGTGTATTGTAGTATAGCCCTTTGGCAGGGCAGCCAAAAATTGGGAGGTTCAACAATGCCCCTGGATACAGACATGCAGGAGGGCCTGTAAACCTGAAGTGGGTGTATTGTAGTATAGCCCTTTGGCAGGGCAGCCAAAAATTGGGAGGTTCAACAATGCCCCTGGATACAGACGTGCAGGAGGGCCTGTAAACCTGAAGTGGGTGTATTGTAGTATAGCCCTTTGGCAGGGCAGCCAAAAATTGGGAGGTTCAACAATGCCCCTGGATACAGACGTGCAGGAGGGCCTGTAAACCTGAAGTGGGTGTATTGTAGTATAGCCTTTGGCAGGGCAGCCAAAAATTGGGAGGTTCAACATCCTGGTCAGCGTGCAGAGGCCTGTACTGAATGGTGTATTAGATTAGCCTTTGCAGTGCCAAAATTGAGAGTTCAACAATGCCCCTGGATACAGACCTGAGAGGGCCTGTAAACTCTGAAGTGGGTGTATTGTAATAGGCTCTTGGAGGGCAGCCAAAATCTGGAGGCTCACATGCCTGGATCTGACTCTAGACTTCTGACATCTGAGTATGACTCTGACTCTGAGACTCTGACTCTGAGACTCTGACTTTGAACTCTGACGTGAGACTCTGATCTGGCTCTGAGGGTGAGACTCTGAATCTGAGACTCTGACTCTGAGACTCTGTTTTGACTCTGAGACTCTGACTCTGAGACTCGTGACTCTGAACTCTGACTCTGAGACTCTGATCTTGAACTCTGATTTTGACTCTGAGACTCTGACTTGAGACTCTGACTCTGAGACTCTGACTCTGAAGACTCTGACTCTGAGACTCTGACTCTGGCTCTGAGGTGAGACTCTGACTCTGAGACTCTGACTCTGAGACTCTGACTCTGACTCTGAGACTCTGACTCTGAGACTACTGAACTGTTGACTCTGAGGGTGAGACTCTGAATCTGGCTCTGAGGGTGAGACTCTGAATCTGAGACTCTGACTCTGAGACTCTGATTTTGACTCTGAGACTCTGACTCTGAGACTCTGACTCTGAGACTCTGATCTGGCTCTGAGAGACTCTGATTTTGACTCTGAGACTCTGATTTGACTTTGAGACTCTGACTCTGAGACTCTGACTCTGAGAACTGACTCTGACTCTGAGACTCTGACTCTGTACTTGACTCTGAGACTTGATCTGAGACTCTGACTCTGAGACTCTGATCTGGCTCTGTGGACTCTGAGACTCTGACTCTGACTCTGAGACTCTGAGACTCTGAGACTCTGACTCTGAGCTCGACTCAGACTCTGACTCTGACTCTGAGACTCTGACTCTGAGACTCTGACTCTGAGACTCTGACTCTGACTCTGAGACTCTGACTCTGAGACTCTGACTCTGAGACTCTGACTCTGACTCTGAGACTCTGACTCTGAGACTCTGAGACTCTGAGACTCTGAGACTCTGAGACTCTGAGACCTCTCTGAGACTCTGACTCTGAGACTCTGACTCTGAGACTCTGACTCTGAGACTCTGAGACTCTGACTCTGAGACTCTGACTCTGAGATTCTGAGACTCTGAGACTCTGACTCTGACTCTGAGACTCTGACCCTGAGACTCTGACTCTGACTCTGAGACTCTGACTCTGAGACTCTGACTCTGAGACTCTGACTCTGAGACTCTGAGACTCTGACTCTGAGACTCTGACTCTGAGACTCTGAGACTCTGAGACTCTGACTCTGAGACTCTGACTCTGAGACTCTGACTCTGAGACTCTGACTCTGACTCTGACTCTGAGACTCTGACTCTGAGACTCTGACTCTGAGACTCTGACTCTGAGACTCTGACTCTGAGACTCTGAGACTCTGACTCTGAGACTCTGAGACTCTGACTCTGAGACTCTGACTCTGAGACTCTGACTCTGAGACTCTGACTCTGACTCTGAGACTCTGACTCTGAGACTCTGACTCTGAGACTCTGACTCTGGCTCTGAGGGTGAGACTCTCAGACTCTGACTCTGAGACTCTGAGACTCTGACTCTGAGACTCTGACTCTGAGACTCTGCCTCTGAGACTCTGACTCTGACTCTGAGACTCTGACTCTGAGACTCTGACTCTGAGACTCTGACTCTGGCTCTGAGGGTGAGACTCTGACTCTGACTCTGAGACTCTGACTCTGAGACTCTGACTCTGAGACTCTGACTCTGAGACTCTGACTCTGAGACTCTGAGACTCTTGACTCTGAGACTCTGAGACTCTGACTCTGAGTTTCTGACTCTGAGACTCTGACTCTGAGACTCTGACTCTGGCTCTGAGGGTGAGACTCTGACTCTGAGACTCTGACTCTGAGACTCTGACTCTGAGACTCTGACTCTGAGACTCTGAGACTCTGACTCTGACTCTGAGACTCTGACTCTGAGACTCTGACTCTGAGACTCTGACTCTGAGACTCTGACTCTGAGACTCTGAGACTCTGACTCTGAGACTCTGAGACTCGGACTCTGAGACTCTGACTCTGAGACTCTGACTCTGACTCTGAGACTCTGACTCTGACTCTGAGACTCTGACTCTGAGACTCTGACTCTGAGACTCTGACTCTGAGACTCTGAGACTCTGACTCTGAGACTCTGAGACTCTGACTCTGAGACTCTGACTCTGAGACTCTGAGACTCTGAGACTCTGAGACTCTGAGACTCTGACTCTGAGACTCTGAGACTCTGAGACTCTGACTCTGAAACTCTGACTCTGAGACTCCTGAAGCAATCCTAGTTTTGCCATTTATTTGCATTGGACTCGTTTACTGTGCAAGTAATCGCTGGGAAACTCGCACAGATAAGAGTCCTGTCTGCTCTGTGTGCTGGCTGCCGCAGCTCCAGGGTCCTAGAGCCCGCCTGCTGCCTGATGTAGCAGAGCTGAGATTGTTCTCAGTCTGCTCATTCCCTGTGCATAGACATCTATATCTATGCACAGGGATGAGCAGAGAGGACATCGCGTTTTGGACTGCGTCGGACGGAAGAGGATTTTTTTAATGAAAGATGGAGTCCCTAATGTTTTTTTTTTTTTATTTCTAATAAAAAATTTTCTTTGTGTTGTGTGTTTTTTTAAAAACAATTTAATAGAAATTCATGGCAGTCATGTCTAATATTGGCGTGACCGCCATAAATTTCGGGCTTAGGGCCAGCTGATAATACAAAGCTGGCCCTAACCTCTTTATTACCCAGCGTGCCACCGCCACCAGAGCCGCTGGAAGAGCGGGGTTCGGCGCCAGAGGATGGCGCTTCAATGAACGCGCCATCTTCTGGGGCGGCTGCGGGCTGCAATTTGCAGCGGGGGGTGCCCAGAAAGCTTGGGCATCCCTGCGCTGCGGATTCCAACCCCCAGCTGCTTAGCTGTACCTGGCTAGACATAGAAATTGCGCGGAGCCCCACGCATTTTTTTTAAATTATTTCATGAAATTCTGAGATTCTGACTCTGCCTCTGACTCTGAGACTCTGACTCTGAGACTCTGACTCTGAGACTCTGACTCTGGCTCTGAGGGTGAGACTCTGAATCTGAGACTCTGACTCTGAGACTCTGACTCTGAGACTCTGACTCTGAGACTCTGACTCTGAGACTCTGACTCTGACTCTGAGACTCTGACTCTGAGACTCTGACTTTGACTCTGAGGGTGAGACTCTAAATCTGGCTCTGAGGGTGAGACTCTGAATCTGAGACTCTGACTCTGAGACTCTGATTTTGACTCTGAGACTCTGACTCTGAGACTCTGACTCTGAGACTCTGACTCTGAGACTCTGACTCTGAGACTCTGATTTTGACTCTGAGACTCTGACTTTGAGACTCTGACTCTGAGACTCTGACTCTGAAACTCTGACTCTGAGACTCTGACTCTGGCTCTGAGGTGAAACTCTGACTCTGAGACTCTGACTCTGAGACTCTGACTCTGAGACTCTGATTTTGACTCTGAGACTCTGACTTTGAGACTCTGACTCTGAGACTCTGACTCTGAAACTCTGACTCTGAGACTCTGACTCTGGCTCTGAGGGTGAGACTCTGACTCTGAGACTGACTCTGAGACTCTGACTCTGACTCTGAGACTCTGACTCTGAGACTCTGACTTTGACTCTGAGGGTGAGACTCTGAATCTGGCTCTGAGGGTGAGACTCTGAATCTGAGACTCTGACTCTGAGACTCTGATTTTGACTCTGAGACTCTGACTCTGAGACTCTGACTCTGAGACTCTGACTCTGAAACTCTGACTCTGAGACTCTGACTCTGGCTCTGAGGGTGAGACTCTGACTCTGAGACTCTGACTCTGACTCTGAGACTCTGACTCTGACTCTGACTCTGAGACTCTGACTCTGAGACTCTGACTCTGAGACTCTGACTCTGAGACTCTGACTCTGACTCTGAGACTCTGACTCTGAGACTCTGACTTTGAGACTCTGACTCTGACTCTGAGACTCTGACTCTGAGACTCTGACTTTGAGACTCTGACTCTGACTCTGAGACTCTGACTCTGAGACTCTGACTCTGACTCTGAGACTCTGACTCTGAGACTCTGACTCTGAGACTCTGAGACTCTGACTCTGAGACTCTGACTCTGAGATTCTGAGACTCTGAGACTCTGACTCTGAGACTCTGACTCTGAGACTCTGAGACTCTGAGACTCTGACTCTGACTCTGAGACTCTGACTCTGAGACTCTGACTCTGACTCTGAGACTCTGACTCTGAGACTCTGACTCTGAGACTCTGACTCTGAGACTCTGAGACTCTGACTCTGAGACTCTGAGACTCTGACTCTGAGACTCTGACTCTGAGACTCTGACTCTGAGACTCTGAGACTCTGAGACTCTTAGACTCTGACTCTGAGACTCTGACTCTGAGACTCTGACTCTGAGACTCTGACTCTGACTCTGACTCTGAGACTCTGACTCTGAGACTCTGACTCTGAGACTCTGAGACTCTGACTCTGAGACTCTGAGACTTCGGACTCTGAGACTCTGACTCTGAGACTCTGACTCTGACTCTGAGACTCTGACTCTGACTCTGAGACTCTGACTCTGAGACTCTGAGACTCTGAGACTCTGACTCTGAGACTCTGAGACTCTGACTCTGAGACTCTGACTCTGAGACTCTGAGACTCTGAGACTCTGAGACTCTGAGACTCTGACTCTGAGACTCTGAGACTCTGAGACTCTGACTCTGAAACTCTGACTCTGAGACTCTGACTCTGAGACTCTGACTCTGAGACTCTGACTCTGACTCTGAGACTTTGACTCTGACTCTGAGATCTGACTCTGAGACTCTGACTCTGAGACTCTGACTCTGAGACTCTGACTCTGAGACTCTGAGACTCTGACTCTGAGACTCTGACTCTGAGACTCTGAGACTCTGACTCTGAGACTCTGACTCTGAGACTCTGAGACTCTGACTCTGAGACTCTGACTCTGAGACTCTGACTCTGAGACTCTGACTCTGAGACTCTGAGACTCTGACTCTGAGACTCTGACTCTGAGACTCTGACTCTGACTCTGAGACTCTGAGACTCTGACTCTGAGACTCTGACTCTGAGACTCTGACTCTGAGACTCTGAGACTCTGACTCTGAGACTCTGAGACTCTGACTCTGAGACTATGACTCTGACTCTGACTCTGAGACTCTGACTCTGAGACTCTGACTCTGAGACTCTGACTCTGACTCTGACTCTGAGACTCTGAGACTCTGACTCTGAGACTCTGAGACTCTGACTCTGAGACTCTGACTCTGACTCTGAGACTCTGAGACTCTGAGACTCTGACTCTGAGACTCTGACTCTGACTCTGAGACTCTGACTCTGAGACTCTGAGACTCTGACTCCGAGACTCTGAGACTCTGACTCTGAGACTCTGACTCTGAGACTCTGACTCTGAGACTCTGAGACTCTGAGACTCTGACTCTGAGACTCTGAGACTCTGAGACTCTGACTCTGAAACTCTGACTCTGAGACTCTGACTCTGAGACTCTGACTCTGAGACTCTGACTCTGACTCTGAGACTCTGAGACCCTGAGACTCTGACTCTGAGACTCTGACTCTGAGACTCTGAGACTCTGAGACTCTGACTCTGAGACTCTGAGTCTGACTCTGAGACTCTGACTGTGACTCTGAGACTCTGACTCTGACTCTGAGACTCTGACTCTGAGACTGACTCTGAGACTCTGACTCTGAAATTCATGAAATAATAAAAAAAAAATGCGTGGGGCTCCGCGCAATTTCTATGTTTAGCCAGGTACAGCTAAGCAGCTGTGGGCTGGAATCCGCAGCGCAGGGATGCCCAAGCTTTCTGGCACCCCCCACTGCAAATTGCAGCCCGCAGCCGCCCCAGAAGATGGCGCGTTCATTGAAGCGCCATCCTCTGGCGCTGAACCCCGCTCTTCCAGCGGCCCTGGTGGCGGTGGCACGCTGGGTAATAAAGGGGTTAATACCAGCTTTGTTATACAAGCTGGTATTAAGCCCGAGATTCTTAATGTCAGGCCACGTTTGACCCAGCCACTAAGAATCTCCAATAAAGGGTTAAAAAAACACAACACAGAGAAAATTTTTTATTTGAAATAAAAAAAAAGCCATTAGGGACTCCATCTTTAATTAAAAAAATCCTCTTCCGTCCGACATAGTCCAAAACGCGATGTCCTCTCTGCTACATCCCCTGTGCATAGATATAGATGTCTATGCACAGGGAATGAGCAGACTGACAACAATCTCAGCTCTGCTACATCATCTCTGTGAGCAGGTGGGCTCTAGGACCCTGGAGCTGCCCAGAGAAGACAGCTGGACTCAGCTCGCAAAGAAACAGCAGTTACTTTGCGAGTTTCCCTGCTATCACTGGCACAGTAGCCGAGTCTAATGCAAACAATGGCAATCCTAGTTTTGTCAGCGTTTGCCATTGATTTGCATTGGACTCGTGCGAGTAAACGCTGGGAAACTCGCAGAGTACCGAGTCCTGCGAGTCCCTTACTACTCGCCGAGTAACGAGTCCTAGCGGGACCGAGTAACATGGGACAGCAGCCGTCATCAGGTCGCGGAATGCTTCCGTCTCCACCAGCCGGAAAGGCAACATTTCTAGCGCAAGCAGTCGCAAAATGTGAACATTTAGAACTGTGGCATGTGGGGCATTGCCAGCGTATTTGCGCCTGCGTTCAAAGGTTTGCTGAATGGATAACTGAACGCTGCGCTGAGACAAGGACGTGCTTGATGGTGGTGTTATTTGTGCGTGGGCAACTTCAGGTGCAGGGCCGGAGGTTTGTTCGCGGGCAGCATGGACAGGGGATTGGCTCGCACGCACAACACGCGAACACGTAGCAGTGACATCAGCAAGCACTGCTCCTCGACTCTGTTGTACTTCCCACAAAGTCGGGTGCTTAGCTGACATGTGCCTGATCATGCTGGTGGTGGTCAGGCTGCTAGTTTTCGTACCCATGCTGATGCTGGCATGGCAGGTGTTGCAAATGGCCTTTTTAGAGTCTTCTGCAGCCAACTTAAAAAACTGCCAGACTCGGGAAGACCTAACATTTGCACAGGCATCTTGTGTCGTGTTGTTGTTCCGGGAACGGTTGCCTGCCTTCTGCCTGGGGCCACCACCCTGCTTCTTACTGCCTGTTGGGATGCTACGCCTCCCTCCCCCTGTGCACTGCTGTCCTTGCCCTGCATATCCTCCTGCCAGGTTGGGTCAGCTACTGGATCATCCACCACGTCGTCTTCCTCTTCCGCACCCTGATCCTCCTCCTGACTTCCTGGCAATTGTGTCTCATCATCGTCCACCCCTTGTTGAGACACGTTGCCAACGTTCCCTTCGTGAGAACGTGGCTGCTCAAATATTTGGGTATCTGTACATACGATCTCCTCATGACCTACTTCAACAGGAGCTGGCGAGAGGCCAGATTGTGCGAATGGATACGTGAACAGCTCTTCCGAGTGTCCAAGTTTGGGATCAGTAATGTCCATGGACGTGTACTCGGCCTGGTGGTAGGAAGGCGATCAGGTTGGGAAATGTGCGGTGCAGTATCACGGCTACTGACACTTGACCGTGTGGAAGACAGGATTTTGTGGAGGTGCCAATCTGACTGAAGCATTATCCGCTATCCAAGTAACAACCTGTTGACACTGGTCTTGGTTCAAGAGCGGTGTACTGCTGCGGGCCCCAAGAATTTGGGACAGGACGTGCGAGCGAGTAGATGTGGCACTTTGTTGTTCGAAATTAGTGCTTGCACACGACCTCGGCCTCTGCCTGCACCACCATCACGTCCACTTCCTTGTTCCTTGCCAACGCCCTTGCGCATTTTGCCTGTATACAGCTACAACAGTCTCCTGACTGTTCTGGTCACAGGAAAGCTGGATATGGATATTAAACCCTGCCTGTATACAGCTAGTTCAGCTACAACAGTCTCCTGACTGTTCTGTCACAGGAAAGCTGGATATGGATAGCCTGCCTGTATACAGCTGGTCAGCTACAACAGTCTCCTGACCTGGTCACAGGAAAGCTGGATATGGATATTACACCCTGCATGTATACAGCTAGTCAGCTACAACAGTCTCCTGACTGTTCTGGTCACAGGAAAGCTGGATATGGAAAAGCCTGCCTGATACAGCTAGTCAGCTACAACAGTCTCCTGACTGTCTGGTCACAGGAAAGCTGGATATGGATACTGCTGTACACGTCAGCTCAGTCTCCTAGTACTGGTCACAGGAAGCTGGATATGATAGCCTGCTATACAGCTATCACTACACAGTCTCCTGACTGTTCTGGTCACAGGAAAGCTGGATATGGATAGCCTGCCTGTATATAGCTAGTCAGCTACAACAGTCTCCTGACTGTTCTGGTCACAGGAAAGCTGGAATATGGATATTACACCCTGCCTGTATACAGCTAGTCAGCCACAACAGTCTCCTGACTGTTCTGGTCACAGGAAAGCTGGATATGGATATTACACACCCCTGACCTGTATAGACAGCTGTATAGTTAGCTACAACAGTCTCCTGACTGTTCTGGTCACAGGAAAGCTGGATATGGATATTACACCCTGCCTGTATACAGCTAGTCAGCCACAACAGTCTCCTGACTGTTCTGGTCACAGGAAAGCTGGATATGGATATTACACTCTGCCTGTATACAGCTAGTCAGCACAACAGTCCCTGACTGTTCTGGTCACAGGAAAGCTGGATATAGATATTACACCCTGCCTGTATACAGCTAGTCAGCTACAACAGTCTCCTGAGGACTGGTATGTCTGGTCAACGAGAAAACTTGAGACTCTGATCTGGACTCCTCTGCCTATATCCTCCTAGATTAGTCCTGAGAAGGACTGTTCTGGTCAGCAGCAGTTTGCAGCCCTGCTCCGGATCTACCTATGAGGGCCGCAAATCTGTCCCTTAAGCAGCAGCAGACACTCTCCCTACACTGATTGTCTGGATGGCTTGTGCAGAGCACATCGTGGCCGGGTCTTATAAAGGCTCGGTCACGCTGTGTGGGCCGGCCAATCACTGCAATGCCTCAACTAACAGGGCTGTGTG
Organism: Allobates femoralis; assembly: GCA_033576535.1. Lineage (NCBI taxonomy): Eukaryota > Metazoa > Chordata > Amphibia > Anura > Aromobatidae > Allobates > Allobates femoralis. The sequence goes on along the minus strand of JARQOC010000002.1, from coordinate 405,263,313 downwards.
CATTGCCAATCCCTGCATGTGGGCTGGCTCTCTAAAGAGCGCCAACATGCAGGGATGAGGACCCAGTACAGCACGAGTATCGCGAGATTACTCGGTACCCGCCGAGTAGCCCGAGTACAGTGATACTTGTACAGAGCGTACTCGTCATCACTAGTCATGATGTAAATGCATTTTTAAATGCAAGATGTTCACTATGCAGATAAATAATTTGTGGAAAACAAATCAGTAGAAATGATAAGTGGTTGTTACATAGTAATTGCTTTGTAGACCTGGATTGTTGCTGCTGTGCTATTAAACTGATTTTTTCCCTTAGTCTGCTGTGCGTGCAGCTCTGCAGGTGGAGGAGTGAGTCATAGTTCAGGTGGAGGTGGAGGGGTGTGTCTGAACATTCAGATCTACACTACCCTAGCCTTGAAATAGCTCCACTTCCCTCCACTAGGTGTCACAGATTGAGTTAATTCTTATCTTGGACATGTGCTGTATAGACATGCTGCTGGAGCAGCTGCTGTCACCTTTTATTGGAGTGGTGTCCTTTTTCTGGTCTGTGGGTGGAGGTAGGGGCTCCTAGCAGAGGGCAGGTGTAGGAGTTCAGGGAAAGGGTCGTGGGCCAAACCTCCGCACCTTCAGAGGTACGTTCAGGAACAGGGCTAGGCAGAGACCCCAAGTCAAGGGCCAGACTAGCCTCCTAGTTCCCCTTGCTCATTATCCCATCCTACTCCATTCCCCTCATCTGCTCCACGTGTGACAGTCACTCACTGAAACCTTTACTTATCCTAGGCTCAGAAGTCTAATGGGCAGTTCAACTAAGTAATTAAAGAGGGACGAACGTTCAAATGATGAAGAAATTTTAATCTAAATCCTTATCTATTATTGCACCAATCTAAATGAATTTGTAATATAGCTGCATTAAAAGTTCCCTATTCTTCCTTCACTACACTAACTAGTATTGATTTTTTCCCCTACTTCCTTTCTGATGGCACTTAATTTGAGAATCCCAGTGCATTCTAGGATACTAAAACTAGATGTCATCAAGGTGCACAGACTGTGGACACTACAACAGCCTCCATCCTCCCTCTGAAATGAAGCGTCATCAGTGACGTTTGTTTCAAGGGCTGGTCTGGTCCTTACTGTATCCCTGTGTGCTGTCATCATGCGATTTGCACAAGGACAGTGCAGTCTGTATTGACTGATCCGATCAGTACAGTCAGCAATGCTGAGTAGCACCGTTGGTGTGCAATGTCAGGAATACCTGGTGGCGTTCAGAGACGAATTGATATAGGGAAAATATTCAATAGTTAGATAGTGTAGTCAGGGAAGGTTAGGGAATTTTTAATGCAGCTATATTAGAAAATAGTTTAGATTAGGGAAATAGATAGGGATTAGATTTAAAATTCAATAGCCTTCAGACCATCCTTGTAACACCTTCCTTAAATATATGTGCATACTTTGATAGCTATCAAGTTCTTAAAAGGACTACCCACATCCTAAATCCAGAATTAGCAGATATTTAAATAAATAAATTACTGCTCTAGCGAATCTTTTCCCACAAAAAATATATGTTGATCTAGCCGCTAATGACTTAGAATCTCACATTTTAAAAATTTAGTGTTAAAACGCGCGGCCTACAGAAGACAAGAACTTTTGGTGCCTAATAAATTATAAGTAAATATCCTCTACTTCAAATAAGCTAATCACTATTCTTTATTATTAAAAGCAAAGTCACACTGGCCAGAATTCTACCTCTTGACTAAGCAGCAAGAGTGAATTACATTGGGTTTTATTAGATGAATTTAAATAAAGTGTCAAAGAAACAATTTTGGAGGCTCCTACCCTCCTTACCTGAGGCTGTTTTTCACATCAAAGTGTGGATCTCATAATATGGAAGCAGGCTAAGAGTGTGTTGCGCCTTTAACTGTCTTATATTGGACTCTTGGAATGATTGACAAAAGGTTACAAGCTTAACGAGCCAGGTGCAGGTCATTATTAGCCTCTCAGAACGCCAATGCATGAAACCTATAGCCCCCATTGCGATGTTCATTATTTACAATTGTGTATATAGTTTTAGTATTGTTTATATATATACAATACATAGCATAGTTGCCATACATTAATACGTCTACTTAATAAAGGATATCATGCTCTTCTCCTCTGTAAATGATGCTGTCCACAAGAAAACCACTAAAATCCATAATCCATAAAACGCAAATAGTATACATATATATTGCCAGCAGGCGCCAATATATCCCTTGTTTATGCATTGTTTGCTGTACTTCTAAGATTGTAAACTGTTTTGATCAGGAATCTCATTACCTTCTGATTTGGTATGTTAAGTTATACAACCTCCTTGTCATACAGTATTGCCTTCATTACTTAGGACTAACCCAAGAAATACAACATTTGGAGATTGTAGCTTGAATGGTTGTATTCTGTTTTCTGCAGGTTTAGATCTAGGTCAATTTACTGCTACATTTCAATTTTTTATAATAATTATTTTATGTTTCATTTGTATATTGATAAACTGCAGACATTTACTGTAAATAACGGCTTACATGACCGTCTTTCTTTTTAACTTACCGTATATTAATAAAGCTGCCATAAAAGGAAATGATTTACTAAAATCACTAATTACACACCATATAAACATTCCTGTGCAGCTAGTTTGGATAATAAAAAAACTAATAATCTTCTGAAAAGCTTAAAATATTGATAGAAATTACTTTCAATTAAAGATGGGCGAACACAAACTGTAAAGTTTGGGGTCCGTACCAAACACCCAGTATTAGAACACCGACTCCGAACATGGACTTTCTTGAGAAGTCTGTGTTACTGTTCGGGTTCGGGGTCTAGGAGGGCAACAAGAAACAAAACATTGATTAAACATCATAATGATTACATAACAGGTCCGCATGCTTGTACTTCCGGGGACGTTCATTAACTTCGGTTTATTATTATTCACTGCAAATTAGATGCTAGAGTGTATAGGCTGTTTCCAGGTTACTTCACTGACTCCAACAGCCAATCACAGATGCCCACTCTCTGTGACAGTGGCTGTTGCGGCCCTCAACCATTAGGCAGGAGTCTGTGATTGGTTGCCATAGGCAGCAACAAACCTAATGTCATAGTAGTGTAAAAATAAATAATTTAAAATATTTGATGTAGAACTTCACTGTATTTTTTATTCTCAGCACAGATAAAGCGGACAGCTGTGGGCTGCCACTGCCAGCTGCCTGCTTTACCTCGACTGACAATCAAAATACAGGAAAGCCCATTATTTTCTAAATAAATAATTTAAAAAAAGCGAAGGCTTGACCCTATCTTTGATTGCCAGACAAGGTAAAATTCAGGCAGCTGGGGGCTGGTATTTCCAGCGTGGTGAGGCCTATAGTTATTGGGCCCCCCACCCGGCTAAAGCATAGCCGCCCACAGCCGCTCCAGAATTTGGCACATTCATTAGAAGTGACTAGTCTTGGTGCTTTATCCGGCTCTTCCTGATGCCCTGGTCCGGTGGCATTGGGGTGATAGAGGGGGTTAATGACAGCTAAATAATGACAGCTTGTCATTAAGCCCAGATTAATAATGTTATGCTCTATGAGACCTGCCCATTATCAATCCTGTGAGGAAATAGGTAAAAAACACAGAGAGAAAATTATTTATTTTAAATAAATCAGAGAAAAATCCTTTATTGAAATAAATCAGACAGACAACTCTCACTTTCAATTTACTTAATTTCAAATAATGGATTTTTCTCTGTGTCTGCGTTTTTTAATTATTTCCTCACAAGATTGATAATGAGTGGGTCTCATAGAGGTCTGACATTATCAATCTGTGATAATTGACAATCTCTATAATCAACTGTCATTAACCCCTTCTATCACGCCAATGCCACTGCACCAGGGCAACAGGTAAAGTTCCAGGAACTAGCACTTGTCTTTAGACTGGTGCTTTAGGGGGGGGCAAAAACCATGGGCCTCATCATGCTGAGAATACCAGCCTCCAGTTGCCTGTTTTTTACTTTGGCTGGCAATGAGAAATAGGGTGAATCCCACACATTTTTTTTATTATTTATTTAATTTATTAAAAAATTAATGGGCTTCCCTGTATTTTGATTGCTAGCCATGGAAAAGCAAGACAGCTTGGGGTGGTAGCCCTGAAAATCAAAAATACAGTAAAGTTATTTTTAATTATTTATTTTTAAACCACTGTGACATCTGGTTCTTTGCCAATGGCAACCAATCATAGACGCCGGCACAATGGATAGAGGGCGCAACAGCCAATCACAGATGCTGTCACAGAGAGTGAGTATCTCTGATTGGCGGTAGGAGCCAGTGCAGTAATCTGGAAACAGCCCATACATTCTAGCATCTACTGTGAAGTGAATATCCAGGAAGTTAATGAGCGGACCCAAAAGTACAAACACTTGGACCTGGTAAGTATGACCTGATCACTGTATTGTGTCATGACCCTGCGGCCAGGCTGCCACAAATGGTACTGCATATAATCTATGTGTAATATCATGCATGGAGTTAAGTGGAGGATACATTGCTGATCAGCACTCAAGCTGGTGTCACAAACTACTATTCCCCGTGTAAATAACTCTCCTTTAACATGTCTGGCTAGGGCCAGAGCTCCTGGGGACCACCATCCCGTGAACTGATGCCCCTGGCTTCCAGGAAGCTGAGTAACCACTGGTCCTTCATGCCCGTGACATTTTGGTATGGGAAAAAAGGTTTTTTTTTATCGGCTTGCGGAGCGCTAAATGAATCACAAGCATCAAATAAAATCAGACATTTATTGGCCCCTTGTGCTGCCACAACGTGTTTCAACAGTACCACCCGAGGAAGACAGTAGAGTACTGTTGAAACGCGTTGTGGCAGCAAAAGGGGCCAATAAAGGTCTGATTTTATTTGATGCTTGTGATTCATTTAGTGGTCCACAAGCCGATAAAACCCCTTTTTTTCCTGTATGCTATCACTCCCTCTAGGAGTTCGCCAGGAGCTGCTCTAGTGGATCACAATACCTAACAAGCTGAAGGACCTCTGGCCTCAGTGGCAACCGATTCTGAAACCCGTTGCAACGGGGTCCTGTGTGCTTCTATGTGTAATGGACTATCCTTTTAAAAGACTGTGTAATAGCGGCCGCCATCCTGGAGAAACACGTGCTGGATTAAGTGTGTGCTATGCCTTCACATCATGGGCAGAGCCCAGCAGCAACTCCAAAAGCTATGCCAACCCCCTCTATGGACTGTAATGAAGAGTGGGGCGTCCCCCAGCCAGGATGCACCACCTCCACCTATGCAACCCTATGCCCAGAGCCAGCTCCACCTCCAAAAAGGTGAGGGCTGGAGTCTGCACATGGACAGTGTGGAAGCAGTCATGGAGGAGGAAGAAGCATGGTGTGTGGAGCTGCACCAAAAGCCTGCATGATGGAAGTTTTTGAACCTTTTTCCAAAGCTGAAGAGCAGGCAACGGTGGCCAGAGGCTGGGCCCTGCCCATTGTGGAGTCTAGAGCCACCTATGTCATTGGCTGGAAGGAGGGACGGTATGCTGCGGTGAGTTGCTTACCATCGGTGCTAGATATGGAGGGTGGGGTGCTAGCCCCTGAAATCAGCCCCACTGAATGCCAGGGGCACACTCTCCAGACCACCAACCAGCATGCAGCCCTCTCCCCTGTCCCTGTTGAAGATGATGATACCTGGTTGGAGGATGACGCAAAACAACCGGAGGTGTCCGGGCCACCACAGCCAGAGACCCCGGTTGAGCCCAGATCACGAGACCTGTGCCCTTGATCTTTCTACTGGCCATGGATGAGGAAGATGCTCCAACCACAGCTATCTCTGCTTCACCATCTTTAGAGTTGCTGTACGTGCCAGAAAGCAAAGAAAGCGTTGTGCAGCCAGAAAGTTAGGAGGGTGATGACCCAGATGAGCCCATCCCTGCAACTACACCTGCAGAGACCCTGTCCCAGCTGGACAGCATGGAGGCTGGAGCCCAGCTGGAGCAAATAGGACCCGGTTTGCCCCATCACCACCCACCACATGATAGCGGCGCCAGCTCTAGCACCCTCATGGTCCCCAAGGAAAATATTCTATGAATCACCACCCCACTTCTGTCTCCAAGCATGGAGTGGTACTGGCTAAAAACACAGGCCATGCTGCTCCTGGTGAGAGATGTAGTAGTCCAGGCCTCAGATAGCCCACCATCACTGTAGCCAGGGCCAGAGGCCCTGCAAAAACTAGGGGGAAGCAGCCACTCCTGCTGAGGCTCCTTATGATCCTTGGGAGGATGGTGTGTTTGAACTCGACCAGGCTAATGCAGTCTGTGCCTTAGACACCATTAGATCTGCAGCTGCAGGGGGACAGATTGCCTGGGTGCCTAAGCCAGAACTGTTTGCCCTCAAACAGGAGATGGCAGAGATAGCAGAAGCCCACCGATACCCCGTCGACAGGCGTCGCACCAGGGAGGAGGTCCATGCTGAGGACTTCACCTCAAAAGAGAGGGCAAGGTAAAAAAAGGATGATGATCCAGAGAAAAGAAAGGTGGGCACTGTGATTGACTTTAATAGGAAAAGAGGGTTCAGTTTCATGCTTGACATCTTTGTGAGCAGGAGAGATGTTCTGTTCAAGTATGGCAGTAAAGAAGAACATACATTGTATGCAGGAGATACAGTGGAGTATACCCCATTCCCTCACACCTACGCCATTCCCTCACACCTACTCCAGTCCCTCTCTCCAGTCGTCACCACTCATCTAACCAAAATCTTCAATCTCTCCCTCTCTTCTAGCATCTTCCCCTCCTCCTTCAAGCACTCGATCATTATTCCATTATTAAAGAAAACCTCTCTCGACCCATCCTGCACAAATAACTACAGACCAGTCTCCAATCTTCCCTTCATCTCTAAACTCCTGGAGCGCCTGGTCTACTCCCACCTTACCCGTTACCTCTCCGCTCACTCTCTTCTAGATCCATTACAGTCTGGTTTCCGCCCCTTCACTCTACAGAAACTGCCCTCATCAAAGTGACCAATGACCTTCTGACGGCAAAACATAATGGTGACCACTCTCTGCTTATTCTCTTTGACCTCTCTGACACTGTTGACCACCATCTCCTACTCTCCATGTTGCATTCCATTGGCATAAAGGACACAGCTCTCTCCTGGCTCTCCTCCTATCTTTCTGACCGCTCTTTCAGTGTATCATTCGCTGGCTTCACTTCCTCCCCTCTTCCTCTCACTATTGGGGTACCTCGGGGCTCAGTCCTTGGTCCTCTTCTCTTCTCTCTCTGCACAGCCCCGATTGGACACATCATCAGCAGATTTGGCTTCCAGTACCATCTTTATGCTGATGACACAAAATTATACACTTCAGCCCCTGACCTTACCCCTGCAGTATTAAAGAACACCAATGACTGTCTAGCTGCAGTTTCCAACATCATGTCGGCTCTCTATTTGAAACTAAACTTTTCCAAAACTGAACTCCTCTGCTCCCACCCTCCACTAACCTCCCTAAATCTGACATCTCTCTCTGTTTGCAGCACCACGATAACGCATAGGCAGCAGGCTTGCTGTCTGGGTGTTATGTTTGACACCGATCTCTCCTTCTCCTCCCACACACAAACTCTCGTCCGCTCCTGTTGCTTACACCTGAAGAATATCTCTAGAGTCAACCCCTTTCTCACCATGGAAACAACAAAAACCCTTACCGTGGCCCTAATCCATTCCTGCCTTGACTACTGCAATTCTCTATTAAGTGGCCTCCCCCTCACTAGACTTTCTCCTCTCCAGTCCATCCTTAATGAAGCAGTCAGGATAACCCATCTGGCCAATCGTTACTCAGATGCCTCTGCTCTGTGCCAGTCATTGCACTGGCTACCCGTACACTACAGGATCAAATTCAAATTGCTTGTTCTCACCCACAAAGCTCTTCACAGTGCAGCACCCCCCTACATCTCCTCCCTCATCTCTGTCTATCACCCCACCCGTTCTCTACGTTCTTCAAATGACCTTTGACTAACATTTGCACTAATCCGATCCTCCCACTCCCAGCTTCAAGACTTCTCCCGAGCTGCACCAATCCTCTGGAATGCTCTACCCCAAGAAATCAGGACTATCCACAACTTTCATGGCTTCAGACGATCCCTAAAAACACATCTTTTTAAGGCAGCCTATCATACTCCCTAATAGAAGTCCTTTGCACTGTAGATAGTGAATGGACTATCTCTCTTGATATTGCTCTTCTACAAACTCCACCAAACCAAAAAGGTCTACACAGATTGTCTGATGACCATTCATGTAAGCTTATTTCTATCCCCCATTTCCTCAAGATGCCTGGACCATTAGTGCAATAAGCTCCTGTACCTTGTGCAACCCCTATCGCGTTGTAGATTGTAAGCTCTTTTGAGCAGGGTCACTTTCATTTCTTGCTTTATTTATTGTACTTTCTTTTTTACATTGTTTCTATGCCTATTGTTTTGTATTCAATTATTGTACTGTATTTCTTCTCTACTGTAATTACTTACTGTATTATATTTTCTGTATTCTAACCACTGTATTGTAAAGCGCTGTGGAATATGTTGGTGCTATATAAATAAAAATGTATTGTTATTATTATTTGACAAAAAAGGGTGGTTTGCTGGCAACATGAAGAGACTGGCCCTAGGACGATCGCTGGAGCCCACTAGATGTCTGTCTGACAGTAATACTAGCACTGCAAGTAACTATGGGTCTAGTGATAACTATGATTCAAATGCGGATGTTCGTACCTGCAATAAAGAATGTATAAATTAAAATGCAGAGGTACTCAGGCAGGCCAGAACCAAACTTGCCATACAGCACCACTGTAAAAAACAACAACCCTGAAGCGATCCAGGTGACTGTTGTCTCAACGCCATCCAAGCTTAATCAAAATGTGACCATTCACCTCTGCGCAATCAACATGGGATGTCCCCAGACCCCATTGCAGTCACCTGCCGGCAGCATCAGTGGCTCGTCCAGTGATTAAGGCATCACTGCCAATTGTTTACTATGTTATTGATATGACTTAGGTAACCGTTTTAAGTGTTCCAAGAAGTTTGCTGTCCAAGGCACTTCAGGACTTGTTGACAGACTGGAGGTCATTGGGTCTTTATGTCCAGTGGCTACTTTAGTGGACCTTCCCAATGCTCACAGAGCTATATAGGGGCAGAGGACCAAAGCTGTCACTTGCAGGACCTGCAGCTACCTGCCTGGCAGGGAATGGCAACCACAGACACAGAGGAGAGGAAAGTGGTAGCAGAGTGTCAGACCTGGGAAGTCAGCTGGAAGGCCATATACCCTTTGTCTCAGTAAGGTGGACTCCAATTATCTCTGGCTTGGCCTGGCCAGGCTGCACTGCTGGTAAACATTGTACCCCGGTTGGGTTGTAATCTTCAACTACTCCAAGTAAAGGGTAAGAATCAAAGAGATTGCTGTTGTTGTAAGCTCCTTTCTGTGCCCACCTGCACCACTACCCTCCTCCTCTGTACCATCACCATCCCATTCATCCTCTACACCCTCCACGGGACCCGTTCCCTGGCTGGAAAGAACTTACAACCTGGCTGCTCTACCATCTCCCCTTGGAATCCCCCACTGCAGTCCGTGGCTATCTATGGTCAGCACTCCAGCTGGTGCCAAAAACTACTATCACCCATGTAACTAACTCCCCTATAACATGTCTGGCTAGCGTAATAGCTCCTGGGGACTGCCACCGTAAATTGATGCCCCAGGCCTCCAGGCAGCTGAGTAACCCCCGTTCCTTCATGCCGCAACAATTACTTAATGTTACAGCCTGCTGGCCCCCATGTCATAACTTTAAAGTCCATGTTCAAGTTGGACTCAAGTTTGGGTCAAGTCTGGTCCCAATCCCGGAGTTTAAAAAAAAAGTCCAGCCAGATCTGCTGGATCCAAACATCAGTGGAATCATCCATCACTACTTGCAATACAATCATTCAGTACAGCCAATGTAGATTCTTCTTTGAATTCAAGTAACTGCGATGTACCTTGTACTGCAAAATTATATATAAAAATTCATGCAGCTAACATCGTTTTTTCTCGCGTCCGCAACTGCCGGAACCGCACTCGCCACACCTGCCGCACACTTATCGCAAGCCCCATAGACAATGCATGGGGCTTGCCGCAAGTGCACCGCAAGTGCGACTGTTAGGCGGAAAATGCGGCAGATGCTGTTTTTTGTCCGCATCTGCCGCATTTTCAAAAAACTGCCTATGTGAAAGGGCCTTATTAAGGCCGGCTTCACACTGCGTGTGTGATCCGATCCGTGCCTGTCCACTTGAGGCAGACAGCCACGGACCGGATCAGCACACAGGACTGGGGGGCTATTATGCCCTCCGATCCTGTGTGCAGTGCACGCAGCTGCAGCCGCTGACAGGTCAGGACCGCGGCGCCCGCGGTCCTCACCTATCAGCAGTGGGAACTGCATGCGGCTGCACACAGGATCGGAGGGCATAATAGCCCCCAGTCCTGTGTGCTGATCCGGTCCATGGCTGTCTGCCTCAAGCGGACAGGCACGGATCGGATCACACACGCTGTGTGAAGCCGGCCTTAGACTTTCCAATGATGCTACACAAAGAAGCATTGTGTTTGAACTGTGTATTACTTATATCCACAGGTGTTTCTCTAATGAACTCAGTTGTTGCCAATAAACCTATTAGAAGCCTCCAAGCACATGGTATCATCATATGGGCTGTCCCAAATTATTTAAAGACATAGTAATCTTAGTGAATGTAACCTTGAGATTTGCAGAAAGTAATAAAATGCCTTAAAACATTATCTCTCTCATTATTCTTGCATTTGGCAAAGATAAATAATTATGGTAATTTTAATTGACCTATAACGGGAAAGGTTTATTTTGATTTCATGTCAGATAGTAAGAAAAACATGCATGTGTGTCTTTTTATATAATGTATGTAAACTTCTGGTTTGAACTGTAAATTAAAATTATTATATATAATCACTCTTTAAATACTCGTTCACCTCGTAAAAAATTAACTGAATTGTGGAGCAGAAGTTATTACAGAATTCATGGTTGAATGACAAATAATTAAATAATTGTGTACAATCGGATTCAGATTTTCACCAGTAGGTGAATGGTTGAATTTGAATCCCCTGGTAATTACCAGATTAGGTCTGGTAATAATAATGTGGCTAAAAACAAGGGTGTTTTGGCAACACTCAGGTTCCTAAAAGACAGGTTATGTACAGTATGTCAGATACCTCAAGTAACCTGCATACAGTTGTGGCCAAAAGTATTGACACCCCTGCAATTCTGTCAGATAATACTCTGTTTCTTCCTAAAAATGATTGCAATCACAAATTCTTTGGTATTATTATCTTCAATGAAAAAACACAAAAGAGAATGAAGCAAAAAGCAAAACATTGATCATTTCACACAAAACTCCAAAAATGGGCCAGACAAAAGTATTGGCACCCACAGCCTAATACTTGGTTGCACAACCGTTAGCCAAAATAACTGTGATCAACCGCTTCCGGTAACCATCAATGAGTTTCTTACAATGCTCTGCTGGAATTTTACACCATTCTTCTTTGGCAAATTGCTCCAGGTCCCTGATATTTGAAGGGTGCCTTCTCCAAACTGCCATTTTTAGATCTCTCCACAGGTTTTCTATGGGATTCAGGTCTGGACTCATTGCTGGCCACCTTAGAAGTCTCCAGTGCTTTCTCTCAAACCATTTTCTAGTGCTTTTTGAAGTGTGTTTTGGGTCATTGTCCTGCTGGAATCCCATGACCTCTGAGGGAGACCCAGTTTTCTCACACTGGGCCCTACATTATGCTGCAAAATTTGTTAGTAGTCTTCAGACTTCATAATGCCATGCACACGGTCAAGCAGTTCAGTGCCAGAGGCAGCAAAGCAACCCCAAAACATCAGGGAACGTCCGCCATGTTTGACTGTAGGGACCGTGTTCTTTTTCTTTGAATGCCTCTTTTTTTCTCTTGTAAACTCTATGTTGATGCCTTTGCCCAAAAAGCTCTACTTTTGTCTCATCTGACCAGAGAACATTCTTCCAAAACATCTTAGGCTTTCTCAGGTAAGTTTTGGCAAATTCAAGCCTGGCTTTTTTATGTCTTGGGTTAAGAAGTGGAGTCTTCCTGAGTCTCCTACCATACAGTCCCTTTTCATTCAGACGCCGACGGATAGTACGGGTCGACACTGTTGTACCCTCAGACTGCAGGGTAGCTTGAACTTGTTTGGATGTTAGTCGAGGTTCTTTATCCACCATCCGCACAATCTTGCGTTGAAATCTCTTGTCAATTTTTCTTTTCTGTTCACAACTAGGGAGGTTAGCCACAGTGCCATGGGCTTTAAACTTCTTGATAACACTGCGCACGGTAGACACAGGAACATTCAGGTCTTTGGAGATGGACTTGTAGCCTTGAGATTGCTCATGCTTCCTCACAATTTGGTTTCTCAAGTCCTCAGACAGTTCTTTGGTCTTCTTTCTTTTCTCCATGCTCAATGTGGTACACACAAGGACACAGGACAGAGGTTGAGTCAACTTTAATCCATGTCAACTGGCTGCAAGTGGGATTTAGTTATTGCCAACACCTGTTAGGTGCCACAGGTAAGTTACAGGTGCTGTTAATTACACAAATTAGAGAAGCATCACATGATTTTTCTAACAGTGCCAATACTTTTGTCCACCCCCTTTTTGTGTTTTTTCATTGAAGACAAATTAAATGAAGATAATAATACCAAAGAATTTGTGATTGCAATCATTTTCAGGAAGAAACTGAGTATTATCTGACAAAATTGCAGGGGTGTCAATACTTTTGGCCACAACTGTAGCACATTATTATTGACCAGATGGTGGCCCGATTCTAACGCATCGGGTATTCTAAAAATATATATGTAGTTGACATACTGTGACTGACAGAATCTGTTCAGTCAACGTGAGTGAACAACTATATATATATATATATAGCAGCGCTATGGTATATGGTGGTACATTACAGCACATGTATAGCAGCATTGTAGTATATGGTGGTACATTACAGTACATGTATAGCAGCACTATAGTATATGGCGGTACATTATAGTACATGTATAGCAGCACTATGGTATAAGGTGGTACATTACAGCACATGTATAGCAGCATTGTAGTATATGGTGGTACATTACAGTACATGTATAGCAGCACTATAGTATATGGCGGTACATTACAGCACATGTATAGCAGCACTATAGTATATGGTGGTACATTACAGCACATGTATAGCAGCTATGGTATATGGCGGTACATTATAGTACTTGTATTACAGCACTATAGTATATGGAGGTACATTACAGTACATGTATAGCAGCACTATGGTATATGGCAGTACATTACATTACATGTATAGCAGCGCTATAGTATATGGCAGTACATTACAGCAATGTATAGCAGCACTATAGTATATGGCGGTACATTACTGCACTGTATAGCAGCACTATAGTATATGGCGGTACATTATAATACTTGTATACCAGCACTATAGTATATGGAGGTACATTATAGTACATGTATAGCAGCCCTATAGTATATGGCGGTACATTACAGTACATGTATAGCAGCATTATAGTATATGGCGGTACATTATAGTACATGTATACAGCACTATAGTATATGGCGGTACATTATAGTACTTGTATACCAGCACTATAGTTTATGGAGGTACATTACAGTACATGTATAGCAGCACTATATTATATGGCAGTATATTACAGTACATGTACACTGTGTTCCAAATTATTATGCAAATTGGTTTTAAGTGTCATAGGGTTTTATTTTATTTTTTTTCAATGAAACCCATTGATGGTATTGTGTCTCAGGGTTCTTTGGATCATTGAAATCAATATCAGATACCTGTGATAATTAGTTTGGCAGATGAGCCCAATAAAAGGAAAACTGGGTGTTCCACAATATTACGCAGACCACAGTTTTCAAGTAACATGGGAAAGAAAAAGGATGTCTCTGCTGCCAAAAAGCAACAAATAGTGCAATGCCTTGGACAAGGGATGAAAACATTTGATATTGCACGAAAACTTAAGCGTGATCATCGTATTGTGAAGAGATTTGTGGCTGATTCTGAGCACAGATGTGTTCGTGCAGATAAAGGCAGAATGGGGAAGGTTTCTGCCAGGCAAGTTCATCAGATTAAGAGAGCAGCTGCTAAAAAGGCCTTACAAACCAACAAACAGATATTTGAAGCTGCTGGTGCCTCTGGAGTCCCTCGAACCTCAAGGTGTTGGATCCTTCAAAGGCTTACTGTGGTGCATAAACCTACTATTTGGCCACCCCTAAACAGTGCTCACAAGCAGAAACAGTTGCAGTGGGTCCACATATACATGAAGACTAATTTTCAAACAGTCTTGTTTATTGATGAGTGCCGAGCAACCCTGGATGGACCAGATGAATAGAGTAGTGGATGGTTGGTGGATGCCACCATGTCCCAACAAGGCTGCGACATCAGCAAGGAGGTGGAGGAGTCATGTTTTGGGATGGAATCATTGAGAAACAGCTGGTAGGCCCCTTTAAGGTTCCTGAAGATGTGAAAATGACCTCTGCAACGTATATACAGTTTCCAAATGAGAACTTTCTTCCATGGTACAAAAAGCAAAAACGTGCCTTTAGGCGCAAAATCATCTTCATGCATGTCAATGAACCATCTCATGCTACAAAGAATACCTCTGTGCCATTGGCTGCTATGGGCATAAAAGGAGATAAACACATGGTGTGACCACCATCTTCCCCTGACCTCAACCCTATAGAGAACCTTAGGAGTATAATCAAGCAAAATATCTATGAGGGTGGGAGGCAGTTCACATCAAAACAGCAGCTCTGGGAGGCTATTCTGACATCATGCAAAGAAATACAAGCAGAAACTCTCCAGAAACTCACAATATCAATGGATTCTAGAATTGTGAAGGTGATATCAAAATAGGGTTCCTATGTTAACATGTAACTTGGCCTGTTAGGATGTTTTGGAGTTAGGCTGGCTTCACACCACGGTGTGATCCGGTCCGGGGCTGTCCAGTGTAAACCAGACAGCCCCGGACCGGTTTTTGGCCCCATAGTAGCCTATGGGGCTGGATGGAGCCAGATGGCAGATCTTTGCCATCCAGTTTCATCACTGCGGTGGAATCCGGGAGAATACGGATTATTCTCTTCGGACGTAAAAATGTTGCTTGCAACATTTTTGTGACCGGGGTGAAAAATCTCCCCAATTTGCCGGATCCCGATTCCGAGAGGATCCGGGAACCGGACACAGGCGGCTGCACATAGCTGTGGTTTCAGGACCGCGGCTAGCTCCATGCTAGCCGCGGTCTTGAAAAATCAGCAGCAGCAGCTGCAATTACAGCCATCCGGCTGTACACAGCCAAATGTGCCCTCCGGTTCTGTGTGCTGATCCGGTCCAGGGCTGTCAGGGTCATCCCGGACAGCCCCAGACCGGATCACACCGTGGTGTGAAGGCAGCCTTAAATAGCTTTTGATTTCAGTGAATGTGACCTGTTAATGCTGCAAATTCAACAAATGAGCATTTTCAGTTCTTTCAAAGATATCAAATATTTAGAAACTCTACTGTGCCTAATAGTTTGGAACAGTGCATTTAGAGTTTTTTTTTTTAATTTTGAAAATTATACTGCTATCATTGGGAGGTTTCTTCAATTAAATTTGATGTATACTCTAACTCTAACTCTAAATTTGATGTATACTTGGTGACTTTTATTACACTGATCGTCATTTGCACCGACCATTTAGGAAAATCAGAAAAAAAGAACATTTGCATGATAATTTGGAACACAGTGTATAGCAGCACTATGGTATATGGCGGTACATTACAGCATATGTATAGCAGCACTATAGTATATGGCAGTACATTACAGTACATGTATAGCAGCACTATAGTATATGGCACTACATTATAGTACATGTATAAAAGCACTATAGTATATGGAGGTACATTACAGTACATGTATGCAGCACTATAGTATATGGTGGTACATTATAGCACATGTATAGCAGCGTTATGGTATATGGTGGTATATTACAATACATGTATAGCAGCATTATGGAATATGGCGATACTCCGCTCCCCGCGAAAGTAAAAATAAAAAAATCCTCAGTGAGGATACTCACCTGTCCGCTGGCTCGCTCCACCTCCGTCTTCTAGGTCCTACAGGCCTTTAGGACCTGTTGTTGCCTGGGAAACCGATCAGCTGATCGGTCACATGACCGCTAACTGTGGGGCGGCAGGATGGAGCAGGGGGGCAGGCTTGAGCAGGGGAAGGATGGTGATGGAGGGCAGGATGGTCCAAAGAAGAAAAGGACAGCGCCACAGATCTTTGATGGTGCAAAAAATTTTTTTGTGTTTATTCCATGGTCATAATGAAGCGACGTTTCGACCACTCCTGTGGTCTTTATTAAGCTTGATAAAGACCACAGGAGTGGTCGAAACGTCACTTCATTATGACCATGGAATAAACCCAAAAAATTTTTTTGCACCATCAAAGATCTGTGGCGCTGTCCTTTTCTTCTTTGGATATATCGCTGGGATCCGGATTGGGCTCTCTGGTTTGGACGTGCGTCCAGGTGCTGGCTGGAGATACGGAAGGCCTAGCATGCAACCCCAGGTGCTGTGACTAATTACCTTTTATACGGGGTGGCAGGATAGTGGCGGGGGGCAGGATGGAGGTGGGTGGGCAGCATGGAGCGAGCAGGGCAGCATGGAGCGAGCAGGGCAGCATGGAGCAGGTGGGGCAGCATGGAGGTGGGGGGCAGGGTGGAGGTGGGGGTTGAGGATGGAGGGGGGGGCAGGATGGAGCCAGGGGAGCAGGATGGATGCGGGGGGGAGGGGCAGGATGGATGCGGGGGGAGCAGGATGGATGCGGGGGGGGCAGGATGGATGTGGAGGGGCAGGATGGATGCGAGGGGGCAGCATGGAGCAAGCGGGGCATCATGGAGCGAGCGGGGCAGCATGGAGCAAGTGGGGCAGCATGGAGCAAGTGCGGCAGCATGGAGGTGGGGGGCAGGATGGAGGTGGGGGGGCAGGATGGAGGTGGGAGGGCAGGATGGAGCCAGGGGAGCAGGATGGATGCGGGGGAGCAGGATGGATGTGGGGGGGCAGGATGGAGCCGGGGGGTGGGATGGATGTGGGGGGGCAGGATGGAGGTGGGGGGGGCAGGATGGAGGCGGGTAGCAGGATGGATGCAGGGGGCAGGATGGAGCCATCAGGGCATGGAGCCAGGGCGGCAGGATGGAGGAGGGATGGGGCAGGACGTTGCCAGCAGGGCATGAAACCAGGGGGGCAGGATGGAACCAGGAGGCCGCATGGTGGCGGGGGGGGGGGGCAAGATGGAGCGATCGGGGCAGTAGGGAGCCAGTGGGGCAAGATGGTGGCAAGGGGGGGCAGGATGGTGGTGGGGGGGCAGGATGGAGCGATCGGGGCAGGATGGAGCGAGCAGGGCAGGATGGAGCTAGCAGGGCAGGATGGAGCGAGTGGGGCAAGGAGGAGGCGGGGGGCAGGATGGAGCGAGCGGGGCCCCATGGAGCGAACGGGGCATGATGGAGCGAGCTGGGCAGGATGGAGCCGGGGGGGGGCAAGATGGAGCCGGGGGGGCATGATGGAGCGAGTGGGGCAGGATGGAGCGAGCGGGGCAGGATGGAGGTGGGTGGCAGGATGGAGGTGGGGGGCAGGATGGAGCCGGGGGGGCGGGATGGATGCGGGGGGGCAGGATGGAGTCTGGGGAAGCAGGATGGATGTGGGGGGGGCAGTATGGATGCAGGGGGGCAGGATGGAGGGGGGGCAGAATGGAGGGGGGGCAGGATCCCCCTCGCCCCCCTCTGTTCTCACCTGTCTTCTGCAGCTACAGAGTCGCACTGTGTAGTGTGTACAGCGATTATGTGACAGGGTGGGCTGTGTGATGTCGCATCAGCCTGCCCTGTCACATGATCGCTGTACAGGGAGAAGACGGGTGAGAACAGCGGGAGGCAAGGGGGGAGGCGAGGGGGGAGGCAAGGAGGGAGGCGAGGGGGGAGGCGAGGGGGAGGCGAGGTGGGGGCGGCGGGTACCGGTGTTGGGGGTCGCCGTGGCCGTACGCATGTAGCATGTAGCCTGGCGATAGCAATGCCTATGTGTCGCTGTCGCCAGGTTACAGATACTATATAATCATCTAATTTTGAATGTGCGCGGCTTTTTGCACACACGGCGCTCATTGGTTGCCATGGCTAGCGGCAGCCAATGAGCGCTAGCACGCGATTTCGGCGTCAGACATACACGATTAGGAGATTATATAGTAGATTTACTCCCAAAGCAAAGTCTTCCTTATATTAAAATGTGTTGGGTCATTGATATTTATATAATTTACCAATGTATCCTTTTAGTTGGTTCCCAAATGTAAACTGTACACCAAAGTGCTCCATGATAAGTTCTACTTAAGGAATGTTATTATTTTATGCACTTTGACAAAATATGTCATTCTCCTAAACATGGGCAGCAAAGATTGATTAGAATTGGAGACGTGTCGATTCCCAATCCCAGTACCTCAAATTTACCTTGCACATGAATGCAACGGTGAAAGCAGTCAATGAATATACAGTATACAGCAGTGGCCAGAAGTTTTGAGACAGACACAATTTTTGATTTTCAAAAAGTTTTCTGCTTCAGTGTATTTACATCTATTCTTCAACTGTTTGTATGGTTACTGAAGTACAGTTCTATAGATTTCATACGTTTTTACACTTTTAGTGACAATTACATCGTTTATACAATACTCAATATTAATGTTGTCCCTTATTTTTTAAGACTTCTGCAATATACTGTGAAATGCCGGATATCAGCTTCTGGGTCAAATCTGGACTGATGACAATCCATTCTTGTCTAATCAGTGTTTGGTGTTCATCACATTTCCAATATTTTTTATTTGTCCACCTGCTTTGGGGCGATTGACCGCAAGTTCTCACTGGGATTGAGATTTGGAGAGTTTACTGATCATTGACCCAAAATGTAAATGTTTTGTTCATTGAACCACTTAGTTATGACTTTTACCTTTGGATATGGTCTCCATTAGGCTGGAAAGAGCATTCTATATCACCAAATTGCTCCTGGAAGGCTAGGAGAAGTTGCTCTTTGAGGACATTTAGATACCATTCTTTATTCATGGCAGAGTTCTTAGGCAAAATTATAAGTGAGCCCACTACCTTGGATAAAAAACAACCTTATACACAAATGGTCTCAGGATGTTTTACTGTGGACATGATATAGGACTTACATTAACAATCACCTCTTCTCACTATAATCACTCTTCTGGATGACCCTACAAAGGGGGTTCAGCAGAGAAACTTTATCCAAGTTCTCGGATGCCTAAGGCTAGGGTCAGACTTGCATCTGCCCCTAGCCTACTGGATCAGTCAGAAACTTAGTTTCTGACAGGAGCAGCACATAGCGTTACCAGCATGTAACGCTATGCAACGCCAGGCTATGGATCTCTTTGGCAGCCGGAAGCTTACCGCAGCTGTTGGCTCCATAGAGAATCCCTGGATAAGCCCTTTTGCAGAACGCACAGGAAACTCTGTTTGCAAGCGCATATCCGGGGATTCTCTGTGGAGCCGGCTGCTTCGGTAAGCTTCTGGTTGCCATAGGCTAGGGTCACATTTGCGTTGTGACCCTAGCCTAAAGGAATGTGCTTAACACTTAGAATTTTCCCCACAGCGCATAGCATTAACACTATGTGCTGCCTGACAATGCTGCCCTATAGAAGCCCGCTGTTTACCTTAGCAGCGGCTCCACACAAATCAGGGTGACCCTAGCATCAAGTGTGACCCTAGCCATAAAGATCCATAGCCTGGAGGCGCATAGCATTACATGCTGGTAATCGCTATCGCTATGTGCTGCTCCTGTCAGAAACTACGTTTCTGACGGATCCAACAGGCTAGGGGCAGATGCAAGTCTGACCCTAGCCCAATCCTTGTACTTTCAGCACAGATATCTTTATCTGATAAAGCCCATTGAGACTCTTTGGGTTATGTGGAAGAATGATCTTCTGGAGAACAAAAGGTGAGCACTACTGTGGGTTCTGTCATAACAGTAAAACAACCTGAGACCATTCATGTATGGGGTTGCTTTCAGTCCAAGTGAGTTGACTCATTCACAATTTTGCTTAAGAATTGAGTCATGTATAAAGAATTGTATTTATACATTTTCCAGAGACAACTTCTGCCAATCATCCAGGAGCAATTTGATGTTAGGCTGGGGTCACAGTTGCATTTTTCACAAGCGTTTTTGGAGACCTGCGTTTTCAAAAACGCATGTAAAAAACGCACCCATAGGCCCCCATGTTAAAAAAACGCATGCCCTAATAGCCAAAAAGCATGTGTGACAGTCCCATGCGTTTTTGGTGCTTTTCCAAAAACGCATGCGTTTTTTAATATGGGGCCTTATGGGAAATGCATGCAAAAACGCATGTACAATTAGTGCCATTCAAAAACGCATGCGTTTCCCATAGGAGCCCATGTTAAAAAAACGCATGCGTTTTAGAAAACGCATGCGTTTTTTTAACATGGGCTCCTATGGGAAACGCATGCGTTTTTGAATGGCACTAAAAGGTACTAATTGTACATGCGTTTTTTGCATGCGTTTTCCATAGGGGCCCATGTTATAAAAACGCATGCGTTTTTCAAAACGCACCAAAAAATAGTACATGCACTATTTTTGGGTGCAGATTTCAAAACGCAGCCAAAAACGCAGGGAGCCATCAGACACCTTAAAAAACTCATGATGACATGAAAAACGCATGTAAAAAAGCATGCGTTTTTAAAAGGCACTAAAAAAACGCATGTCAACTGTGACCACAGCCTTAAACAATAATTTTTCAAACTTGATGGAGAACATGTTACAATGCAAACACGATACCAAAATTGCTTTGTGATCAGAAGATTGACATATTTGTTCTATGGCCAGGAAACCTGTCAGATCTCAATCCCATTCAGAACCTGTGGTCAATCCTCAAAAATCTGGTGGACAAACAAAACACTCTAAGAACTGATTAGGGAAGAAATGGTTCCCATCAGCCAGAATTTGACCCAAAACCTGATATCCATGTACCATGGACGCATTAGCAGTTTACGTATTGTTGCTGGTGCATGTGTTAATAGTTCACTACAGAAACAACTGACCAAAAAGAGCTAAAAACAATGAAGCAGCAAATTTTATGAAAACCAACATTTTGTCAACCTCAAAACATTTGGCTATGACTGTATATTTACAGTGCCTTGTGAAAGTATTTGGTCCCCTTGAACTTTTCAACTTTTAGCCACATTTCACGCTTCAAATATAAAGATATAAATTTAAATTTTTTTGTGAAGAATCAACAACAAGTGGGACACAATTGTGGTACCCCTGCTGGGGATTGCCACAGGATCCATCCGGTGCAAAGAGGGATTTACACTTTGGCACCCACAGTACACAACATCTACCACCCCAGACCTGGAGTATAGGGATCCCACAGAAGGCCTTCATTGTCAGTTAAAGAGTAAAGCCCTGAGAGGGAAGGAAGCGATAAATTCAGCTATAGGCAGGACTTACCCAAACCACCATACACAGTAGCAGAGGAGGCCTCACGACTCTCAAGGTGAAAATCCCAATTTGCACCGAGAACCTGGTTCCCTCTTGGACTGTACCTGTTACCGGCATCAGTAAAATGGTACCGAAACAAAGACTATTGTCATCCACCCCGCTGCTCTGAGGTAAAGCTCCACCTGCGGGGAGCTCTACTACACTGAGCTGCACCACTATCACCTCAGCGGCCAGCCGCAGCCTGGTATCCATCGTTACCAAGTACCACTGCTGGCGTCACGACACTACTACCCCCATCCTCATCACCATCTTCCCTAATCCCCGCAACTGAGGGTCCAGGGCACGGAATCCGGGAATCGACCAGCCGTGATCCCCATCGAAGCAGTCGTCCTGTAGCGGGATCGAGTACCCCTCTACCCTGTCGA
This sequence comes from Allobates femoralis, assembly GCA_033576535.1. Classification (NCBI taxonomy): domain Eukaryota; kingdom Metazoa; phylum Chordata; class Amphibia; order Anura; family Aromobatidae; genus Allobates; species Allobates femoralis. The sequence continues at coordinate 405,241,288 of JARQOC010000002.1, read as the reverse complement.
TCGCCTCAGTCTGGCGTCATGAACAGGATCCCGGGACCGGTAAATCCGGTTACTGTGTGCCCAGAATTGGACTTTATTGACTGTTTATGTGCTGTCAAATCGGGCCGCCATTACTCCACCATAGAAATTGTACTGCGTCACAGCAGGGCGGAAAAGAGCGTGAAGATAAGCCCCGCCCCTTCACTCTGCCGGAGATCAGCGAAAGTGCAGCTCCCAGTTCCGGAAATACCCAAGGTGCTCAACTCACACTGCCGACGACCGGAAAAGTTTGTTTTTACCTCACCGGCTCCCTGACAGAGGGGATGCCGGAATGCAGCACCCGGAGCAGTGGCCCTGATAATGCTGATATATACCGGGCGCAAAATGGTTGCCAACATATGAAGGTAAGCCCGGTATCTTAGCAGCCTTTAAACAAAACATGTGTGCAGTGCTGGACATGTATGCTATGACAGAGAAGCAGCGCGCTGCCGTTGTGCTGGGACAATTAACAGGCGCAGCGGAGCTAGAGGTTGAGTCTTGGAGTGATGCTGACCGAGACTCTGCAGCTAAAGTGTTTGACAAGCTCAAAGCTGCTTTTGAGAAAACGCACACAGTCTTACCTGAGGATGCTGTTCTACCAGTGCAAACAGAGACTGCAGGATACCATCAGAGACTTTGCCCTGCGTTTACAAGGGGCACTCCGGTCCTTAAAACAGGTAGACCCAGCAAGTGTACTGGAAGAAGATAAAATGCTAGTGGAACAGTTTATGGATGGATTGAGGTCAGACTACCATCACCAGCAGGTACACATGTGGGTTTTGGATCATCCTGATGTGAACTTTAATGATTTAAAAGACCGTGCAATCACAGTGCTACGGCCCTCAGTGCCTGCAGAGCCTGTAGCCCAACACTGGCAGGTTAACACCTCTCCCATAGACTTTGAACCCAACCCCAAAGTCCCTGCAAAAGCAGCAGAGCAAGCTGTAGCATCCAACCACTGTTGATGACTTACGCAATCAGGTGCAACAGTTAACTACAAACATGGACTACGTCCTAAAACTCTTGCAATCTAGGCCGGGAGCACCACCACCAAGCCAAATTCAGCTAGCCGATTGCCCTGAGGATGTCCCATGGAGGAGGAGGAAGCCTAAGTCCCCGTGGAGGGGACCAACGCACCATTGCAACATAGAACCATGTGCCCGTGGAGGGGACCAACAAGTGTGGTAGAAGATAATACGTGTGGTAGAAGATAATCCTGATAAAAAATACCCCTACATGATAATTGGTTCTAATGTAGTTGAAAACTGCCTTGGAGAAGTGTTGTTTTTGCTCCAACAGATTGCGATGACTGCTGGTTATGGGCGGAGGAGAGTCCTTCAGAAAGAAATCTGTACCCTTATCCACAAGCAACAGGTAAATCTGTCTGGGGAGAGATTGGCAGTGTGCTGATAACAGACCCGTTTCCCATTGTGTTACCACCAAAAAGGGAAATGATGATATGGTGTCGAGCAGCTATAGGTCTCAGAGGAAAGGAATACCAGGTAGTTGTAGAGCTTGTATACTCAGAGCATAGACCTACACACTGAGAGCCAGAGGGGTGGTGGATGTACGCAAGGGATAAGTGTCAATCTGTGTATTAAATTGTGGGGAAGAGGAAGCAAAAATACCCCGGTAGGCTACTGTAGCAAAGCTGTACACTGTCTGTGACAACAACATACAGGCAGTAGAGCCCGTTTCCCCGTCAAACCAGGGGAGGATAACAACTCCAAGGGACAGCTGGAGGAGTGGTATCAGCAGTTGCACATAGGAACTGATGCCACCCCTTCCCACCAGAAGCACGGAGTCTACCGGGTAGCACAAGAGTTCAAACAGATATTCAGTAAGCATCCATTAGATTTTGGGATGATTAAAGGGGTACACCTTCGCATGCCCACAGGAGATCAACCCCCAATTAGAGTGAGACACAGACCTGTTCCACCAAATCACTACCAGTGTGCCAAAGAGATGCTGCAGGACATGAAGGAAGCCGGGGTTATAAGAGATAGCTGTAGTCACTGGGCAGCCCCCTTAGTCCTAGTCAGAAAGAAGGATGGTTGAGTGTGTGGATTACAGGGAAATCAATAAGATCACTCATAAAGATACTTACCCGTTACCCCACATAGAGGAGTCTCTTGCTGCATTAAAGAGCGCTAATTATTTCTCCACATTAGATCTCACTAGGGGGTATTGGCAGGTCACCGTTGCAGAAGAAGACCGCATTCAATACACCGATGGGCCTATGCGAATTCAACAGCATGCCATTCGGGTTATGCAATGCACCAGGAACGTTTCAAAGACTCATAGAATGTTGCCTGGGACACCGGAACTTCGAGAGGGTGCTGTTATACCTGGACGACGTTGTCGTGCATTCCAAGACCTACGAAGAACATCTGGAACACCTGGCGGAGGTATTTACAACTTTAGCCAAGTACGGGATCAAGCTCAAACCATCTAAATGTCACCTTCTGAAGCCTAAAGTCCAATACCTCGGGTATGTGGTCAGCGCAGATGGAGTAGCACCAGATCTGGAAAAAAGTGACAGCTATCCAGGACTGGCAGAGACAAACCACCGTCACCGAGGTACGTCAATTCTTAGGTTTGGTTGGGTACTACAGAAGATTCATTAAAGGCTATACAAAGATGGCAGCGCCCCTACAAGATCTTCTGGCAGGCCAATCTAAGAAGAGAAGGTCTTCAGAGCCACCATTGGAATGGGGAGAAGAACAAGAAGACTCCTTCCAACAGATGAAGCAGGCTTTAACCGGTGAGGAAATCCTGGCTTATCCTGATTATAACCTACCATTCGTCCTCTACACTGATGCAACCAATGTAGGTACTGGGAGCAGTACTATCTCAGATACAAGATGGCAAGGAACGTGTAATTGCCTATGCCAGCAGAAAACTTCGACCCACAGAGAGGAACCCGGAAAACTACAGTTCCTTTAAGTTGGAGTTCCTGGCCTTGGTCTGGGCTATAACAGAGAGGTTCAAGCAATACCTAGCAGCTTCAAAATTTACCGTCTTCATGGATAATAACCCGTTAACACACCTGGATACCGCGAAGCTTGGTGCACTGGAGCAACGCTGGATGGCCCGACTATCCAACTATGACTTTACCATCAAATACCGGGCAGGACGAAACAACGCAAATACTGATGCCCTCTCCAGAAACCCTCAAGTACATCTACAAGGACTTGAAGAAGAAGAGGATGACTTAGAGGAAGTAGAACTCCCAGCTTTCCATAAAAGTCGAAAATGGAAGATGACCGAAAACCATATATACCAAAACCGTCAAAACGTCGCACTGAACCCGTTGCCTAACTATGGATGGAAAGAGACTCAAGACAGTGATCTGGCCGTGAGCCTAGTAAAGAGACTGGTAACACAACCGGATTCCCAAATTGAGAAGAATGCTCCACCAGCGGTCCAATACCTGTGGAAAGAAAGGAGCAGGTTATTCATCTATCAAGGTCAATTGTGCAGACGGTATATCAACCCAAGAACACATGAAATGGTATGGCAAGTTGTGGTTCCAAAGAGAGAGTCCAAATGGTATTGGAAGCGTATCATAATGGAGCAGGACACTTTGGATGGAGAAAACTGGAAGTATTGTTACGGGAGAAATTGTACTGCATCGGCATGAGGGCCTCAATTGAGAAATGGTGTAAAATTGTGGACCATGCTCATTAAGAAGAAAAGACGTAACAGCCAGAAAGCACCACTACAGCCTATCACCAAACAGCCATTGGAACTGGTAGCCTTAGATCACATCAAACTCACATCTAGCAAATCAGGCTATACCTATGCTCTTACCATGGAAGACCACTATTCCAGATTTCTTGTGGTAGTTCCCGTAATAGACTTAACAGCTCAAACAGCAGCAAGAACCTTTCAACAATATTTCTGCAGACCACACTGTTATCCAGAACAAGTGTTGACAGACCAAGGTTCCACTGAATTATTTCAAGAGTTTTGCAACTTATATGGCTGCAAGAAAATTCGTAGCATGCCTTACCATCCTCAAACCAATGGAATGTGCGAAAAGATGAATCACGTGGTAATTGAAAAGCTCAAAACCCTGCCTTTAGATGAACGAAACAGAAGGCCAGAGAAGTTACCAGACCTTGTTGACAACTACAACAACATCCCCGTAAGTTCAACAAATTGTACCCCTGCATACCTAATGAGAGCAAGACCAGGAAAATTGCCAGTCAACTTTGAAATAGGAATAGTAATCCTGAAGAAGAGACCACAGATGCAGATTGGGATACTAGAAGAAAAGAACAATACAAGGAAATACAAGAATGTGTTGAGAAAAGTCTAGTAAAATCAAGAGAAAGACAAGAAGCCAATTTTAACAAAACCGTGCAAGCAACACCCTTAACACCTGGTTTTGAAAAGAAAAAGAAGAATGCACAAACTAGATGATCAATGGGAAAAAGAACCATATACTGTGTTACCATCCAACTTTGATAACCAGAAAACCTGTCTTATCAGCAAAGACCATGGAGAAAACACAGCAACAGTGTCCAGAGATCATTTGAAGAAGTGCCCTCAACAGTTACAACCAGAATAAGATGTACCTTTTCCAGAACCTGAAAAGAGGAGCCAAAGACAGTCCAGACACTCATTGGAGAATTACCAGCGGATTGGCCTCAAATAGAAGTACATACCTAATTCCAACTTTGATGTTCGCACCAGCAGTAGAAGCGCCAAGAGTAGAAGAACCACCCATTGTACCGGAACCAGAGATCCCTGCAATCGATGAACCTGCCAGTCCACTAGAGATACTACACCAATACTACGGTATTCCAGACACACATAGATCTAATAGACTGAGAGACAGTGCATACACCGCACCAGGTACAAACACCAGTGACACACCAGTGCTACGCAGATCAACCCGTAGTAATTTTGGTCAGCCACCACTTTTGATACAGAGAATAAACTGTAAAATGTGGGAAATGTAAATATGTTTAAAATGTATATATGTTATTAATGCTAGTGTACAGAAAAGGGTGAAGAGTAGGCTAAAACAACCCAAACCAGGTACACAACAGCAGTAAGAGGGGTGAGATGGAGTTGGTGTAAGGAGCTATCTAGGGAGAGAAAAATCTTGGCCAATAGGTGACCCCAGGGCCAGGAGGCCTACAGCACTTATGACCCGGTAGAGGCCCCTGCAGTCTTAGGACTCCTACACCAAAGCACCCGTAGTAAATGTTTTGTTGTGTAACATTGAACTTTTAAGCCTACAGAGACTTTACCTGTTTGGACTTTTGAATTTGCTTTTTATAATTTTAAAAAATGAACCATAGCCACAGGACTGGTGGTGGCAAAAATACTTTAAACATCCTGCAGCGGATGGACTAGCGCTGTATGGACTGGTTACCTGTTTTTCAAATTTTTCCCTGGTTTTTGTAAATTTTGAATTTTGAGACTCTGTTCAAATTCCAAATGTAAATAGTTATGTTATGTTCATGAAAAATGTTTCAGTCCTGGAGGACTGAAGTTAACTAGGGGGGAATGTGGCACCCCTGATGGGGATTGCCACAGGACCCATCCGGTGCGAAGAGGGATTTACACTTTGGTACCCACAGCACACAACCTCTACCACCACAGACCTGGAGGGGGAGCTCTACTGGCTGCCTTAAGCCAGATCCCCTATAAAAGATCCAGGTCTGAGAAGAGTCAGTTAGTCTGCTCTGAGAAGTGAAGAGAGCAGTGAAGTCCAGTGAAGCAGCCTAGAGAAGGTGCTGGAAAGACCCGGTTGCTGGGCAAAGCAAGGCCCAGAACCAAGGGACAGTGACCCGCTGTGGAGCACCCAGAGAGAGGAACAGAGGCCAGTGGAGAGTAAGGAAAAAGGACAAGGGATCGTATATAGGATCCCTTTAGCTCCGGACCCTGCAGGAGAAACACTGAAGCAGGAAAAGCCCGGAGAAACCAGGAGGATCTATTCCCCTGAGATACTACTTAATAGAGACACTCAAACCTGACCAAGCGCAGGACCAGGGGCCCAAGAGGAGTATAGGGACCCCACAGAAGGCCCTCATTGTCGGTTAAAGAATAAAGCCCTGAGAGGGAAGGAAGCGGCGAGTTCAGCTATAGGCAGGACTTACCCCAAACCACCGTACACAGTAGCAGAGGAGGCCTCACAACTCTCAAGGTCAAAATCCCAAATTGCACCGTGAACCTGGTTCCCTCTTGGACTGTACCTGTTACCGGACATCAGTAAAAAGGTACCGAAACAAAGACTATTGTGTGTGTGAGTCTGCTTCCCCACCGCTGCCCACAGCGTTCCCTGCAAGCCACTAATACGACTCCCCTCATCCACCCCGCTGCCCTGAGGTAAAGCTCCACCTGCGGGGAGCTGTACTACACTGAGCTGCACCACCATCTCCTCAGCGGCAGGCCGCAACGCTGGTATCCATTGTTACCAGGTACCACAGGTGGCGTCAGACACTACTACCCCCCATCCTCATCTCCAACCCCACTTATTCCCTGCCACTGAGGGTCCAGGGACGGACCTGGAAATTGACCAGCAGTGATCCCCCATCAAAGCAGTCGTCCTGTCCTCGGGATCCGAGTACCCCTCTACCCTGTCGATTGCCTCACAATCGTGTAGTGGAACAAAATTTATTGGATATTTTAAACTTTTTTAACAAATAAAAAACTGAAAAGTGGGGCGTGCAATATTATTTGGCCCCTTTACTTTCAGTGCAGCAAACTCACTCCAGAAGTTCAGCGTGGATCTCTGATTGATCCAATGTTATCCTAAATGACTGGTAATGATAAATAGAATCCACCTGTGTGTAATCAAGTCTCCATATAAATGCACCTGCTCTGTGATAGTCTCAGGGTTCTGTTTCAAGAGCAGAGAATATCATGAAGGCCAAGGAACCACACAACCTGTTGGAGTCTGCAAAAGACCTGAGACTGGGACGAAGATTTATCTTCCAACAAGACAATGATCCCAAAATAAAGCAAAATCTACAATGGAATGGTTCAAAAAGTAAACATATCCAGGTGTTAGAATCGCCAAGACAAAGACCAGACCTGAATCCAATCGAGAATCTGTGGAAAGAGCTGAAAACTGCTGTTCACAAACGCTCTGCATCCAACCTCACTGAGCTTGAGCTGTTTTGCAGGAAGAATGGGCAAGAATTTCAGTCTGTCGATGTGCAAAACTGATAGAGACATACCCCAAGTGACTTGCAGCTGTAATCGCAGAAAAAGGTGGCGCTACAAAGTATTAACTCAAGGGGGCTGAATAATATTGCACGCCCCACTTTTCTACTTGTTAAAACAGTTTAAAATATGCAATAAATTTCGTTCCACTTCACGATTGTGTCCCACTTGTTGTTGATTCTTCACAGAAAAATTAGAATTTATATCTTTATGTTTAAGCCTGAAATGTGGCAAAAGGTTGAAAAGTTCAAGGACGAATACTTTCACAAGGCACTGTACTTAGAAAAACCTACAGTAAGTAAGCATAGTTCTTGACTTTATCATTTAACATCCAGAAATCTGGCTACAACCGCAAAAAATATTTGCAGACCTGGATGCCAAATTGCTGCAGTTATTATTTCATTGTCCTATGTATAATAAAATGGTAGTAATGATTTTAAACATTGTGTATTTATCCTATAAACTTTTTATTGTTGTGATGGAGACCTCCCTTTAAGTATTTACTCCTGAAGTTTAATCCCTAAAAAGAAATCTCTAAATTGTAGATTTTCTTTAGCTTTTCAGGTCTGTAATAAATTTGGGCATTGCTTTGAAGAGTAAAATTACATTTTGTATTAATAGGTATTTTCTTTTGAAGACAGTTTCATGTCCAGTGCACAAGTTTCTGACGTGAATTTCTTGCTTAAACCTTCGGCTACAAAAGAGCTGAGACTGAAGTTTTAACATAAAAAGTCTCCACATGTTGACTTAATCATTGGATGTCTCCTTTTGATCATTCCATCATTAAGTACCATTGTAAAATAGCTACAAGGCTTTAATGAGGCCAAACTGTCCAGTGTGCACAGAAAAGCCACAATGAATGAAATATTTCAGCGTTTGAAGAGTGCAAAAGCTGCTTGAAATGGAACATGAGGCATCTGCCATTTAAACAAGGTGATAAATTCATAACATTTCATCTGGACAATATGGCAAATATATGAAAGTTTCTTTCAGTGGTAGATTCCAAATAATGTAGTCATTTGGTGGGCAATAAAATAGGCTTTAGTCCAGGAAAGTGATATTAGAAATATCTTACAGCTATGAGGAAGCAATGAAATGCAGAGATCACATAACTGTCCTTCGGTTCCAAAACAATAAAATGCAACCTATTATCTGGTGAAGCTAATTTTTTTGATTATTAAGTAGACCTTGGTAGGTCAAGTGACCATATCACTTTATCAAGCTGGTACAACAAAGCCTAAAGTGAAAGTGTCATATCCCCAAATGCTATTTAACCTGCAGATATTAGGTTAATCTGCAGGATAATAGCACTCTAATGCTGTATGGCTGCTTTAAGGCCACTTCACACGCTAGGATATAGGTGAACGAGATCGTTAGCTATGTCACGTGACCGCGATCCTTCCAACATCGTTAGTGCGTTGTCACACGCAAGGATATCGTTAATGATCTTAAATTTGGCAACGCGCCAGCTACTTGGAGAAGAACGATTGAACGATGTTATAAAGCGGCAGGAATAGGAGAATTGTGAACGACAACGTTCAAGAAGGTGTCACACTGAACGATGTTGCTGCTTCCCAGAACGTTAATTGGACGACGAACGATAGATTTGAGGTCCGGATCTTCAATTTTTGATGATTGTTCTAACGATTTTTCCTTCCAACATCGTTCGTTTACACTCAACAACGCACTAACGATATTGTTTGAACGATCACAAATCCGAGACCTTTCAACAACATCGTTAACGAGATCCTAGCGTGTGAAGTGGCCTTTAGGCCTCATTCCTGAGGGTATGAATTAGACAAGTGCAATGCAAGAAAATCTCGTGTTGTATTCTGACCACTGTTATTTAGTGAGGCAGAGCAGATCTGCAATTTTTTTCCCATGCCCATTTGGCATGAGAAAACAATAGAAGCATGCCATGAGTGCCTCCGCAATGACAAGTCTACGGGTCCATGTGAAACAACAGACTCCACTGGTGTTATCCAAGTGCAGTCCGATATACGCAGAGACAGGCAATGGAGAAGATGGACAGACTAAGCTCTCCATCTTAGGCTACGTTCACACGCAGCGTATTTGGCCGCATATTGTGCAGTGGCACTTTTTTGCACTCATTTTTGCACAAAAAAAACGCAACTGCATGCAGACGCCGCGCTTTTCCCGACGCGCTTTTCCATAGGCCATTCTAGCATGTAGCCTATGGAAAAAGCATGCTGAAAAAGGTGCAAAGAATTACATTGTCACTTTTGCAGTGAAAGCGCGAGCACAAAAATACGTGGAAAAACATGGCATCTGCACTCCTTTCAGAAAAATCCATAGCTTTTGCTGGAAGGCATATCCAGCTTTTTAAATCACTGCATTTACGCAAGTGCTCAAAAGCGCTGCGTAAATGTGGGCATACGCCCGAATTATGCTACGTGTGAACATAGCCTTATCCTCAACTGTGCTCTGAGGAGCTAAAAATTTTCATTCATTGTGGTTTTTCTGTGCGTAGTGGACAGTTTGGCCTCATTAAAGCCTTGTAGCTATTTTACAATGGTACTTAAGAATGGAATGATCAAAAGAGGACATCCAATGATTGCAACATGGTGAAGGGTTGTACCAAATCTGCATGGACCACAGAGTGATGCATGGGATAAATTTTGGGGGAAGTGGGGATGTGTCTTACAGTCCGAATGTATGGTACCTGGCAGTGGTTGTGGTCGTGGGAGCGGGTCACCAGAGCTGCAGTGGGTCACAGGAGGTATCAGCAGGCTGCAGCAAGGAAAGACAGTGATTAAGTGTTCATCTGTTTAAGAAATTTTTAATATTCACTGCTCCCCTTGTCCATCACTTCTGAGCAGTGAAGCTGCTGCTGAGAGGTAGACAGCATATAAGGGGCACGGGGAGCTAGCACATATTACATTTTTTTTCAACAATGGGCACACTTGATCACTCGCAGCTGCTGCAGATGCGTTGATCATATGTGCCCGCTATAAAGTGGATATTTCCCATTCCCATGCACATTATCCTGGGCGTGTGAGCAGTGAATAACTCAGCAGCTGACAGATGATTATGCTCACTGTCTATCACTCCCCTGGAGTGCAATGTACTCTTCTCATGCCGGCAGCTGACGGCGTGAGTAGCACGGCACATTACAGTGATGTCATTGCTGCACACTTATAAGCTGGTCAGGTGCCGACATAAGAACACGCCATCATACTGCAGGGGAACAATAGACGGTGAGTATAATCATTTCATATTTTATGCTCCATGATGGGGGCCATATTCCAGGATGGGGGCCATATATACCAGGATGAGGGACATATACTTTGATGGGGGCCATGTACTAGGATGGGAGCCATGTGCCAGGAAGAGGGACATATACGAAGATGGGAGTCACATGCCAAGATGAGGGACATATACCAGGATGGGGGCCATATACAAGGGTGAAGGACATATACCAAGAAGGGGGTCATATAACAGGACGGGGTCCATATACCAGGATGAGGGACATATAGCAGGATTGGGACCATATACCAGGATGTAGTCCAGGGGTCTCAAACTCGTCTGGGTTGATGGACCGCACATAGAAAATTGATATCGGAGGGCTGCAATACTAAGTGACATTTTTAGTAATTCCAGAATTTTTCGCTCAATGTCGTAATGTTCAAATCCTGATCTCCTTTAGTAATGTCCCCACCGTGGTTCCCTTCGTAGTAATGTCCCCATGTGGGTCCTCATCTTGGGTAATGTTCTCATCCTGTCTTCCTTGTAGTAATGTCCCCATCCTAGTCCCCTTCTTGTAATAATGTCCTCATACTGGTCCCCATTCTGTATTTATCATTGTATCTCCCATCCTGATCGCCTTCTTGTAGTAATGTCCCCATCCTGGTCCCCTTCTTGTAAAAATGTCCTCATACTGGTCCCCATCCTATATTAATGTCCCCCATCCTGATCGCCTTCTTGTAGTAATGTCCCCACCCTGGTTCCCTTCTTGTAGTAATGTCCCCATCCTGGTCTTCCCTTGTAGTAATGTCCCCATCCTGGTTCCCTTCTTGTAATAATGTCCTCATACTGGTCCCCATACTATATTAATGTCCCCCATCCTGATCGCCTTCTTGTAGTAATGTCCCCACCCTGGTTCCTTCTTGTAGTAATGTCCCCATCCTGGTCTTCCCTTGTAGTAATGTCCCCATCCTGGTCCCCTTCTTGTAAAAATGTCCTCATACTGGTCCCCATCCTATATTAATGTCCCCCATCCTGATCGCCTTCTTGTAGTAATGTCCCCACCCTGGTTCCCTTCTTGTAGTAATGTCCCCATCCTGGTCTTCCCTTGTAGTAATGTCCCCATCCTGGTTCCCTTCTTGTAATAATGTCCTCATACTGGCCCCCATACTATATTAATGTCCCCCATTATGGTCCTTCTTGTATAAATGTCCCATCCCATTCTTGTAGTAATGTCAACATCTTGGTCCTCATCTTGTAGTGATGTCCCCATCCTAGTCCTCATCATGTAGTAATGTCTCCATTCTGACCCTCATCTTGTAGTAATGCCCCCATCCTGGTCCTCTTCTTGTAGTAATGTCCTCATCCTGGTGCTCTTGTAGTAATGTCCCCATCCTGATGCCACTTTGTAGTGATGTCCCAACCTGGTCTCTCTTCTTTTTGTGTACATACACACTCACACACACGCACACACACGCTCATACACACACTCTCATACATGCACATACACACTGACACAAACACACACATACACACTCTCATACACACATACACACTCTCTCATACACACACTCTCATACATACACTCTCATACACACACACGCAGATACACAAACTCATACACATTCTGATACACGCACTCTCTCATACACACGCACACTAATATAGACCCACTTTTATACACACACTCATATACACACACAGTCTCTCATACACACTCACACACACACGCACATACACACACATACATGCTGGCACACACACACTCATACAAACACACTCATACACACATACACACTTTCTCATACATACTGTCATACACACACACGCAGATAAAACACTCTCATACACACACTCTTACACACGCCCACTCATATACACCCACTCTTATACACCCACACACTCTCTCGTACACACACACACACTCTCTCATACACACACACACCTCATACTCACACACTCACTTATACACGCACACTTTCTCATACACACTCACATACTCTTACACACTCACATACACACACCCTCATATACAGACTCTCATACACACACACTCATAACACACTCATACACACTCATACACACACACCTTTCCATACATACTACATACACAACTCAACTACAACACACTATACATACACACTAACACTCACACACACACTCTCATAACTAACACACTCTCGCACACACACACTTTCTCATACACACATACACACTCTCATATACACACTTTCTCATACACACATCACACACACTCATATACACACTCATATACACACACTTTCTCATACAGACTCACAAACACACTCTACACACACATACTTTCTCATACACACACTCATATACACACACACTTTCTCATACACACAATCAACACTCTCTTTTCCACACACCTTAATGATGCGGGATCCACTGTGCAGGGGGCCACCACGGTGCGCTGTGTAAGTGGCCGCCACGGTGCACTGTGTAAGGGGCCGCCACGGTGCATAGTGCTGAGGCCTACAGCTTTATTATCACTTCCTGCGGCGCTACGACAAGCTCCTAGCCTCCTTTCCTCAGCAACATCAATGGAAACTTGCGGGCCAATCAGATCACAGACCCGCAAGTGACGTTGGCGTATGAGATTACTTGAGATTTCTGATTGTCCGACGTCACTTGCGCATCTGTGATCTGATTGGCCCGCCAGCTTCCATTGATGTAGCTGAGGGAAGGAGGCTCGGAGCTTGTCGTAGCGGCCGCATGAAGTGATAATAAAGCCGAAGTTCCCAGCATACCACAGCGGCACCTTATACAGCGCACCATGGCGACCCCCTGCACCGTAGATCCCGGCGTCCTTACCTTGTCCATGGTGCCGCGGGCCACACTTTTAAGCCTCGGGGGCCGCATGTGTTTGAGACCCCTGAAGTAGGCCATATACCAGGTTGAGGGACATATACCAAGATGAGGAACATATACCAGGATAAGCAACATATACCAGGATTAGGGCCATATACCAGGATAGGTGCCATATACTTAGATGAGGGACATATACTAAGATGGGGACCTGGTCAAAGAACATATACCAGAATGAGGGCAAATACCAAAATAGGGGCCATATACCAGGATGGGAGATCATATATACCAGGATGGGGGCCATACATACCAGGATAGTGGATCATATGTAGCAGGATGGGGGATCATATATACCAGGCTGAGGGATCATATACATCAGGATGGAGGACATATACCTGGATGGGAGGTCATATACCAGGATGGAGGATCATTCATCACTAGAGATGACGTAACTTTCCCTGAACATGATCACCAAATTTAAATTCAGCACGAACATTGCAGATATGGGTCATGATTGGAAACCTGAGCAATTTACTAGAAAATCACTAAAAACACGTCTTTGTTCAGTAAATAAGTTTGAAATATAAAATAGCCTTAAAACTTTCCCTTATTGTTTCTGGCCAAAATGCTTGCCGGAAGACTCGTTGGCTGGGAACAACACCTAACCTTACGGTTAGGAGTTTTCCCAGCCATTGGGTCTACTGTTTTCTTTCAACCTGTAGAATTCTTGAAGCTTTAAAATACTTTAAGTTGCCTGGAGTTTGCAGGTGTTTTTGACACCTACAGGGTATAAATTTTGGAAATAGTGCCAGATGTGGCAGCAGTTGTAAAGTTCAGGGACCTTACAATGTCTTTAAAACAACCATTTAAGAGAGCTTAGGTTTTCTTCTCTTTTTTTAAACATATTCTTTTATTTTATTATTTATTTATTTTTAATTTTTTTTTTTTTGGAGAGCATACCTTTATTTATGCATAGGTTCAGAAGCGTGAGAGGCCATCTCTTCTACACTTATGTGATAGCAATTCATATAGAAATAGCATATGGCCATTATATGCTTCACATGCAAGGTGTTATATGTCTGTTCACATGCATAAAAAAGGATAAATAGGGAGCGCACATAGGGTGTTATCGTCTTAATAAATAGTCCAGTCCCCCCAATCGGTGTGACTCACCTGCGGTGGTTGTGAGAGCCACAACAAACTGAGAGAGCCTGGTAATGGTCGCAGCAGGAGCCGACTGAAGATAAATGATTTCCACCGAAGAAAAAGCTGGGCTTTGTAGTCCGCGCTGACCTCAAGAAACTTCCAGTCCAGTAAAGGGTTAATCAGGTTCTGGTTTATTTGCCTACGCGTTTCGTGGCTTTAAATCTGCCACTTCATCAGGGCTATTAAATACAGTGTCCACATTACAAGTATATATACTCTTTTGTTATCATACCACGCCCAGTGTCAGGTGGTTCCTGTGGAAACACCCACTTGGTGCATGCAACACAAAACACATAAATACAATCAAATCTTTTATATTTTTTAAAACTTTCTCCATAAAATTTAAATTTCTGTTTATTACCAAATGTAAAACTATTACAAAATCATTATTTTAATAAGAACGTCCGCTGGATTTGAACCCACTTTTTACCAGATCTAAAAAAGCATTCACTTCTCTGAGTTCCATGCATCAGTCCCCTGGACCATATGTCCTTTGATAAAAGTTGAACCTAATTTATTATAAAACTGTTCTTAAAAACCTCTAAAACATACAAAAATTGTTTATTCTTTTTTTTTTTAAAATATATATATATATAGTGCTTGAAAACCCTATTTGATATTTCCTTTCAAAATATTTATCAATCAAAAGATAATGTTAAGTTCCATTAAGAAACTCATTATCCACTAAACCACAATTAGGCTAGAACTCAGATGTATAATCCTGGATTACCGTATATACTCGTGTATAAGCCGACCCGTGTATAAGCCGACCCCCCTACTTTAGCCCCCAAAACCTGGGAAAACCTATTGACTCGCGTATAAGCCGAGGGTGGACCCCAGCACAGGTATACAGCCCCCAGAATTGTGGTATACAGCAGCCCCCAGCACAGGGGTATACAGCAGCCCCCAGCACAGGGGTATACAGCAGCCCCCAGCACAGGGGTATACAGCAGCCCCCAGCACAGGGGTATACAGCAGCCCCCAGCACAGGGGTATACAGCAGCCCCCAGCACAGGGGTATACAGCAGCCCCCAGCACAGGGGGTATACAGCAGCCCCAGCACAGGGGTATACAGCAGCCCCCAGCACAGGGGTATACAGCAGCCCCCAGCACAGGGGTATACAGGAGCCCCCAGCACAGGGGTATACAGGAGCCCCCAGCACAGGGGTATACAGCAGCCCCCAGCACAGGAGTATACAGCAGCCCCCAGCACAGGGGTATACAGCAGCCCCCAGCACAGGGGTATACAGCAGCCCCCAGCACAGGGGTATACAGCAGCCCCCAGCACAGGGGTATACAGCAGCCCCCAGCACAGGGGGTATACAGCAGCCCCCAGCACAGGGGTATACAGCAGCCCCCAGCACAGGGGTATACAGCAGCCCCCAGCACAGGGGTATACAGGAGCCCCCAGCACAGGGGTATACAGGAGCCCCCAGCACAGGGGTATACAGCAGCCCCCAGCACAGGGGTATACAGCAGCCCCCAGCACAGGGGTATACAGCAGCCCCCAGCACAGGGGTATACAGCAGCCCCCAGCACAGGGGTATACAGCAGCCCCCAGCACAGGTGTATACAGCAGCCCCCAGCACAGGGGGTATACAGCAGCCCCCAGCACAGGGGTATACAGCAGCCCCCAGCACAGGGGTATACAGGGTTCCCGATGGCCCCCGGCAGTGGTATACAGCCCCCCCGCCTAGTACCGGGCCCCCATGCTGCGGCACAGCATACAGTAGCTCATACATTACCATCTCCTGCAGCGCGCACTTCCTCCATCTCCCGCCCGGCTTGTTGCTGTAGTGTCATGTGACGCGCCAGTCACATGACACTACAGGAAGATGCCGGCTGGGATATGGAGGAGCCGCGCGCTGCAGGAGATGGTAATGTATGAGCTACTGTATGCTGTGCCGCAGCATGGGGGCCCGGTACTAGGCGGGGGGGCTGTATACCACTGCCGGGGGCCGCCAGGGGCTGTGTGGGGCAATATGCACTGCATCCCCTTGCCGGGGATGGACAGGGGGATGCGTGCATATTAATGAGGCGGGCCCACGTGACCGCGCGGTGTCACTGCAGCCCCCTCCTGCCCCCAGTCAGAGCCCCCGTCCCCGTCATACTCGTGTATAAGCCGAGGGGGGACTTTTCAGCCCAATTTTTGGGCTGAAAAAGTCGGCTTATACACGAGTATATACGGTATATCATTGCCATTATCATCCAGGAATTAAATCAGATCCTAATCAGGATCAGTGATTACTCCTGTTTTTTCAGTCCAGGGAACCTGTACCATTCATAGTTGTAAAATCAACAGAAAAATATACAGAAAAATATGTTATTTACCATAGTAGGACCCTTTTTATACAATTTACTTTCAGAACAAATCACTAATTTCTCACTAATTGACTGAACTGCAAGGTCCTATCAGCATTCGGCTAGCAGTCACATGGGTTTGTCATGTGACCGCAGTGCAGCCGCGTCACAACCCATGTGACCGCTAGCCGAATGCTGATTGGCTGAACTGCAAGGTCTTTTTCCCCATCTGCTCCCGGTGGTCTCGGAAGTCCTGTAACAGCCAGAGGTCTTCGGTACCGGTCCCGGTCCAGGAGTACAGGAGGTGAGTATTATTGTTTATTGTTTTTAACCCCTTACATTAACTTTTAGGGTACTTTTGTAGTGTATCTGTATAGATACATGGCAAAAGTACAGGTTACTACTCGGACTCGCTGGACTCGCAACGAGTACCGAGTCTCGGACCTGGACTCGTTAGAGTCCAGCAAGTCCGAGTATTTCAGGATTCGCCCATCCCTATGTACAGGGTGTTCATAAAGTAACTATGTAGTGATTAACAATTGCCAGTAGGTCATGTAAAATTTCCTGTTCATTCCTGTCGTGTCCCACTTGACAAGGTCGCTACTGCAGTGCCACACAATGTTTTCCACTATCTAGCTACCCAAGTTCACCATAAGCTAGCTTCACAGGTAAGCCCACAGAGTATGGAGTCCTGGCTGACACCTGTATAGAGGTACATTCACACACAAGCAGGTTTTAAATGCACACATCATTTAGGGACTGCCTCTGTCTGGGCAACTATGATGAGGTGAGGCAGCTTATTGTATATTTTTTGCAAAAAACGTACAAAACAAATAGCCCTGTTTTTGACACTTTTTTTGACAGCACTTGCTGAAAACTGGAAATGTTATTATAACAGAGTGCTTTTTTTGTGACTCTTGTGCAGATTTTTGCAGTTTGTCTTTGATGTATGCCCACATTGCCTTTGGAATTGCGACATGTGAAGCGCAATAGTGAAATTTTTTGCTCACTCCTTGGGTACTGGACTGTTTCTGCAAAGAGGTGATTTGATACTACCTTACAGAGACTGGCAAACAAGCCTCAGGCCTCTGGCCTGATGGTCTGAGGTATGGAATTACAAAACACTACATACACTCCTGTAGAGCATGGCTGGACAAGTGCAGTGCTCAAGAGCTGCAAATAGTGCATGTTTTCAGGATTTAATTAGCATTGCACAAGGTGCTGGAATCATCACATCTGCAGTTGAAACCAGCACCTGTCCAATGCTAAGGAAATCCTGAAAACGGGAACTATTTACAGACCTTGAGGACTGTAGTCGGCTTAGAAGTCTCTGTGGAGTTAGCCAGGGGGCAAGAGGAATCCTCGAGCCCTTTTGCCACAACTGCATCTCTCCCTCTTAGACCCTGTGCTCACGATGCATTGTTTGATGCTTTTGATTTTATGCAGATTTTGAGAACATGCCTTGTAAATCTGCAAAAAACATTTTGGCAAGCACTTCTGAACTCTTATAGACTTTACTGCCTTCAGGATAGACATGCAGATTTTGTTGCAGATCCTCAAAATCTGCTTCAAAAGAAGCATCAAACAATGTACCATGGGCATGTGGCCTTACAACAATATGGTGAGGTCACGTTCACAGACAGCACCCATATGCTGTGAGAGCAGGCATAAGTGAGAGTGTGACAAGCGATGCCATCACAAACAATATTACAACTCAGACTCAAGGAGTCACACAGGGGCAATCATTTCTCTTTGAACTGGGCTGCACTCCTTGATGTCACCATTCTTCTCACATGTTGTCTCACTATACCAGTGAGATCTATCCACTGCATCTTGCATGATATTGCTGCTGTCATGAGACAGCTAGTGTTACGAGCGCTATCACCACTGAAGTTATCTAAGGTCACACAGTGGGATATTCCCTGCTGCATAATACCCGCTATGTTACAAACTCAAGTAAGTCATGAGGATGTCTGAGGCTCATGAGTGGGCCCGGAAACATAGTGACAGTGGCGCTGAAGCTTGCTAAGTAATAATGTAACATCACAAAGCTTTCACTGATCTCAGGGAGACCTAACCAGAATCCTACTCCACACTGTTGAGGGGCAATACCCTGAAAAAGCTGTCTGTGGATGGATACCTGGCATTGGTAATTCCCTTGTCATATCCTTAAGCTCGTAACTGTGCGGGATAGTGACTGAAAGGGCTACTTAATATGGTGGTTGTGGTGGTCTCCGCAAGGAGTCTACCCCAGGGCTAGGTCCTTCCCTGGAGGGATATCTGGCTAGTCCCGTGTTTGAGACTCTTAAACGAGGCTCCACGGACTCCATTTGCATAAGTAATAGTGTAGGAAGATAATGTCTGTGCCCAAACAGCAGGGCTCCACTGTAAAACGGTTTGAGATGTGTTTGGCAGCTTTTGGGCCCTTTGAAGGTGTTTTTAGGCCCTTGCTTTTGTCTCCCTTTGATTTGAATGGGGTTTGGAAGATAGGCGAACTGTTCGGCGATCTATTCAGAGAGCATGCTTGTTCAGCGACAGAGCTGAACCTGAACTTCAAAAGGTTTGCTCAACTCTCATCATGGGTTGTAAAATGTTTGATTATGTTGCGCACAGTAGACAGCATCATGATCTCTGGAAATGGACTTGGTACCTTGAGATTTTTTAATGTTTTTCAACTTTTGGCTCTACAGTCCTCAAACAGTTCTCTTCTCTTCCTGTTCTCCATGCTTAGTGTGACACAGACAGACACACAATGCAAAGATTAAGTCAACTTCTCCTTTTTTTATCTAGTTGCAGGAGTGATTTCATAATGCCTACAACTGTTACTTGATACAAGTGAGTTTGAGTGAGCATCACATGCTTGTAAAAAAGTTGCAAACATATGCCTGTTTGGCAAACAGAGCCGAACCCGAACTTTAAAAGGTTTGCTCTTCTCTAATCATTACCAAGATAGGAAACATATACCAGGATGGAGGATATATATATATCAGGATAGAGAATATATACCTGCATGGGGAACATATATACCTGGATGTGGGGACAAATATACCTGGAAGGGGCCTGGGATAAGGAACATTAGTAAAGAATTTAGGGTCATTATCCCATAACAATGAGGGCAGCAGACCCTCCTACCAATTACAGTGCCCATTTTTTGCTTCAAGTATTCCTCCCCTATTTCCTCCCTCTTCTAAAACTTTGCTGCGTCTTATAGTGAAGTGCGTATTATAGTCCGAAAAATATGGTACAGGCAGGGAATAGCCTCTTAACTAACAGTAGTCAAAAATGATGCTTTTTGGGGAGAAGCAACAGGTTATATGTATGCAAAATATAAAAAGCAATGGCTTGACATTTTTTAGACATCAGGCCACAAATCACAGGATTCATGCAGTATGTATTTCCATCAAATCAGACTTTTAACACAAGTATGTAAAAATCAGTACTGTGTATGACATATATGAAAAGGAAAGGAATTCCAGTGTCGTTCCTCTGTTAAGGTCCTTTATTGACACACAATAATTAAAATCATCACAACCACACAGGGCTATGCTAGACACATTTCGGGCTGTTCCCCCTTATTAGTTCGAATGCTATCGAATAAGGGGGAACACCCCAAAATGTGTCTAGCAAAGCCCTGTGTGGTTGTGATGATTTTAACTATTGCGTGTCAATAAAGGACGTTAACAGAGGAACGACACTGGAATTCCTTTCCTTTTCATATATTTCAAGTGGTTGCCAGTCGGGAGTCCTGTGAATATATGCGGAGAAGCTGCCTCCTCTTTCCTGAAGTTATACTGTGTATGACACCTCCTTTTGGCAGTCACAGAGCTAATAAAATAAAAATGATTATAATTTTTATTTCTATATCGCCAAACATAATCTGCAGCACTTTACAATTCAGAGGGGACATGTACAAAGAATATGAGACAATAAAGAATAAGAACAATTCAACGGATACCAAGATGAGTGATGGCCCTGCTTGATAGATTACAATCTATGAAATACTATATATTTTACTTCTCTTTTGTTTTACACAATTTCCCATTTCTCTAAATGGAGCAAACAAAAAACGCTATGGCAGGAAAATAAAAATAATAATGGCAACATGCCACAGTGTTGGTGTACCATGCACAGTATGTATGTCAAACTAGACTAATAAAACAGATGTGCAAAAATAAAATCAGTATATCGTGGGATACACAGTGAGGCAGAGTTTTTCCTTCTACTTGTGGTTTGCTGCTTCATAACTGCAAAAAAAAAGTGATTGAATTGCATCAGCAACACCATTCTGACGCACCTATCTCAGTTGGACTGGGCCGCACTTTCTTTCCCTATGGCCACCCATTTTAGCTTGGAGTGCACCTTCATCAGTTTATATTATGCACTAGCTGTAGTCCCAGGCAATGGCCGGGATGGTAACTAATTGTTCTTACTATAACAAAACAGAATGGGTTAACAAAGTATTGCTTCTCTCTGCTGAGATACACAGTGTTCAAGTGTAATACAGGGGCTATGTGTGTTCTCTTGGTGTAATACAGGGGCTATGTGTGGGCATAGGCTGCAATACAAGGTCTATGTGTGAGCTCCTGCTCTAATACAGGGTGCTGTGTGTGAGCTCCTGCTGTAATACAGAGGCTATGTGAGGTCTCCTGTTGTAATACTGAGGACTGACTGCTGTATATTGGGGGCTATGTGCAGCCTCCTACTGTATACTGGGGACTGTGTGCGGCCTTGTGCTGGATACTTGGTGCTGTGTGCTGCCTCCTGCTGTATACTGGGGGCGGTTGTGTGGCCTCCTGCTGTAATTCTAGGGATGCGTTTGGCCTCCTGCTGTATACTTGTATACTTGGGATTGTGTGTGGCCTGCTGCTGTAATAATGTGGGCTGTGTGTGGCCTCCTGCTGTATACAGAGGCTATATGTGGACTCCTGTATACTGGGGACTTTATTCGGCCTGCTACTGTATACGTGGGACTGTGTGTGGCATCCTGCTGTGTACTGAGGGCTGTGTGCGGCCTTGTGCTGTATACTGGGTGCTGTGTGCCACCTCCTGATATATACTGGGGGCCATGTGCAGCCTCCTCCTGTATAATGATGGCTGTGTGCGACCTCCTGCTGCATATTAGGGGCTGTGTACACTTACTGTCAACCCACAGGCAGGCAGTTGATGAGCTCAAGAATAAAAACACCTTATAGAGCCTGTTGGCAGCCACGACTTAATATTACAGCTAGGAGTAATGGAATATGACCCTGTTTCCATTTTTTGTACGCGGTACTGGGCCCCTGACTAAAAGGGCACCCGATCACTCTCCAGTGATGGAAGTAAGGATGGCATCTTGTCCTTGTAGCAGTAATCCTGAAGGGTGGCCATTAATCAGCACTGGTAACAGTCTGGGCTACTCAGCGATCGTTTGGCAGTCACTGCAGCATATGTGCCAGGCTGCCTTAAAGTATTGACAAGCTATCTTTGGTGGGAGGTGTATAATCTGTGTCTTCTGTATCCTCCAGCCACACTTCAGTGATGCATGTGAGCTGATTTTGGTGTCAAACTGCTGTTAAATTGGATCCTCCTCCACCTCGAAGTCTGTCCTCTTGCTGTGCAGTTGTGTACATTTTCACTATTGGTACAGTGCTGATATTTGATTTTGTCCATTTTCGTTGAGGTTCAGTGGCACCAACCACTCACCTATCTATTGTTTGCCACAAATCATCCTTTACACAATGAACAAATACCCAGCAGATAGCTTGTTTTACCAGTTTCACAATTTCAGCTCCAGTCATGAAAATTGTTGCTACTGCAGTTATAATGTTCATAATTGGATTTGTGATCGAGCTGGTGGTCTGCCACGAGGCATGGAAGCGTTCCCTAACAGAGAATCAATTTTACAAAATGCCATCAGAGCTCGCCACCACAGCCAAGATTGGAAGATTTGCCTCACAGAGCAACAATTTTAAAAAGGCCCATACAGAGTCTGTGCAGTGTGGGATTTTACCCCCAAATAGAAATGTTTCAGAACAGCCTGCTGTCATTTCCTCCTGGTGTGCTAAAGTTGGTTGTGCAGGTGAGCGTAATGGAGCAGTAGGAGAAGGCAACACAAACAGAGAAACATCCAGCAATCTTCAATAGAGGTAGTAGTATATGTGCAAAAAAATGCCTTCTGCCTCAGGTGCACCCAAATCTACATTAACCATACAGAGCCTGTTTCTACAGTTAACTGCCAAGCCAAAATTGGAAGAGATCCCCCACAGAAAAACAATTTAAAAAAAATGCCCCTGCAAAGCCTGTTTTCCCTTTCCTAAATCTAAATTTCAGCTCCTATAGTGTACATTATAGCAGTTGCATTAAAGATCTTGTTATTGGATTTAGTATAGAGCTGGTGGTCCACAAGCTAGCCTTGCTACTTCTAGTCCCAGCCCCACTGCTTTTGGGTGCATCCATGATGCTGTTGACTGAGTGTCCTGGGGACCTGAAGCATTTATTTTGAATAAATTATTGTTCAAAGCACACAGCCGCGCCTGAATACAACAGCTAGGAGTAACTAAATAGGACTCCATTCCGATTTTGTTTGTTCTCAGTAATGGGGCCATGAATAAGATGGAACCTGGTTCAAGACAAAGTGAAAGAACCACAACTACAGGGAGCAGACCCATTACTAAATACATTAAGATATCTGTGGACATATAGTCTTCCACCATGTTGTTCTAATGCCGCCTCTGGCTACTACGAAGTGAATCGTATGGTGGTGCTGGATGTTGTGGCATGCTGAGGAACATACTGTGGCTTGAGTACACTAGAGTAAGATGTTTAATTTGGATGTGTAGCAGCCACAGTTGATCACATCCTCTCTCTGCAACAGATACACTTCCACTACCATCACTATCAGCATGGCCCCACATCCCCTATTTGATGCTCTCCACATTCTTTTACTCCCCCCCAGGAAGGCAGAGTATTACATGACCTGTATTCAGAGAGTGCCCAGCACATTTTTATACTGCCTGTTTTCACAGTTCTGCCATAGAACCAAAGTTTCAGCTCCAGTAGTGTACAAGAAGCTCTGAGGCTTGAAAGAGTTCTGCCACAGAAAAAACTATTTTAAAAATCTCACTGCAGACCTTATTTTCAGAGTTCACCTTCAAAGCCAAAGTTGTGAGAGTTCCCCAACAGGGAAAAATTTGAAGACTGCCCCTACAGAGCATGTTTTCAGAGTTCACCCACACAGCCAAAATTGCATGAGTTCCCCCACAGAGCAAACAGAACTCCTTTAAAATATAGTTAAATAAAAAATAATTATTGAACCAATTATTAAGGAGGTGTTGGATGTGACAGTATAGGTGGAAGATGCAGAGGAACAGGTTGCCCACACGTTTCTTATTATTTTCTTTTTTTTCCATTTTTAATTTTTAATTTTTGGTTGGGTCTGAAAAAAATTGGAATCAAATAGAAAATAACAATGGATGGGTGTGGCTGATATAGTTGTCTAATGAGCCAAAGGTACGGACAAGTACTTTGTGATCCATGCCTG
Organism: Allobates femoralis; assembly: GCA_033576535.1. Classification (NCBI taxonomy): domain Eukaryota; kingdom Metazoa; phylum Chordata; class Amphibia; order Anura; family Aromobatidae; genus Allobates; species Allobates femoralis. Next base: position 405,217,023 of record JARQOC010000002.1, on the reverse strand, counting down.
TTTCATTGTAATGAACGTGAAATTACCCACACAGTCAAGATTGCCAGAGTTCTCCCAGAGCCTAAAATTTAAAAAAGTCCTCTATAGAGGATAATTCTCAGTTGACCCACACAGCCAAGATTGCCAGAGTTCCCAGACAGAGCAATAATGAAAAAACAGAAAAACAAAACAACAGAGCCTGTTTTCACTATTGACTCACATAGCCTATAATTCTAAAAGTCCCCTACAGACCATTTATTTTAAAAAAAACCCTTACAGAGCCTGATGTAATGTATTGTAAGGATTTACTCTGGAATCTAATAGGAATTGGGAGCAAAGACACACTGAGACATAGTTTTTTAAAAGTGAACAAATCTGTATTGAACACACGTGTCAGAAAACAAATGTGGGATGCAGCAAAGTGAACAAGCTTATCAAACATCCAATAAACAGAAAAGTCTCTTGAAATAATTCTTTCACAGTATATCTAAAAGGGGAAGTCTCCCAGAAGCAGTACACTTAGTGAGATGCAAAAGCAGAAACATTCGATGAGTTTAGTTATACCCAGGAAGGCCTGGGAATGGTTTTCACAGAGAGCAAGTCCTGAACTTGAAATAGTGCTGTGTAGTTAGAGAAAGTCCAGCACAGTCCAGAGACCAACTGCACAATATATACTGAGAAGCTACAAAAGCTAACAAGCACACAGGACTTATGTCTCACAGGCAGACTTGAAGCAAAGCCAGAGAAACAGCATTAGGAGCGAGTTTGCAGGAAGCACCACTGAAGCAGGTGTAGCAAGAGATGAAACTGCAGACACTGGAAAAGCCGGAGCGGATTTGCCAGAGGAGGAACTCCTGAGGAACACAGTGATCAGAAAGCCAGGAATTCAAACTGAATACTCAAGTAAAGCTAGAAGGTAGACTAAGGTTAATAAAGGCAAGAAATGAGGATCACATGAACACGAGTAAAGCAGTGCAAGCTATCTTGGAAAAGGGCAAGGATGCACAAACAGTAAATAGACAATCCAGACTCCTGACAGGGGGAGTACACGGGAAGATAGCTCAAAGGAGAGATCACAGAGGGGGGATAGAGACAGCATATGGGTGAAAGAGCACAGAGGGGAGAAGACAGCACAGGGGGAGAGTACACAGAGGGAGATAGCTTAAAGGACAGAGGATATAAGGGGAGAAGACAACACACAAAAGGAAGAGCGCACAAAGAGTAGATAGGACAAAGAAGAGAGCACAGAGGGGAGAAGACAGCACAGGGGGAGAGAAAGTGCAGACAGGGGGGGAGACAGCTGCTGCACCCAGCACCACAGAACCCACTCTTATCGTGAGAGCACCATCCTCCCTATGCGATTGAGTCGGTCAGGGTGGTGTACTTGGATACCAGGATGAGTGGGTGGCTGAACGGGGATCACGAGTGGTTGATTTCCCGGTTCCGTGCCCTAACCCTCATTGTATGGGGGAGGGGAAGAAGAATGGTGGTAAAAGGGGTTTAAAGATACTTTTGTCATGACGCCACCTGTGGATCCTGGTAATGTTGATACCAGCGCTGCAGGCCGGCCGTTGAGGTGATGAGATGCAGCTTAGGATAGTACAGCTCCCCACAGGTGGAGCTTTACCTCAGGGCAGCGGGGATGGATGAGGGGAGTCGTTGTTCTTATTCCTCTTGGTGATGCAGAGGCTCTCTAGACACCGGCAGGAAGGAGGACAGACACCGATTCAACTCAAAACATCACTTTACTGGTACTGGCAGATGTTATAGTACACAGTTACAGTCTGGTTCAATGGGAACATAGCCACAGGTTTCGGGTTGCTTTATAGAGTCCATCAGTGTAACTTCCTTTATGGCTTTTGGGGTCCCAGTCTTTCCTTACACTGTCCTTATCCACCTTTGCAGAGCTCCCTCGCCAGCCCCCTAGTCTGTTACTAGTAGACACGTCTTGTTCCTTACCGGTATGGACAGGAGCGACAACAAACAAATCCTCCCGCCACCGGAATTTGGCCCGTAATCTATAGTGTCCTGGACATGTTTTGGGACTGAGGTGGAGGTACGTCTTTGTGGCACTACAGCTCCCTTATTCCGGTCCTGTAGTTGTACGGTTTGCAGTGACGGGTAGACCGCTCACTGCCTCAGATTTGGTATGCCAGTTGTTGTCCCCAAACGTTTCCAGCCGGCTCCAACCGGTCCTGGATCATCTCCTTCTGTCCTGGGTCACCCTCCTGAAGACAGGTGCCCTCCTGTCAGAAATGCTGTCAGGCACGTCCTCTCTGGCTGCCTTCCCAGCACTAACTCACTAAATTCTCTCTCAAGTCTCCTGCTCTAACCTAGGCTCCACCCCCTTTGGGACCTACTGAATAATCAGTCCCCTACTCTAAGGTGGCCTAGTGTTGTGTGTGAAAGACAGACTCTACAAAGGAGAACCCCAAACCCGTAATTATGGAGGCACTACACTTGCTGTTTGTGGTGCAGTACCTCCTGTGGCGCCCAGCCATAGGGGTACCACACGATAGCATCAGACCCACATCTAGTCTATATAAAGCAGAAAATGTGTGTCCTGAAGGATCTCAAATCTCAGTTATAAAAATTGCCTCACAGACAGTTCTAGTTGTCCATAGCAACCTGTCCTAGCTCAGCTTTCACTTACTTCAGCAGCTTCAATGCTAAAAGCTGCACTGTGGTTGTTATATGAATTTTGAATGCAAATCCTTTTAAAGGTGAAGCTACTAAAGAGACTTTGCAATGTAAAAAAAATACCAAAGGTTTCAGTGGAAAAGGTGCTGGAAAGTTAACAGTCACAGTTATTGGTGAGCTAACTAAGTATTATGGCTTTGCTCTTCGCAGACATGCAGACTTTGTCGAGGAAATGATGTAAGAAATATGGGTCACATACTATCATAAAAGTTCCATCAATGTTAAACACAATATGACGACTGCCCTCTGCATAAAGACAGCTGGTGCAAGTGGCATAAAGCCGAAGCTGAATGTGCCCCCACAACCTTCTATGATGATAAACCATCTCTTATGGTACCTTTACACGCCGCCACCGAAAGGTAGAAACCGGCAGGTATCGGACACAATTGTACCTATTACCTTGTAAACACCGCGAAGTGGCGGCGTGTAATTCAGGAAGTACCTTCCTGTGTCTTTGGATACCTGTGCTTCAGCCGTGCTCAAAAACAAGCAGGCAAAATCCCTATGGTGGCGGTGTGTAATCGGGGCACAGGCACTTAGAAATGAGCAAGCTCTCCAAATGCCCAATATTGGATGGACGATCTGGCAGGATCGTGCTGTGTGGCAGCCCAACACCGACTTGGAGCACAACTTCCCCTATTCTCTCCCATGTTAAATGGTCGTTCCTGGGTCGCCCGTACAAGGGGGCGTAAACATCGCAGTTGTGTTGCCTGCCGATATCGCGCTGTGTAACATCTTCTATGCGATCTTGGATTTCTGCCCAAAAAATGCACGCTCCTGCGCCGTTGTATCCGAAACGATGTTGGGACGTGTAAAGTGGCCATTATCGTATTAGTCATTAAAGTAATGAATGGGATGGGAATAACTATTGGACAATTGGACAGAGATGTACGTGTACACTCAAGACAAGGCTCATTTAAGTCGCTCAGAGTGGTATTTGTCTGACCCTATTCAAGACAACAAATCTGATCATAGGATAGAGAGAGCAGCTCTGCAGAAATTTTATGAGCACAGTGAAGAATCACTTTATGGTCCTAGAATAGTTGATTGATCATAATTAAACTTGTCTCTGTGCAATCAGTATGCAAATCTTTAATGGTACATTTACACGTGGCCACTTTCCTTCCTTCATGGAAGACACAGGAAGGAAAGTCCTGAATTACACGCAGCCACATCGTGGTCTTTTCAAGGCAACAGGCACAATTGTGTCCGATGCCTGCCTGTTCCTACCTTCCTGTGGCCGCGGGTAAATGTACCATAAAAGTGTTTTTCTTAAAATCGGTGGCCTTCATATCTCCAGAATCAATCACTCAATGAGTTGGGCATGTGCACACATTTTCAGTATATAAGTGCCTTTCTTCTGTACCAGAAACAAATCAACATTTTTTTTCTTCTTTTCTCTCTAATTTTGACAGGTCTTCAATTGTGCCAAAAAGTGTTAAAAATCAATACTCAACTTTCACATTTATGTTAAATTCTCTTACCAGAGATAGCTACAATCATAGTACATAGAATTTCTTAGTTTTTTTTCTTGTTTTCAGAGAAGTATAACATTTTTTGTTATTTATACTATTTTCAAGATTTAAAAATGTGTAAGCATACTTGTGCAAATATGTTGCAAAAGACCTTATCCCAAAAACCCTTAAGGTACCGTCACACGCGGCAATATTGTTAGCAATTTCACTGTCAATTTGCTGGTTGTAGTGAAATCATGGACACATTGTTACATTTGTACACAGCAACAAAATAGAACAATGTGTCCATGATTTAACTGCAACCAGCAAATTGCAAGTCAAATTGCATGCAATGTTGCGACATGTAACAGTACCCTTATACTTCCCCCCCCAAAAAAAGCACAAAAATAGCATAAAAATCGGGCATCTAGACTAGAAGGCCACCTTAAGCAAAACTATAAAAATTCCTCCAGAACAATGTAAAAAAAAATTATAAAATCAAAAATTAAAAATGACTTTTATCTACTTTTAGGGTACGCTTTACACGTCGCAATATCGTTCCAATAATGCATACAACTTCACGGGAGCGCGCACGTTTTTGGCACTTGTCCAAAATCACATAGGAGATGTTACACAGGCGGCCGTCACACGTCTCAACATCGTGAACGATATTGTAAGCGATCATGTGCACGCGCGATCGCTAACAATATCGTTCACATCGCTGGTGAGATGTCACACAGACAGACTCACCAGCGATGTGGGCCAGCGAGATCGCTGGTAACTATGGTACACATCGGGTTACTAGGCGCCGCGCGGCGCTTAGTAACCCGACGTTTACCATAGATACCATCTCCCAGCATAGGCTCTGCCGCTGGGAGATTGTTCATCGTGGTGTCATACACCACGATGAAGCACATTGAACAAGCGATGATCGCTTGATATGAGCTCCGGCTTTCATATCTGCGATGTCACGATCAAGCGATTTTACATTGTAAAATCGCTTGATCGCACGTAGCGATGCACAAAGATATCGCTTAAGCGATCATAAAGCAGATCGCTTAAACGATATCGTTCAAGAGATCAAGACAAGAGGGGGGGGGACAAGAGGCGCAATAGTGCCCTTATCACTAGACACTACTCCTGTAGTGGTGAGAAAAGAAAAGCCACTCACCTATGCCAGTTGTGACACCCACAACTGGTTAGTAGACCTGGTAGGATAAATATCCTGATGGCTGCTGCTGGACTTCCACCGGTCTCCACTCGTGGAGACGAAATCAGATGCTTTGGGGAAGGAGAGGTGTGTCACAGTCCGCGCTGCTAATGTGCTGTCAAAGTATTCCGCTTTAAAGAATGCAAGTAGACGGTGTCCAAGTTTAACCTTCTTTTTATTCTCCAACGCGTTTCAACGCCTTTCCTGGCGTCTTCATCAGGGATCATCCCTGATGAAGACGCCAGGAAAGGCGTTGAAACACGTTGGAGAATAAAAAGAAGGTTAAACTTGGACACCGTCTACTTGCATTCTTTAAAGCGGAACACTTTGACAGCACATTGGCAGCGCGGACAGTGACACACCTCTCCTTCCCCAAAGCATCGTTCAAGATATTGCACAGTGTGACGGCCGCCACAGGAAGATATCGGCAGGCAACGCAACTACGATGTCGTGCGCCCCTTTTGCACACTGTGTCTGAGCAACTCAGGGAACGACCAATTAACATTGGAGTGAATAGGGGAAGTAGCACTCCAAATCGTAGTTGCGCTGTCACACAGCACAATCCTGCCAGATCGTCAAGCCAATATTGCACGGTTGAAGAGCATGCACAATTCAAAAACGATATCGTAGTTGCATCGTTTTTGAGTTGCGTTGCCCATTTACACGACACAACGCACGAACGATATCAACTGTAACGCCCGTACCACATGACTTTTTATCGTAGTTGCGTTGCGATATCGTGACGTGTAAAGCGGCCTTTACACGCGGCAACGTTTCTAGGAATTTCACTGGCAACTTCCTGGTTGCAGTGAAATCATGGACACATTGTTCTATCTTGTTGCTGTGTACAAATGGAACAATGTCTCCATGATTTCACTGCAACCAGTAAGTTGCCAGTGAAATTCCTAGAAAAGTTGCCGCGTATAAAGGTACTTTTAAAGCGTTCTAGGGACATGCATTTTTTTGCATCCTGATACATAAATCAATAGAATTCAATGAAGATGTACTTATTTTTTCACTTGACTGTAATTTAATTTTTTTCACTATAGAGCACTACCGGTCTCATTGCCTCAAATGCATTAAGGTATGTGCTCATGATCCGGAGGTACTGCGTCTTGGACATAGTGCCTCCGGATCTACGGGTGCACTCAGGGAGACCGCAGCCACCCTGTACCCACCATCTGAGGTGGATGCAGGCTGGTTTCTCCCTGCGTGCATCCGATGGTGACCGCTTTCGACTCTACAGCATGAAACTAACATGATGCTGAGATGCGGAAGTCCAGAAACCCGCACCACAAATAAGATAACGCTGTGCACAATAGAAGCACAGTGGGCATGAGATTTCTAGAAACCCCATCCTCTGTGCTTGTACTGTACAATCCAGCATTTTGGACGCAGCGGCAAGTTGCTCCATCCAAAACACTGCAATTCCTGATCGTGAGCAGACAGCAGTGTGATACTAAGCACATCTGTAAGCAATCCCATATTGGTTTGCTGCTTTTTATGTACTTACATGGATGCACTGCTTTTCACCACTCACTTATGTCAGTCTTCTCGATTGTTGAGTGCTAAAGCGGAATCTTAAGTATATATTTCTTGTTAGCATTTCAGCGCTTTTAATCCTTAATAGTACTAATTTGGACAAAAATAAAACTTTTAGTGAACTTAATAAAACAGAGAAAAAATGGTTCCTCACTAAAACCTCTCTCATTATTTTTACACACATTCTTTAGATTTCTGTCCTTTATTAGCAAAATAACACATGTATTGTGTAGATTTTTATAACATTTACCCAATTCTGCTAATCACCATTTTTCTCATGAACTTTCCAATGTAATAAAATGTCAGATTTAAAAAAAAATAATTGTCCTGGTGCTTTTCTTTCTCTAAAGATGTTTTACTCTTATTTTATAAATAAGTGTGGCTTTAATCAATACATAGAGACAAGTTCTACATGAGTATTAAAACTGGCAAAAGCGCTGGGTGGCCATCTGCAAATATTTATCGCTTGCTGATAGATGTATTGAGTTTCTACTCATATTTAGACTTTATGGAGAACCTCCACTAATACACAACACTTTACTCTCTTTTCTGTTCCCCTAACACTTGTGTTTCTTCCATAAACAAGTTCTTTCCGGGAACAAAGTCTACCTTGGCCTTCAGAAGTATGAAATGCAACAAGTGACAATGACTTTGGAAAGACACATTGTCTCACCGAAATCTTTTCATCTTTGCCCATTACAAAGAGCAGAATTCAAGTCTTACATGTATATTATAGAAAATTACATCATACTGTATTTTTATATGTTTACTACTGAAATCTGAAATACTTCATGTGAATTGGCAGACAACTGAAATTTTAGTCATTTTTCTATATAGCCAAGAGGTAGATTACATTATGCCTTAGCTTTAACTCTTTCCACATGCAAAACAAATTGTTACTGTTGCTTTTCCTGTGAAGCATTTTCCAATTTGGTTTTTGAGTGTATGCAGAAAATAATAACTAAACCTACATGCAGGGCCGGCATCAGCACCTGGCATACCTGGGCAAGTGCTGAGGCCCTCCACAGCTGGGAGGGCCCACTCGCCATCAGGGACAGGCAGCCTTGACAGGGGCCCATCAGGGACAGCAACCCTGACAGCTGGGGGCCCATCTGTGACAGGCAGCCCTGACAGCGAGAGGCCAATCAGGGACACTCAGCACTGCAGTGCTCCCAGTCCACATGGCTAATTGGCATGCAATGCAAATTAGCCATGTGCTGGCTCCCTGGGCTGTGGAGCTTCCTCCTTTGCTGACTGCAGCAGAGAGATGAGTCATCACCCTGCGACCTCATCACACTGCCATGCAGGAACCAAGCGCATGGAGCCTGCTGCTATAACAATTTAGTGGGGAAACCTCTTAGGAAGACACAGCCCCGTGGGAGCAGACAGAAGGTGAGGATAATCGGTTATTTTTTCTTTATTGTGTGCAGCAGGATGGGGGATTATATGAACCATGGAGGCTATGCTGGGTGCATATAGAGGTGGTGCTGGATGTATTTAGAGGTTGTGCTGGGTTATATGGAGGCTGTGCTGGGTGTATATGGAGACTGTGCTGGGTGTATATAGATGCTTTGCTGGAGTATATGGAGGCATTGCTGGTTGTATATGGAGGCTGTGTAGGGGTATATGGAAGCTTTGCTGGGATATATGGAGGCTGTGCTGGGTGTATATGGAGGCTGTGCTGGGTGTATATATATGGAGGCTGTGCTGGGTGTATATATATGGAGGCTGTGCTGGGGTATATGGAGGTTGTGCTAGTTGTATATGGAGGCTGTGCTGGGATATATGGAGGCTGTATTGGAGTATGTGGAGGTTGTGCTAGGCTATATATGTATATATAATGTGGAGGCTGTGCTGGACTATATATATATTATTTGGAGGCTGCTGCTGGGCTGTATATATTATTGGGAGGCTGCTGCTGGGTTGCCCAAGCCTCCAAATAACATATACAGCCCAGCACATCCTCCAAATAATATGCATATAGCTAGCACAGCCTACAAATAATATATAAAGCCCGCAGCCTCTATAAGACACATACACAGCCCACAGCCTTTATATTATATATAAAGCCTGGCAGTCTCCATATTACATATACAGTCCAGCAGTCTCCATATTATATATAAAGCCCTGCACAGCCTCTATATTATATATACAGTCCATCAAGGAGCCTCTAAATTATATGTACACAGCCTGAAGCATCTACAGTTAGGGCCAGAAATATTTGGACAGTGACACAAGTTTTGTTATTTTAGCTGTTTACAAAAACATGTTCAGAAATACAATTATATATATAATATGGGCTGAAAGTGCACACTCCAAGCTGCAATATGAGAGTTTCCACATCCAAATCGGAGAAAGGGTTTAGGAATTATAGCTCTGTAATGCATAGCCTCCTCTTTTTCAAGGGACCAAAAGTAATTGGACAATGGACTCTAAGGGCTGCAATTAACTCTGAAGGCGTCTCCCTCGTTAACCTGTAATCAATTAAGTAGTTAAAAGGTCAGAGGTGGATTCCAGGTGTGTGGTTTTGCATTTGGAAGCTGTTGCTGTGACCAGACAACATGCGGTCAAAGGAACTCTCAATTGAGGTGAAGCAGAACATCCTGAGGCTGAAAAAAAAGAAAAAATCCATCAGAGACATAGCAGACATGCTTGGAGTAGCAAAATCAACAGTTGGGTACATTCTGAGAAAAAAGGAATTGACTGGTGAGCTTGGGAACTCTAAAAGGCCTGGGCGTCCACGGATGACAACAGTGGTGGATGATCGCCGCATACTTTATTTGGTGAAGAAGAACCCGTTCACAACATCAACTGAAGTCCAGAACACTCTCAGTGAAGTAGGTGTATCTGTCTCTAAGTCAACAGTAAAGAGAAGACTCCATGACAGTAAATACAAAGGGTTCACATCTAGATGCAAACCATTCATCAATTCCAAAAATAGACAGGCCAGAGTTAAATTTGCTGAAAAACACCTCAAGAAGCCAGCTCAGTTCTGGAAAAGTATTCTATGGACAGATGAGACAAAGATCAACCTGTACCAGAATGATGGGAAGAAAAAAGTTTGGAGAAGAAAGGGAACGGCACATGATCCAAGGCACACCACATCCTCTGTAAAACATAATGAAGGCAACATGATGGCATGGGCATGCATGGCTTTCAATGGCACTGGGTCACTTGTGTTTATTGATGACATAACAGCAGACAAGAGTAGCCGGATGAATTCTGAAGTGTACCGGGATATACTTTCAGCCCAGATTCAGCCAAATGCTGCAAAGTTGATTGGACGGCGCTTCATAGTACAGATGGACAATGACCCCAAGCATACAGCCAAAGCTACCCAGGAGTTCATGAGTGCAAAAAAGTGGAACATTCTGCAATGGCCAAGTCAATCACCAGATCTTAACCCAATTGAGCATGCATTTCACTTGCTCAAATCCAGACTTAAGACGGAAAGACCCACAAACAAGCAAGACCTGAAGGCTGCGGCTGTAAAGGCCTGGCAAAGCATTAAGAAGGAGGAAACCCAGCGTTTGGTGATGTCCATGGGTTCCAGACTTAAGGCAATGATTGCCTCCAAAGAATTCGCAACAAAATATTGAAAATAAAAATATTTTGTTTGGGTTATGTTTATTTGTCCAATTACTTTTGACCTCCTAAAATGTGGAGTGTTTGTAAAGAAATGTGTACAATTCCTACATTTTCTATCAGATATTTTTGTTCAACCCTACAAATTAAACGTTACAATCTGCACTTGAATTCTGTTGTAGAGGTTTCATTTCAAATCCAATGTGGTGGCATGCAGAGCCCAACTCGCGAAAATTGTGTCACTGTCCAAATATTTCTGGCCCTAACTGTATATTGTATTAATGAATCATGGTCTGCGTTAAAGGGGTCCACTGAGATTGTTTTGCCTGGGGCCCCAAAAACCTGGAGCCAGCCCTGGCTACACAGAGGATTATTCTGCCAACCAATGACATAGAACGATTGTGTAACGACCAGGACGCCAGTCATTTGAATATAGAAGATACGACGCTGCTATGAATGGCGCTGACTCCGTATAGTGGTAAACTAAGTCGTTTATGGAAACTTGTAAAAGAAATGATAGGGTTGCACTCTCTACAAACTATGGGCCCCAACAGCCCACAAACACAATACAAATTATGCAACCCGAGGGAACTCAAGTGTCAGTTTCGCAGGGAGGGGCACGTCTACCCCCAAACTATGCCACCCTGCCCTTACTCAGTACGAAGCTTACCCAGGATTTTACCGTGGCCGCAGTATGTGTTCTCCTCAGGCATATAATCCTACAACCTCCTTCCACGCTGTTTACAATATGCCCCGGGTACCCTTGTATTCCCCTGTATAACCAATCATAGTAATCACAAGTGTTCAATTCTCTCTCCTGCAGGACCAAAAAGGATACCTCTTAATCCTGGTATAACTCACACACACACACACACACACACACACACACACACACACACTTAACTAACTTTTGTTTAAAGGGAACCTGTTACCCCATGTAAGCCCCCTAACCTGTCAATACCTGTCTCTGCAGCACCGAAATACTTTCTGAATCATCCCTGTCTGAGCTCTTTGGTGTTTGTAAAAGTGAAATAGTATGTTTTAATAACTTACATGATTTTTGTCTGGTGGGCGTTTTTGACAGTGGGGCAGTGTCCCCAGGGCTGCGCTTCCCCCTCCTCTCCCTTCAATTACGCTACAATTGTAGCATCACTACACGATCATTCAGGTTGCCATAGGAATACTATAGCCAGGCGGCACATAGCATTATGTGCCGGTAACGCTATGCGCTCAGCCTGAACATTTCTAAGTTTTAAGCGCATCCGGCAGGCTGAGGGCTTAACGCAAATCAGACCCTAACCTAAGTGCAGGAAAGAAATTAAATGGAGACCTGCACTTATCTGACCTGCGACCTCTCCCCCCCTCCTCTCCTGCCCGGTATACTAGACACTAACACTCTAATAACATAGAACAGAAGCATTAGTGCAAAGGCACTAATGCTTTTTGTCATCCAAACAGTTATCGAACACAGCCCGAATTTCCAACTTTTCAGCAAAATGTTCGAGTTTGAGGGGAAAACATTGCCAAATTTGGTCTGGATTTGAAATTGGTGAACATGTTCGGCCACAGTTCGCTTATCTCTAGTAGACAGCAATGCACAGACAGATTCAATATTAATGGTACATATAACAAACGTGTGCAAATACCTAAGATCTGTATTCTAAACTTATGGTATGAAATTGCACATTTTCAAGAAACAATGTCCATAGGATGGTGTTTCATGAGTGATCATAGAGATCATGTATTTGAAGCAAGCAATGCCCATATGCTATTTTTATATGAATTGCTATCACATAAGTGTAGAAGAGGTGGTCTTGCAGGCTGCTGACCCTCTGCAATAATAAATGTTTTTTCTCCAAAAAAGAAAAAAATTAATTAAAAAATAACAATTATATATATTCCCCAATTTTTTTTTTTTAATATTAAGCTCTCTTAAATGGATTTTTTAAGGACATTGTAAAATTCCTGGACAGTTGCTGCCACGTCTGGCCTTATTTCCAAAATGTACACCTTGCAGGTATCAAAAACACCTGCAAACTCCAAGAAGCTTAAAAAAATTATTTTAAAGCTCCCAAAAATTCTACAGGTTGAAAGAAAATGGTAGACCATATGGTTAGGTGGTGTTCTCAATCAGCAGGTCTTCTGGCAAGCATTTTGGCCTCAAACAATCAGTGAAAGTTTAAGGTCCTACTAAAATTCAAACTTTTTTCCTGAACAAAGCCACTTTTGCCAATTTCTTGGTAAATTGCTTGGGTTTCCAATTGCGAACTGAAACATCAATGTTTTTGCCAAATTTAACATTGGTGAACATGTTTGGGGAGATTTTCCTTATCTCTAGTCAATACATATGTTTTTATTTACTGGTTAAAAAACACAATATACTTTATAAGGTTATATTCACATCTGTGTTAGAGGCTCTATGTCAAACTTTTGTTTCAGATTCTGTATACAGTGCTATATTTTTCAGTCAAAAAACAGATAAGTTGGTGGAACCTGGTTGATCTTGTAATAAGTCAATGGAATCCTCTGGTGGTTATGGTTTCTGTTGTATGACAGATCTGGCACTGCATAAATTTGTTTAAAATGTGGGTAACATACAATTTAAATCAAACTTTAACATTGATATTGTAACTGAGGACTGAAAAATGTGCACATAATCCATAGTGGAACCATCATAGGCAGATGATGTCTTTAAATTACAGCATTCATGAAACGAAGCCAATCTAGAGCACATATGACACTTGTTCCAAATTCTTTAGGGGGTCATAAATATTTCAGCACATTTGGCTGCTTAAAACCATTTACCATGAACATTTGGGTGTGTTTAAATGTGCATCAGGACTTTAACATTTCAAATCAATTGATCTGAACTCCTGAGTCATAGCATCTTCAGTTTACATTAGCTCAACGACCAGATGAGCATATGTCAGTATAATAATATAAACGACGTTGCCTAGTTGTTTGGGCTCTCGTGTGCTATTTATTTCACTTTTGTCAGTGGAATGCCTGATCTCGTTCTTGAATTAGGAACAAAAACTATAGGATAAAACTATATATCTAATATTATAACATATTCTATCTGTATTGTGTATCATTTTCTTTAAACATACAATATATACAATATAATGTAACCTTGTTTGTGTCATCAGCCTATGTACTTGTGTAGGAATGGCTCATTTATTTTCCATTCAACATACTTTACCTTAAATTTACTATGCAGTGACTTAAGGCAGGAAATAGTAAAATCAAATCGCTGAGCACACTTAACTACTCCCTTAAATCACTCAGGCACCATGAGTAAATCCTATTCATGTTCATATCTCACTATGGTATTTTTCAGTGATGTAATACAGTAGATGAGGACACTATTTATTTTACTTGGAATGCTCTATATCAGCAATAGTGTTACAGAATAAAGCACAATTTCCATTGGCCAGAGATTCCATTTATCTGTCCTACATGGCTTATGGGTTCACCTCAGTGGTGTTCTGCAAATGGCGGCAGACCACAAGACTGCCATGGTACCCCCTGCTAAACACACAGAAAAACACCTATATTTAAAATCAAAGTAAAGAGAAGACAAAATACCCAACACACATATCTCAAATATTAGAAGAAGCAAAGGAAATACCCCATATGATTTTGTCAGTCATCTTTATCAACGCCTGCCTAGCAAAGGACATTAAACACCCTAAAGTGAGCTATTATCAACAACAACTAAAATAAGTTATCGTGACATATGCATGTAGGTAATGCAGGAAATCCCATAATAAGGATCTATTATATAATTGCCGTAGCGACTTCCGTCGCGACCGGCGCTACTTCCTGTGGCTTTGTTCGCGTAGCTCGGAACTTTCTCCAGGACTCTGTCCGGACTCGCGAAGCAATGCCCGCAAAGTGGGCATTGCGAGCAATACACAACCACCACCACCACCACCACCACCACCACCGTCATCACACATGGCATTTTTACATAAGACATCACATAGTAACAAGAACACAGTCAGTCCCAAAGTCAGCTGTGACCACCTGGCCCTGGAGCCGTACTCGGTCTCTCACACCGCACATCTGACCGCCTGGCCCTTGGACACTGGCTGCCATGCACACATCAGGTGCACTAGCATGGAGCTGGCAGGCTCCCATCACTTACCCACTGGGGACGGATCACTTCCAGCACCTCCTCACATGGCAGTGGTATGGACTTCTGAATCCCATCGTCCTCTCCTCACTCAGACACCTGGCAGGTTCCTATCCAGCCTGCTCACTCACAGCTGCAACCCAGTGAGTCAATCAGCACATCTTCACTCACAGACAGACCTGAGATGTGATTAACCCCCTGTGCACCATTCAGGTTTAGCCCAGCAAAGCACTCATCCCCACAGGTTCAGCCGCTCATTAGGCTCATGAATGTATCGGATCTTCAGCACTCACACTCAGCTGTTTTACTCAGCTCATGAAAACCCTTCAGCTGTTAACCCCCTGTACATCGGACAGGTTTCACACACCACACACAATCAGGAAAACCGGCCCATGTGAACACAGACCTGCATTGATAACCCGTGTGATGCACTCGGCCAGGGGCCACATCACCACACTTCACTTTCTCCGCACTTCACTCACTTTGTCCGCACACATACACACACACACACACAATCCGCTATACTTACCACCGGCCCTGCATCACCGACATGTCGCCGCCCCCGAACTACTCGATCAAATATCGCGTCCAAAAAGTCTCGCCAAACTTTCCGGACGCCATATTGGATCCAGTCGTCCGCGGGCGCCGACATGTCAACTCAGGATCCAGCCGGCAGGGAAGACGCAGGGTCGGTGCTAACTATAGCGAAGTCTCTGTGTGTGTGTGTGTGTATGTATGTGTGTGCTGACCACTCTGCCCACAGCGCTGCACTCAGCACTCTGCCCACGCCACTGTGCTCACCAATCTCACCGCACTCACTGCTAACCACTGAGCCACCGCACTCACTGCTAACCACTGAGCCACCGCACTCGCTGCTAACCACTGAGCCACCGCACTCACTGCTAACCACTGAGCCACCCCACTCACTGCTAACCACTGAGCCACCTGTATACACACAATTCATTTCACCCCACTCCCCTAACTATTAGTAAATATACTATATATGGATTATAGACTACCCGATTCTTTCGAATCGGCCCGCCATCTATCTATTATATAATTGCGATTGGGTTTTTTGCCCCTTTTGAGTCCACTCACGCTGCGAGTCAGCGTGGTCATGTGGATACGCCCGAAGCATTGGCCGCGCAGCGGCCATTGCGAGCAGTTCTAAGGCGACTCGCTATGCCCGCGCAGCGGGCATGGCGAGTCGCCTTAGCAGCGCGAAGCATTGGCCGCGAAGCGGCCATTGCGAGTCATAGACTCGCTCTTCTAGAATCCCGATGCATGTGCATCGGGCACCCAGGTAGTATATATATATGTGATTATATAGGAATTATCAGTATTATGTATGTGATTATGTATAAATTAGTGAGTCGCGCCTATTCTGCAAGGACTCGCAACGGCCGCTTGGCGGCCATTGCGAGTGAGGCTTTGCGAATCAGTGGCGCCGGCAATGCTTCACAGGTCGCGTGGGCGCTGCGCCCACACCCACAACGACGGAGACAGCGCCGAAACGTACGGAAGTGCGTTAGGGAAATTATATATTACATACTGATAATCTATTATATAATTGCTGTAGCAACTTCCCTCGCACACGCCGCTACCTCCGTGGCTTTGTTCGTGGACGCGCATCGCCAACGCGACTCACTCGCAATGCCCGCGAAGGGGGCGTTGCGAGTCGTTGCAGCAGCCCGAGCAATGCCCTATACATAGATTCTAGAATCCCGATGCAATACTGATAATCTATTATATAATTGCCGTAGCGACTTCCCTCGCACACGCCGCTACCTCCGTGGCTTTGTTCGTGGGCGCGCATCGCCCACGCGACTCACTCGCAATGCCCGCCAAGGGGGCGTTGGGAGTCGTTGCAGCAGCCCGAGCAATGCCCTATACACAGATTCTAGAATCCCGATGCAATCGCATCGGGCTCACAGCTAGTAAACAATAAAGGGATTCATGACATAATCAATAGAGAAAATGGGGTCAGGCTCAACAGGAATGGATTTTCTTTTTCTTTTTCAATAAAAAGTGGTGCGTGCAAAAGAAAACAATTACATGGTCGACATGACCCAGTCAATGCGTTTCAACTGCACTAAGCAGTCTTACTCATGTCTTACTCATCAGAGTCATGAGTAAGATTGCTTAGTCCAGTTGAAACATGTCAACTGGGTCATGTTGCCCATGTAATTTTTTCTTTTGTACGCACCACTTTTTATTGAAAAAGAATAAGAAAATCTATTCCTGTTGAGCTGGCTCCCATTTTTTCTATTGATCTTGACTAAGGGCCATGGCGAGGCTGGTGTCTGAGCCCCAGGTGGATGAGCAAGGAGCAGCGGGGTGAGCTGGAATTAATCCCTTATTCATGCCATAACCCATACAATTGTATAATTAAATGTCAGGAGATACACAGGAATGATATATACACTATGATATTCCAAAAACACTCTACATGATTCCCCTTTCAAAATGGGTTCAGAAGTGATAATGTCGGACTTATCCTTTTGGATGATATGCCAATGAAGTATGCTTTGTAGTTCCAAAAGATACAGTAGTCCAATCAGGTGATTCAATAAACCCCACAAGGCTCCATATACAGAAGCATCATTATGCTATGAGTTATTCAGGTCATCTGCTGGTGAAGTATTCTCCAAAGTACACTAGTCACTCAGGTCCCATAGCGAAATACTTCATCACGCAGCTAATGTATTTATCGATTGATTAGAAGATATAATGAGACCTACTCCATCAAGCCAAGAGTATATTACTATTGTCAAACCATTTGAATCATACCTACAAGTATCATAATAGAGGCTTGAGTATGTGATCTTAAGGATAATACCACCGGATGCCATGTACTTAACAAATAAATCTATTAAATAAGAATACTATAAGGCCCTCCCAAATTAATGAGATGCACAGTGAGTTCCAAATTTTGTATCATACCTCAAGAATCCATATTCCATGCTCCATCGCACCAAAGTTACTGGATAGGATAAATGATACCATGTGTTTGAATGGAAATAATCTGTCAAATAAAATGGGAATGAAACCCTCAATAGAACACAAAGCACATAATGTTCTCCATGATATAAGTAATATATCCAGTCCTTCATAAATATGCTTCGCCATATGAAATCACAGGATAATGTCTTCCTATGTCATGTATTTTAAAAGGAAATCTTTTGAGGAAGAAAGAAATAAGTGCCTTGCCAAAAAACTATATATTTAATATTAAGACCCTAAGGATAAATTACTACCTCAAGGTTCCGTAAAACGATGTCCCGCCATATAGTGTCACAAGACAATGTCATCTGGTACTGTACAATAGATGAGCACTATCATTAGACATTATACACAGGAGTTCTGTATGTGGTGTCAGTGTACAGGTAATATAATGATCCCGAGTGACATTATACACAGGAGCTCTGTATATAGTGTCAGTGTACAGGTAATGAAGAGATCACCAGTGACATTATACACAGGAGCTCTGTATATAGTGTCAGTGTACAGGTAATATAGTGATCACGAGTAACATTATACACAGGAGCTCTGTATATAGTGTCAGTGTACAAGTAATGCACAGTTCACCTTTGACATTATACACAGGAGCTCTGTGTGTGTATAGGTAATACACCTACTCACCAATGATGTCTCTAGATGAAGTTCTTCATCTGTCGCAGAGCAATATCACGTCTTCTAGACAGGAATCATCCCTGCAGAAAATAACACAGTTATCTATAACTGATCACTTCCAGAGCACATTTCACATTTTCCCAAGATTTCTACACTACGTCAAATGGCATATTATTATTATTATTTATTTATTTATTTATTTATATAGCGCAATTAGGTTCCATGGCGCTTTACATGAGGATAAGGGAGACAAGGACAAGTACACTATATGTAGGCAATCAGGACATACAGGTACAGGAGGGGAGGGGACCCTGTCCACAGGGGCTCACAGTCTACGAGAGGCATAGAGAGAGAGGCATAGAGCCGCCCCATTCTGTAATAAGACTCCCTTTTGTCCCCCTCATGGAAAACAGTACTCTCAAAAGTAAATTATATTATAGCAGTAATAATGTCCCCTAATTGGTCCCCACAGTAAATATGCCCCCACTTGGCACCATAATGCAATAATGCATGTTCCTCATTCCGACCCCTATATAGTAATAATGTCTCCCATCTTGGGCCTCTATGTTCCTCTATTCTGGTCTCCTATGTTGTCCCATTCAAGGTCCCCAGACCGATATGACAACTTCTCCAGCCATCTAGATAGATTACATCAAAAACATAACTGACTTCTCACATTTCCAGCCCTGTCCCCACCTATTCCCAAACTGGACAAAAACCTCATCCTACTGATGCCCGAATACTGAGCCATCGCTGCTGTATGTGTCCCTATTACTGCCCCTGCTGCATAGTACAAAAACAGCGCTACTCTTACTAACCCACATAATAATGCCACCACTGTGCCCCCCCATATTAATGTCACCACTATGCCCCCCACTTAATAATGTCACCATTGTGCCCCCACATAATAATGCCACCACTGTGCCTCCCACATAATAATACCACCACTGTGCCCCAACATAATACCACCACTATATCCCCCACATATTAATGTCACCACTGTGCCCCCACATACCACCACTATGCCACTCACATATTAATTTCACCACTTTTTCTCCACATATTAATGCCACCACTGTGCCCCCCATATATTAATGCCACCACTGTTCCCCCATATAATAAGGTCACCATTGTGCCCCCACATACCACCACTGTGCCCCCCACATATTAATGTCACTACTGTTTCCCCACATAATGTCACCACTGTGCCCCCCACATATTAATACCACCACTGTGTCTCGCACATAATGCCACCACTGTGCCCCCCATATATTAATGCCACCACTGTTCCCCCATATAATAAGGTCACCATTGTGCCCCCACATACCACCACTGTGCCCCCCACATATTAATGTCACTACTGTTTCCCCACATAATGTCACCACTGTGCCCCCCACATATTAATACCACCACTGTTTCCCCACATAATAATATTACCACTGTGCCCCCGACATATTAATGTCACCACTGTTCCCCCACATAATAATGTCTCCACTGTTCCCCCACATATTAATGTCACCACTGTGCCGAACATAATACCACCACTGTGTCCCCAAATAATGTCACCAATGTGTCACCCACATAATAAGGCCAACACTGTGCCCCCACCTATTAATCTCACCACTGTTCCCCCTACATAATATTGCCACCACTGTGCCCCCACATAATGTTACCACTGTGTCTCGCACATAATTTCACCACTGTGCCCCCCACATAATAATGCCACCACTGTGTCCCCACATAATAATGTCACCACTGTGCCACCACATAATAATGCCACCACTGTGCCTACACATAATAATGTTACCACTGTTCCCCCACATAAAAATGTCACCACTGTGCCACCACATATTAATGTCACCACTGTTCCCCCACATCTTAATGTCATCACTGTGCCCACACTGTGTCCCCCACATATTAATGTCACCACTGTGCCCCCACTGTGTCCCCCACATATTAATGTCACCACTGTGCCCCCACATATTAATGTCACCACTGTTCCCCCACATAATAATGTCACCATTGTTCCCCCACATAATAATACCACCACTGTGCCCCCACATAATGTCACCACTGTGCCCCTACATAATGTCACCACTGTTTCCCCACCTATTAATGTCACCACTGTGCCCCTACATAATAATGACACCACTGTGCCCCCACATAATGTCACCACTGTGTCTCCCACATAATTTCACCACTTTGCCCCAACATAATGCCACCACTGTGTCCCTATATAATAATGTCACTACTGTGCCCACACATAATAATGCCACCACTGTTCCCACACATAATAATGCCAACACTGTGCCTCCCATATAATTCCACCACTGTGCCCCCCATATAATGCCACCACTGTGCCTCCCATATAATAAGTTACCACTGTGCCCCCCACATGCCACCACTATGTCCCCCACTTAATAATTCCACCAATGTGCCCCTACATAATAATGCCACCACTGTACCCCCACATAATACCATCACTTTGTCCCCCACATAATATTGTCACCAATGTACCCCCACATAATTGTACCACCATTGTGCCCCCAAATAATAATGCCACCACTGGTCCCGCACACACTGAGCCCCTGGTATATGGCCACCATCCTGAGCCCCTGGTATATCTGTGGTGCCCTGCTCACACAGGAAACCACAGATCTCTCTAAAACAAAGCTGGGTTTCCACAGCAGGTACCTACTACAAACAACACCTTCCACCCCGGCACAGTAGGGGGAGCCCAACTTGCTGCCCTTAGGCAAGATCCCCTATATATACTGCTGCTGGGGAGGATCTAGTCAGAGTGTGTGCAGACGCTGGAAGAGCTGCAAGGAAGTCCTGGTGGTCGGTGCTGCGTTCAGGCCCAAGCCAGCGACCCGGAGTGGCCCTTCAGCGCCCCACAAGCCTGAGTGGGACTGAAGGCAGGGAGCTCAGAGCAGAGAAGGGAGCAAGGAAGTTGAAAGGGTTAGTCCCAGGAGAAACGCCGGATATTGGGGATCCGCACCTGTGGGGAACTATAGTCCCACAGAAAACCCCGTCACACCATGAAAACTTCAGATACCTGGTCTCCCAGGTGGGTCAAGAGAGGGAGCCAGGCACAGCAGGCCAGCCGCAGTGTCCAGATAGGGTCATCCCGTAGACCGCACAGGAGGAGAGAGAGACAGCAATGGAAGAGAGTGGAGGCAAGTCAGGCTACAGCAAGCTGTGTTTTAGAGACTACACAAGCAAAGGAGGCCTTATACCCACTTGCTGTGGGAACCCACTGTGCAGCCCGTTCACCCGTCAGTGCCCTGGATCATTTACCATCCTTGGCCCCGGACCCCTGGTACATAGCCCCCCATCCCGGGCTCATGGCCCCCCAACCTGGGCCATGGACCCCTGGTACATGGTCCCCCATTCCTGGTACATGACCCCTATCCTGGGCCCCAGACCCCTGGTACATAGCCCCCCATCCTGGGCTACTGGCTCCCCCAACCTAGGCCCCGGATCCCTGGTACATGGCCCCCCATCCTGCATTCATGGGCCCCCATCCTGGGCCACGGAGGGGGCTGTGAGGGGGGAATGTGAGGGTTGGGGCAAAGGGGACGTGCAGTGGTGTAACCTTAGGCCCTTGGGCCCGGATGTGAAATCTCCACCGGGGCCCCTAACTATTGCAAATCTTTAATGGCATTAGTCTTTTTCTATGGGCCAAAGGGACTTTTGGGGCCCCCTAATCTCCAGGGCCCGGGTGCGATCGCAACCCCTGCACCTGTTGTAGTTACGCCCCTGGGGACGTGGCCATGGACGCCCGGGCCTACCGGGCATTCACCCGGTTCCCTGGCAGGCCAGTCCAAACCTGTACAGGTCTACTAACTGATTACAAGATTGTAGACATCTCCTGTATGTTTTAAAGTTTTGAAGAAATAAAAGGATTTTGAATTCATGGGTAAGTGCCAATTTTTTCATTCTAATTTTGAATTGTTCAGATTGCCAAGAAGCAGGTTGAGTATCTTCACAGAGCATATTATCAGACATTGTACTCCCTATCCATTGAACACACTACTAGACAGGCACATCAATGGTTCCAAACTGTCCTCCATTTTATCATCTGTCTGACATGCTTTAGTGAATTCATGATTTAGCAGGGAGTTGGACACGATGATCTTGGAGGTCCCTTCCAACTGTAACTATCTGATTCTATGATTATATTGTGGAGCCCACTGGGACGGGGTACTCGGTGCCGGACCGGGGTACTGCTGGGGGATGTCATGGCGGTCCTGGTCCGGACCGTGTCCCGGGCCCGCACAATAAAATGGGGGTTATTTACAGGGGATTTGTCACTCGTGACGCCACCCACTATATGCGGCCAGTAATGGGGCCGCCGCTGCTGCAGAACCTTCGGGGATGATGGGATAGCAGCTTGGATAGAATAGTTCCTGTGGGCAGAACTGGGTTCCCCGGGGCAGTGGTAGTAGTAGTTAAAGTCTGTGAGGATAGTTATTGATGCTGCAGGAGAGTAGGGGTAGCAGTAGAGATGATGAGAGTAGAGGTAATTGCAGTATATGAGGGCAAGTGGGGCTTCAGTATAAGGATCACACACACTCACGGTTTCTGATGTTTTCCAAGTCTTTACTTGCAGATGGTATCTCACAATATTGTCCATGGAGTCTGTACCAGATTGCTCCCACCCTGACCGGGTCCTTGGCTTCCTACTTAAGCGCTGTGTGTGGCCCTGCTGCTGCTTGTAGCTGTACTGCTGGCCCTGTCTCTGCTCACGGGTACCAATCTGCTGGGCAACTTGAGTCCTCTGTGTCACTGACCCCTCCGTGTTGCTTTGCTATGGTGCTGTGAAGATGGTGGACCTTCACTATGCCGGTGTTTACTGTCCTGTCTGTCTCAGGCACAGCCTCGGATCCGGTATCCGTCTTAAGCGCCTCCCAGGGGTCAAGTTTTTGGGGTAACTCTTTATCCCGGGTATGTTTCTCTGTTCCTCTGTCTCCTCTCCTCAGACCTCTCAGGACCTCCACCTCTACTAGACTCTGCTCCTACTCCAGACTCAAA
This sequence comes from Allobates femoralis, assembly GCA_033576535.1. NCBI lineage: Eukaryota > Metazoa > Chordata > Amphibia > Anura > Aromobatidae > Allobates > Allobates femoralis. The sequence continues at coordinate 405,193,745 of JARQOC010000002.1, read as the reverse complement.
CTGAACTAACTGTCACTTCTACTCTGTGGTAAACAACTTAGCTCCTCCCACTAGTGCAGGTGCCACCTAAGCTCCTCCCATTTTCTAGTGTAGTGTTGTGTGGGGATTAAACCTGTGTTGATGTTTCTGTGGCACTTTAACCCTTGGGGTGCCACAATATCATCTAGATTTGCGGGTGGAGGATCCAACTACAATAGTATGCAAAGGATTGGGTACCCCTGGTCCAAATTACTGTTATTGTGAAAAGTTAGGTAACTTGAAGATCAAATGATCTCTAAAATGCATAAAGGTAAAGATGACGCATTTCCTTTATATTTTAGACAAAAAAAATATTTTCATATTTCAAATTTTTTAAATTACAAAAAGGAAAATGGGCCGATTCAAACGTTTGGGCACCCTGCATGGTTAGTACTTAATAGCACCCTCTTTGCAAGTATCACAGCTTGTAATCAAGTTTTGTAGCAGACAAGAATCTTTCAATTCTAGCTTGAGGGACTTTCATCTATTTCTCCCTACAAAATTCTTATAGGTCAGTAAGATTCCTGGATTGTCTTGCATGAACTACACAGATTTTCAATAATGTTCAGATCACGGGACTGTAAGGGCCATTTTAAAACCTTCAGTTTGTGCCTTTTGAGGTTGTCTAATGTGGATTTTGATGTCTGTTTAGGATCATTATCCATTTGCAGAAGCCATACTCTTTTCAACTTCAGCTTTTTTACATTTTTTTCCATTTTTTTACTCTACCTGTGAAATCTTCCTTGTGCCATTGCCTGCAACACAACCTCAAAGCATGATTGATCCACTGCAATGCTTAATGACGAGCAAAATGTTCTTTTCCAGAAAATCTGTGCCCTTTTTTCTTCACACATACCTTTGATCATTGTGGCTGATGAGTTCTATTTTCACCTATTTTCATTGGTCCAAAGGACTTGTTTCCAAAATGCATCAGGCTTGTTTAGATGTTCTTTTTCATACTGCTGTCACTGAGTTTTATGGTGAGGATGCAGGAGATGTTTTCTTCTGATGCCCCTTCTATGAAGGCCATATTTGTGCAGGTGTCCCTGAACAGTAGAACAATGAACCACAACTCCAATCTGCTAAATGTTCCTGAAGGTCTTTTGTAGTCAAGCGAGGTTCTGATTTGCCTCTCTAGCAATCCTGCAAGCAGCTCTCACTGAAATTTTGCTTGGTCTTCCAGACCTTATCTTGACCTGACTGTTCCTGTTAACTGCCATTTCTTAAATACAGTTTGAACTAAGGAAAGGGCAACTTATAAATGCTTTCCAATCTACTTATAGCCTTCTCCTTCATCGTGGGTCTCCAACATTTTCAAAATGTAAGGTAGCTGTTTAGAGGAGTGCATGGCTGCTTTTTTTGGCACTAGGTTAGAGGAGGCTGGGTTTTATAAAGCTGTGAAATTTGCATGACCTGGCCTTTCCTAATGATGACAGTGAACAAGACATAACTCTAATGGCCACTTTACACGCGGCAACAGGAAGATAGAAAACGGTAGGTGTCGGAGACAATTGTACCTTTTACCTTCAAAACACCTTGCAGATACCTGAATTACACGCAGCCACTTCAAGGTGTTTTGAAGGTAAAAGGTACAATTGTCTCCGACACCTGCCGTTTTCTATCTTCCTGTTGCCGCGTGTAAAGTGGCCATTACAGGCTAATTAAGTTCTCAAACTTTGGACAAAGTTATCTGCAAGTTCAAATCTCAGAGGGTGTCCAAGCTTTTACATTGGCCTATTTTCCTCTTTGTAATTTTTAAACTTTTAAATATGAAAATGTATATTTTTTCTGCCTGAAACACAAAGGAGATATGTCATCTTTACCATTATGCCTTTTAGAGATCATTTAATCTTCAACTTGCTTTAACTGTTCACAATAACAGTGATTCTGACAAGGAGTGGCCAAACGCTTGCTTTCCACTGTACATTACAGTAGCAGAAAATTGGATGGGCTTTTACAATACCTTTTCTAAATAGGGTGTATCCAAAGTGTTGGAATTCTTTTTGTGGATTTTCTCGGCGTCTATCATCTTTTTCAATGCCCATGGTGAAATCCATGGGAAATCCAAGTTCAAATTGACAACAAAATGCATCTAAAACAAATTCCATAACAATTTTATAGCATTTGTGGATTAAAAATATAATTATTTCTTGTTTAGATAATACATTAAATTATAAAATTATAGAAAGGTACAGCTGGAAGGAACCTTCTGGATTTTCTGGTCTTTATTATTAATGGAAAAATAAATCGAAATCTACAGGGCCCGGTGTGAAAAAGTGTATACCCCCTAAACTTAATAACTGGTTGGGCTACCCATAACAGCAACAACTGCAATCAAGAATTTGCAAAAACTAGCAATAAGTCCTTTACAACGCTCTAATGGAATTTTGGCCCATTCATCTTTGCAGAATTGTTTCAGTCACATTGGAGGGTTTCCAAGCATGAATCGGCTTTTTAAGGTCATGCCACAGCATCTCAATTAGATTAAAGTTAGGACTTTCACTAAACCACTCGTAAGTCTTAATTTTGTTTTTTTTCAAGCCATTCAAAGGAGGACGTGCTAGTGTGTTTTGGATCATTGTCTTACTGCGTAACCCAAGTGTGCTTCAGCTTGAGGTCCCGAACAGATGGCGGGACATTCTTCTTCAGGATTTTTTGGTAGGCAGCAGAATTCATGGTTAGAGATGAGTGAACCTTTTGAAGTTCAAGTTCGACTTGGTTCTTCTGAATGGGAATAGATTGGCGAACAGTTTGCCAAACTTCCGAACCCCATTCAAATCAATAGGAGGCAAAATCAAGGGTCTAGAAAACACATTCAAGTGGGCCCAAAAGCTATCACACACAGCTCAAACCATTTTCAGGTGGAGCCCTGCTGTTTTGGCACAGACATTATCTTCCTACACTATTAATTAGCAAGCTTCAGTGCCACTGTCACCATGCTTCTGTGCCCACTCGTGAACCACAAACATCCTCTTGACTACCCTGAGGTGATCCGTTTTTTCACTTTAGGAGAGCTCCATTTTTGAAAATGATATGTCAATTAGTGCTGCCTTTTTCTTCAGTGGTTTTCCCATAGAAGACTTTCAAAATGGGAAAAAAAAATGCAGCACTCTAAAACAGATCAAAAAATGGATCCGTTAACAGATCCATTTTTTTGGGTGCGTTTTTTCACAGCTCCTGTTTTGCAGCTAAAAACACCGCAGAACAGTAGAGGAAAAAAACGCACAGTCTGAATGTAGCCTTACAAACACTGAGGTAAAAACTCACCAAAGACTCAGTGTGTGCAGTAGGCCTATTAAACTATGTGATCACTCAGTGTCTGGCCTGTTTCCCATTTAAGGATGGTGTGCGTTTTGCTTAATTAGCGTTTTTACTGCTAAAAAATGGAAAGGCATGTAAAAACGCATGCATGCGTTTTTGCCAATGCTGCCCAAAACGTCGGGAAATGCGTCTAGCGTAGCATTTGCAAAAACGCATGCGTTTTGCATTTTTGAAAACGCCCATGCGTTTTTACATGCGCTTCCTTTAAAATTAATGGGACTAAAAATGCTAGTGTTTTTATGCGTTTTTAGTGGTAAAAACGCCTAAACACGCTAATTAAGCAAAACCATTCTTAGATGTGAAAACACCCTCTGTGATCCATTTTTGGTTCTGCTTTTTTTTTTTTTTTTTCAAAACTGCACCAAAGTAGACCAGTTGCAGCAAAGTGAAGGGAATTTTTATTTTCCTGTTCAGATGCTGCATTTTTGACTGCTGCGTTAGTGATGCAGAAAGTGCATCCATAAAATAATGCCCCCTGCTTATGAAATAGTACTGTGTTATTCCTTGGAAAAAGCAAAAGCGCAGCACTAAAAAAATGGAGCAAAAAAGCCACACAAATTTATGATGCAAAAAAAAAAAAAGTGAGGGGGGTCTGTGTTGGCTGCAGAAAATGCACCAGAAATGGATCTCCTGAATGGAGTACAAACACCCTGTATGCACATGCCCTAACAGTATGTGCTCATGGTCCAGAGGAACTGTGTGTTGAGGCAGCAGCACCACCGGATCTGCAGGAACCCGCGGGTGCACACAGGGAAACTGCAGCCACTCTGTACTCACCATCTGCGGTGGGTGCAGTGCAGCTTATCTCTGTGTGCACCCAATGAGGACCTCTTCTGACTCCACAGCATGAAAGGAACATGCTGCAGAGATGCGGAATGCCAGCAACCGGCACTGCAGCTGTCAAAACGCTGCGGTCAGGTGAAGCATAGTGAGAATGGGATTTATATAAATCTCATCCACTGTGCTGGTACTGTACTATGCAGCGTTTTGGAAACAGTGGCAAGACGCTGCATCTAAAATGATGTTTTCTTATCGAGAGCACACACCCTTACAATGGTGGATAAAATATGAGGAGTGGGCTGAAACTACATGGGTCAAATGCCCAGTGATCCCGAATGTACCTCCATCTTGGATAGTTATATGTGAAAAGCTCCTGCATGCTGTGTGTGCCCCTCTATCTGGATATTTTTCTTGAATCATGTATGTAGTATGGACTCCATACATACATGATTCAAGAAAAATATACAGATAGAGGGGCACACACCTCATGCAGGGGCATTTCACATGTAACTATCCAAGATGGAGGTGCATTCAAGATCACTGGGCATTTGACCAAATATAGTTTCAGTCCAGACAATAAAGAAGTTCCTCCTCCACAGTGACTCTCTCATACCCCCCCGACCAGTGATTAAGTAGTACACATTCTTTAATTATATTAGTTGTTTTTACTTCACAGATTCCTGCAGTGCAGCAGCCGGCAGTACTAATAGTCTGGCACACACATAGCAGCACTGCACAGCAGATGCATGCAGCACAGTCACAGATCACTCACGGAGTCACAGTAGGCACATTCTCTCCTCTGTGCTATACTGCTCTGTGTTGCCCAAGGTCTCTCTGAACTTCTTCGATCAGGCGCAGGAGGAGTCAGGACTGCGGTGGAGGATGGAAGTGACACCGTGTGAGGACTGGAGTCTGGAGAGCAGCTCTGAGCAGGCCGGCGAGCAGGCTGCAGCTGCTCTTTGGCAGTGAGGTAGGCAGGTTGCGTGTGTGTCTCCAGACTCCATCTTGCTCCCGCGGTCTATTTGCTACGTCCTCCCGCACATCATGACATGCAGGAGGAGGGAGGGGCGGGAGCAGCAGCAGCAGCAGCCTCACTTAAGATTTCACATCAGTGGGTCGGTGCATCCAGAGTGCAATCCACAGTGGCGGATTATAATGAGTGTACAGTTTACCCTGGGTGGCTATGTGGCGCCCCGCAGCGAGTGCGTCACAAGAGGGTATTGCAGCCATAAAAGCAGCCGCAATATTCTCTGACACAGCGTTGATCTGGTTAACTTTGAGATCCAACCCTGCATGCATCATCTAGAATAGAGGGCCAATCCAGGGTCCTGGTGGGCGGAGTGCAAGGGTAGTGTAGAGGAGTCTAGACAGACAACACACACACTTAGACGGAGACTTTGACTTGAAATTGGAGTAGAGAAGAGTCTAGAGGAGAGAGACGTAGGAGCGGGGGCTCTGCACCTCGTGCAGCCCCGGGCCGTCACCGGTCGGGTGTCAGCACCCGAGGCCTTACCAACCGGGATCGGGCATCACTGACCACGGGTTCCAAAAGACTCCCATGCCCGAAATCTTACAGCCGGTTCACTGGTACCAAAGCTGGCAGCAGTTCACCTCTGCTACGCGAACCAGAAGCGTGGAGGAGCAGCTTCGCAGGAGCACCCCACCACCAGCCAACTTCCAGTCGTCTAACCAGCGGTGTACCCACCGAGGGATCCAAGGCTCCCCAAAACATCCACAACATACATTGCTGATAATAAAAAGCTGGCACTAACCCCTTTATTACCCAGTGAGCCACCGCACCAGGGCCACTGGAAGAGCGGGGTTCAGCGCCAGAAGATGGCGCTTCAATGAATGCGCCATCTTCTGGGGCGGCTGCACGCTGCAATTCGCAGCGGGGGGTGCCCAGAACGCTTGGGCATCCCTGCGCTGCGGATTCCAGCCCCCAGCTGCTTAGCTGTACCTGGCTAAACATAGAAATTGTGCGGAGCCCCACGCAGTTTTTTTTTATTATTTCATGAAGTTCATGAAATAATAAAAAAAAAAAGGGCTCCCCTATTTTCTTGTGTCCGGCCAGGTACAGATGGGCACCTGGAGGTTGGGGGCAGCCCGTCACTGCCTGCTGGATCCGGCTGGTTGCAAAATACGGCGAAGCCCATGTCAAATTTTTTTCTGAAAAATCCATAAAACAATATAAATAAAAGGGACTGCATCTTTATTAACCCCTCGGCCATGGTGGAAGGGTTAATAAAGAGGCAGTCCCTTTTTTTAGGATTGTTTTATTGATTTTTCACAAAAAAAATGACGTGGGCTTCGCCGTATTTCTGGAACCAGCCGGATCCAGCAGGCAGCGACGGGCTGCCCCCAACCCCCAGGTGCCTATTTGTACCTGGCCGGACACAAGAATATAGGGGAGCCCTTTTTTTTAATTATTTCATGAATTTCATGAAATAATAAAAAAAAAAATGCGTGGGGCTCCGCGCAATTTCTATGTCTAGCCAGGTACAGCTAAGCAGCTGGGGGGTGGAATCCGCAGCGCAGGGAGGCCCAAGCTTTCTGGGCACCCCCCGCTGCAAATTTCAGCCCGCAGCCGCCCCAGAAGATGGCGCGTTTATTGAAGCGCCATCCTCTGGCGCTGAACCCCGCTCTTCCAGCAGCCCTGGTGGCGGTGGCACGCTGGATAATAAAGGGGTTAATACCAGCTTTGTTATACAAGCTGGTATTAAGCCCGAGATTCTTAATGTCAGGCCACGTTTGACCTGGCCACTAAGAATCTCCAATAAAGGGTTAAAAAAAACACAACACAGAGAAATTTTTTTATTAGAAATAAAAAAAAAAAGCCATTAGGGACTCCATCTTTAATTAAAAAAATCCTCTTCCGTCCGACGTAGTCCAAAACGTGATGTCCTCTCTGCTACATCCCTGTGCATAGATATAGAATGATGTCTATGCACAGGGAATGAGCAGACTGAGAACAATCTCAGCTCTACTACATTATCTCTGTGCACAGGGAGAGCAGGCGGGCCCTAGGACCCTGGAGCTGCGGCAGCCTGCAGAACCTGAGCCCCACACAGAGCAGACAGCCAGACTCCTTACTGTGCGAGTTTCCCTGCGATTACTTGCACAGTAACGAGTCCAATGCAAGTCAATGGCAATCCTAGTTTTGTCAGAGTCTCAGACTCTGACAAAACTAGGATTGCCATTGATTTGCATTGGACTCGTTACTGTGCAAGTAATCGCTGGGAAACTCGCAGAGTACCGAGTCCTGCGAGTCCCTTACTACTCGCTGAGTAACGAGTCCTAGCGAGTAGACTCGCCCATCCCTAAAATAGATGTGAATTTCTTTATTCAGAATTCTTCAGGATCCAAATTTACAGCAAGGCATCATCTATATCCAATAAATATGGCAGGGGAGCGTCACAGGCAACGCGTTTCAGATAAACATCCTTTCTCAAGCTCAGGCATATAGATGATGCCTTGCTGTAAATTTGGAGCCTGAAGAATTCTGAATAAAGAAATTCACATCTATTTCAACCCTGTGCAGAGGTTCTGCAGCAGTGTATGACCCTTTTAAGAGGTTGTGCAGCAGTGTAAGAGCACTACAAAAGTTTCTGCAGCAATGTGTGTGAATATCAACGGATTCAGCAGCAGTGTATAGGAATTTCAGGAGGTTCTGCAGCAGTTCATGTCATGAGATTGTCAAGAGGTTCTGCAGCAGTGCAAAAGAATTTCCGGAGGTTCTGCAACAGTGTGTGAGTGTATGTTGATGTCTGACAATGTGGCCTCCAGTTCGGAGGCTCCGTGAGCCTCATAAGTTCTGCACTTTGTGGTTCTCCTATTAGATAACCTGTGTGTGGCTACTGGGCACTGCAGAGTCATATACTAATATGACGGGCACAGGGATTCTTTACATCCCTCTACTACACTGGATGCTGAAGATGTCGGAACTATAATAGGGGAGATATTGGCCAATGAGAGGCCAGCTTTAACTTCTGGGTAAATATTTGCTGTGATGTAACTGACCCTTTACGACAGTGCTGACCCATTACAGAAGGGGCTAGCCTATTATATACATTGTATATGTTCTGCACAGTCTTCATTGTGTATACAGTACATCCCGCAGCAGTCTCTAATGTGCATATGTCTCACAGCAGTCTCCAATGTGCATAGGTCCCACAGCCATCTCCATTATGCTTTTGTCCCGCAGCCATCTCCATTGTGCTTTTGTCCCGCAGCCATCTCTATTGTGCTTTTGTCCCTCAGTCATCTCCATTGTGCTTTTGTCCCGCAGCCAACTCCATTGTGCATTTGTCCAACAGCCATTGTGTATGTGCCAGGCCAGCAGCAGTGTCTATTGTGCTGTGTACAGCCAGCAGCCATCTCCATTGTGCATTTGTCCTGCAGCCATCTCCATTGTGTATATGGCCAGCAGAGGTCTCTATTGTGATTGTGTATTCTCTATTGTGTACAGCCAGCAGCAGTCTATATTGTGTATTTTCTACTGTGTATATAGCCAGCAGCCAGTCTCCATTGTCTATACGGCCTGCAGCCATCTCTACTGTGTATACAGCTAGCAGCCGTCTCTACTTTGTATTCTCCATTGTTTATACAGCTATTGTGTATTCATCCTACAGCAGTCTCAAGTGTGTGCGTATGTGTGTAATATATAATAGAGAGAGTGTAAAAAAAGGAATAACAGCACAAAAATATCGAAAAAGGTGGACTTTATTGCCCAATGTGTAGCCACACCATTGTGCAATAATAGCGTGGCCACACATTGGGCAATAAAGTCCACTTTTTTTCTATTTTTTGTGCTGTTTTTCCTTTTTTTATTCTATTGTAAGGAACCATCTGGATTTCTGGTTGGGAAAGCTTTACACATAAATTGAAGTACGGTAATTTTTGTTGCTGTTACAATTTTTCACTATAGGGTCATTCCATGTCAAGTGATCCAAAAATGAATATTTTTTTTCCCTGACGTCCTCAGATTTTTAAAAAAAATTTTCTATATGAAGAACAACTTTATCTAATTACAAAAAAAAAGTTTAGAATTTTTTTCTTTATCAATTAATTTTTTACAGATTTTTAAAGTTTTAAAAAAGTGCGAATTTTGGCCTGGTATGACTTTACATTTTCTATCATATCTCGGGCTAGAAATAAGATAGAGAAACAAAATAAACACCAATCTACTCAGAACTGTCCAGGCTTTCATCATATATGTCACAAGAGGATCTTTGTTAATATTTTACCCATGTGATCGCAAGCGCAAAACTTTAAAACGCATTTCCGAAAAATTGGCGCGCTTTAAATATTTCAAATACTGCCCATGTGTCTGCTATGCTCTTAGCCACATCTGTACCAAATTTCAAGTTGGGATCGCAATGGGATCATATTTTAACATATTTTACTAGTAATAGCGTCAATGGGTCATTCCATATCAAGTGATCTAAATATGAATATTTTTTTTTACCTGACGTCTTTAGATTTTTTTTTTTTTCCTTTATGAAGTACTACTTTAGTTAATTACAAATTAAAAGTTTAGAATTTTTTTCTTCATCAGTTAATTTTTTACAGATTTTTAAAGTTTAAAAAAAGGGTGAATTTCGGCCTGGTATGACTTTACATTTTTTTTTATCTCAGGCTAGAAATAAGATAATGAAGTGGGAGAGGCATCATTTTACTCAGAACGGTAACAGCTTTCATTTGAGATGTTACAAGACTATGTTTCTTTATATCAAATTCAAACTATTGACGGGCAATTGTGAAAAAATGACTGATTGTGTTCTTGGTGATTTTTGAATTGTCACTATAATAGTTAAATATTTTGCACTTAGGTCCAATGAATGCGTCCATGGGGTCAAGCTGGTACAGAGTCATCACAAATTAGCCTTATTTGCAGATGACCTGCTACTTTACATCTCCCAGCCCCTGGTCTCCATCCCTTTGGTCTTAATGGAGTTTGAACGGTTCGGACAATTGAGCAACTTTAAAGTGAATTGCTCCAAAACCGAGGCACTCAATATTTCTTTGCCTGGAGAATTGGTTTCTCATCTATCTAAACAGTTCCCATTTAAATGGAAAGTAGAAGCCATTAAGTACTTGGGAGTCCTTATACCAAAAGATCTTAAACAAAAAATTATCAACCCCTTTTGACTAACGCGGAATCGGCATTTACCTCCTATAGACAATTAAAGCTATCCTGGTTCGGGAGAATAAACGTAGTCAAGATGGATGTCTTGCCCCGACTCTTATATACTTTTCAGACAGTTCCTGTTCTATTGGATAGAGGCTTCCTCTCCAAAATGCAATCTATGATCCTTAGATTTGTCTGGGGGGGGCAAGAGGTCCAGATTGCGAATGAATATCCTATCCTTGCCCAAGACCAGAGGAGGGGTTGGACTACCCAACATACGAGCGTACTTTGTGGCTTCCTCTCTTGTTAGAGCTCTAGATTGGCATTATCATGCGTCCTCCAAGAAATGGGTAGGGGTGGAGCAAGAGGGTTTGGGGATTCCGCTGAAACACCTGCTTTGGATTTCCCCTAAAGACTCCACAGACCTAGTACCTTTGACAGACATGACCAGAAACACCTTGAAGGTATGGCACCTAGTGACGAAAACCCTCCGCTTAAACGACAGACTTAGCCCTTTGACTCCCCTTTTTTCCAACCCATCTTTTCCACCCAGATTTGACAGGCAGAGATTTTTATGTTGGCGGATTGTGGATGACACCCGAGTAGGACAGACTCTGTCCAGTGGTGGTTTGCCCCCGATGGCAGAGCTACAACTCAAAGAACCTACGAGACCTCTTAAGTGATTCAAATTTCTCCAAAACAGAGCATACTTATATTCAGCTGACCACTCTTGCAGGGTAAGATTGACGCCCAACGTATTGGAGAGGTTATTCCAACTGGAGGCTCCACCGAGGCACAAAATATCAGTTCTATACCAGGCCTTAGGGTCCATGAGAGAGCAGGGCACCCTTTACTTCCAACGTGCTTGGGAGAGGGAATTGGGGTGTAGCATTTCAGAAGCTAATTGGCAGAAATGCTTTATATTTACTCACTCACTAGGTAGCCCTTGTTCCCGCACAAGAAAGAAGCTATAAGCTGCTCACTAGATGGTACTTGTGCCCGACGACACTCCGGAACATGTTCCCTGGAACCCCTGATACCTGCTGGCGCTGTGGGGAAGAGAAGGGTACAATGATACACATTTGGTGGAGTTGTGGGAAAATCCGGCGGTTCTGGTCTGAGGTTTTCAATGCATACGCCCGGATAACAGGTAAACAAGCCGAATGCTGCCCAGAATCGGCAATGTTATCCATTTTTCCAGGTCCTATTGGGCTACAGAAGAGGGATATTCTCCGCTTTTGCATCTCGGCTGCTCGTGCTGTGATCCCGAGGTTCTGGAAATCAAGCCGGGCTCCATCTCTACTTGATTGGTTCAAAGAATTGATGGACATATATCGAATGGAGGAGCTCGCAGCTGATGCGTCGGGATCTCGGAACAAATTCTTAGGGATTTGGGTTGAATGGATTCTTTTTCACGACTCTGCAGAATTTAGGAGTATCTTTTCCAGCACAGATAATATGACTCGACCTCTGGCTGATGGGGAGCCAGTGGGATGAGTACCCTTTCTCCTTCCCATACCTCACCCGTCCCCCCCCCTCCTTTTTTTCTTTTTTTCTAACGTGGCTTTTCTTTCCCAGTATAACTTTTTCTAATGGTTTTTGTTTCTCTTCTCTCTCTCTTCTTTTCTATCTCTCTTTTCTTCCCATCTGATACATTCAGTCTAGGTATTTCCTTTCTACACCTATACCTTCAGAATTCTAGTGAACATTAGACAGGTATCGGAAACTCTGAGCTGTGAGTAGATCATTAATATTTCGGCCTTCCTTTCCGGTACACCAGTCGATAGACTATTCCAACTAGGCCTCAACGGGTAATGACCCACTTACGTGGTCAACCTGTTAGAAGGGGCCAAGTGATAAAAATCATTCTGCTGGGGCTGCTTGTCCCCTTGACATCAGAACATCTCAAAACCCTGAGAAAGGTTGTATACTTGAGAGTTTGGAATTATATTTAGATTGTAGTATATATTGCACCAGAGATAAGCGCAAAAGTAAATTTGCAGCTTATCTTAAAGTTACTAATAACTTTGTGAATTCTCTTTTTGTATATTTTATATGTCTCAAGATTTTGTTAAAAGATTGAATGTATGTCTTTCATATGTTGTTTCAAAATTTAATAAAAATGAGATTAACCATAGTTAAATATTTTAAAATATGATCCCATCACGATCCCAACTTGAAATTTGGTACAGATGTGGCTAAGAGCATAAAAGACACATGGGCAGTTTTGGAAAATTTTTATTAAAACGTTTTTTCGGAAATGCGTTTCAAAATGTTGCGTTTGCATTCGCATGGGTAAAAAATTTAAATGACCAAAATTCTCTTGTGACATATCTGGTAAAAGCCTGGACAGTTCTGAGTAGAATGGTGTTTATTTTGTTTCTCTATCTTATTTCTAGCCCGAGATAAAAAAATGTAAAATCATACCAGGCCAAAATTCACCCTTTTTTTAAACTTTAAAAATCTGTAAAAAATTAACTGATGAAGAAAAAAATTCCAAACTTTTAATTTGTAATTAACTAAAGTAGTACTTCATAAAGGAAAAAAAAAAAAAAAATAATCTAAAGACGTCAGGTAAAAAAAAATATTCATATTTAGATCACTTGATATGGAATGACCCATTGACGCTATTAATAGTAAAATATGTTAAAATATGATCCCATTGCGATCCCAACTTGAAATTTGGTACAGATGTGGCTAAGAGCAAAGCAGACACATGGGCAGTTTTTGAAATATTTAAAGCGCGCCGATTTTTCGGAAATGCGTTTTAAAGTTTTGCGCTTGCGATCACATGGGTAAAATATTAACAAAGATCCTCTTGTGACATATCTGATGAAAGCCTGTATAGTTCTGAGTAGATTGGTGTTTATTTTGTCTCTCTATCTTATTCCTAGCCTGAGTTATGAGGAGAAACGTAAAGGCAAGCAACAGCGAAATTCACACTTTTTCCGAACTTTGAAAATCATTTAAAAAAAAAAAAAATTTTTAAAAAAATTTTTCTCTTCACATTTTGCATTGTCTGACATGCTATTATCAAATAACAAAATCTCAAAAGAATTAAAAATATAGAGGTAATAATCATTGGTTCACTTGACATGGAATGACTCTATAAATATAATATGTTTGGGTGGAGGTAGAGCATGGGTGGAGATGGAGCATGGGTGGAGGCGGAGTCAGCTGGATGCTGGGCAGAGTCTCAGGGGGGCCCCAAAATTTTGGCAGAAAGGGGCCTCGAAATTCCTAGTGGCAGCCCTGCCTCCAGGTCCTGAAGCAGCAAAACAGCCCCGGACTATCACACTACCAACCCCATATTTTACTGTTGGCATGATGATCCCTTTCTGAAATGCTGACTACTTTTACACCAGATATAATATATATATATATATATATATATATATATATATATATATATATATATATATATATTTCACATATAAAAATATACACATATACATTTTGGTGTATGCCAGAGATGCTTGATTGATCAGGTTGGAAACACATGGGTTGTATGTGGGAATCTGGGATAAGGAGAGCTTTAACTAATCCTCCGATGTTGAATCTGGAAATATGAATGATAAAATCATAATTTATTCCTGTGGTGCACCATAAATATGAGGGAAGGACATAAACAGTTCTTTGTGAAAGAAATATGCCATGACGAATGGCACCGCAAAAGTTGTCTAAGAAAAGGGGTATAACAGGGTATAGTCGGTATTAGAATAGTCTGGCTCATATATAATATAATAAAATTGTCATAAAAATTGTTGATTTTAGTAGTATAGTTCGATGTTGTAAAAGAAATATAAAAAATATGCTTGAAAATGTTAAGCACTTTCATTACAGACTATCACCCTATAAAATTTCTGCAATGTATAAAGATAAAGATTGCCAAATTAAATTGCTGTTCAATGATTAATAAACTTATTTTGTTTATATACATATTAATTTTGCCTTTTACTAATTCATACTGGAAAATACGTAAATAATTTACCATAATTTGCAAGATGGTATGGTATTAGTGAGTCATTAAATCAATGGTTAAATGTCTTGTCTCAAGGTTTACTGGTGAAGTACATATCTCTGACTACGCTATGTACAGAGGATGGTGGATTGGTGCTGGCACAATCACTTTTTGAAACATCTGTCTTGTCAAATCCCATTAAAAGTATTGGCATGGAAATACCCACCTTAACAATGCCAATGTTACATCTTTTACAGCTCCATTAGGTAAGTTTTGTTTTTGTAGGAGTTTATTTGGAATTATCTCGGCTCCAGATGTGTTTAAGTGAATTAGCAGACATCCTAGAAGGATTGAAGAAATAGAGAATTTGTAATGGTTATGCATTACTTCAGTTGGTGCAGCAAAAAAGAACATGATGCCCAAGTGAATTAACAAGAAAAATTAGGATCTATTTAGTAAAAAGGCTATTTTCCAATATTTCTTAATGAAATTTGCTTTAACGAAAGGTTATTTCAAACTTGGAGTTTCATGTTCTAATGAAAAGGTGGTTTATCCTTTCTGTACAGTTTCGAAAATAAAAACAGAATTTTGGTTTTAGTTGGATAGATTTGAGAATACAGGCAACAGGTACGATATCGGTTTAATTGTACATTTGTAATTAGAATCAAATCATTATTTTTGTTGTGAAACCCTAAATTTAAGAACATCTCTGTGTTTATGGGTAATATGACTTCGTTTAATCCGTAGTAATGTGACATATTTTTTGGACTATGTTTCGCACATTATTTCCCCAAAATTTTGGAGGAAAGTGGGAAAGTGTGTTCTATAGTCCAGATGTACCTGGCAGTGGCTGTGGGGGCTGCAGGAGCAGCGCAGAGTTATAGAAGGCAGGAACACGGTCGCAGTAGGCAGGAGCCGGCCAACACATGTGCCCGCTGTTTAAAATTATGAATATTGCACTGCTCCTCATGCCCATAATGTGCTGCCCACCTATATGCACTGGAGCCGGAGCTCATAGGTGGACGGGATTATGGGTGCGGAAAGCAGTACTAATGCACTATGGTTCTGCGGTCTATTTCCAATAAAATTGCGCTGGGGGTGGCACATGAAAGATTGGGATTTCTGATGCCTTTTGTTGAGGCCAGTCAGTAGAATCCTCAGTATCCAAATGGGAAAGGGGAAGGGATTGCAGCTCTACTACAATTACTCACAGGACTCCCAAGCAGCTGGAACGATGGTTGGCTTCCATCCAACAATGACAGATAAAAAAGATCTCCAGCGCCACTTTCAGATCCAAATTTCCTTTATTCATAGCGTCATAAAAACATTAAAAATATGCCCCCACAGGGGTAACACTAGACACGTTTCAAGGCAGCACCCCTTAGTCGTTAGCATAGTTAGACATAAAACAGACTGACTTTATATACACGAGTTAAAAAAACAACAACACACAGCTGTTAAACATGTGAACAATTACATCTAGGAACCCATTAACCCATGTTCTGCCACATCGTTCCCATGGCGATGCATATACACAAAAGTGAGGATTAACACTTACAGACCTGAGAAACCAAAATGTATTATTATGGGGAAATACTACACCATATTCTAGTCCCCATATTTTTATTGTTCCTATTATACAATAGAAAAAAATTTACTTTAGAAATGAAATCAGCTTCCAAGTACACAGTTTTTTGGTGATCTTAGTAAAAATATAACAAATCACTCCTAAAATTAAGACAGGTTGGACTCCGTGCATCTAGTTGTAATATCCAATAAATTTCCGTTTCATTCACTTCACAAATTAAATCAGCTGCCAAATGACTATATAATAATAATAATGTATAATAATATATTTGCCAGCTGATTTAATTTCTGAAGTGAATGAAACAGGGACATTTATTGGATATTACAATTAGATGCACGCAGTCCAACCTGTCTTCATTTTTTCAGAGAATATGAATGATAACATAAAAACTTTTTTTCCACTCATGGTTAGTGGTTGGGAGAAGCCATTTATTGTCAAACTACTGTACTGTGTTTTCTCTGTTTACATCTTAATGACAACCAAAAACATCCAAATGACCCTGATCGAAAGGTCACATACCCCCAGTTCTTAATAACGTGTATTGCTTCCTCTAACATCAATGGCATCCTCTCCACATCACCACAGGAAGATACGTTGAAAACCCAGTACAAACAGAAACAATCGGGTGGTTAAAAGACTATGAAGCCTACATTTTTCACCACGTACAGTAATGAATTTAATAACATCCAATGTATCATAAACAAATATTTGCCAATGCTCAAGAGTGATCCCACATTAGGCAATATATTAAAAGATGGTTGCCTGTTTTCCACCCTGCAAGCACATACATTGTCCAGTCTTTTTTCACCAAGCCAGGTGAGAGAGAGAGACCTGGGAAGAGAACCTGGCCTTCCACACAGGGGTTCTGTCAATGTGGAATCAATAAATGTGGGGTATGTAGATATGCAACAACTATTAAACAATTTACAAAAGTAGCAAAACCCGAAGTGGTTAAAATAAAACAATTTATTAACTGCAATAGTTCGTATATAATATATTTGATTACCTGTAACATTTGTAATCTTTCGTATGTAGGCTGCAAAACAAGGAAATTGCGGCAATGCATTAATTAGCACCTCAGAGACTCTATGAATGGGGACGCACCAAACCCCTCAAATGTGTCCAGGCACTTTTTTTAGATGCATGGTGGCGATCTGAGCCGCTTCCAGTTCCATGAGATCGAACAAGTTAACAGACCCATAAGAGGAGGAGCTTGAAGACAAAAACAGAGAAGCCCATTGGATTCTAATGATGGAGATCGCCCATCCCCCTGGTTTAAAGAAACGCTCAGATCTGATCCTGTTTTACTAATTTTGATGTTAACTATGGACAGTAACATACATTGGTTTTAAACTTTGCAACTATACGTGTATCACCATTTTTAAATGTATTTTGTATTGTGAAGTTTGATTGTCATCTGACTCTAAGGGCAGGTTTTTTCTTCCTGAGTGATTTAAAACACCAAAGCCTGAGACTAGGTTATGATTAAGAGGCACAAGTAGCCTCGAAATGTGTAAATCAGTGTCCGGTTATGGCACTTTTCATGATGCCTGTTTTGGCTTGGTTGCCCATGTTTTTATGAATATTGGAATAAAGCTATGGAGTTGGATCCTGCGCTGCTGGTCCTCTTGTTCATACATTGGATTTACCTGTTGGATTACTTCCAAGCACAAAAGAACAGGTGTGCAGGTAACTTAATTGATAAAAAATGTATAGTGACCAAAGATACCGTGGAGGTTTGGTAAAAAATTTGGGTGGACAAGCCCTCATCATGCTTATAAAGTACAGTTCCAAATATCAAAATAAGATCAATATGTCAAACCTCCCTCTATAGTGTTAGATATTAGACGATTGACATGTTAAGAACAAAGCTATGTTTTTTTCCTAGTGAGGTTGCACTTCATGCTGAATAGGCGCCCATACAAGAAGTCATGTGATAATGATATGCATGAGATCAAGAGTCCAATATATTTATGAGCTGCAGACTAACTCCACCCTCCAACTGATGATTGACAGTTTAGCAGAAGGAAACCTACAACTCATGAATACTAGGTCTCTGTGGCTCATAGCCTTAGCTCACTCTGCACTTGATAATGTTTGCCATCAATAAAACTGTACCATATTGACAGATAAATGGCTTCAGGCAGAAATCAAGGACTTGTGACTACTTTTTACAGCCTTCAGATAGCACAGCACAAACCTGGTGACAGGTTCTATTTAGAAGGTATATTTATGATGGTTAATGTTATATCACAGTATTGTTTAAATATTCTTATATGGTGTTGGTTATAATTCTTTTCAAAACTGTTTAATTCTCCTAATAGGTTGGCAGCTGCCAAGATATTTTAGGCCAATAGACCTTGATACACTATTTAACATGTTGTTGATTACTTTTTGCTCTTATTTTCATAGACTTTACCCCTAGTATGCTCCCCTCCAACTCCAATACCTCCTTCTCCCAACTTCTTTCTCCCCAGCACCTCGAATTGGACTCAAGCACAGCGAACGTCTCCACACATCACTGGCTTCAAATGGTTAATGTCCAAAAGGTATTCACATTTATTTTGCAAAACACCAATGGCTTCAACACTTCAGCCACTAGACATAGGACTCTTGCTTACTTTAAAAAAATGAAAGCTGATATTCTCTTTTTACATGAAACTCATTTCACGATTGATAAAACACTCTAATTTGAAAAACCTTTTTATGATAAATGGTTCCATGCTACCTCTCTCCAACCTAGATCCTGAGGAGCATCGATAGCCATAGCTAGGAATATTCCTTGCTTAGCCAAAGACATACTAATAGACCCTGATGGTCGTTTTCCTCTTGGTCAAAGGCCTGTTAGCAGGTAGTCTGGTAACCATTTGCAGCTTATACGTGCCAAATACACGTCAACTCAAATGGCTACTATCAGTTTTAGTAAAAATTAGGGGCTTTAGGGAAGAAGCTCTTATAATAGGAGGTGATGTTAATGTAGCCTTAGAACCTTTACTAGACACCACCACAGCAAAAAGTCCAATTTATCGCAAAGATCTAAACAAGATAAGAAGTGAATTCTTCTCTCTACACCTAATTGACATATGGAGGTATCTTAATCCTTATTCACGTGACTACACCTTCTATTCAAATCCCAATAACACATACCATTGTTTAGACTATATTTTTGTACCTAGAGTTATGCTTCCAAACGCCAAGCGTTCGGAAATATCCCCTCCACTTTTCTCTGATCATTCAACAGTCTCACACGACCTGATTCTTTGTAAACCATTCTCATACACTAATTCCTGGAGACTCAATGAATCTATTTTGGATTCTCCTGCAAACAAAATGTGAATATTAAAAATACTCTCCTCATACTTTGATTTAAATGATTCGAGAGAGGTGTCTACCCCAACGCTTTGGGATGTCCATAAGGCAGTAGTCCGTGGAAAATTGATATCTATTACTTCCTTTATAAATAAGTAGAAAAATCAGAAATGTAATGCCTTATATACAGAGATAGCAGCCCTGGAATCTCTCCACAAAAGATCTTTAAGGCTAGGGTCACACTTGCAGATTTTCCATGCATTTTTCACACATGTCTTTTGTGAAAAATGCATGGAAAAACGCATCCATAGACCCCCATGTTAAAAATGCATGCCCCAATGCCAAAAACGCATGTCTAAAGGGCCATGCGTTTTTTGGATGCGTTTTTGGCTCAGCACCAACAAATACTGCATGATGCATTTTTTGGTACTTTTCCAAAAACGCATGCTTTTTTTTAACATGGGGCCCTATGGGAAATGCATGCGTTATTATATGGCACTAAATGGTACATGTGTTTTTGCATGCGTTTTTTAAGGGTGCCCCACACCTATCAGCAATAATGCAGCCCAAAAACGCAGGCTGGAAAAAAGCACCTTAAAAAACGCATGCAAGTGTGACCATAGCCTAAAGCAACAAACCTTGCTAGACCTAATGGCTAAAAGACAACAGCTAAAAGACCTTCTCAATTTACATTCGACTAAACTTTATGCATCCTTCAAAAACCGCATCTATGCTCATGGTGACAGAGCATCTAAGCTGACTCTCTCCCTAATTCGGAAGCGTCAAGCTCGAACATTTGTACATACAATAGCCACAGTCTCTGGCACAAAAACTCAAAACTACACTCAAGTTGAAGAGGAATTTTTACAATATTATAAAAACCTCTACCACATGAGACCTGACGAGTCTGAGGAACAGCGCAATACAACCTCTATACAATGGCTTACTAATTCAATAATGCACTAATTTTTGTTTTCACCATATATCACTTTATTAAAAATTAACGATCAATAAAATTAATATAATTATTAAAACCATAATATATGTACTTTGTGCAATTATTTTTCTAAAATTAGCAAAGTTGCTTTCTTAATATTCTTTTGCTACTGCTACTGTTAGCTGGATTCACCTTCTTATAATTCTTTAATATTTAAGTATACTCTTGTTGTGCGGTCTTTGTATCTTTATAAATCTAAAAATTTATCCATATAATTCACTATAAACCAACTTTAATTAATTTGCCATTTTGTTACTTTATTATTAATCCACACCCTACCCCATATACTCCATGATGCGGATACCTTTTGCGACCCTCTCTTTATAGAGGTATCCCTGCTCTATTAAGACTTTTAGACAGATACATCAGTTTATCCAACTTTAAAATTAACATAAACAAATCTGAGGCACTGGGCTTGAGACTACCGGCAAGGGCAGAGATAAGATTTAAATCCTCCTATCCATTCGGATTTCCCTCACATTACATAACATACCTAGGGATGAAAATAGGTAAATCAGATAATGATCTATTTAACTTACATTTTAAACCCCTGTTAGCTTCCACACAAAAATACATCAGTTCTGGAAGAAATCATTTCATCTCCTGGAGAAAGAAATTACTAAAGAGTCTTGTCCTACCAAAGTTCCTCTATCTTTTCAACATGTTACCCATCCCGATCCCGCTATCATTCCTAAATAAAATTCAGTCTCTCTTCTCCAAATATATTTGGCACAAAAGTAAACCACACATTAACATTAAGACTCTCACTCTTCCTAAGCATATGGGAGGTATGGGTGTGCCCGATATAGTCAAATATTACCAAGCTGCACCGCTAGCCCGAACTATTCATTGGTTTAGAGACCCAGATGAAAAAATGGGTCAGGATAGAACAGGCTATGTCACCTGTCTCCTTACACTCTCTCCTATTACAACAGGACTTCCTTCTCCCCCCTTCCATACTATTAATTTTCATACTAAAATTACATTGGACATTTGGAAAAACACTTCTACATCCCTAGCCCCCTCACTAACCCAACTTGCCACCTTAGCCGACTTCATGGACTCATTACCCCCTCAAATCTGTGAAAATAACACTTGATAATCTCTTCTCAGATGGTGTCTCTCCAGGCTGACGTTTTTACACTATGAAGCTCTTACCAACCGATTACAAATGCATTTTCCAAATCTTGATCTAGTTAGACCCCTCACTCTTATGAAACCCTCTGTGCCACTTTGGGACCACCGATGAAAGTACTCTCAGTAATTTATCAAATCTTAATCAGAGCTGACGCCTCATTGAAGCGTGCGTATCTTGCTTATTGGGAGAGAGATTTAAATATCAAGCTCACTGAAGAGCAAAAAAAGTATATATATATACAGTATATATGAATTCCCATGGCCCATCTTCATGCGCCTGCATTCAAGAAAACACATCTATTATAATAAAACCCTAAGGCTACTTCCGTCAGGATGTAATGGTATGCTACGTCACATCCTGGCTGAAGTAGCCTCTACTCCCACTGTGGGTGTTCTAATATGGCCGCCCGCACACATACCACATACACACATACACACACACCTCCATGCACTCTCCGCTATACTTACCACCGGCCCTGCGTCTTCCCCGCCGCCGCTTGAACAAAGTATGTCGCCGCCCCCGGAGGACTGGATCCAATATGGCATCCGGGAAGTCTCGCGAGAGTTCCCGGACGCCATTTTGGAAGAAACATGTCGCCCGGACGGAGGAGTGGAGCCAAGATGCTGGGGACGGCGGAGCGAAGATGCAGCGGCAGGGAAGACGATGACCCGGTGGAAAGTATGGCAGGCAGAGTGCCTCCGTCCTCTGCTGACTACTCTGCCCACCGCACTGCGCTGACCACTCTGCCCGCTGCACTGCGCTGACCACTCTGCCCGCCGCACTGCGCTGACCACTCTGCCTGCCGCACTGCGCTGACCACTCTGCCCACCGCACTGCGCTGAGCACTCTGCCCACCGCACTGCTCTGACCACTCTGCCCACTGCACTGCGCTGACCACTGAGCCTCCGAACAGTGCTAAACACTGAGTGACCATACTTTGCTAAACACTGAGCCACCGCGCAGTGCTAACCACTGAGCCACCACACAGTGCTAACCACTGAGCCACCGTATACTCTGCTAACCACTGAGCCCCTGTATACTCTGCTAACCACTGAGCTGCCGCGCAGTGCTCCATCCTACCTCACCCCGCCACTTTGTCCTCCATCCTCCTCCTCTCACCGCTCTGTGCTCCGTCCTCCACCTGCCTGTGCCGTTTCATCCTCCTCCACCGCTTCGTCCTCCTTCCTTTGTCCGCCTCCCCTCCAACACTCATCCTCCGTGCTCCCCCTGCCTCTGCTGCTCCGGCCTCCCCCACCTCGCCGCTTTGTCCTCCATCCTCGTCTCCCCCGCCGCTTTGTGCTCCGTCCTCCCCCTGCCGCTCCATCCTCCCCCTGCCTGTGCTGCTCTGGCTTCCCCCACACTTTGTCCTCCATCCACCTCTCCCACATGGCTCTGTGTTCCGGCCTCCCCTGCTGCTCTGTCCTCCCTCTTCCTGTGCCGCTCCATCCTCCCCCACCCCACCGCTTCCTCCTCCTTTCTTTTCCTCCTCCCCCCCGCCACTCCATCTTCTGTCCTCCCCCTGCCTGTGCTGCTCTAGCCTCCCCCACCCCACTGCTTCGTCCTCCATCCTCCTCCCCCCTCCCCTCTGTGCTCCATCCTCCCCTTGTCTGTGCCACTTCATCCTCCCCCACCCCACCGCTTCCTCCTCCTTCCTTTGTCCTCCTCCCCTCCGCCACTCCATCCTCCATCCTCCCCTGCCTGTGCTGCTCCATCCTCCCCCACCCGCTGCCTTGTCCTCTGTCCTCCTCCCCCCTGCCACTCTGTGCTCCGTCCTCCCCCTGCCTGTGCCGCTCCATCTTCCCCCACCCCACCGCTTCCTGCTCCGTCCTTTGTTCTCCTCCTCTCCGCCACTCCATCCTCTGTCCTCCCCCACCCCGCCGCTTTGTCCTCCATCCCCCTCTCCCCTGCCGCTCTGTGCTCCTTCTTCCCCCTGCCGCTCTGTCCTGCCCCTGCCGCTCTGTCCTCCCCCTGCCGCTCTGTCCTCCCCCTGCCACTCTGTCCTCCCCTGCCGCTCTGTCCTTCCCCTGCCGCTCTGTCCTCCCCTGCCTGTGCCGCTTCATCGTCCCTCACCGCTTCCTTCTCCTTCCTTTGTCCTCCTCACCTCCGCCACTTCATCCTTCGTCCTCCTCCTGCCTGTGCTGCTCCGTCCTCCCCCACCCCACCACTTCCTCCTTCCTTTGTCCTCCTCCCCTCTGCCACTCCATCCTCCATCCTCCCCCTGCCTGTGCTGCTCCGTCCTCCCCCACCCCGCTGCTTAGTCCTCCGTCCTCCTCCCCCCGCCTCTCTGTGCTTCATCCTCCCCTGCCGTTCCGTCCTCTCCCTGCCTGTGCCGCTCCATCCTCCCCCACCCCACCGCTTCCTCCTTTCTTTGTCCTCCTCCCCTCTGCCACTCCATCCTCCATCCTCCCCCTGCCTGTGCTGCTCCGTCCTCCCCCACCCCGCTGCTTAGTCCTCCGTCCTCCTCCCACCGCCTCTCTGTGCTCCATCCTCCCCTGCCGCTCCTTCCTCCCCTGCCTGTGCTGCTACATCCTCCCACACCCCGCCGCTACCTCCTCTGTCCTCCATACTCCCCCCCCTGCTGCTCTGTCCTCCCTCCTCCCCCCTGCCACGCCATCCTTTCCCCGCCACTCCTTCTTCAAAGTTCCTCCCAATTCAGCCCTCACCGCCTTCCCCATGCAATCTCTTATTTCTATATTCTAGAATACCCGATGCGTTAGAATCGGGCCACCATCTAGTATAAAATAATCACAAAGTGATTTACCACCCGGAGCAAGTACATAGTTGGTATCGTCGCTCTTCTGCCCAATGCTGGCATTGCCTGAAAGAAAAAGGCACTTACTTTCACGTTAGGTGGACCTGCCCTGCCATTCAACCCTTTTGGGGAATGAAGAGACGATTCTGGCACTTCTAAATAAACAAGTCTCCCTTACTCTGGAGGTAGTATTTCTACATTTCCCACTTTTGCCAGAGAACAAAAAACCATCTAGGCTGGTGAGCTTCATTCTAGCAGCAGGGAAGTCACTGATCCCCACATTCTTGCGCTTTCCCACACTCCCCAATAAATCACAATTACTCTGTAAAATAGACCTTCTCTACCACACATCTGAACTTGTGGTCGCAGTTAATCACACCTTACTATCATTCTATGACTCCTGGACACCTTGGACTGAATACAGATCTTCTCCTCTATTTCACACATATATTGCCTCTTAAACTTGTCCTTATAAGTCCAACTGTGGTGCTCTCCTCATCCTCCTTACCCCCCCCCCCACCCGCCTATCTCTTTGCACTTTCTTCTCTGATTCCACTATCTGGAATATGGAATGACTCTTCCTAATATACCGGACATACGATCATACAGATCTTCTACTTTTCAATGCCTATTGCTGACCTGGAAGAAACTTCTGTTTATAACAGATATATTGACGCCTTCCATTTTCAAATATGGTTGCTTCGTTTCCCTTATCAAGCGACCAAGTAGAGAGTTATTGACCCTAGACTCTCTTCCAGACTATTGTTATACCTTAATAGAATTATGTTCTCATTTATGCCATATAATTTTCTTGTTCACTAATTCTTATTGTATTGACTTCTTACTTAAATGTTTGTATTCTGCATCATTCTTTTTCAATAAAAAGAACATTGAAAAGAAAAGAAGGTATATTTATATGGCGGCCGTCACAGGCTACGATATATGGATAGATATCGCTTGAACGTGCCTGATTAGGCATCGCTCCTACGATGTCTATGCGTGTAAGGCTGCCTTCACATTTGCGTATGTGAACGCAGCTTATGCTGCGTTCCCATACGCATTCAAATGCATGCGCACTGTGTTCCTATGTTTAACATAGGAACGCATAGTGCCTGCGTTTGGCAGCGTTTGCTGCATTCGGGTGCGGATGCGGACGATATCTGCTCCTTCCGGTGTCCCGCGTCCGCACCCGGGACGCAGCATGTCGCGTCCCTGGTGCGGGCGAGAGTGTGTGATTTGTGCGCAGGCATCCGCATGCGCACAGATCACTAATGGCGGGCAATGAGAGCGCACGGCGGTCTGCAAGCATCTGCAGACCGCCGTGCGCTCCATTATAAACATAGGGGCCGCGGTCTGCATGCAGATGCTTGCAGATGCATCTGCAAAACGCTGCAGATGCATCTGCAAGTCTGAAGGCAGCCTAACAGCATGATACGACCATCGAGAAATGATCAGATCGTTATATCCCGATATGAGAACCGGACCTCATATCACACGATGTCGGGTCATTGGATGAGCAGAATCGACGTGTCTAAATGATCGATATCGTTTAGACGTTGTGAAATGAGCGATGCCGAAATCTAGCATGTAGGCGTGCCAGGTATTCATCTGTGTCTCGCCTCCTGAGTTGTGATTTGTCAACCCTCATGCGTTCTGATTGGCTAGCGCCACATCAGCTATCATTGGTGGAAACTCCTGCGTTACGATTGGTTCTCTCTTCACAGGGCGCCATTTTGGATGAGCTGTCACTCCAGCACTACACATAGGCGCCGTCTGCACGATCCTTCATTGTTATTTATAATTTACGGGCCCACACAA
The DNA here is from genome assembly GCA_033576535.1 of Allobates femoralis. Classification (NCBI taxonomy): domain Eukaryota; kingdom Metazoa; phylum Chordata; class Amphibia; order Anura; family Aromobatidae; genus Allobates; species Allobates femoralis. Next base: position 405,167,933 of record JARQOC010000002.1, on the reverse strand, counting down.
GTGCGCTAAGCTAAAAAAGTCTAGTGTGGTATTGGCCCAATATAGTGTGCACATTCTCGTACACCAAAACAATATTGCTGTACGCAGCGCACAAGCTTGCGTTACGCAGCGCCCCCGGGTTATTGTCCCGTAGGTGCCGCAGAAGTGTTTATTGCCATGCCACGGCGCGTCCGGTGACTTTGAAAGTTGTTACGCCACGCAAGCGGCCGTACTGACGTCATGACGTTGGTTTCAGTTTCATTCTGCCTGCAAGGTGCTAGCCCCTCCCCTGCACGTCGCACCATAGTCATGGCCGTCACACACCGCGCTGCAACGTGGGGGAAGGTGGAGCTTTTGATCTTGATAGATCTGTGTGACCGCTATGATTACTGGGGCCACTATCACCACCCGCACCCCAGGCTGCGCAACCGCAGCACTGTGCTGAAGATCCAGCGATCCCTGCTCCACAAACTGGGGGTGGAGCGAACCATCCAACAGATCCAGAAAAAGATCGCGGATCTGAAGTTTAAGTGCCCGGGCCGCATTGTGGAGATCCATGCCAGGATTGCCAGGCTGCGTGGTGAGTAATTGTTTGGGCCAAACACACACCTGCACATGTACATGTACCAAACTACACAGCAAGGTCTACAAACATATTAGAAGGAGAGTGTGGTACCCGGCCTGTCCCCGCCTATGTGCTAACATATATTCAGCCTAATTTGGAGGCAGTGCCTACACTTCGGCCTGGTCGTCCAACCTCAAAAAAAAAAAAGAAAAACCAAGTTTAATCATTACCTAAAATGAGCGACAATCTTCCGTCTGCATCTTTAAATCGGTTCAATGCAGGTCACAGGCAGCATGGCAAGGGGACGGACTGTGGAGTACAGGTGACTGTACACTCCCTCCCCTTGCCATGCTGCATGAAACCTGCCTCAAATAAAATTACATTTGAAGACTGAAGATTGACGCTCATTTTTCTAAGGACCAATCACAAATGAATGTTAATCACCCAACATTTGCCAACTGTGTATTGACCCACCATGTGGATGTGACAACAATGTGCATTGGCTGGTTGTTGACACCCAAACAAGAATATGGCTAAACCAGTCATGTGCAGCACAAATGGTGACGCCGGACTCAGGCGTAACCTCACTATATTTGTGCCTAACCTGACTCCACATTTTCAATGTGATTTTGCTAAATAATGACCATCTTAAACACACACATGACACACTGCCCCACAGATGTTGCACCCTACACAGGGGACAATATAGACACACCATGATGTTTGAACTGAAAAAGCAATAGTACGTGAACAAGAGGTCTATGCAGCCATGGGGCAAATACAAGTGGCTTCTGGCCCTACAGAAAATACAACACACATACACCGACCATGTGTTGGTGTGTGTGCCCACAAGCAAACATATCTTTCCAGTGTAGTGGACCTCCTGTCAGTAAACATACTGTGTCCTACCCACAGTACATGCATCCTACATGAGTATATGCATCCAACATGACCTTGTACCATATTTGTTAATGCTGGAACTACAATAGGCACACAATCAAAATGTTAGACAACAATGTGTTTAACCTTTCTACTAAAAGCTCTGTGATTGTGCTTCCAAATACAGATGGGGAGGATTCATCCTCTGAAGATGGCCACCATGCCCCACCCGCACCATGCCCCACACCATCGCCACCTAGGAATCCAGGGCCTGACGAGGAGGAGCTGCCATCAGCTGCAGGGCAGGAGGACTGAGAGGACTGGTCAGCACAGGCATGGACGGAGGACTCTCTCTCCTGACGACTCATCCCAGCCATGGATGGAGAAGGATGACGACCTCCCATCCCCACCATGGCCACAGGATGCCGAGGAGCTTCCAGAACCTGCTGGGCTGGATGATGGGCCCCCCTCAAGCCCAGGGCCACTTTTGGCACCAAGCCACGTCATGTGGCCACAGAGCCCCAGCCCGGGAGGTACCCCACCTCCCACTGTTTCCAGCTCTGTGGCAAGCCCAGGGGTGGCCATGTCCCCAGAGTATGATAAGTGTGCCTTAGGATTGGCATAGGTCACAGACTTATATGGTGTTGGTCACCGGGGACTTCAGCATTCGACTGTGACGGGTGGCTGAAGCTGTCACTCTCTAGCATGGGTCTTGGTTCTTGTTGTTCGAGAGTGAACATTAGGAGGTCATAGTACCATAGTGTAGGCACATGTAGCTCATCCCTCGACATTCCCGATCGCCGAGAATTGTTGACCTTCTCGTATTCCTTTTTAAAGACCGTGCGCAAAGATTGGATTTTGCGCCTCACAAATTCCACATCACGCTGTTGCCCAGGCATATACTGCTCACACACGGCGACCAGTTGTTGATAAGCCACTTGTTTGGGGGCCCTGTTTGTGTAGGCTGCACATCTTGTTTGCCACAAACAGGGGTTGGCCCTGTACACTTCAATAAATGAACGTACGAATTCCCGATCCGTTCTCGGCATCTGCAAAACACAAACAGTACAATTCACTACACCTCAGAGGGGACCATGGAAAAAAGCATTGTCAGATCCAGCGGATGGCAAGTCAGCCAAAATGATCCACGACCAATTATGATGTGCAAATTCACTCCAGCAGCATTGGTTAAGGCCACGTTACACACACAGATAATTGTGTAGATATTGGTCACAGATCTCTGGTTGCAGTGAAATCATGGACACATTGTTCCATTGTACACAGACACAAAATGGAGCAATGTGTCCATGATTTCACTGCAACCAGAGATCTGTGACCAATATATCTGTGTGTGTAACGTGGCCTTAACCGATACTTATGTGTCCCAGCCATGGATGTGTGCTTGTGTGACAGTGACAATCCGAATGTGTGTCATGACTCCAATAGAAACAAGATTTAGATGTGGCTGCCTCATCTGATATGAACATACCTTGGCTTTAGAAGACACAGTGTCCTATGGGAACTTGATGCAGCAGCTGTGTAGTCAAATCCACAAGTGGGAAGGGACGCACACAAGAGCAGGAAGGCCAAACATGTTTGCATACATTATTTATGCTAAATGAAGCACAAGCCATGTGATGCTCACAGGTGCGATGTGCAAATGCATCGCAGGTGCCACACCTGTTGGAGGACGTCACATCGTGGTTGGGTGTGGTACAATGCTGGAGCCACGCCTGTTGGAGAACGCTACATCGTGGTTGGGTGTGGTACAACGCTGGAGCCACGCCTGTTGGAGAACGCTACATCGTGGTTGGGTGTGGTACAACGCTGGAGCCACGCCTGTTGGAGAACGTTACTGCATTGTGACTGGGTGTGGTAAGTATATAGCGACGGGACGTCGGCATAGACACGTGATTGCTGCAGAGTCGCCAACAGTATGTATTTAGTCCGCATTTGATATGTTTGCGCTGGGGACACTGCTGCATTGCGAAAATACTTGCATTAGGATGTCATCACTCGAGTCCACCCATATGACGTAGATGCTATCTTTAATATTGTATTTGTGTTATTTGTGTAGGTCACTTTGCTAAATACAGCATCCCACAATTGGCTTAAACATCACAGAAATCTTCGTTGGTTTTCCATTGACATTTGAGTGGCACACATCTCAGCAAACAGTGCATGTGAGTTTATCTTTGTCTGTAGTGTTCTTTGCTTTACACCATACATAATATAGTCCTCCATGTGTGTGATGTATTTGGAAGTAGCTTCAATGCTGTAGAAAGTGAGATGTGGGTTTGGAGCTAGATGGGTAACTACCTTGTTTTGGATTAGTATTATTTGGACAGGAGCATTTGACGATGTAAAACATCTTGAAGTACTGGACGCCTACATTACTATAGATGTGTTTGGTTTTTGGGGGACATCATTTCCATATATGTGTTTTGCCCCAGTACAGATTTGGCCAATGTAATGTTCAGTATTGGACACTTGCACATAACAATTTTTCCCAATCAACCTTTCGCCTTTGTCACCATGCGTTTTTTCATTTGCCGTCTAACAGCATGAATCCTGGTGAACGTGCCATGGTGGGGGCTGCTTTTCTCGTGGAGGCTGCTCGGCAGGAGGAGGAGAGGCAGGAGAGCCGCAGGAGGAGACCACGACGCCTGTGGACGAGGGAATGGCTTCAGCAGCGCAATGAGCATTCCCACATTCGTCTTGTGCGCCAACTCCGAAGAGACTTTCCGCGTGACTTCCAAAACTTTCTCAGGATATCTGAGGAGTCATTTCAAATCCTGCTTGATGCAGTTACACCGCTGATTGCACGCAACGACACTATAATACGTCCAGCAGTCCCTGCGGAGGAGAGGTTGGCTGATACGCTGCGCTTTCTCGCCACAGGGTGCAGCATGCAGGACATTGAGTACTCCTCAGCTTTGTCCCGGCCACTCCTTAGCCAACTGATCCCTGAGACCTGTGAGGCTATAGTCGGCTGTCTGGCTCCCACATATATGCGTTTGCCCCAAAACCCTGAAGAATGGCTGGCCACTGCCGCAGAATTTAGCCAGAAGTGGGGGTGCCATAGACGGCAAACACATTAGAATCAGCCAACCACACAACAGTGGATCGTACTTCTTCAATTACAAAGGCTATTTTAGCATTGTATTGTTAGTAGTGGTGAACGCCAACTATGAGTTTATGTATGCGTCAGTGGGTACAAATGGCCGAGTGTCCGATGGCGGGGTTTTTGATCAACCATCATTTGGCCAAAAGTTAAAAACTGGGCGCCTCAATTTGCCAAGAAATAATGTCACCTGTGCAAACCTAAACTTTGTATTTCTGGCGGATGATGCATTCCCACTCCATCGGAATTTGCTAAAACCATATCCCCAGAGGCATCTTACTCCACCACAAAGAATCTATAACTATAGGCTTTCCCGGGCACGCCGAGTGGGGGAGAATGCTTTTGGGATTATGGCAAGCCGATTCAGGATCTTCCACACCACCATTAACATGAAACTTGAATCGATAGACATAGTTGTGTTGGCCTGCTGTGTCCTGCACAATTTTCTCAGACGCCGCGATCACCAGTCCTACACCCCACCAAACTATGTGGACTCCATTGACTCCACCAATGGCGAGGTAGTGTTGGGGGGCTGGCGTGCTGATGCCCCACATGTGGCAGGACTACAGCCATTAGGCCGTGGAAGCAGCCGGCAGGAGGCACAAGAGAATAGGGACCGGTACTGCGAGTACTTTAATGGTCCAGGGGCTGTGAGCTGGAAACACAACATAGTGTAGGTACCACTGTGACATGTGTGATTGTTGTGTTGACATTTCTTGTTCAAAGTATTTTATTAATTTTGAATAACATAACAGATAACACAATACTCATGAGGGCATAAGCTTACCCTTTAAGATACAGTATATAAACATAATAAAAACAAACATTGTAATAATCTAGATGTAAATTAGCAAAGAGTACAAAACAAGTATTGAAAAATATGTAAAAATCAAATAGAGATAAATTACCATAAAAAGGGTCAAGTTAATTGAGTCACACAAGAATCATGAAATTATAGCAAAAATAACGCTAAAATTAGAGAAGAAAAGGGGAAGAGGGGAAAGAGAGAAAAAGGGTATGAACAGAGGGGGTAAGGGAAGGAGATCTAGTTCTCCAAGCATTGAGGTTTTGTATAGCCAGAAATGGAAATATGTGAAGGGATAGTTGAATGATTAATGGGAAAATAACAATTCCACAACCTCCATTTCCTCTCATATTTTCTGTAAAGTTTATTTCTCAAAGCAAACGAGAGTTCATAGGAGTTATGAGTAGCGATTTTTTCAAGTAATACTTTAAACAGCGGTGGCTCGGGGTCTCTCCATTTTGTTGCTATAAGATTTTTTGCAGCTAATAAGATATGTGCAATAAGGGGTCTAAAGTCACTTGGGATAGAATTAATGCCAATTAGGAGAAGTGTAAGTTCTGGAGTTAAAATAATGTCACTATTAGTGATCTCATTAATTAATATTTTTATTTCACCCCAGTATAATTTAAGTGCTTCACAGTCCCAAAAGACATGGGAAATATTCCCTTCTTTGTGGCAATTCCGCCAGCACAAAGGAGAAAAATCCTCCTTGATCTGGTGAATTCTGACAGGTGTATAATACCAACGAAGAAGAATCTTGTAGTGAGATTCAATAAGAGAAGAGCAGGATATGTAGGAATGTAAAGTTGTGAGAGTTTTACTTAGGCAGTCTGTGGGAATACAAGATTTTAATTCCCTTTCCCATGCTACTATATTGGTGGATTTAGTTAGTGCTACATCAGCATTGATTTCCTTGTATATATTATTAGTCTTCCAAAAGGTAAAGTTATTTGAGTGTTTGAACATTTGGGTGACATTTAGGGGGAGAAAGAAATTAATTTTGTGTTTGTTATAAAGATTGCTGATTTTGTCCCAAATTTTAACTTCCAGCTCCTTCAGGTTAAAGATTGAACTCAGTTCATCAAAAGGGATAAGTTTTTTTTCATTATTAATTATGTCTGAGATATAATTAATTCCAGCAGTTTTCCAAGAGTCAATTTTCAGGCCCGGAGAAAGGAATTCCATTATTTCTATGGGGATCCAGTTGGGAGTAGTAGTCGACAGAGGGTTATGGTTTTTTGCCAAAAGGCGCCTCCAGGATTGAATTGTTGCTTTGACTGTATGCTCTTTAGGAAGTCGCTTAGATGAATCACATAAGTATGAGAGCAACAGAAGAGTAAGTCTATTTCTGGAAAATTTGGTTTCCTCCAAAGAAAGCCAACTAGGTCTAGAATCTTGGTTCCACCATGTCTGACTAAGTTTTATTACTGAAGCGTTATAATATGCCGACAAGTTGGGAATTGCCAGACCACCGTTTGATTTACTTTTCTCAAGTATAGTCCTCGCCACTCTAGGTTTTTTATGACCCCAGATAAAATTCATTAATTGGGTTTGTAGTTTTTTAAACCATGACTGTTTGGGGGGTAAAGGTATGGAGCGGAAGACATAAAGTAACTTAGGGAGTACGAACATTTTGTATGCTTCAACTTTACCGATCCAGGATACGTCAATTTTGGAAATATGAAGAAGGTCCGCTTGGATAGTTTTAAAAATTTCAGAGAAGTTAATGTTTGCCATATTGGAAATTTGTTTAGTTACTTTAATGCCCAGGTAATCTAACTCTACTTTGTCCCAGGAAAGGTTGTGTTCGAACTTAAGAGCTTTTATTAGTTCTGAATCTAAGTTCATGTGGAGAACTTGGGTTTTAGTAAGATTGATCTTATAGCGAGAAACCCTAGAAAACTCCTCGATTGTGGCTAGGAGATTGCGAAATGAATTAAGAGGATCTGTAAGAGTAAGGATTATGTCGTCGGCGAAGAGACTGATTTTATATTCTTTAAAATTTGTATGTATCCCTTTGATAAGTAGGTTCATACGGATCTTTTCAGCCAGCGGTTCAATGAAGAGGTCGAACAGGGAAGGAGACAGTGGACAGCCTTGTCTCGTGCCGTTAGATAAAGGGAATTCCTTAGAGAGGACATTATTAGTTAGAACTTTTGCAGTGGGGTAAGAATATAGTGCTTGGAGTATATTAAGTATACTGCCTCTAAAACCAAATTTTTTTAGGGTTTCAAAAAGAAAATTCCAATGGACTCTGTCAAATGCTTTCTCAGCATCGACAGAGACCATAATTGTTGGGATGGAGTTTTTTTCTATATAGGACATAAGGTTTAGGATTCTTCGGGTGGCGTCAGTTGTCCCTCTGTTCTGAATAAATCCCACCTGGTCGCTGTGTATTAGTTTCGGAATAACTTTCTGAATTCTTGTATTAATGGTTTTAGTGATAATTTTGAGGTCTGTATTTAAAAGTGAGATGGGCCTATAGTTAGAGACATTCTCTGAGTCTCCCTTGTTTTTAGATAAGACAGTAATGGTGGCTTGTAGCATTTCTGTTGGAAAGAATGCATTGTTAGAAGTTGTAAAATTTATTAATTTTGTAATGTAAGGAGATAGAATTTCTTGGAAAGCAGTATAATATTCGTTCTGAAATCCATCCGGGCCAGGAGATTTGCATTTCTTAAGAGAGTGGATTGTGTCTAAAACTTCTGATTCCGTGAAGGGGGAATTTAGGAATTCTATGTCTTGCTTAGAAAGAGACGGGAGTTTAATTGAGTCAAGGAATGACGAGATACTGGGAAGAGTTGGAGAGGGCTCCGTAGGAGTTTCCTTGAGATTATAGAGAGATTTATAGAAATCAGCAAAAGTATTTGAAATTGCTTGTGGGAGTTTCTGAAGGATGTTATGTTTATTCTTGACTTGGGTAATGTTAGTTCTAGTCCTGCGGATTTTTATCATTCTCGCAAAGAGTTTAGAGGGTTTATTTGTACAGCTGTAATAATTTGATTTGCTTATCTGCGAGAGCTTGTCAAAATCAGAAATTAATAATGATTTGAGTTCTATCCTTAGGGCGAGTAGTTTCTGAAAAATTGTTTCATTAGGGGAGTTTGCAGCAATTACCTCCAGTTCTTTAATTTTTTTAACTATAGTTTCTGTGTCTTTTAAGAGGGATTTCTTAAGTGTTGAGTTAAACTTGATAAGAAGGCCTCTAATTACTGCTTTGTGGGCCATCCAAATAGCTGTGATAGGGGTCTCTTCTAGATCATTTTCTTTGAAGTAGAATTTCAACTCATTCCTAATCTCCGAGTTGAATTGAGGGTGGTTGAAGAGGAAAGAGTTGGCCCTCCATATTCCCTGATTTTTAGTGGGAAACCCGCCAACGTTTCGAAAATTACTGGGGAATGGTCAGACCAGGTTCTAGGGAGGATAGATACAGATTTAATACTACGAAGGGAATTTATGTTAGTGATAATTAGGTCAATACGGGCAAAAGTTTTATGTACATTAGAGAAATGTGTGAATTCTACTGAGGATGAGTTAATACATCTAAAAGCGTCATACAACTCCTCCCTGTCAAAGAGGGGGTTGAGTTGGGTATTTATATTTCTGTGCTTGTTTGATGAGTCTAAGTTGATATTAGGAACGGCATTAAAATCACCAAAAAAGAAAAGGGTACCTCTTTGGGTTTCTCTCACCTTTTTAATTAATTTTTTAAGGAACGAAATTTGACCATTATTAGGAGCATAAAGGTTTACTAGAGTGTGGGTAACTTCATTCAACTTGCAAACAAGGATAATGAATCTACCTTCATCATCTGTTGTGACCTCTAACTCTTCAAATTTAACTGAGTCTTTAATAAGAATGGCTACACCTGATTTTTTCTTTTTGTTTGAAGAAAAGTAAGTATGGGGGAACTTAGAATTGATAAATTTAGGGGAATTTTCCGAAGAAAACCTAGTTTCCTGTAAACCGGCCACATCTATATGATATTTCTTCAAGTCTTTCCAAACAAAGAATCTTTTTTGAGGAGAGTTTAGACCGTTTGTATTAATTGACATAAATTTAAGGGTCATGTTCTGGCTATGTAGCTAATCGTAATAGGAGAATGAGGGAGGTTGAGGTTTGAAAGGTTAAAGTTTAGAGAGGGATGGAGAGGGGATCAGAAAAAAAAACTAGAATTACAAATTCAACTAGTAAATTATAAGTTTTAGAGATTTAAATCTAAAGAAATTTTTTATTTAAATGATGTTAACAAATATACCTATAAAGAGGAAGGGTTCAAGAGAACCGGTATTTAACTTCCTTTGGGCTAATGTTATGGCCAAGGTGCCTAGAGCTGACCGAGTTAGTTGATATCAAAGTAGGTGCTCATCCCGCTCCATCAAGATGTAGATCTTTGAGAGTCTTGAGACCAATATTAAGGTCCTCAATGTTGAAGGTTTTGTGGTTGAAGGAGAAGATTACACTTGGAGTAGGACGGCCCCATCTGTGCAGAATTTTTCTGGCTCTCAGAGTCTCTGTAATTGGTTTTAGAATTCTCCGTCTAGTCATGGTTTCCTTAGATACATCTGAGAAGACTTTTATCTTGTCAAAGGGCGGCGGTAAGATTCTGTTTTTCCTCAAAAAAACATTGATCAGATCTTTAGTCTGGAAAAAGGAATATTTGGCGATTACATCCCTGGGAATATCGTCTGCCAAGTGCGAAGGTTTGGGAAGCCTGTGGGCTCTTTCAATTGAATATTCAATTTCGGTTTTTGAGGGAATAGTCTTTTTAGTTAGGTTTTTGACATAGTCGATTAGCTCGTAGTTTTTAACGCTCTCTGGTATGCCTCTAAATTTGAGGTTAAGTCTTCTGTCCCTGTCTTCTCTGTCAATGAGTTTGTCTTTCAGGACCTTAATTTCCTCTTTCATCTTGGTTTGTTCACTCTTAGTAGTTTTGTTGTCTAGTTTAAGGTCAGTCAGCAATTTTTCATTTTCTTCTACTCGAGAAACTATTGAGGACATTGACGACTTGACTTCATCAAATTGCTCCATCATTTCTTCTTTTAGTGAATGATTAAAGGCAGTAAAAAGTTTTAGGAAAAAAATCTTTATTTAGAGGTTGTCCTGCGTCAAAATTTAGAAGTGGTTCCAAGTCGGGTAAGTTTTTCTTGAGCTTTTGTCTTGCTGGGCTCTGAAGGTGTGGTTCTTGGTCAACTTCTGGGTGGTCTGAGGGGGAGAAGCCAGAGCTAGATTTGGAGGGAGTCTCCATCTCCTTCCTTTTTGTGCTTGCAGAAGGAGTTTTATGGAACGACATATCTTCCATGGGGGAACTCCAATCCTTCAAGTTATGGTCAAAATTGATTTTATCTTTCCCTAACTTAGCGTATGTGTTGATTTGTTTGTTGGTGGGGATTTTGCTCGTGGGAGAGATCTTAAGGGGATTCATTATCATATCTGTAGTGCTGGAGCTTGTAGATAGTTTTGGCTTGGAAGGCATTTCGTCACTTAATATGTGTTGACATTTCTAATGTGTCCTGTAGCTCATGTTTCTGGACAGGACATGTGTCCTTGTATAATTTGACACAGCTTTTTTAATTTTTGGGTTGGGAATACTAATCAATATGTTGTAAGGGGGCGAGGGCTTGCCTAATTGATGGGAGGTACGTGTCGCAGAGATACCTGTTGTCTGTGACATAAGTCGGAGGATTTTCCTTAGTGCATGTCAGCGCTAAGAGGTTTATTAGTGCAGAAGGGCCCGGCTTATGGGTCCTGTGAGAGATGGGCGGGTCCAGGACCCACATAACTCCCCAAGGGGCGTGGTGACAGGTTTATAGTGGAGCCTGGTGTTAGCACTGTGCGGGTCTGTGTGTTTCACTGTTATTTTGCTGTAGAATGGCTTATGAAAGTGAATAAACCATTCTGTTTGTCACGTGTGAACACGTTGCCTCCTCGTACTTCCTGTCATCACCAGCGAGTCGTTTTGCTACAATGTATATTTTGCAAACATAAATCAATACACACACATACATATGTTGGTAAACATATGCTGTGCACAACACAAGTGTTGGCAACGCAGACTACAGCAGGTCAAAAACATTAGGGCCCCTTGCACAAGGAATGGTGAGAAGCGTTTTGCTTCATTTGCGTTGCCATGCGGTTTGAACGCCAAAACGCTTGACAACACATGCGTTTTTGTAACCACAAATTTAAACAAAAATGTCTGTAGAACACATGGCAAACGCATGTTAGTTTGCGGGAAAACGAAGCACGCCTTTTCAAAACGCATATGCGTTTTGCCCTGCGTTTTCCAATACAGGCCGTCACAAACTGCTCCACAGAAGGTATGTTCCTACCTTGACAGTGCCAACGGGTGCCGCAGGTTCCCATCTGTGAAGCACCTTCCCTGATTTACACGCCGCTAACACAAGGGAAGATGGGCGTACCAGGGGCAGCAGGGACAACACATATGCGTGGCACAGTCCCTTACGACAACCATTGCCCAACACAATAGTGTTCAGATTGTGCACGGTGCACATGGTGGATGGTGGAGACGCGACGTAGTAGGGCTTGAATTGTGACACGGAATAAGCGCTTGTGACATGGCGGAGTGTGTTCAGCTAGGGGATGCTTATGCGTCACACATGATCAGTATTTCAAAGTAAAAGGTAATTGTCTCAGGCACTTTCCGGTTTTTACCTTTCGGTAGCGGCATGTAAAGGTTTCCGTATATCAGTCCGTATTTGTACATTTGGAGTGAGACACACATCACAGGACAAGAGGAAACACATAATGCCCTGTTTGCAGGCACATCTGACCAATGGGAACGCAGTAGTGGCCACCAATAATGGAGAGAGGGGTGCGGATTAAAAGCCATGTAGCACGCCTATCTGCTCAAATTGACCAACAGGCACGCCCACATTTACCACCGAGTCGTTCACGAGGCTTGTGTATGACTGCGTTATAACGATGTGCACACACGATAGCTACGTCGTCCACACGACCGCGGAATCGAGGCATCGTTGAGCTGATTTAATGATGTCTGTGCGTGTAACGTGCAGGCGATCGATTTTACACATCGTACGGACGATACGCAAATATTGACATCGTTGCTGACATCGTTATGTATATCGTAGCGTGTGACGGCCGCCTATGCCATAACTGCTAATTTGTTGATGTAAATCAATTAACAGTGAATGTCTATTGTTCATGCAACTAAGAATAACAAAGTACAGAAATCAGTGTCTAGTGAAACACCACAATGAATTTGACAAAGAAAATCTGATAACAAGGGTCTTTTGGTTTTCTTAAAAATAGAATGGAATTTAAGTTAGACAGAAAAGATAATACAGATTTGTCTGCCTAGGCTGATATCCTTGTGCTTTTCACTTTTCTTATTTATTATGTTTCACTTAACCTCAGCATGTCCAGAGAATATAATTTATTTTGCATCTGTCACTCAGGTTTACTTTGGTTTAACCTCGTAATCCTATTGATTCCTTCATTATAGCATTGCACTGAGATTTATTTCACATTATTGAGAGGACTTTGTACATTAATCTTCTACTCCTTAGGATATGGTCAGTCCAAGCTATTCATTATTCTAGATATTTTTTCCTTCCTCCTCTTAAGGCTGGATTTATTCCCAACAACTTATTTTGTATTTGTACCCTCTTTAATTTCAGGAAGCAAAAAGAAACAGAATCTAGTGGGTGAATACAAAACTTTTATTACCCGCAATAGAAACATCACTCAGTTGCATTATATCACTGTCTTTTCCTGCACTCCTGTACTATTGCTTCTGCAAAGTTTCATTAGAATTTAATTATAGAACTTGATATATTGTAAGAAGAAAATGAATTCATAGTACGACCGTCCCACTAAAATCCAAATTTGGTCAAAAATCCATATAAAAAGTGAATCCATAAAACATCATAAAACCTTATGTGTTTCCATCGCCGAGGCGCCATTAGTCAAAGGATGTAGAACTTGATACTGGCACAGATTACTAAACAATGCTTGAAAATTAGTCTATACATTTGGAGAATTAGATTTATAGATAAGTAATATGTTAATATATGATGATGTACATTAAAAATTTACAAATGTATATAAATTGTAACTTAAAGTTAATTTTAAAAAGTCTAAATATTAACGGAATCTGTCACATTTAGGTTTTCCCTCCTAATCTAAAGGCAGATAATGAATAAATGTAGACTCTGATTCCTATGATGTGTCACATACTGGGCTGCTTGCTGTAGTTTTGATAAAATCATTATTTTATAAGCATTAGATTATAAATAGAGGACTAGTAAACCTGCTGTCATGTAGCACTCCATATTCATGAGATCTATTTACTCCTGCCACCACCATTGATTGGCAGATTTCTGGCTATGCACAGTTTACAAATAAAGCTGTCAATTAAAGGTTTGGGCAGGTTTATACAGGGGTTAACAGAACTGGCATATCTGCAGCAGATAAAAAAGTGATTTTCTTAAAACTGCGTCAAGCCGCCAAATGGTGGCACATTGCTGGAATCAGAATCTGAGCATCTGCATGATGGTCTCAGATTGGCAAGCAAAATCTTGCTGCCCCTCTTAGACTGTGAGCCCTCGTGGACAGGGTCCCTGCCCCTTCTGTACCTGTACATCCTGATCGCCTAGATTTAGTGTACTTGTTCTTGTCTCCCTCATCCTCATGTAAAGCGCCATGGAACCTAATGGCGCTATATAAATAAATAATAATAATAATAATAATTCCCTTTTAAAAAGTTTTAACACTAATTACATTTTTTTAGGATAGATTACTAATATTACATGTGATTGTCAACACCCAATGATCAGCTGATTGGAAGGGTTGTAGTACTCACGTGAGCACTGCGCCTTTTTTAGTGTTGACACTGGCTTGTAGGCTAGTTCTTACGCTTTACTGAGTCTACATGCTTTATGTGTCTTTTTCAACCAATTACATCACAAGTAAACAATTCTAGCAATTCTGAGAATGTAATTTAAAAATGACATAGTAAAGAATGCAACTGTTGTTGGTCTATACCCCATAACTATGATAGAAAAAAGAGGCAACCTGTAGCGTAGCAGAGGGCATGGTTGCCCTGGGCCCCACGATCACGCCTATGCTACTGTTAACTATATTGGCGGGCACAGAGTGCCAATATACCAAGCCATTCGGTTGCTGGTCTTCCTCTTTGTCTTGTACCTTCAATTCTTCCTACCATAATATCCTTCTGTAGTGATTTTTCTCTTCATATGATGTGTCTAAAGTAGGAAAGTCGTCGCTTGGTGATCCTCGCTTCAAACACATATCTGGCTTGATTTGTGCTTCTTGCCATCTATGGTATTGATAACATCCTCCTCCAGCACCACATTATGAAGGCATTGATTCTTCTTCTGTCTTATTTCTTTATCGTTCATGTTTCACTTCCCGTATGTTACTACAGAAAAGATCGGACTATTTACAAACCATGTTTTTGTTGCCAGTGAAATATTATTTGATTTGAAGAACTTGTCCAGTGACTGCATTGTTAATTTTCCCATAGCTCTTCTCTTACTTACTTCCGATGTCGTCGTTGCATCCTGAGTGATCATTGATTCTAGTAGGTTGAAGTCCTTTACCACTTCTAGTTCATCGCGGTCCATCTCAAATGTGTCCTTGTTGTACCTTGTAGCAGTTAAAATCTTTGTCTTCTTTGTGTTGAGTAGCAGTCCCATGTTCGAGCTTTATACAACATGGGAGCTAATATAGGGGTCATACAAAATGGGAGATAATGTAGGGGCCATTATCCAGTGTGGGAGCTAATATGGGGGTCATTATATGCTATGGAAGCTAATGTGGGGATCA
Source organism: Allobates femoralis (assembly GCA_033576535.1). NCBI lineage: Eukaryota > Metazoa > Chordata > Amphibia > Anura > Aromobatidae > Allobates > Allobates femoralis. The sequence goes on along the minus strand of JARQOC010000002.1, from coordinate 405,152,750 downwards.
TTATGCAATGCTACAGCTAATATAGGGATCATTATACAGCCTGGGGGGCTATTTGGGGGGCCCCATACTGTGTGGGCTTACTTTGGAGGCCATTATACAATGTAGGGGCCATTAAATAGTATGTTACTAGTGTGGTGGCTATTATACAGCGTGGAGGCGGTTATACAGTGTGTGGACCATTGTTTTGAGGGAGCTCTGAGCCCTACTGTGTATAGGGGAGTCCACAAAAATCCGGCCTCAGGCATCAGGTTTTCATAAAAGAATACTTATTATTGATATAGCATAAAATTTGCCATGTACATCAAAAAGGCACAAGGAGCGTCTCAGCAGAGACTAAGAAACGTGTCTCTGCTGAAACACTTCTTCTGCCATTTAGATGTTGTGGGGCAGCGCCTGGATTGCAAGTCAGGAAACACGTGGTGCCCGGTAGTAGTTCAAACAGGACCCGGTGTTTATTGCTGATACACACAGCGGTGGCACAGTCTGCCGGAATCCGGGTCGCAGCCGGGTACACAGGACACAGTTCATATAAAGTAACCCGGGTCCTTCAGGCCAAAGGCCTCCGTTATGGGTCACCCCGAGTTCCTCCAGCCCTCCTGGGCTAGGCCGTGTTAGTCTAGCACACGGCCCCCTGGAACTCTAGACCTCTCCTGTCTATCTCTGCTGCTGCTGCAGCTAAGGCACAATTCTGTGTACAAGGGACCCCGCCCTGCCTCCTGCTCAGGCTTTTAACTCCGTGTCTCCTTCCGGGACCTTGCAAGACGCGGAGGGAGCGGACCGTCCCTTTCTCTCACACCCTACACCGGGCTCAATACGTGACAGTGCGCATTCTGGGGGAGACATAGCGCCCCTCGCATATGATCCCCCGCACTGTTTCACATACCCCCCCCCTCGGTTCAAACTTGTGGGGTTGAACCCCAGCCAACAAACAGGGTGCCCGGGACAGGGCATCCGCATTACCCTGCAACTTGCCAGCCCGATGCTCCACCGTAAAACGGAACTTTTGGAGGGACAGGAACCACCGGGTGACCCGAGCGTTCCGTTCTTTGGCATTTCGCATCCAGACCAAGGGAGCGTGATCCGTAACCAACCGGAACTGTCGCCCGAGCAAATAATAACGTAGGGACTCCAAGGCCCATTTAACAGCCAAGCACTCCTTCTCCACTACGCTATAATTCTTTTCCGTCGGGGGCAATTTCCGGCTTAAGTAAGTGACCGGATGCTCAATTCCACCCACTTCTTGCGACAGCACAGCCCCCAGCCCCACCTCCGAGGCATCTGTTTGTACAACGAAGACCTTCGTGAAGTTAGGACTGATGAGGACGGGCTGTCCGCACAAGGCCAACTTCATGGACTGAAAGGCCGCCTCTGCTTGGGGATTCCAACGCACCAAAGCAGATTTCTTCCCTTTTAACAGGTCGGACAGGGCCGCCATTCGCCCAGCAAAATTGTGTATGAAGCGTCGGTAGTACCCAACTATGCCGAGGAACGCCCTCACCTGTTTGGTAGACACTGGTCGGGGCCAATTTTGAATGGCCTCGATTTTGTTTATTTGGGGTTTGATAACCCCTCTCCCAATCACATACCCCAGGTAACGGGCCTCCTCAAGCCCCATGGCGCATTTTTTTGGATTTGCCATCAGGCCTGCTGCCCGGAGCGAATCCACCACGGCCTGAACCTGGGATAAGTGGGTATGCCAATCTGGACTAAAGATGATGATGTCATCTAGGTAGGCGGATGTGTACTTCCGATGAGGTTCTAACACTATGTCCATGAGCCGCTGGAATGTGGCCGGGGCTCCATGCAACCCAAAAGGCAACACGACGTAGTGATAGAGACCTTCCGGAGTAACAAAGGCAGTTTTTTCCTTGGCTGACTCTGTTAGCGGCACCTGCCAGTACCCTTTTGTCAGATCGAGCGTTGTGAAGTACTGGGCTTGCCCCAGTCTTTCAATCAACTCGTCCACCCGGGGCATGGGATATAAATCAAACTTAGACACATCGTTCAGCTTCCGGAAATCGTTGCAGAACCGCAACGATCCGTCCGGCTTTGGAATGAGCACTATGGGACTAGCCCATTCGCTCCGGGATTCTTCTATCACGCCTAACCTAAGCATGTGTTTAACTTCGGCCGCGATGGCTTGCCGTCTGGCCTCGGATACCCGATACGGTTTCACTCGCACTTTAACCCGGGGCTCAGTGACAATGTCATGTTGAATGACCGAAGTGCGCCCGGGCAGGTCAGAGAACACATCGGGATTCTGCTGTACCAACTTTCGAGCCTTCCGTCGTTGGGCCTTAGTGAGAGTGTCGCTTGTTTGTACCCCTTCGGTATCCCTTGTGGCCGAAGGGAAAGGGTCCCCTGGTGTATCGGACGTCTCCATGATCAGGCACTCCCGGTCTTTCCACGCTTTAAGCAAATTTACGTGGTATAGCTGCACGGGTTTCCTTTTCCCGGGCTGGTATACCTTATAATTGACCTCCCCTACTTTTTCCCGGATTTCATAGGGCCCTTGCCATTTGGCCAATAATTTGCTTTCCGTTGTGGGCACTAAGACCAATACCCGGTCCCCCACCTCAAAGGTCCTAACGGTGGCCCGTGTATTATACCTGCGGCTTTGCGCTCCTTGGGCATCCATTAGGTGCTCTTTTACAATAGGTCGGATCGCTGTGATCCGGTCCTGCATTTTCGCCACGTGGTCGATCACGCTCCTATAGGGGGTGGGTTCCTGTTCCCACGTCTCTTTGGCAACATCCAATGGCCCTCTAGGATGCCGGCCGTACAACAGTTCAAAGGGAGAAAACCCCGTAGACGACTGTGGTACCTCCCGGATGGCGAACATTAGATAGGGCAATAACATGTCCCAATCCTTTCCGTCCTTTGCTACCACTTTTTTTAGCATGGACTTCAGGGTTTTATTAAACCGCTCAACTAACCCGTCGGTCTGGGGATGATACACCGAGGTGCGCAGCTGTTTTATGTTGAGCAGTGTACACAGTTCCCGGGTCACTTTGGACATAAAAGGAGTCCCCTGATCCATGAGGATTTCCTTAGGTAGTCCTAGGCGACAGAACATAGCAAACAGCTCCCGGGCAATCAGCTTCGCCGAGGTGCGGCGTAACGGAATCGCCTCCGGGTACCTGGTGGCGTAGTCGACAACCACAAGTATATGTTGGTGGCCTCGTGCTGACTTCACTATAGGTCCCACCAAATCCATTGCGATCCATTCAAAAGGTTCCTCTATAACGGGTAGAGGTACCAATGGACTACGGAAGGTGGCAATGGGTGTGGTCAGCTTACATTCCGGGCAGGAGTCACAGTACCTCTGGACGTCCGAATACACGCCCGGCCAGAAGAACCTCCGCAAGATGCGTTCTTGTGTTTTTTTAGCCCCAAGGTGGCCCCCTAGCAGGTGGGAGTGGGCCATCTCTAGGACCGCCCGGCGGTGTGGCTGCGGCACTACCAGTTGGTCCACGACCTCATCCCTGATTTTGTCCACCCTATAGAGTAACTCCCGGTTAATCACCATGCGTGGAAATACATTCTCTGCCCCCGGCTGCTGAGCTACCCCGTTTACTTCTGTTACCCTTTCTCGGGCCCTGGTCAGTGTGGGGTCCTGTAGCTGGGCTGTCCCAAACGCTCCCCGGGATACTTCCAACTCTGGAAGCGGTGGGGTCTCCTCGACCTCTCCTGCCAATACATCTAGCGGGAACCTATCGGGGTGACACTCTAGCCCTATGTTGGCGACCCCTACGGCAGGTTTCCCGGTCTCAGGGTCGTCGGGTTCAGCACCCTGATGCCCTGGCATCAGGGGAGGGTTACTCCTCCCTCCCCATAAGGACCAAAACAATGGTAAGTCTCTTCCCAGCACAGTTCCGTAGGGTAGAGAGTTTACCACTCGAACCACGTGGGTCACCTCTCCACATGGAGTGGATAGAGTCACCTCCGTGGTCGGATACTCACGTAGGTCCCCGTGTATACACCGGACCCCGATCAATCCCCCAGTGAGTTGTAACCCGGGGATTAAGGACGCCCGAACCAGCGTCACCAAACTGCCGGAGTCCAAGAGAGCTTCCGCTCTGTGTCCATTAATGAGCACTGGGCACAGATGTGGTTCCGTTAGGGGATCCACCACATCTGCGGTGAACACGGGGCTCGCATACATCGAGAGCCGGCGTGTGAACCCGCAGTCCATGGGTTCCGCCGTTAGTGGGCAATAGGCAGCCACATGTCCTGGTCCTTTGCACCGCCAGCAACACGTAGCAGTGGCAGCGCTGGGCCGGAAGCTCCTTCTTGGGGAGCCTGGTCTCCTGCCAGCCCCGTTCTGGGGTATCCTCTCAGCGGGTATGTTTTTAGGAGAGTCCCCTGGGGATGGACGTACACCTTTACCCGGCTCCGGAGGCCGGCGTAAATGCCGCATAGGGGCAGAGTCCCGTATGAACTCCTGGGTGGCTGTATATCGCTCTATCAAGCTCACCACCTGGTCCAAGGTACCCGGGTCCCCTTGCCCCACCCAACGCTGTATCGCAACCGGCAGAGTCCGTACCAGCCGGTCGACCACCACCCTTTCCACCATCTGTCCCGGAGTCAGGCTCTCAGGCTGGAGCCACCATTTCACCAACTGCAACAAGTCATACGCCTGGGAGCGAGCCGGCTTGGACTCCACGTAGAACCAGGAAAACACCCGTTGGGCTCGGACATAAGTATTGACCCCCAGTCTAGCAAGGATCTCACCTTTGAGTCTGGCGTAGTCCTGTGCATCCTCCCAACTGAGGTCCGTGTAGGCCTTTTGGGCATCGCCCATCAGGAATGGCGCCACCACTTCAGCCCACTGAGCAGGAGGGAGGCCTTCTCGCTCCGCGGTGCACTCGTAGATGGTGAGGAAGGCTTCTACGTCGTCCTCTGGACTCAGCTTCCGCAGTGACGACCGGACCCGGTCCCGGGCCTCACGCCGCTCCGGGGGAGGCGCTGTTGGCGGGTCTCGTAAGGCCGCAATTTGCTGCAGGAGCAGTTCATTCGTTTTCTGCTGTTGTAGAAACTGCTCCTGTTGTCGCAACTGCTGCTGCTCCTGCTGTCGGAGCTGCTGCTCCTCGTGTCGCTGCTGCTGTTCTTGTTGCCGCTGCTGGGTAAGTACCAGCTGCCTTAGGATTTCCTCCATATCAGCGGCAGGCCTGAACTGTAGCGTGGCCGGCTTAAGTATGGACATGCAGTGCCGGGCACCCCGCAAGAGACTGGCGGCTATAATGACTGCTGCTCCTTTCACTTAGCCGCCGCTCATTAGCTTCATGAAACAGTCACTTTCACCAGCGGTTCCGGAAGGAAGGGCGACAGTAGCGCGGGCTTCACCAGGAATGAATGCTACACCTCACCGGGCCGGCATTTGCCCGCATTCTCCACCATATGTGGGGCAGCACCTGGATTGCAAGTCAGGAAACACGTGGAGCCCGGTAGTAGTTCAAACAGGACCCGGTGTTTATTGCTGATACACACAGCGGTGGCACAGTCTGCCGGAATCCGGGTCGCAGCCGGGTACACAGGACACAGTTCATATAAAGTAACCCGGGTCCTTCAGGCCAAAGGCCTCCGTTATGGGTCACCCCGAGTTCCTCCAGCCCTCCTGGGCTAGGCCGTGTTAGTCTAGCACACGGCCCCCTGGAACTCTAGACCTCTCCTGTCTATCTCTGCTGCTGCAGCTAAGGCACAATTCTGTGTACAAGGGACCCCGCCCTGCCTCCTGCTCAGGCTATTAACTCCGTGTCTCCTTCCGGGACCTTGCAAGACCCGGAGCGGAGGGAGCGGACCGTCCCTTTCTCTCATACCCTACACCGGCCTCAATATGTGACAGTGCGCATTCTGGGGAGACATAGCGCCCCTCGCATATGATCCCCCGCACTGTCTCACAATGTACATGGCAAATTTTATGCTGTGTCAATAAAAAATATTCTTTTAGGAAAACCTGACACCCGATGGTGGACTTTTAAGTTGGAAGTTTGGAGCTAGACTTCATTTGAGCACCGTCAAGGTGTCAATCACTTCCCAATATATGAAGAGATCACTATGAGCAGATATTTTTTTTATATGACTGTGTAGAGGGGAGCTATCCCTGGGGGTGATTCAGGAGACATTATTAAATTTTAGTGGGCACTTAAGAACTATTATTGGTAATTTGTGCATGTCCCTCTGCCAAATCAGAGGGGCTTCATTTAAAAGGAGCTAAACTCCTCAATAATAATAATAATAATAATAATAATCTTTATTCATATAGCGCCAAAATATTCCGCAGCGCTTCACAGTTCAGAGGTTCACATTTAAACATTCATAAGAAACAGATGTCAGAAAATACAATACTATACAAAAATACAATACAATACAATACAAAGCATAATACAATACAATAATTAGAGCAAAATAATGACAGCCCTGCTCATAAGAGCTTACAATCTAACAATGAGCTGGGGTTGACACAAAGTACAGGTGTTTATTTACAATAATGGTATAGTCAACTTGAGGAGATGGGGATCAGATAGGCGCAGTATACGTGGCCACCGACCATTACTTGTGATCCACTTGAGACTGGTGGTGCGGATAGGCTATGTCTAGATGACTTTGTCTAGGGATCATGATAGTCTGCCCTAAAAAGACAGTTTATGTGGGAAAGGGTAAGGGAAGGTGCTCACCAAGTTCTCTTTATGGCCGGTGGTGCCTGGAAAGGACGTACTGCAAGTCCACGATAATTGATGATAGCAATCCAGCACCAGACGTATCTCCTTATTTTTAAGCCTTTATTCCAAGTTTTAGGTGAGTATAAAATCAAATATATGGAATGGGAACGCAGTCCCCGCTGGACATGTTTCGGACAACGTCTTTCTTCCGCAGCATGCTGCGTGATGGTACGTGATGGTACCTTTATTGTCACAAGGGTCCTCCCTTTCCTGTAGAGTGTAAGATTTTATGATCAGCAGGGTCCTCTCCCCCACATGCAGGTTTTTGCTACCTCATTTGAGAGCAGCATTATGTAGGAAAAGAGACTGTGATTCCAATGACGTATCACTTAAATTACTGAGTACAGGAGTTGTGACACTATCTGTGCTCGTAGATGTAGCATGAAGCAAAACTCAGAAAGCTAACCCTGCCCATACCACAACCCTCTGTGTACATTGTGGAAGGAGCAAGCATGGTTGAATAACTTGGCGCGAGTCCCAGCTAGTCCCAGCCATGATAATGTCCTGGTGATAAATCCTTCATTGTAAGAAAATAACAGCAACCAGAATAATACATTATGTATAGCTGAAATCTTTGTTTTAGCCGCAATCTCAGGCTGTCTTTATAGTACGTAGAAAAATAGCTGCTGACAGATTCCCTTTAATGCTGAAAGATGCAGTTACTCAGGCCTGGATTTGCCATTAGACACTAGAGGAAAAGAGAGAGGAAATGTTTATTTTTTTTTTCTACCTCCCTTCCTCTCTGTAAGGGTACCTTTACACACCGCAACTTTTGGCGGCGGTAGGAGGCAATCTAACGTGCGCATGCACATTTTTCATGGTCGTCTCAGATCGCCGAAGGTGCTTTTACACGCCGCAATTTCGCCCTCAGCCTCAGGCAATGTGTCGCCCCGGAAGTTGCCACACCAACTGGTAGACTCCCGTCGCCGCTTCACATGCCGCAATCCCCAAAGGAATGTGGGCATACATGTTCAGCGCAGCGAAAACATAGGCGTGCCAAATTGTTTTACACTGCGCCCCAAACACGCTCATTGGGCAATGCAATAGCGTCATGATTGGCCAGCCTGTGCTGGAAGGCTGGCTAATACATGACACCATTGCCATTGTGTGGTGGTGAATGAATAGCTGTTTAAACATGGCGTGGTGTCAAGTGACTGCCAATGGAAACACAGTAGCCACCACCTATCATCGCTGATGGGACACGATCTCCAGCACGCTGTGGCATGCCTATGGGGAATCAATAGGTGACGCAGATTCCATCACTATCGCCCGTTCACACGCCAAAAGCTGGGAATCTCGCCTTCATGATTGCCTCTGATTTTGGAGCAGTGCTGTGAAATCGGAACCAGGCGCAACCTTTTTTTATCGACGCCAAATTCCCCAATTACACGCCGCAATTGTGAGGCAATTTCACGGCGATGGTGACGGGGCAACAGATTGCAGGTCAGATTCCTCGCCACGGTTGCGGCGTGCAAAGGTACCCTAAGACAACCTAATAAATCCACTGTCTTTTTGGAAGAGAGGGGAGCACACACTCCTTTAAGAAATAAACCACAGACACAGGCAAATTGATCTTGGAAGTACCAGCGCCTGAACTTCTGGGGTCATAAGAGCTCCAATCACCTCCCTTCTCTGGGATGCTGCGACACCCAAACATTGCTGACGTACCTGCAGAGTGATTATGTCATCCCACCATGCTAGAAACATCAAACCAGGAAGCCTCAGAGGAGGATGGGCATGGGAGCAAGGAAGAGACACTGAAGTAAGTAGTTGCTCATGAACCTGAAGATTCAGGAGTGGGGGGCTAATACTATAGACTCGGGATTAGGGGCCTATTGGTAAAGGCTGTGGGTTGGGGGGGACTATTATTATAGTCTGGGGGTAAGATAGCCTATTATTACTGTAGATGGGGGTTAGGGAGGCTATTACTATAGAATGGTTTTAGAGTGGATATTAAAACAGACTAACGTTTATGAGGGGGCTTTTAGGATAGACTGGGATTTATGGGGGGCTATTACAGCAACCTTGGGTTAGGGGGCCTATTACTGTATATGGTGCTTACAGTTAAGTAGAGTTTAGGGGGGCTATTACAATACAGTGGGATATTAGGGCATCTATTACTGTAGACTGGGGTTTAGGGGGGCTATTACTATAGACTAAGGGCCAGGGGGTCTATTACTGTAGACACAGGTTGGGGGGGACTATTACTATAGACTGGGGTTTAATGGGACTTCTACAATAGACTGGAGTTTAGTAGGTTCATACTGTAGAGTGTGATTTAGGAGGCTATTACAATAGACTTGAATTTAGGTGATCTGTTACTATAGACTGGGGTTTAGGGGAGCTATTACTGTAGACCGAGGGTTAGAGGGCCTGTTATTGCAGACTGGTGTTTAAAGAGGACCTGTCACCCCCCTGGTGCTATGGTAACTGAATGCAGTACTGAATGCTGCATGTCTGCTGCATTTAGAGAAGGGGTCCCCCATGTCTCTAGCGCCCGTGTAAGTTGTAAAAAACACTTTATAAAGTTTATAGATAAGGAGTCCAGAAGGACTTACTCAGTAATGTGTCATCATGTTGTATGGTGTCCTTCCCGCCTCGCTGAGATGTCTGGTAAATGATGTGAGCTCGGCGCCGGAGCTCACCTCAAACCTCGGTAACCAGTCCATGGCGTTGAACAACGTCATGGGTCAGGAAGGGATTAAAATGTTTATGCTATTTAATTGGCATTTGGGTAACAGACTTCTTTTAGGTAAGCTAAAAAATAATTTAAACTGAAAAATGAATATTGTTCTTGTGCATCAGATGATTAGCGTGCTTAGGTAGACCAATAATCAGTTGGCAGCATTTCTAATGCACCTGAAAGAGTAACTAAACTTTTGGGTAATTTTTGTTTTATGCTTAATTAGTCTGAGCAGATTGGTGGGCAATCTGGTCCTGACTCCTGAGACTACCAACCACAGCTGAAAAGTCCTTTTAGAAGAGGGCACACAGTGCAGAGCGAATGCAGTAGAAAGTCATAGCTCTGTCTCCAAAACCTTGCACTTCTAAGAGGTCTTTGTGCAATCTATGGGGGTCTCAGCACCGAGGCCTGCACCAATGTGCTCAGACTTAATGGACCTTAAACATATAAAAAAGTTATTTTTTAAATGTTTAAATGGGAACTTCAGGGAGATATTTTTTGTACGGTGCCTGCACTCCTATACTATAATGCTAAGGCGCTTGTCCCACCTGAATAATGTTTAGAACTCATATAAATCACTTATTCACTAACTGCTCCTTACCAGTCACCCCACTTATAGGGAACCATACATCATGCCTAATTGAGAAGCTCTACCTCTTCTTCTCAGAAAGCTTCAGATCATCCAACACTTCCGCATTCCTCCTTCAATGACGGCATGACATCCAAACATGTCCTAGCCTAAGCTGGAATTTGGAGATCTGTTTCTGTACAGATAGCAGGGGGTGAGACTGATGTCTCTATAGGACCTGCTGTGACATCAGGCTCATGTGATTGAATGAGGAAGTGTCTGTTCTCAGATACACAAATGCTTACTGCAAAGGGAGGGGGAGAGCTGCTCAATAAGGCATGACGCATTATCCCCTATGGGAGGGATGACTGATAAGGAGCAGATAGTGAATATGTGATTTATAGGTGTTCTAAAAATGATACAAGTGTAACAGGCAGCTTAGCATTATAGTCTATGAGTGCAGGGACCATGCAAATATTTATCATCTCCCTTGAGTTTCCCTTTAATTGTGCTTCTGCCAGCACTTCATCAGTACTGTGGTTCTTGTATAATCCACGGTCTGATGATCGCAACAACAACTCTATCAGGATCTTCTATTGGCATTCTGTGCATCTTGCCCCTTTTCATGATGGTGTCTGCTGCTTCACTCTTGTTCATGTGATCCTCCTCTCTTCCTTTCTAAACCTAAGCCTACTGTTTAGCCATGCTTGAGTATTCAGTTTGAATTCCAAGCTCCCTATTGCTTTACCAGTTTGCTCCACCTCCTGCTGATCTGCTCCTTCCTCTCCAGCAACTGCCATTGGACTCCTGCAATTTCACCTGCCTCCAGCTTCTCTACTGCCTGTGTTCAGTTCCCTGTCTCTGCTTCTATTTAACCAAGCCCATTGTTAGCCTCGTTTGCCCTGCCAGCACTTACTGAACTTTTGTTTATTGTGCAGATTCAGCTCTCTGGACTATTTGGACTCTCTTAAAGCTGCACTGCACTAATGAGTATTGGACTTGTTTTTCTGTGGATTATCATTCCCAGGCCTCTGGGTGTTTATTATTCTTGGACTGTGTTTTTCTCCATTGTTTTTTACTTGTGAGAATTATTATTAGAGACTTTCTTATTTACATTATCATGCTAGAACTACTAGTGCATTTCAATTAATTAGAATATCATCAAAAAGTTTATTTATAATCGTGACAGTCTCAGCATTTGCGCACAGGTTAGGGTCATCATGCATTAATGCCATAGCAGTCACAAAATCATCCAAAACATTTAACTGTGGATCACAAGACCCGATCATCGGATTCGCCCAGGCGAGCACTCATGAGGTCAGCAACATGATTATACATAGTACTTAAGATGAATATGTATGAAAACTGTTGACATGCACATTAAAATAGAACATTCATTGGTTCACAAATCATGTGTTGTGAACCAACGAATGTTCTATTTTAATGTGCATGCCAACTGTTTTCATACAGATTGAGCTAAAGTACTATGTATAATCATGTTGTTGACCTCATGAGTGCTCGCCTGGGCGAATCCGATGATCGAGTCTTTTGATCCACAGTTAAATGTTTTGGATGATTTTGTGACTGCTATGGCATTAATGTATGATGACCCTAACCTGTGCGCAACTGCTGAGACTGCTTTACTATCTTTGCGCCAGGGTAAATGTTCAATTATTGATAATGCCACTGAATTTAGGAGACTAGCGGTGATACTAATTGGGATATTTATGCACAGTTGCCTATTGTTAGAAGAGGTCTGTCTATCTTGATTAAAGATAAATTGGCCCACTGAGAGTCACCACAAGAGCTAGAAACATTTATACAACGTTGTGTATGCATAGACATTAGACTTACTGAGCGTAAACAGGAGAAACTGGCAGTATTTAACCGTATGTCTAATTTTTCCCTTCCTCCAAAAGAGCTTGCAGGTAAAACATATCAGGAGGAAGAGGAGGTATCTATGCAGATTGACTCAGTTCAGAGAGTTACAAGCCCCGAGAGCACCGCCTCTGGGAAAGTTTATGATTTTACTGCGGCCAATCTGACCACTTTCTAATGAACTGTCCTAAGTATCCCAAGCTGTCTAACAAGGTGCTAGCAGTGGGGACAGAGCATGACAACTGTGATGATGAATCTGACATCTCAGAATTTAGCCTGCTATTAAATGCTGTATTTCATTCTCTCTACGGCTACACCTCCTAGCTGAAGGAAAAGAACTTTCATTGTTCACTCCCAATTAAAATTTTGTGTTCAGGAAAGTGGATTTCCCATATGCTAGTCTCCCCTCAGCTAAAGAGACTGTGAACTTGGTGATAAAGAATATTTTTTGGCTACATGGAGTTCCAGCTGAAATTACTATCTCATCTCAATGAATTAGAAATATCATCAAAAGTTAATTTATTTTAGTAATTCAATACAAAAAGTGAAATGCATATACAGTGTTGGCCAAAAGTATTGACACCCCTGCAATTCTGTCAGATAATACTCAGTTTCTTCCTGAAAATGATTGCAATCACAAATTCTTTGGTATTATTATCTTCATTTAATTTGTCTTCAATGAAAAAAAACACAAAAAGAATTGTCCTAAAGCCAAATTGGATATAGTTCCACACCAAACATAAAAAAGGGGGTGGACAAAAGTATTGTCTCTGTTAGGAAAATCATGTGATGCTTCTCTAATTTGTGTAACTAACAGCACCTGTAACGTACCTGTGGCACCTAACAAGTGTTGGCAATGACTAAATCACACTTGCAGCCAGTTGACATGGATTAAACTTGACTCAACCTCTGTCCTGTGTCCATGTGTGTACCACATTGAGCATGGAGAAAAGAAAGAAGACCAAAGAACTGTCTGAGGACTTGAGAAACCAAATTGTGAGGAAGCATGAGCAATCTCAAGGCTACAAGTCCATCTCCAAAGACCTGAATGTTCCTGTGTCTATCGTGCGCAGTGTCATCAAGACATTTAAAGCCCATGGCACTGTGGCTAACCTCCCTAGATGTGGACGGAAAAGAAAAATTGACAAGAGATTTCAACGCAAGATTGTGCGGATGGTGGATAAAGAACCTTGACTAACATCCAAACAAGTTCAAGCTGCCCTGCAGTCTGAGGGTACAACAGTGTAAACCTGTACTATCCATCGGCGTCTGAATGAAAAGGGACTGTATAGTAGGAGACCCAGGAAGACCCCACTTCTTACCCCGAGACATAAAAAAGCCAGGCTGGAGTTTGCCAGAACTTACCTGAGAAAGCCTAAAACGTTTTGGAAGAATGTTCTCTCTTTTTGGGCAAAGGCATCAACATAGAGTTTACAGGAGAAAAAAAGAGGCATTCAAAGAAAAGAACAAGGTCCCTACAGTCAAACATGGCAGAGGTTCCCTGATGTTTTGGGGTTGCTTTGCTGCCTCTGGCACTGGACTGCTTGACCGTGTGCATGGCATTATGAACTCTAAAGACTACCAACAAATTTTTCAGCATAATGTAGTTCCCAGTGTGAGAAAGCTGGGTCTCCCTCAGAGGTCATGGGTCTTCCAGCAGGACAATGACCCAAAACACACTTCAAAAAGCACTAGAGAATGGTTTGAGAGAAAGCACTGGAGACTTCTAATGTGGCCAGCAATGAGTCCAGACCTGAATCCCATAAAACACCTATGGAGAGATCTAAAAATGGCAGTTTGGAGAAGGCACCCTTCAAATATCAGGGACCTGGAGCAGTTTGCCAAAGAAGAATGGTCTATAATTCCAGCAGAGCATTGTAAGAAACTCATTGATGGTTACTGGAAGCGGTTGATCGCAGTTATTTTGGCTAAAGGTTGTGCAACCAAGTATTAGGCTGAGGGTGTCAATACTTTTGTCTGGCCCATTTTTGGAGTTTTGTGTGAAGTGATCAATGTTTTGGTTTCTGCTTCATTCTCTTTTGTGTTTTTTTCACTGAAGACAAATTAAATGAAGATAATAATACCAAAGAATTTTTGATTGCAATCATTTTCAGGAAGAAACTGAGTATTATCTGACAGAATTGCAGGGGTGTCAATACTTTTTGCCAACACTGTATTTGGCGGCCGTCAGACGCTTCCATATCTTAAACGATATCGTTTAAGCGATCTGCTTTTTGATCGCTTAAGCGATATCGTTTGTACATCGCTACGTGCGATCAAGCGATTTTACAATGTAAAATCGCTTGATCGTGACATCGCAGATATGAGAGCAGGACCTCATATCTAGCGATGAACGATGTAACAATCTGCTTCATCGTGGTGTATGACACCACGATGAGCGATCTCCCAGCGGCACAGCCTATGCTGGGAGATGGTAACTATGGTACACGTCGGGTTACTAAGCGCCGCGCGGCGCCTAGTAACCCGATGTGTACCATAGTTACCAGCGATCTCGCTGGCCAACATCGCTGGTGAGTCTGTCTGTGTGACATCTCACCAGCGATGTGAACGATATTGTAAGCGATCGCGCGTGCACGTGATCACTTACAATATCGTTCAAGATATGGAAGCGTCTGACGGCCGCCTAATATAAAGTCATTACAAACAGACTGATCTATTTCAAGTGTTTTTTCTGTTAATGTTGAGGATTATGGCTTACAGCCAATGAGAACCCAAAGGTCAGAAAATTACAGTACAGAGGATGAAGGGTTAAAAACCACGCTGACTGATTCCACGAGACATCAAAGAGTGAATATAATATTAATTTGTTAGTCAACGTGTTTCAGGGCTCCCAGTAGCACCCTAAAACATGGCAGTAATACATTGATTTTTGATGGTATTCTAATTAGTTGAGATGCACTAGTATCTCTGGCCGTGTAGTGCCGTTGACGTTCACTTTGAGATCCTGGAAGGGGTTTTGTACTGCACTCAATATTAATGTTTGCCTTTCTTCTGCATATCACCCTCAGACGAATAGTCAGACTGAGTGGACCAATCAGACCTTGGAGCAATATCTACCATGCTATTTCAGCCATTTCAGGATGATTGGTTGGAGTTACTTCTTCTAGCCGAAATCTCCTACAATAAATCTCACAGTGCATCCACTAAGGTTACACCTTTCTTCACCAATCTAGGTTATCATCCAGCATCTTGCCTAGATCTCCGATTGATACTCTGCTTCTGGCAGTAGAAGAGAGGAGCACTGCGGTGAGAGAGAATCTAGAAGTTCTTAAAGAATCACGAACCTCAGCTCAGGAATGTTACAAGAGATCGATGTTACGGGGTGGTATAACGGATAGGAAATCAGGAGGCAAGATGGTAATGTTGGCAAGGGCATTCAGAGGAACTAGTCTAGCCCTGGACTTTGGCCCCTGAATAACCCTGTTCCCGAAGGTACCTTTGAAGGTGAGGAGGTTTGGGCTGCCACCCTAGCCCTTCGCTTCTGCTCAGCCCTAGGCTAAGAGCCCCTACCTTCACCCACTAACCAGGAAAACCCAGCAGCTACAATGGAAGTCAATGGCAGCAAAAACACAGCTCAGCACAGCATGGGGTCCAAGTAGAAATTAGCTATATCTGCGACACCTATTGGAGGAAAATGGAGCTATTTCATGGCTGGTGGAGTAGAGATTTAAATACTAAGACACACCTCTCCACCTCCACCCAAATGCTATGACTCACTTCTCCACCTGCAGAGCTGCAGCACTCAGAATACACTAAAGAAAAAAAAACTCAATTTAAACTCATGGATTGCAAAGCAGTCAACATGTTACAATCGGCTGATAGATTCCGGAAACCCGTACCTACAGTATGTTCAAGGTAGGAGACTCAGTATGGTCGTGAACTAAAAAGACTGAACTTTCCTTCACAGAAGCTGGGACAGACGTTCATCAGTCCTTTCAAGATCGGTGGTATCGTGAACTCTTTTGCTTTCCATTTAAAGCTGCCTAGGACTACGAAAGTTCACATAGTATTTCATGTCTTTTTACTAAAGCCTGTGTCTCCTGATACCTTCCAGAGACACATTGTGCCTCTTCCACAACCTGTAGTGGTGGATCGGAAGGAGCAATTCATGGTGGAAGAAATCACTGATTCCAGGATTCATAGAAATCAGTCCACTACCTTCTAAAACATGCACCATAACCACAATGATCCAATATATACATAATATAGACCCATTGCATATCGGGTCAACAATATTAATGTATATTATTCATTTCTATATCAGCTGGATTTTACATAGGGCAATCGCATAATTAACTTAACCAAACTCAACCAAGTACAATACACGCCCATATAGAGTATGCAATTACATTTTTATTAGAGACATAAAAACAGGATTTTACAGGCGAACGTGATTACATATAAAGTGGAAGACTTAGTTATACCAGGGTTTAGTCACGCAGGAGTTGCTGTATATGATCACTTTTTCTATTTCCAGGCATAAAGTGCAGGTACAATTAATAAGGTATTCATAAACAGGGGCTAGCATAATTATCCCCATTTATAGAATAACCCACATAGCAGCAAATATACAATAGCATAGGACCATTATTCTAATCCCTCATACAGTTGTGGCCAAAAGTATTGACACCCCTGCAATTCTGTCAGATGATACTCAATTTCTTCCTGAAAATGATTGCAATCACAAATTCTTTGGTATTATTATCTTCATTTAATTTGTCTTCAATGAAAAAACACAAAAAGAATTGTCCTAAAGCCAAATTGGATATAATTCCACACCAAACATAAAAAAGGGGTGGACAAAAATATTGGCACTGTTAGAAAAATCATGTGATGCTTCTATAATTTGTATAATTAACAGCACCTGTAACTTACCTGTGGCACCTAACAGGTGTTGGCAATAACTAAATCACACTTGCAGCCAGTTGACATGGATTAATGTTGACTCAACCTCTGTCCTGTGTCCTTGTGTGTACCACATTGAGCATAGAGAAAAGAAAGAAGACCAAAGAACTGTCTGAGGACTTGAGAAACCAAATTGTGAGGAGGCATGAGCAATCTCAAGGCTATAAGTCCATCTTCAAAGACCTGAATGTTCCTGTGTCTACCGTGCGCAGTGTCATCAAGACGTTTAAAGCTCATGGCACTGTGGCTAATCTCCCTAGATGTGGACGAAAAAGTAAAATTGCCGAGAGATTTCAACGCAAGATTGTGCGGATGGTGGATAAAGAACCTCGACTAACATCCAAACAAGTTCAAGCTGCCCTGCAGTCCGAGGGTACAACAGTGTCAACCCGTACTATCCGTCGGCGTCTGAATGAAAAGGGACTGTATGGTATGATACCCTGGAAGACCCCACTTCTTACCCCGAGACATAAAAAAGCCAGGCTGGAGTTTGCCAAAACTTACCTGAGAAAGCTTACAATCTTTTGGAAGAATGTTCTCTGGTCAGATGAAAGAAAAATAGAGCTTTTTGGGCAAAGACATCAACATAGAGTTTACAGGAGAAAAAAAGAGGCATTCAAAGAAAAGAACACGGTCCCTACAGTCAAATATGGCGGAGGTTTCCTGATGTTTGGGGGTTGTATTGCTGCCTCTGCTTGACCGTGTGCATGGCATTATGAAGTCTGAAGACTACCAACAAATTTTGCAGCATAATGTAGGGCCCAATGTGAGAAAGCTGGGTCTCCCTCAAAGGTCATGGGTCTTCCGGCAGGACAATGACCCAAAACACACTTCAAAAAGCACTAGAAAATGGTTTGAGAGAAAGCACTGGAGACTTCTAAGGTGGCCAGCAATGAGTCCAGACCTGAATCCCATAGAACACCAGTGGAGAGATCTAAAAATGGCAGTTTGGAGGAGGCACCCTTCAAATATCAGGGACCTGGAGCAGTTTGCCAAAGAAGAATGGTCTAAAATTCCAGCAGAGCATTGTAAGAAACTCATTGATGGTTACCAAAAGCGGTTGATCGCAGTTATTTTGGCTAAAGGTTGTGCAACCAAGTATTAGGCTGAGGGTGCCAATACTTTTGTCTGGCCCATTTTTGGAGTTTTGTGTGAAATGATCAATGTTTTGCTCTTTGCTTCATTCTCTTTTGTGTTTTTTCATTGAAGACAAATTAAATGAAGATAATATAACAATACCAAAGAATTTGTGATTGCAATCATTTTCAGGAAGAAGCTGAGTATTAACTGACAGAATTGCAGGGGTGTCAATACTTTTGGCCACAACTGTATTATATATATATATATATATTGTAATAAAACCCTAAGGCAACTTCCGTCACGATGTAACGTCCCACGATGCTACGTCACATCCTGGCTGAAGTTGCCTGTGCACCCACTCTAGGTGCTACAATATGGCCGCCCGTAGCCGGGAGTGGGGCTTTCAAAGTCCCTCTCGCGCCATCAGTACAAGCACCAGTGGAACCCCCACCCCCGGCCCCTGGTCCACTCTGTTCTCACCCCTGTCTGGTGTTAGCGATGACGGCTGAAGACTCCAGGCAGGGATGAGAACAGAGGGGGAGGGAGCAAGGCTGAGACTCAAGGGGACAGGCAGAGGGGACACAGACTCTGAGGTACAGGGGGACACAGACACGAGGAGAGGAGAGGCACAGGGGGACACAGACAAGGGGAGAGGATAGGCACTGGGGGACACACACAGAGGGAGAGGAAAGGCACAGAGGGACACAGAGGCACAGGGGGATACAGACACAGGAGGAGAGGAGAGGCACACGGGGACACAGACACAGGAGGAGAGGAGAGGCACAGGGGAGAGGAGAGGCACAGGGGGACTCAGAGGTACAGGGGGACACAGACACGAGGAGAGGAGAGGCTCAGGGGGACACAGACAGAGGAGAGGAAAGGCACAGGGGGACATAGAGGCACAGGGGACACAGGCACAGGGGGACACAGAGGCACATAGGGGCACAGACACAGGAGGACAGGAGAGGCACAGGGGGACAAAGACAGGGGGAGAGGAAAGGCACAGGGGACACATGCACAGGGTGACACAGAGGCACCTAGGGACACAGAGGCACAGGGGGACACAGACACAGGAGGACAGGAGAGGCACAGGGGGACACAGACACAGGGGGAGAGGAGAGCACAGGGGGACACAGACACAGGGGGAGAGGAGAGGCACATAGGGACACAGACAAAGGGAGAGGAAAGTCACAGGGGGACACAGACACAGGGGGAGAGGAGAGGCACATGGGACACAGACAGGGGGAGAGGAAAGGCACAGGGGACACAGGCACAGGGGGAGACAGAGGCACCTAGGGACACAGAGGCACAGGGGACACAGGCACAGGGGGACACAGAGGCACATAGGGGCACAGGCACAGGCACAGGAGGACAGGAGAGGCATAGGGGGACAAAGACAGGGGGAGAGGAAAGGCACAGGGGGACACAGACACAGGAGAAGAAAAGAGGCACCGGGGGACACAGGGGGAGAGGAAAGGACACAGGGGGACGCAGACACAGGAGGAGAGGAGAGGCACAGGGGGAGAGAAGAGGCACAGGGGGACACAGACATGGGGAGAGGAGAGGCACAGGGGACACAGATAGGGAGAGAGGAAAGGCACAGGGGACACAGGCACAGGGGGACACAGAGGCACCTAGGGACACAGAGGCACAGTGGGACACAGACGCAGGAGGACAGGAGAGGCACAGGGGGACACAGACACAGGGGGAGAGGAGAGGCACAGGGGGACACAGACACAGGGGGAGAGGAGAGGCACAGGGGGACACAGACAAAGGGAGAGGAAAGGCACAGGGGGACACAGACACAGGGGGAGAGGAGAGACACATGGGGAGAGGAGAGGCACAGGGGGACAAAGGCACAGGGGAATACAGACACAGCAGGAGAGGCACAGGGAGACACACACACACACACACACACAGGGGGACACAAACACAGGAGGACAGCCAGAGTCACAGGGGGACACAGGCACAGGGGGACACAGAGGCACATGGGGACACAGGGAGACACAGACAAAGCAGGAGAGGCACAGGGGGACACACGCACAGGGGGACACAAACACAGGAGGACAGCCAGAGGTACAGGGGGACACAGGCACAGGGGGACACAGACACACGGGGACACCAGCACAGGGAAACACAGGCAGAGACACAGGGGGACACAGGGGGACACAGAGGCACAGGGGGACACAGGAGGAGAGGAGAGACACAGGGCGACACAGGCACAGGGGACACAAACAAAGGGGCACAGGCAGAGGCACATGGGGACACAGGCACAGGGGGACACAGACACACGGGGACACCAGCACAGGGGGACACAGGCAGAGACACAGGGGGACACAGGCAGGGGAGGACACAGAGGCACAGGGGACACAGGCACAAGGGGACCCAAACACAGGGAGGCACAAGGGGAAAGGCAGAGGCACAGGGGGACACAAACACAGGGGAAAGGCAGAGGCACAGGGGGACAAAGATACAGGGGGACAGGCAGACAGCCGCTGTACACAGGAGAGACAGAGACAGCGCACATGGGAGAGATGGCGCACATAGGAGACAGCGCACACAGGAGAGACAGAGACGGCACACATGAGGGAGACAGCGCACACACGAGACACAGTCGGCGCACAAGGGGGAGACACCGCACATGTGGGGGATGGCACTGACCGAAGAAAAAGGCACAAGGGACAGACTCCACAGAGAGAAGACAGCGCACAGACACCACCCTCCTGATGCGATAGCATTGGGTCAACATCTAGGATATATAAATATACACATATAAGAACATTCTTCAAAGTGCAAAGCCTCTTAGAAAATACAACTGTTATCAGGCTTATGCGAAGACTCTCACCTTTTTTATTGTACAATATAATCTCATGGTGGATGACTGCCAAAGCTCCACGATCCTATTGCCCGTCCGAGTTTGGCAATTACTTTATGACAAACATGCGTTGTTGCTTGTTGCTTTTTGGGAAATGTGCTTGCCTTGAAATATCTTCCCTCATACATACATTGTACATCAACTAAAATATGTATACACAACGCTTTCAAAAGCGAATCTACATTATTCTTTTATAACAATTTTTACACATAGGCAAAACATTTTTCTGCTGGGTAGAGCATTAGGGCTCGCGTATAAATCAACAACTGCAATCAGATAAAAAAAGGGATGGCACTTGAACCAATGTTATTCAATGATGCAGTGCAGGTCTGCTTTTATTCTCAGCTGTATTTGGCATTTCTTTGTTTACTCACACTATGCTGATTTCAAAGTCATATACAGCTAAGGCAAGGGTCACACATAAGCCCTTGGTCCGTTTTTGGCATCATTTTTAGCATTTTTTCTTTCTAAGTCCAAAAACTGAAAGATAAACAGATTAGATGTAATAAACACCCTGTCCGTTTTTTCTGCACCTAAAAACATTGCTAGGAACGTTTTTTACCCAAAAACGTTGCTCCCAACGTTTTTTGGGGCCGTTAAAAAAAAAAAAAAATTAACATGAGGCCTATGGAAAAACGGATCCGTTTTTTTGGTGCCTTAAATAATTGATCAGTTTTTTCCAAAAACGTTCAGGGGCACAGGAGGCTCAAAACGCACCCAAAAATAAAACGGATTGGTCATGGAAAACACTTCCAAAAACGGATTGCTATGTGTGAGCCTAGCCTAAAAAGCATGCATATTTGTACTGCCTCACTGATTAACTTCGAATGCAATCCTTTTTTTATAGGACTGCTGTTGTCTGATTTATACGCTCATGTAATGAGCCCTTACCGAAAGTCTGTTACACCCAAAATGTACATCCAAGCAGTTGTATGGACTAAGGTTAGGGCCACATTTAGCCCAGAACTTACGCTAACTAAAACTTCTCATTGATAGCACTCGCATGTCCAGGGGAAGCATTGCTAGAGAACATCTCGCGTGTACGAGCATGCACACTAACATTGTGTAAGGCTAGGGCCACACTTACCATGTCCTCCACGTTAAACGAATCCAGTTACTGCAGAGCCCAGCCTGCAGTAACGGCCAGCGTTAATGTCGGGGGCTGCCTGCGAACACTGCTCCATGGTAACCCGATGTTTACCATGGATGCAGCCATACAGGAAGTTCTCTTGCTATAAGCACCTGCACACCCTGCAGGCAGGTGTAAAAGTAATTGACCTTACTCCTAAGAGTCACAGTATGTGAATGTTTTTTAAATGTTAAGGCCTACCAAGCTGGTATTGGGTCCCTCACCTCTGTGTTCTGTGCTGAAGTTACACTGAATCTCAGGCTTCTGAAGTCTTCTGGGGAGGGGATTGAGGGGAGGTGTTTTATGATACAGCTCTAGTAGTAACATCACTAGTCTGTGCTGCCTGTGAGAGATTTTTGTTTGTATGAACATTTGTTTTCCTGCATACATGTAATGTGTGTATCTCCTGAGCAAATGATCAAATGTTCATATAAACAACAAATAAATATCTCAGAGCACACACTACACACATGCTTCAGATACATGCAATGAAAATCTCAGAGCTGCATCTGCTTAGAGAACACATTTCCTACCTTTTAACTTTGTAGTAGGTGGCTACTGCACCCTTAGAAGGCTATGATAATGTGATCAATGAACAAACATACATTCCCAGCTACATACCCAGCGGAGGGCATTCCCAAATACTCCCAAAGGACTTTGTCCATTGATCACATTGTCATAGCCTTCAAAGGGTGCAGTAGCCACCTACTACAAAGTTAAAAGCAAGTACTACATTATCCCAAGCGGAAAACCTATCAAAGGAGAAGGACCCGACTCTCCATGTATAGAGAAAGGTAATTTTTCCATCAGATCATACTAGTTCATCTCTTATGGTACCTTTACACGCCGCGACGGCAGGCTGGATACATCGCGCTACTTCACGTGCACGAGCACGCTCAAACGGCTACAAACGGTCAACGCACCCTCTTTACACGCCGCCATAAGGTGCGCTACGCCACGCTACATCTGTAGCTAGCTACATCGCCGGGTGTGTCAAGTAGCCAGCTGTAGCTTAGCGTACCACGTTTACACAGCGCTACAATAAGCTACTATGGGCGGACCTGGTACAGCAGGGACAGCACATAGGCGTGCCACAATCGTGGATTACGAGGCGTCCGTACGCTGATAGGACAGCGCAATATCATCATGATTGGCCAGGCATCGCAGGAGGCTGAGAAATACAGCACGCTCGAGCGATTGTGTAGTGTGACTGGTCAGCTCCTTAAATATGCCGCCCTAGGCAGCGACTACCAATCGTCATGCAGGAGCTTCCTCCAATGATCGGTGATGGGGCGTGGTAACCCGGAGCCTGGGACACGCCTTAGCTACATTGCAGCTACAGCCCCGGGTGTCCGGAGTTCCCTTCCGTTGCTTCTTTACACGCTGATACAGCTCGCTACCATCGGCGATGTAGCCATCAGTTTTCGAGCAGAGCCCATAAACAGATGTATCTGTCGCCGGCTGTAGCGTCGCGTCTTCAGACGCCGCTACGACGGGCTACATTGACGCTACGGGTACCTTTACACACGGCTACATTTGTAGCTTGTCACCAGGTAACTTACTGGTTGCAGTGAAATCATGGATATATGGTTCTATCTTGTTGCTGGGTACAAATGGAATCATGTATCCATGATTTCACTGCAACCAGTAAGTTACCTAGTGACAAGCTACAAATGTAGCCGTGTGTAAAGGTACCCTACAAGCTACATTTGTAGCCTGTAGCGGGCTGTATCCAGCCTGCCGTCGCGGCGTGTAAAGGTACCATTAGACATTGTCCAACAACACATGAATTGAAGACTGCACACAGCCTTACCATGATCCCTAGCCTAGACTCACGGGGGACACCAAACACGTCTGTGGCAAGGGGCACTCAGTTCATAGATAAATCTGTGAACAAAGCCTACTAGGCTGAAAAGTTGGATGAATTAATCTATGCATTGAACCTTGTGCCGGATGTTGTCCAATAAATGAACCTTCTTTTCATGTGATCCTTGACTACAAGTTTATTTTTGGTGTGCTGAATATTGACATATGGATTTTTAACCTGACAGATTCCCTTTAATAAAAATGTATATTCACATGCTTATAATGTGAGGGAAGCTGGTAAGGGGCAGCACAAGTGGTTTCAAACCACAACTTTATTATAATCAATGTTTAAAGTCTCCTTTGGCTTTTGCGGGACTTACGCCTGTTCTGACAGTTCTCTACGTAGCTCCTTTGTTCTCTACTGTCTGTAGAAAACTGTTAGAACTGGTGGAGTCCTGCCCCAGCGGCAAAAGCCAGAAACAGACTAGCTGCGGAGAGCAGGGTGTCACCACAGTCTTTTTCACCTGAGATCAGCTACAGCGATGAAGCTGAGTTGTGGCCTAAGATGAACCAGACTGTGACATCTCCGCATTCACAGTTGCCTGTCTATTTCTGGTCCCGCTGTGAATGGATGTCTGTGAGGATCATGGAGCATTTGTGTGGGAATAATAAATATGGCAGCAGAGGGATGTATTTGTGTTATTTTTTCAAATAAATTATTTTTCACAGTGTGGTGTATCTACTATATAATCATCTAATGTTCTCTGTCACGGAAATCATGCGCCAGCGCTCATTGGCTGCCACCAGCCGCGGCAACCAATGAGCACCGCGTATGCAAAAAGCCGCGCTCATTCAAAATTAGATGATTATATAGTAGCTGTAATCTGGTAACAGCGACGCATAGGCGTCGCTATCGCCAGGCTACATGCGTACGGCCGCAGCGACCCCTGGCACTGGTACCTGCCGCCCCCCATCTCGCCTCCCCCTCGCCTCCCCTTTGCCTCCCCCCTCGCCTCCCGCTGTTCTTACCCGTCTTCTCCCTCTGTACAGCGGTCATGTGACAGGGCGGGATGATGTGACATCACACAGCCTGCCCGTCACATGACCGCTGTACACAGTGCGGCTCTGTAGCTGCACAAGATGGGTGAGAACAGAAGGGGCGAGGGTGATCCTGCCCCCGTCTCCATCTTGCCCCCCAGCCTCCATCCTGCCCCCCACATTCATCCTGCCCTCCCGGCTCCATCCTGCCCCCTGGCTCCATCCTGCCCCCCAAGCTCCATCCTGCCCCCCCGGCTCCATCCTGCCCCCCGCATCCATCCTGCCCCCCCGCATCCATCCTGCCACCCAGCATCCATCCTGCCCCCCCGGCTCCATCCTGCCCTGCTCACTCCATCCTGCCCCCTGGCTCTATTCTGCCCCCCCCGGTCCATTCTGTCCCGCTCGCTCCATCCTGCCCCACTCGCTCCATACTGCCCAGCTCGCTCCATCCTGCCCCCCCCCGCTCCATCCTGCACCCCCCGGTCAATTCTGCCCCGCTCACTCCATCCTGCTCCGCTCAGTCCATCCTGCCCCGCTCGCTCCATCTTGCCCCGCTCGCTCCATCCTGCCCCGCCCTCTCCATCTTGCCCCCCCGCCTCCATCCTGCTCCCCGCCTCCATCCTGCCCCCTGCCTCCATCTTGCTCTGCTCACGCCATCCTGCCCCCGCTCGCTCCATCCTGCCTCCCTCGCTCCATCCTGCCTCCCTCGCTCCATCCTGCCCCGTTCGCTCCATCCTGCCCCGCTCGCTCCATCCTGCCCCCCACCTCCATCATGCCATCCTGCCCCCCTTGCCACCATCCTGCCCCGCTGGTTCCATCCTGCCCCAATCGCTCCATCCTGCCCTCCCACCACCATCCGGCCCCTGGCTCCATCCTGCCCCCCTGGCTTCATGCCCTGCCGGCTCCATCCTGCGCCCTTGCCTCCATCCTGCCGCCCTGGCTCCATGCCCTGCTGGCTCCATCCTGTCCCCCTGGCTTCATGCCCTGCTGGCTCCATCCTGCCCCCCCGCCCCCATCCTGCCCCCCTGGCTCCATGCTCTGCCGGCTCCATCCTGCTCCCCGCCCCCATTCTGCCCCCCCACCTCCATCCTGCTCTCCCGGCTCCATCGTGCTCCCCTGGCTCAATCCTGCCCCCCCACATCCATCCTGCCCCCCCAACTCCATCCTGCCCCCTGCTCCATCCTGACCCACTGCATTCATCCTGCCCCCCCACATCCATCCTGCCCCCCCACATCCATCTTGCTCCCCCAGCTCCATCTTGCCCCTCTCGCTCCATCCTGCCCCACTTGCTCCATCCTGTCCCCCACCTCCATCCTGTCCCCCCACATCCATCCTGCCTCCCCCGCATCCAACCTGCTCCCCCAGCTCCATCCTGCCCTGCTTGCTCCATCCTGCCCCGCTCGCTCCATCCTGCCCCCCGCCTCCATCCTGCCCCCTGCCTCCATCCTGCCCCCTGGCTCCATGCTGCCCCACTTGCTAGATGCTGCCCTGCTCGCTCCATGCTGCCCCGCTCGCTCCATCCTGCCCTCACCTCAATCCTGGTACCCCGCCACCATCCTGCCCCCCCATCACCATCCTGCCGCCCTGCTCAATCCTGCCCGCCTGGCAGTTAGCGGTCATGTGACCGATCAGGTTTCCCAGGCAATGACAGGTCCTAAAGGCCTCTGGGGCCTAGAAGACGGAGGTGGAGCGAGCCGGTGGACAGGTGAGTATCCTCACTGAGGATGTTTTATTTTTACTTTTACTGTGAAGGAGCGGGGGCCAGGAGGAGCGGGGGGGATGCCTTTCTTGAAAACTATAATATTACCGGTTATACAGTATATACTAGATTCTTTGATAGGGCATTAATCCAGGGAATTAGTCTGATTGCCGTATCTGGAGTCAGTAAGGAATTTTTTTCCCCAATGTGGAGCTTAGTGTTGCCACATGGGTTTTTTTTTGCCTTCCTCTGGATCAACATGTTAGGCTATGGGTTGAACTAGATGGACTTAAAGTCTTCCTTCAACCTTAAAAACTATGTTACTATGTTACTATGTTCAAGCAGAAACAGTTGCAGTGTGTCCAGATATATATGAAGACTAATTTGCAAACAGTCTTGTTTACTGACGAGTGCCGAGCAACCCTGGATGGTCCAGATGAATAGAGTAGTGGATAGTTGGTGGATGCCACCATGTCCCAACAAGGCTGCGACGTCAGCAAGGAGGTGGAGGAGTCATGTTTTGGGCTGGAATCATTGGGAAATAGCTGGTAGGCCCCTTTAAGGCTCCTGAAGGTGTGAAAATGACCTCTGCAACGTATATAGAGTTTCCAACTGAGAACTTTCTTCCATGGTAAAAAAGCAAAAAACGTGCGTTTAGGAGCAAAATCATCTTCATGCATGTCAATGCACCATCTCATGCTTCAAAGAATACCTCTGTGCCATTGGCTGTTATGGGCATAAAAGGAGATAAACTCATGGTGTGGCCACCATCATCCCCTAACCTCAACCCTATAGAGAACATTAGGAGTATAATCAAGCAAAAGATCTATGAGGGTGGGAGGCAGTTCACTTCAAAACAGCAGCTCTGGGAGGCTATTCTGACATCATCCAAAGAAATACAAGCAGAAACTTTCCAGAAACTCACAATATCAATGGATGCTAGAATTGTGAAGGTGATATCCAAGTAGGGTTCCAATATTAACATGTAACTTGGCCTGTTAGGCTGTTTTGGAGTTAAATTGCTTTTTATTTCAGTGAATGTGACCTGTTAATGCTGCAAATTCAACAAATGAGCATTTTCAGTTCTTTCAAACATCAAATGTTTACAAACTCTACTGTGCGTAATAATTTGGAACAGTGCTTTTATAGTTTTTTTTAATTTTGAAAATTATACTGTTATCATAGGGAGATTTTTTCAATAAAATTTGATGTATACTCTAACGGGTGATGACTTTTATTACACTGACTGTCATTTGCACCAACTATTTAGAAAAATCTGAGAAAAAGAATATTTGCAAAATAATTTGGAACACAGTGTATACCATAGCGCTGCTATACATGTATGTATCGCCATATGCTATAGTGCTGCTATACATGTGCTATACTGTACCGCCATATACTATAGTGCTGCTATAAATGTACTGTAATGTACCGCCATATACTATAGCGCTGCTATACATGTGCTGTAATGTACCGCCATATACCATAGCGCTGCTATACATGTACTGTAAGGTACCACCATATATTATAGTGCTGCTATACATGTACTGTAATGTACCGCCATATACTATAGTGCTGCTATACATTTACTGTAATGTACCACCATATACCATAGCGCTGCTATACATGTACTGTAATGTACTGCCATATACTATAGTGCTGCTATACATGTGCTATAAAGTACCACCATATACTAAGCACTGCTATACATGTACTATAAAGTACCACCATATACCATAGTGCACCTGTACATATACTGTAATATACTGCCATATACTATAGTGCTGCTATACATGTGCTATACTGTACAGCCATATACTATAGTGTTACTTTGCATGTACTGTAATGTACCGCCATATACCATAGTGCTGTTATACATGTGCTATAAATTACTACCATATACTATAGTGCACCTGTACATATACTGTAATATACTGCCATATACTATAGTGCTGCTATACATGTGCTATACTGTACAGCCATATACTATAGTGTTACTTTGCATGTACTGTAATGTACCGCCATATACCATACTGCTGCTATACATGTACTGTAATGTACTGCCATATACTATAGTGCTCCGATACATGTGCTGTAATGTACCGCCATATACCATAGCGCTGCTATACATGTACTGTAATGTACCTCCATATACTATAGTGCTGTTATACAAGTACTGTAATGTACCGCCATATACTATAGTGCTGCTGTACATGTGCTGTAATGTACCACCATATACTATAGCGCTGTTATACAAGTACTATAATGTACCACCATATACTATAGTGCTGCTATACATGTACTATAATGTACCGCCATATACTATAGTGCTGCTATACATGTGCTGTAATGTACCACCATATACCATAGCGCTGCTATATATAATTATGTAGTTCCCTTATGTTGACTACACAAGCCCTGTCAGTCACAGTATGTCAACTACATACATATTCTAGAATACCCCATGCGTTAGAATAGGGCCCACATCTAGTTACTTAATATTTATTTAGAAGTTGATATTGGGTGGGTCTAACATTGGCCTGACATTATGAATAGAGATGAGCGGTGTTCGATTCGAGATGTTCACCAATCTCAAATTCGACCTGTTTTGGGCAGTGTTCGAGTCATTCGTCGAATTCGAACAATTAGCTTCAAATTCGGCAGTTCTAGGTTATGTTCGATAACGCTTCGGTCACCAAAAGCATACCTGGCTTTTCACACTAACACTGATCTTCAATCTCAATATCCATTTTCAGTGTATAGTGTGCGGGGTGGGGGGCAGGGTTCAGATCAGTGCTGCTGAAGTGATGGGGCTCTTTTTTTTTTTTTTTCTCCAGACCGCATGTAGGGTGGAGCAGTGCAGGCTTTGAGCCAATCACAGTGAAACACAGTAAAGGGCATGTTTTGCACAAGCAAGGTCCGGCATCATTGGCTGTGTATGTCACATGTCCTTGCCCCATAAGACCCGGCCATTTTCTTCATTGCCACCATTTGCTCATTGCTGTAGCTGTGTGTCAGACGGCACCCCTGCTGCTGTGGGCGCCACACTGTCAAAACTCACAATCCTACTATCCCATTCAGCTACAGAGCTAATGCATAGTTAAATAGATAGGTTTAGGGAGTAGGGGCTGGGGGGAGGGTGC
The DNA here is from genome assembly GCA_033576535.1 of Allobates femoralis. Taxonomy (NCBI): domain Eukaryota; kingdom Metazoa; phylum Chordata; class Amphibia; order Anura; family Aromobatidae; genus Allobates; species Allobates femoralis. The sequence continues at coordinate 405,123,203 of JARQOC010000002.1, read as the reverse complement.
GAATTTTAGCAGAATCAGCTCTTGTAAGAGCTGCATCATAGGAGTATGGACTAGGTCTGTAACAGCCCTTTTTCAGATCTACTCCATTGAAGCAGGGACTAGTTTTAATTACAGCCCTTTAGGCTACGTTTGAGCAGTCCCTATTAGTTTTTGCCAGGCAGGTGTGTGCCAGAGTGCTGTACAAGTCTTTTTCACAGCATCTGGCCACATCTAGCTCTGGAAGTCCTTCAGGGTAGGTAGTGTAGCACTGCTGTTAAGAAAGCTACACCGCCTGTCTTAAGTAGGCATTTATTTTGCTGCTGCTAGTCTCAGCAATTTGTTCGGACTAGTAGTAGTGTGATTTACACAGTAGTGTAGCCCACTTGTGAAAAGCTACACCGCCAGTGTACTTCATACTAATTTATAAATGCACCTTGGCCACATCTGACTTCTGGTCAAGTCGCAGCAAGCCAAAAACTATTAGTGTAGGCCACTTGTAATATAATTTACTACACCGCCAGTGTACTTCCTACTAATTTTTAACTGCACCTTGGCCACATCTGACTTCTGGTCAAGTTGCAGCGTGACAAAAACTATTAGTGTAGGTCACTTGTAATACAGTCTACTACACCGCCAGTGTACTTCCTACTAATTGTTAACTGCACCTTGGCCACATCTGACTTCTGGTCAAGTCCCAGCGTGACAAAAACTATTAGTGTAGGCCACATGTAATACAATCTACTACACCGCCAGTGTACTTCCTACTAATTTTTAACTGCACTTTGCCCAGGTCTCACTTTGGGAATAGTAGCAGTGTTGGTTCAGTCACCTCTGCTTGATTGACATTCACCTTTTTTTTGTAAAACAACTGTACTGCTCCCAATTTTTTCACATGCAAAATGAGTGGCAAAAGGCCTGCTGCTGGTGGAAATGGGAGTAGGCGTGCTGGAAAGGGAAAAATAGTTTGTGTCTGTGGGGTAGATGCTAAAGCTACATCAACATCTGCTGAAAAAAGACAATCTCCCAGCCAAAGTAAGATGTCTACTTCTTTCCGTGGCCAATCGGATATGATCCATTTCTTACGGACATGACCATCGATACCACTTGGAATTGAGGCACAAAAACAGCAGGTGCTTGAATGGATCTCAAGTGCTCCATCAAGTGGCCTCTCCTCCACCTCAACTTCTACATCACAAACCCTCCAGTCATCTGAGGTGTCAGACCAATCACACTGGATTCCTCTAAGCTCCCAAGTGTCCAGTCGCCCTACTCAGTCTGGGGTAACAGACATGTTTGAGTCTGCAGAGCTGTTCAATCACACAATAGCCTGGGAATTAGAGGTATGCACCAAAGCTGCAGTAAGTCCAGACGAGTTAATGATCTGCCCTGGTGCCCAGAAGCTTTGTGAGTCAGATCCAGGTCCAGATGAAGAAGCTTCTGAACTTTTTGCAGACCCTCATTCCCTAACAGTACATACTGTTGGTGGACACGAGGAGGATGATGCTGATGAGACTCAGATACCAGATTTGATTGACAAACTAAGTTATCGGTCAAGGCAGGAAGAGGTTGTTTTTGAGGATGAGGGGTGTGAGAACACAGAGGATGATGATGAGGTTGGAGATCCCACTTACTGTCAACCCACAGTCAGCCAGTCGGTGAGATCAGCACAGGAGGTGGAGGAGGATGCTACTGACGATGGGGTTAGGTTGCGCCTTCCTGGACATAGAAGGAGCACTGGAAGCACGCCAACAACTGCATCCGCCGCCACGTCTCTGCCTCTGAGCGGAAGTCGTGCTGGCTCTGCAGCTTGCATGGGCTTTAAGCCTTGCCTAGCCTGGGCCATTTTTGACATAGCCAAGGATCTCCAAACTCATGTCATCTGCAAGATTTTTCACCAATCTCTGAGTAGAGGCCAAAAACGCACTAGCTTGAGTACTTCATGTATGAACCGCCACATGGACATGAAGCACAAGTCGCAGTGGGAAGCTCACTGTGCTAGAATATGGGCTAGCAGGGCGGGCCTACCACCGTCTACCCCATCAAGTGCATCTGTGTGCTCTTCATCGTCTGTGACTGTGGGGACAGCTGTCACACATGCTTTTGGACGCACACCTTCCACCTCAAAGGGGGGAGGGGAGACCTGCAGCCAATATACTCACGAGGCTCTTCCATTGGATCTAGTGGTTGGCGTCCACCTCAATAGTCATAAGTAAATGTAGAGACGATCCAGTGGCATGCTTCATATTCCTTTTATTGTGAAATAATAAAATCATCACAGAGCACAGGGGGTGCTGCTGGACGCGTTTCGGAAGAACTAGTCTCCTTAATCATCAGCCTGATGATTAAGGAGGCTAGTTCCTCCGAAACGCGTCCAGCGGCACCCCCTGTGCGCTGTGATGATTTTATGATTTCACAATAAAAGGAATATGAAGCATGCCACTGGATCGTCTCTACATTTACTTATAACATCACCGCTTCCTTGTGAAACTCTGTGTGTGACAGGGTACATTTCACCACAGACACTTGGACCAGTAAGCATGGACAGGGGCGTTACATGTCGCTGACTGGGCATTGGTTAACTATGGTGAGAGCTGGAGAAGGATCTGCTGTCCAAGTCTTGCCGTCCCCACGAGTTGTTCGTCCATCCTCTGTAGGTAGAAGTTCCTTCACTGTTTCTGCCTCCTCAACCTCGTCTCGTTCCTCCACCTCCGCCCAAAGCCTGCCTGGTAATGCCACCCGCGTTGTAACTGCAGAGAAATAAATCTTACACACCAGCAGATGAAGGAGACCTTGCTGACATTTATGTTGTGTGAGGTTGGGGGAGAGGGCAGAGGAAGGATTGTGCGAATTAGGAGTAATGCAGACTACTGGGTTGTCACACTATTAGATCCCCGGTACAAGAGCTAATTTGCTGAAATTATTCCTGCCATACAAAGGGACTCACGCATGCAGGACTATCAGCAGAAGCTGATACATAATCTCAGATCGGCTTTTCCACAAACCACCATTGGTAGTAGTAGACAGTGAATCTCACAGTTCCAACTTGTCAACCGTGGGACTGTCACGTCATCATCATTCACACTGTACCAGTAACACTGTATCTGGTGGTGGTACCAGCAATTTTGTGGCCTCGTTTCAAGATTTTTTCGACCATCATTTTCAAGGCCTGAAGACATGAGAAGTCTGACACATAGTCAACGCCTGGAGAGGATGGTACACAAGTATCTCCAACTTAACATTGATGCAATCACTGGGGAACTGGAGCCTTGCTCATTTTGGGCTTCCAAACTGGAAAAATAGCCTAAACTCGCCACTCACGCCTTGGAGATCTTGTCGTGCCCCGCAGCCAGCGTTCTCTCAGAACGTGTCTTCAGCGCTGCTGGTGATGTGCTGACAGAGAGGCGCATGCGTCTGTCCACCCAGAATGGACAGACTAACATTCTTAAAGATAAACAAGGCATGGATCCGCAAGGACTTTTCTACCCCTGTGTCATCCTTGGGAGACTAAAGCCTTGTGGATTTTTTGCCAAAAAGTAACCATTTAAAGTTTGCAACTGTGGTGCAATTGATGCCACTTAAGTGGTGTCTGTGGCCAAATTTTTGGAAAAAAGGGAGACTCTTCTTGTAGTCCCCTAAATGTGACACAATACTCATCGTCTGCACGAGGCCTTACAGATAGTGAGGAAAAGCATCACAAACTACTCATCGTCTTAACGTGGTGTTACACATACTGAAGTAAAAATCAAGAAATACTCATCGTCTGAACGTGGCCTTACAGATACAGATGTAAAAATCAAGCAATACTCATCGTCTGCACGAGATCTTACATAAACCGAAATAAAAATCAAGCAATACTCATCGTCTGCATGATGCCTTAGAAATACTGGAGTAAAAAAGGATTTTCGAAGGGCATGACATGCCTATGTCTGTGTCTCCTCCTCGTTTTACTCGTCCATCTCTTTTCTTTTCACGTTTTTATATGTATTGTCACTTTTCCATGTGTTTGTTGTATCTTCTGGGAAGTTTGTCACCTTTTGGACACCATAGAAGTTGTTTTCTATGTGTTTTCTATGTGTTTGTATGTGTTTGTTTTTTCCTGCCATTGTTTTCAATGATATTCGATGGTGTTTGATGAACATTCGACGAAACATTTCGACAAACACACCCCCAATTCGACAAACTGAATCGAATTCGAACACTAGGGTGGTGGATCATCTCTAATATTCAGTGACAGGTTCCCTTTGACTTTATCCGGCCTACTAGGCACAAACAGGTCTCTGACATATCTTTCTGTTTTTTCTGTAGTACTCCACAAAACTAATGGTGGTCCCACCTGTGTGTGGCGGGGCATGACTTTTATGGGAACGCTTGCACAAGCTTTGACTTCATGTGTCCTTCTAGGCCTAAACAGGTCTCTGATGTATGTCTCTGTCTTTTCTTTAGTATTCCACAAAACTAATTGTGGTCCCACCTGTGTGTGGCGGGGCATGACTTTTATGGGAACGCTTGCACAAGCTTTGACTTTATCCAGCCTACTAGGCACAAACACAGGTCTCTGACCTACCTCTGGAGTTTTTACTGTAATACTCCACAAAACGTTTGGTTGCTGAGCAAGGTTTAGCCTTGAAATGCTAGGCCAGGTCCTGTTCCAGACCCTGTGCCATGCATGCAAGCTGGGACATTCAGCATTTTTGGGTCTGAGAGAATTGATGCCATTTTGCTGTAGGTGTGACCCTTTGAAAGGAGTAAGGATTATTGTTGGAGTCCCCTTGCTATGTTTTACATGATTTAAGAAGGGTGTGACATGCCCATACCTGTGTCTCATTCTCCTTTTACTCTTCCACCTCTTTTTACTTAATGTAGAAAACTTAAGCCACTTAGCCTGTGACTATTTGTACTGTGTTTGAATTGCTGTCACTTTTTGTGGTGTTTATTGTCCATTCTGAGTAGTTTGGCAGCTTTTGGAGCCCTTTGAAGGTGTTTTCTATGTGCTTTCTGTAGCCTGCCATTGATTTCAATGGGGTTCGAGTTGTTCGTCGAACATTCTACGAACATTCGATGAACAAATCTCAAATTCGACAAGTCGAATCGAATTCAAACATTAGGGTGGTGGCTCATCTGTAATTATGAACCTCGAGTTAAGTGCCAGCTGGCAAAATTTAGCTTGCATTAACTTCTTATTACCGAGTCTGCCATGTCACTTGGGCAACTGGAGGAGTGTAGTAACTGCCAGTTTGGCACCTCCTCTCATGGAGGCGCCAGTACTAGGGTGGCAGCATTCTTCAATTTTTAGCATGGGGGGCCCAGAACACCACGCTGACAATTCAAGCCCCAGATGCCTGTGTTACCTTGGCTGCCAATCAAAAATATGGCGAAGCGCACATCCATTTTTTCAAATATTTATTTATATTCCCAGTAACCTTACGTCAGTTTGGTTGCCACATACTGCAGTGCTAACCAATCACAGATGCTGGCATAGAGGGTGGGTAAGGCTAAATCTGACTTTAACCAATCTAGAGGGGGGAAGCAGTGATGCTAATGAGCGGGTCCAGAATCAGGGAGACAGCACCAGAGCCGCTGAATCTTAGTAACATTAATACTTTAGGAAGTTAATGATTGTGCCAAAAACAGCAGGGCTCCACTGTACAATGGTTTGAGCGGTGTTTGGCAGCTTTTGGGCCCCTTTGACAGAGTTTTCTATGCTTTTGATTTTACCTCCCATTGATTTGAATGGGGTTTGGAAGTTCAGCGAACTGTTCGTCAAACAATTTGGTGAACACTTGCCCATTTGGCAAACAGAGCCAATCCCAAAATGTTCGCTCATCTCTAGAGGTAAGGTGCACAGCTACTCTAGTATTCTCTGGCCAGGAGATCTTGACTGAAAACCAATAGAAAGATGGGAGTAGTAGTCTGCACTGCATGTTATTCGAGAAATCTGGAATAAAAACTTTAAACTTTTATTACTTTATTTTTCTTTGTATGTTTATCTAATATTGTGATTCTCCTGATGAAGAAGCTGGCTAACCTTTGATATGTATGGGGAACAAACCATTTTTACTCCATCCTGCCAACTTTTTTGGATGCCTGTCTTATAACAATATATTAGATGTTCTATCAGGATTTGTACCACTTTTGATGACAAGAGTTGTGCCAGTGATAGTCTTGCAGTGTTCCTCAACAGAACCTTTACCATCTCCATTTTATAAACTATTGGGGTCCATTAGGCATGGTTTGGATGTGACACATTATGGATCTTTCACAACTTTTGTCTTCCATTATACATGGAATTTACAGAGCAGATATAAACAGAATCTAAGTGAAGGGAATAGAAGATGTTCTACAACAACTGTGTGGCACTTCGTTTATTCTTTCATATTGAATATGTTTTGAAACACCAATAAAGATAGACTTAAAAAGATTTCAGTGATTTTAATGAATTTACCTTTAAATCCTATGAAATAAAAAATATATTTTATTCCAAAATTTAGATGTGCTCTTACTGAAGGAAAATAGTCTGAACAAATATATTTTGATATTTGAACTTTGCATCCGAGAAATCTAAAGAGTATTGTAAAATAGTACAAAAATGGCGATTTACAACTCTTAGGATCCAGGCGAACTCAATGGACGATAGAATGGACAGCTGTTCTATGTGAAATGACATTATTTATTCTTCCCCAGAGAACTTATTAGTCACTTAGATTACATTCTTCATCCACATCATCAACTCTCACCAATCTAAGCATCTACAACTGGCTTTACTTATCTCCCAGGCTATGGATTTTCTAATGCTTTCTTGCATTATGCCTGAACAGATCTTTGAACACAACATCGGCAAAAAAATCCAAGCAAAACTGCAGCTTTGCATGTCATATACGTACCATATTCTTTCTTCTCAATAGATATGGTTTCCATGGGGACATGATGAGTTTACCAGGAATACTTTATGATTCATTACTGTATAGGGATAAGACGCAGCTGATGTTTTCTTTTTTACTTTACAGGTTAAAAGTTTGCCATCTTCTAACTATTGTGCAGAGTTGTATGTTTTATCAAAATTATATGTTTCACGTATAAGGTTAATTTAATCAATTCTACATAATACCTAATATCAAATATATCAGCTCAATAATGTGCATCCATACAGATGTGAGAATTGAATTAAATAAATGAGATGTATACAACATGTGGCACACATCAAATTAATATATGCAACCAAAAGTTTAAATACTTTATATATAAAAAGACACATAAGCATGTTTTCTTAGTATCTGAAATGAAATCAGAATAAACCTTTCCCAATATGGTCAATTAAGATTACAATAATTGTATATATTTGCTAAATGCCAGAATAATTAGAGAGATAATGTTTTAAGTCATTTCTATTGTTTTCTGCAAAATCACAAATATACATACACTAAGATTACTATTCCTTTAAACAATTTTAGACAGCCCATATGATAATGTTATGAGTTTGGAAGCTTCTGATAGGCTTATTTGCAAAATCTGAGTTAATTAGAGATGCACCTGTGAATGTATGTTTTGCACACTGGAAACACACTGCTTTTTTGTGTAGCATGATATGAAAGTCTAAAGAGATCAGTCAAGATATCAGGAAGAAATTTGTGGACTTGCACAAATCTGGTTCATCCTTAAGTGCAATTTACAGATACCTAAAGGTGCCTCATTCATTTATACAAACAATTATTCACATCTACAAACAAGCTTGGAATATCCAGCCATCATACCAGTCAGGAGCCCAAACTCAGACTTTACAGTTATGGGATGGGGGTGTGGGGGCTGTAAAATAAAGTAAATAGTTAATAAACATCATTATTATGTTTACCAACATCCCGTCATCCTGCGTATCGTACCCTGCCATCCCGCTGCATCTACTTTCGAGGCTGCTCATTAATCTCCGGGATATTCACTGCACTTGCTCCAACAGGCAATCAGTGATCACAGACGCTATCACAGAGAATCTGGACTCAGCGCATACATTCTAGTATGGTGGAATGCATGGGCTGGTTTCAGGTTAATCCAGCAGCCAAGCATAGATGCCCATCATTATCTGTGGCAGCGTCTGTGATTGGCTGTTGGGCCCCTCACACATATAGTACTGTAAAAATAAAGAAATAATTAAAAAATGTTGCGTAGTGCTCAATGGTATTTTTCATTCTCAACCCAGATAAAGCTGACAGCTATGGACTGCCACCCCCAGCTGCCTAACGTAACCTTGGCTGGCAATCAAAATACAGGGAAGTGCATTACTTTTTTTAATCATTTAAATAAATAATTTTTATAAAAGTGTTGGCTTTGCAATATTTTGATCATCAGCCAAGGTAAAACCCAGGCATCTGGGGGCTGGTATTTTCAGCGTGGTAGAGCCCAAACATTCTGGACCCCCCACGCTGCCAATTGCATCCTGCAACTGGCCCTGAAAATGGCGCATTCATGGAAGCACCATTTTCAGGTGTTTTACTGGGCTCTTCCAGCGGCCCTGGTGGAGTTGGATGCATAAAGGGTTAATGGCAGCTTTGTATTGTCAGCTGGAACTAAGCCTGAAATTTATGGTGTCAGGTTAATATTAGACCAGGCCACCATGAGTTTCTCGTAAACATAAAAAACCACACAGAGAAAAAATATTTTAACAGAAATAAAAAACAAAACATTTAGGGACTCCATATTTATAAACAAAAAATCTCCTCCGATGTAATCCACAGGTGTCTTCTTATCTTTAGCTAAAAAAATAAGAAGACACCCTGTGGATTAGGTTAAATAAATTTCTTGTGTTTTATTTTTATTAAAATATTTTTTCTCTGAGTTGTTATTTTTTAATGTTTACTAGAAATTCATGGTGGCTGGATCTAATATTGGTCTGAAACTATGAATTTCAGGCTTAGTGTCAGCTGACAATACAAAGCTGGCATTAACTCTTTATTACCCAGCAAGCAACCGCCACTAGGTCCACTGGAAGAGTCTGGCTTCTATGAATGCACCAATTTCTTGGGCGGCTGCAGGCTGCAATTGGCAGTGCTAGGGCCCAGAAAACTTGAGCTACCCTGCACTGAGGATTCCAGCCCCCAGCTGTCTAGTTGTACCTGGCTTGAAACCAAAAATATGGTGAAGCCTCAGGTCATTTTTTTTAATTACTTCATGAAATTCATGAATTAATTAAAAAAGGGCTTCACTATATTTTTGATTTCCAGTCAGGTAAAAATAGGCAGCTGGGAGTAGGGAACAGTCTGTAGCTACCTGCCGTACCTGGCTGGAATACAAAAATATGGTGAAGTCCCACATTGTTTTTTTTTTTTTTAATTATTTCAAGGAATAATTTTATGAAAAGGGCTAAAATGTGTCACAGTTTTTGTACTTGTTTTGGCCAGGAGATGCATATGGACACATTGAACACAATGCTTGCAGTTTAAGGTCAACATTGCACTAAAAAAGCATGAAATCTGTGGCAAAATGGTTGCAGTTTTCATGCTTTTTTGGGCCAGGAGATGCATATGAACACAATGCATGCAGTTTTAGGCCAAAATTGCACCAAAAAAGCATTTACTCAGCGGCATAAACTGTGTCACAGTTTTCACAATGTGGGGCTTTGCCATATTTTTGTATGCCAGGCACGTAGAGCAGGCAGGTATGAGCTGCCCCCTTCACACAGCTGCCTATTTTTACAGGATGGAAGCTAAAAATATAGGGAAGCCCTTTTTAAATTGTTTCATAAATTTCATGAAATAATTTAAAAAAACTATGTGGGGATTCACTATATGTTTGGTTTCAAGCCAGGTACAACTAGGCAGCTAGGGGCTGGAATCCTCAGCCAAGGTAGCCCAAGCTTTCTGGTCCCCCCTGTGAATTGCAGACAGCAGCCAACCCAGTAAAAGCACTGTATATTGATTCCAGCAGACCTGGTGGTGGTTGCACGCTCGGGAAATAAAGGGGTTAATGCCAGATTTGCATTGTCAGCTGGCACTAAGCCTGAAATTCATAGTGTCAGGAAAATATTAGACCCAACCACTATGACTTTCTAATAAACAGTACCAAAACATAACACCGAGAAAAATAAATTTTAATAGAAATAAAACACAAGAAAACTGTTTCCCATCTTTTATTTACAAGAAAACTCTCTCTTTGAAGTAATCCACAAGGAACATCTTCAGCTCACAAAGATATGAAGCAGAGCTGAAGATGCTCCCTCTGAATTTCATCAGAAGGAAGGTTTTCTTTGTTAAAGATGGGAAACAGGGTTATCTTGTGTTTTATTTCTATCAAAATGTTTTTTCTCTGCGTTTTTTTTTAAATATTTACTAGAAATTCTTAATGAGTGGTTGTAATATTGGCCTGACACTATGAATTTTGGCCAGATGACAAAACAAAGCTGGCATTAATGCCTTTATTATTAGCCAGCGTGCCACTGCCACCAGGGCAACTTAAAGAGCTAGTTAAAGTGACTGAAAATGGCACTATGAAAAAATATTTTCAGAGGCGGCTGCAGGTTGTGATTTTCATCATAGGAGGCCCAGAACACTTGGACCTTACCACACTGAGAATCCCTACTCCTGGCCGCCTGGGTTTTACCTTTGCTTGAGATCAAATATAGGGCAAAGCCCCTGCATTTTTTTTTATTATTGATTTAAATGATTAAAAAGAAATAATAGGCTTCCCTGTATTATGATTGCCAGTCAAGGTAAAGCCAGACAGCTGGGGATGGCCGACCATGGCTGTCCACTTTATCTGCTCTGAGAATCAAAAATACTGCAAAGCACTAAGCACATTTTTTTAATTATTTATTTATTTTTACAGCACTATGATGTAAGTCAATGGGTGAGGGGCCCCACAGCCAATCACAGATGCTGTCACAGAGAATAGGCATCTGTGATTGGTTGCTGGAGCAAGGCTGGTTTCACAGGGTGTTTTCCCTGATCAGGTTCCATCTGGTTTGTGTGCCAAAACCAGGAGAGGAACGTGCAGAGAAAAACTATAATTGAAAGATTGACACCTGTTCTGAGTTTTGGAGACACTCCTGGTTCTGGCACACAAACCATATGGACCTGATCAGGGAAAAAAACTGCAGTGTGAACCTAACCTGAAACCAACCCATGCATTCTAGCATCTAGAATGTATGTGCAATTTTCAGATTACTCCAACAGCCAATCACAGATTCCCATTCTCTGTGACACTGTCTGTTATTGGCTGTTTGGCCCCTGTCACCGAAAATAGGACATAAATTCAGAAAAAACTCACCAAAAAATAGCCATGTAAAACATCTATTGCACCTAACAGGAGGCTGTCAGCTCCACTGAGAGGTAACACAAGTGTCTGAATATCAGTGCTCAATCTCCTGCAACTAATCAAGCATTGGGGGCGGTTGTGGCACCTGTGACCAGCCATGCTATGGGGGAGGTGATTGGTCATATTTGTAGACACAAGGCTACCATTGGGCATCAGTAATCCATGCACATGTGACACATAGTGTCAGATTGCAGCCTATTGGTCATGCCCACGCTATTAGATCAGATGGGCTGCTCGGCATTATGTATATGCATCACAAATGACAGACGCCCACCAGAGGGCTCAGCCACATACTGCAAAAGATAAAAAGGTGCAATAAACACTATAGATGAAGATGTGAGGTGTTAGTTGGTATTTTGGCCAAAATACGTAAGCTTGTAACACACTGTCAAGGGCCCTCACGCTTACAAGTCCTAAACATATGTCTCTTAACCATATGTTTGTTTAGTGGTAAACCACCAAACACTCAGAAAAAATTACTGAAAATAGGACATAAATTCAGAAAAAACTCACCAAAAAATAGCCATGTAAAAAATCTATTGCACCAGGCAGGAGACTGACAGCTCGACAGAGAGGTAACACCTCCCACATATTATGGCTGGTCGCAGGTGCCACAACCGCCCCCAATGCTTGGTTGGTTGCAGGAGATTGAGCATTGGTATTCAGGCACTTGTGTTTTCTCTCAGTGGAGCTGACAGTCTCCTACTTGGTGCAATGGATGTTTTACATGGCTATTTTTTGGTGATTTTTTTCTGAATTTATGTCCTATTTTCAGAGATTTTTTCTGAATGTTTGGTGGTTTGCCACTAAACAAACATACAGTCCCTGACAAAAATTATGTCACTTATCCATGTTATGTAAATAAAAGTTTATAACCTGATGCTAAATTCATCCATTGGTTTTATAAATTTTTTGAAAGATTTTGAAAGCTGAAACCCTCCCAAATGTGGTTTAGGTTAAGAAAATAAATTGGCATCAATGCTGAAATATTGATCATTTATTGAACACAGAATGGTCAGATTTTGGCAAGATAAAAGTTTTGTGGCCCACTGAAAGTAATGTGATATTCAAACAAATAATTAACTTAAAATACAAATATATGTTGCATAACATTGGTGAATAAAGTTGTGGTGCTATTAAAGTCATATTCAATATTTTGTGTGACTTCCATGATCTTAAAGGACTGCATCCATGCGGTACAACAATGATTTATACAATGTATTAATGAAGTCATCAGGAATGTAGTCTTACATGCCTCCCATAGTTCATCTAGATTCTTTGGTTTTATCTTCCAAGCTTCCTCTTTCATCCTACCCCAAACATGCTCAATGATGTTCATGTCTGGTGACTGGGCTGGCCAGTCCTTGAGCACCTTGATCTTTTTTGCCTAGAGGTACTTTGTTGTAGAGATGGATGTATGAGATGGACCACCATCCTGCTGCAGAATTTGGCCCCTTTTACGATTTGGAATGTAAGAGGTAGCTGATACTTCTTGATATTTTAGGCTATTGATATTGCCTTCCACCTTGCAAATGTTTCGCACACCCCCATACTGAATGTAACCCTGACCATGATCTTTCCACCATCAAATTTGGATCCATACGGGCTCCAGTAGGTCTCCTGCAGTATTTGCGGCCGCTGTGGTGTAATTCTACTGAAGATTCATCAGAGAAATCCACTTTCTGCCACTTTTCCAGCGTCCATCTGTTTAGCAGGCTGTGGAACTTTGCAAATGCCACACAGTTTTTTATTTGCCTTTTGTTTAGTGCTGGCTTCTGGGCACTGATTCGACCATGGAGGCCATTTCAAGACAGAATCCTACAAACTGTTCTAGTTGACACAGGGACTTGAGGTGACCAAGCCAGTTGGAGCTCTGCTGCAGTGGTAGAGGGTCTTGCTTTGGATTTTCTAACCAACAAACGTTCCTCCTGAGTAGTTGTCTTGCGGGGTCTTCTGGACCTGGGCTTGTCAAACACATCTCCAGTCTCCTCAAATCTTTTTTTTTATTTTTTGGACTTGACGCTAAGACACATTAAAGGTGCCAGCCAACTCTGCAGTGGATCTGGTCTTCAGCCTCTTGATAATCAAGGCTTTGGTTGCAGGGTGGATTTTTGGCATGTTGTCAGAGCTCAAGTTGCAGTTCAAGTGAAGGTCTCGGGTACTGAGTATCTTTTTATACACACCCACTAATTACCGATCATTTATGGAGCACAGGTGCAGATGTAAACTAGGATCGGGTGAATTATATGACCAGGTGACAAAACTTTTGTCTTGCCAAAATCTGACCATTCTGTGTTCATTAAATGATCAATATTTCAGCATTGATGCCAATTTATTTTCTTAACCTAAACCACATTTGGGAGGGTTTCAGCTTTCAAAAGAGTAATTTATAAAACCAATGGATGATTTTAACGTCAGGTTATAAGCTTTTATTTACATAACATGGATAAGTGACATAACTTTTGCTAGGGACTGTATGGTTAAGAGACATATAGTTAGGACTCGTAAGTGTGAGGGCCCTTGACGATGGGTTACGAGCTTACGTATTTTGTTCAAAATATCCACTAACACCTCACATCTTCATCTATAGTGTTTATTGCATCTTTTTATCTTTTGCAGTATGTGGCTGAGCCCACTGGGGGGTGTCTGTCATTTATGATGCATATACATGGTGCGGAGCAGGCCCCATGATCTAATAGCATGGGCGTGACCAATAGGCTGCAATCTGACACATGTGCGTGGATGACTGACACCCAATGGTAGCCTTGTGTCTACAAATATCACCAATCACCTCCCCCAAAGCATGGCTGGTTGCAGGTGCAACACCCGGCCCCAGTGCTTGGTTGGTTGCAGGAGATTGAGCACCAGTATTCAGACACTTGTGTTACCTCTCAGTCGAGCTGACAGCCTCCTGCTAAGTGCAATGGATGTTTTCTATGGCTATTTTTTGGTGAGTTTTTTCTGAATTTATGTCCTATTTTCAGTGATTTTTTCTGAATGTTTGGTGGTTTACCACTAAACAAACATATGGTTAGGAGACATATGTTTAGGACTCGTAAGCATAAGGGCCCTTGATGGTGGGTTATGAGCTTACGTATTTTGGCCAAAATATCCACTAACACCTCACATCTTCATCTATAGTGTTTCTTGCACCTTTTAATCTTTTGCAGTGTGGCCCTCTGGGGGGGCATCTTCCATTTGTGATGCACATACATGGTGCAGAGCAGCTCACCTGATCTAATAGTGTGGGCGTGACCAATGGATGCAATCTGACACTATGCGTCACATGTGCGTGGATGAATGACGCCCATGGTAGCCTTGTGTCTACAAATACCACCAATCACCTCCCCCATAGCATGGCTGGTCGTAGGAGCCACAACCGCCCCCAATGCTTGGTTAGTTGCAGGAGATTGAGCACCAGTATTCATACACCTGTGTTACCTCTCAGTGGAGCTGACAGCCTCCTGCTAGGTGGATGTTTTACATAGCTATTTTTTGGTGAGTTTTTTCTGTTTGGCCCCTGTGCAGTGAATATCCAAATATCCAGGAACATAATGAGTGGCCCTGCAATTAGATGTGGCAGGACAATGGGACACTGTATCTATGATGCTTTTTAATAAATATCATCTTTCTTTTACAGTCCCCCCACTCCCATCCCACAACTGTAAAGTCTGAGTTTGGGGTTTGGACTCAGGTTCAAGTTATGTTTGGCCCCAGACTTTAAAAAAACCTGGTAGAGTCCACTTACTTCAAATATCAGCCTGTTCGCTCATCACTACCCATCACCATTGTCAAGTTAATCTGGTGAGAGTTATACTCCTGTCTATGTGTTTGTTACATTAGAGTCTGGTGCTAGAATTGTACTGCAATTGTTTTTACATAGGGATTATGTCTGCAGATATATGTATTTATTCTCATGCCTCCATTTTAGTGAAATGATCCTCTGTGCTTTACACTGTCAGGGCTGTATGTTTGATATATGTACCCAGTGCTGATTTATGCTTTCTGTACTGTGCATTGTCACTGTTGATCTTTGTGCTGCATTATCACTACTGTTGTTTTCTCTGATATGCTTAGCACTGATTTGTTTATTTTGTATTCTCCTAAATTTACCATCATCATTTACTCACTGTTGAACAACAAACAACAGACTGCAGAACCAACAGTCTGTTTACTTGGAATACAGAGAAGTTTAAACTGTATGCTGAAATTGACACACCATAGAACATGAAGGAAGGCAGAACATGAGTGCAGAGCGGAATATCACATGTCAAATCCAAAGAGTAATGTACTACAACGCCCATCGATTCCTATAGAGCTTCGTCCTGAGAAGTTTCTCAGAATTAAATAAGAAACAGGTTGGCTAGGGGATGCACAGGCTGAAGTCAAAATATTATTAGTAATGTATAACAATAAGGTGCAACTTATTGCAGAGTAAATAGATTTGTTTCAAGAGAAAATACACTGCAAATAACAAGTGCACACTTGAAACAGAAATTAAAAATATATAGTATAATTATACACATCTTTATTAAAGGCAAAAAGGCACACACAAAATAAAAACATTTTACAAAAGTGCAATCACCACCTGGTGCAGCCAAGTAAAAAAATCAAAGTAGCAGAATGTGCGATAATAATAGAAGTGGTTCAAATCCAGTGATTCAATTGTATTTGAACTACTTCTATTATTGTACATTCTACTACATTGATTGTTTACTTGGCTGTACCAGATTGTTCATGGAGGTGATTGCACATTTTTAAGTGTTTCTATCTTGTGCATGTCTTTTGCCTCTAATAAAAATGTGTACATTTATACTAAGTCTGGGAACTTGCTATCTACCTTATGGAGAGACGTTTTCCTGCAACGATAATAAGTAGGTGAGGAGATTACAGCCACATCCTCCTCCTGTATTTATACTATATATTTTTAATTACTTTTTCAAGTGTTGACTTGTTATTTGCAGTGTCTTTTCATTTCTCTGTAAACAAAACTTTCTTAGGGCCCTTTCACATCAGCGTTTTTTTAAATTTGCGGCAGATGCGGTGAAAAAACCGCATCTGCCGCAACTGCCGCATAACGGTTCCACTTGCGGCACGGTTGCGGTTTTTTCCATAGGAAGTATAGGGGGACTTGCGGCAGATGCGGCAAGTGCGGTATTGCACTTGCGGCAGGTGCGGCAGAGAAAAAAACCGCGGCTTACTGCGGTTTTTTTCTCTGCCGCACCTGCCGCAAGTGCAATACCGCACTTGCCGCATCTGCCGCAAGTCCCCCTATACTTCCTATGGAAAAAACCGCAACCGTACCGCAAGTGGAACCGTTATGCGGCAGTTGCGGCAGATGCGGTTTTTTCACCGCATCTGCCGCAAATTTAAAAAAACGCTGATGTGAAAGGGCCCTTAGAACCCAATAAAGTTACATTTTAAGCAGGTAACTTCCCTTACTGAGTACCAAATGTCTAGAAAGGAAACAACAGCCCAACTCACTCAGGTCTTCTTCTGACAACGTCATTCGATCTTCAGTGTTTGAATTCCCTCAGGAGTTGTTTGGTATTCAGTGTTCAGTCTTTGGGATCCTTTGGGATTCAGTTTTCAAGTTCCTTGAGGAGTTGATATTCGGTATCCTGTCTTTGGGTTCCTTGGAGGGTCAATGTTCGGTCTTTGGATTCTTTCAGGGGTCAGTGTGACTCCAACCTTCTTGCAGCAGTCTTAATCACTCACTAGGACTTCTATGGCAATGGTGACTATAGACTCACTATGCTGATCACACATCTGCTTCATTCCAAATCTTGGCACCAACTTTTCCCCTTCTTCATTGTCCTAGCCTTTTATATTTCATGACTGTGCCACAGACTGTGATAGTGAAAGTTGAGCGCACCACAGTCCTAGTGAAAGTAGAGAGCACCACAGTCCTAGTAAAAGTAGAGGGCATCACACTCCTCCACCACAGCTGTCTCCTGACCTGGTGCCCATTCAAAGTCTTCCTTTAATGAAGCATATTCTCCATTTTTCAGTTCCTGCTAAATGTTGTATAAATTTATTATAATACTGGCCTATGACATGGTGATTTGACTAGCATTTGCATAAATTAAGGTGAATATTAAACACCTTTTTAAAGGGACGCTGTAGCACAGAATGACTGTTTAAACCAAGTATAGGCGTTTGTATCATCATGGCATGGCCAGTCATTTAAATACACCTTTCTACGTGCTTGTTTTCCATCTGTCTCCAATCTTCTTTGGTTCTATGAGGCCAGAATTGTCCAACTAATATGAAGGGGTGTGGGTGGGTAGAAATGGAATAAAAACAAGCAGGTGGGAAGGTGCATTTAATTGTTTGGCCCCACCATGATGCACCTTACACCTCTTCTTGGTTTTAATTGTGCTATCAAAGTCCCTTTAATAACATGAAAATAAACAAGATATTTGTTCAGATTGTACTAAAATAAGTACTCATGGAACATAGAATATAGTACACTTTTAAAATTTGAGTAACCCATAAGAAATCTTAATGCCATCTCCAGATATACTAACATAACTCTCAACAGTGTCACTGTGGTCATTAACAACATTAGTAATCTGTGAAAGAACTGGCTAAATAACTAAATCTAAGGGCCACGTCACACACACAGCTAATTGTGCAGAGATTGTTCGCAGATCTCTGGTTGCAGTGAAATCATGGACACAATGTTCCATTTTGTGGCTGTGTGCAAATGGTACAATGTGTCCATGATTTCACTGCAACCAGAGATCTGTTCAGAAGTTGGACACAGAAGTTGGTGTGTGTAAAGTGGCCATAAGTAGCATCGTAAGTGGATTTGATGTATGAGTTTATTAAGCAAAATGGTTCATCCTGCAAATAAAATGTGAAGACACAAAACAAACATTTAAAAAAGAGGTTATTTTCCAAATTTACTGTTGTCGATGACAAGTTTCTCAAATTATTTTTGTTTTAAACTACTGTAAATTTACTGAAAAATGTAATGAAAGTAAAAAGTAATTGAAGCCCAATCATTATTGTACTCGTAGGCATTTTAATGTTAGTTCATGTCTGGTTATAATTATTGCTACATATTCCTGTCTGCTTTCTCTCTGTCTAATTAGATTTTAACTAGTGCATTTAAAGGCTATTGTGTAATTAGGGTATTTTAGTTAGATTATTTTGTACTAGGTGTATTTTGTGTTTTGCGAAAATCAATGGTTTATGGTGCAATTCTCTGCCAAAGTAGCTATAAAGCAAGAAAACACCTGCAGAGCTGCATGTCCTTAATCTCCACCAGTGACATGTTTAAAGAGGAACACCAAGCTGAGGCAGACTCATTAACTAACATTTGTACTCTGCTAAGAAGAACTTTACTAGTAGGTGTAACTTAACATTGCAGAAGGTGCATGTACAAAATAAGACATGACAGAGTAAATAATTCAAACAGAAATGAGGACCTTGCTCACAAGAGCTTACAATCTATAAGGGTACCCTTACACGCGGCAACTTTTCTAGGAATTTCACTGGTAATTTACTGGTTGCAGTGAAATCATGGACACATTGTTCTATCTTGTTGCTGTGTACAAATGGAACAATGTCTCATTGATTTCACTGCAACCAGTAAGTTGCCTGTGAAATTCCTAGAAAAGTTGCCGCCTGTAAAGGTACCTTAAGAAAATCGAGGTCACAAGAAAGTCACTCATCGGGTAAGTTTATATATTCAGATATGAAGTGCAATAAAAGAAATCTGTCACCTACTTCATCCGTGAGCAGCAAAATGTAGGGGGTAGACCTTGATTCCAGCGATGTATCACTTATTGGGCTGCATGCTGTTATTTAGATAAATTCATTGTTATATCTGCTGCAGAACTACAAGTTCTTTGAATGCTGAACTCTGTATAATACCAGCCACACCCATAATCAGCAACTTTCTGTGTACACTGTGAATAGGCAGAAAGCTGCCAATTAGTGTTGGGGTCAGGGTCATACAGAGCTCATGAATATGAAAAACTAAATGGCAGGAGTTTTACTAGTCCTATAATACTAATCTCCTGCTTATAAAACTATAAAAATAGTTTATCAAAACTGCAGCAAGAAGCCAAGTGAATGACACATCAATCAGGATTCCCTGGAGGAGGCAGGAGGGGGCCGCAGTGACTTGCAGGAAGTTACGTTGGGCCGCTCATTAGTGTAATGAATATGCACTGCATCCCCCGTCCATCAGCGGCGGGGGGAGCGGTGCATATTGCACTACACTGGCCCCCATCAGTGATATACAGGCCCCCTCCTTAGTATCTGGCCCTCAGGCTGCAGCACCTGTTAAAATAGCAAACATTTTATACATTACCTTTCCAGCAACTGCTTGCTGGCACCGCCGTGTCCTCCGGTCTCCCTGCTTCTTCCTGCTTGTGGCGGTGTCATGTGACTGGCGCAGCAGCGATGACGTCATCGCTGCTGCACTGGTCACAGCAATAGAAGCCAACACAAACAGGAAGAAGCAGAAAGACAGGAGGACGTGGCGGTGCCAGCAAGGATTCGCCGGAAAGGTAATGTATAAAATGTTTGTTATTTAAACTGGTGCCGCAGCCTGGGGGCCAGATACTAAGGAGGGGGCCTGTATACCACTGATGAGGGACCTGTATACCACTGATGGGGGGCACTATATACCAGTGACGGGGGGCTATATAACAGGATGGGGGTCTGCTGCATTTCTCACCCTAGGCTTATACTCGAGTCAATACGTCTCCCTAGTCTTGGAGGGTAAAATTAGGGGCCTCGGCTTATACTCGGGTCGGCTTATACTAAAGTATGTACGGTATTATGAAATAATCTGGTTTGCCATGGTATTGCATTTCAAAGAATTGGTGCAGCACCAAAAAAGTCTTGGCACGAGTGTGAGAGATTCGGATTATAAAGAACTATAATCTTAGATTGTTGGTGAAATATACAGTAAAGCAGGGGCAAGCTGATAGATGAAGGAACAGACGTTGGGTGGTACAGTAGAACTTTGAAGTGCGTGTCAAAAGTTTCTGGGTAATTATAAAGCAAATGAGAACAGACTGTATGGAGGAACACAGGGTAGGAGCACTTACTATGTGTAGTAGAAAGATAAGCCTGGCTGTTGGATTTAGAATGGACTGGAGAAGGGAGAGTTTGGAGAGAGGAGACTTTATTTTGATTACTAATATCTTTCTTCATTACTAGAGGGCATTCTGTTAGAAAAAAAGACAGCAAAGGCTAAATCTGCTTATAGTTTGCCTAATAGGGACGATGTACAGCAGGAAGAGGGAACATAGGACAGAAACAGAACAAGGACCAGTTGAATGTGACCGGACATTCCCTTTATCTGTTTCCCATCACAGCCATCATCAATACAAAAATACAGCATCACAATCTCATCATTACAGAAATATATCACTAGAACCAAAATCAGTACATGAATACATCATCAATACCATCGTCAGAATGGGAAACACATCACAAAAAACACCATCAGTACGTAAATACATCATATACCACCATCAATGCTGAAATACATCCCGATTACCACAAACAGTATATGAATACATCACCAGATTCATCATCAATATAGCAATATGTCACCAGAACCATTATCAGTACAAAAATATAGCATAAGCACCACAAAAGGTACAGAAATACCGCACCAGTATCATCACCAATGCTTGAAAATATCACCAGAATCATTATGTATTTTGAAACACATCACACGAACCACTGTCAGTACAGAAATACATCGTGAGAATCACCATCAGTACTAAAATACATAATCAGAACAACCTACAGTGCAGGAATACATCACCATGACCACCATCAGTACAGGAATGCATCACCAGTACAGCCATCAGTAAAGGAATACAGCAGCAGAGCCACCATAAGTACATAGAAACACCACGAGAACCGCCATTAGTCATAAATACACTATCAAATTGAGTAAAGTGATAAATTATGTCATCAGAGAGTATCACGAATAAACATTTATATCCAGCTAATTCATAGATGACATCTTCTCTGATTGGATTGGTTCACTTTAATTTCTTCTCCATCTTGACTAGATGACATGATGAATTTTTACGTAAACAACTCATATCTGCAGACTTTCTTCCTCTTTGGTCTTTTGCAGCACTTCCTAACACACAGCCTTAAAAATAACAGTGTGAATATAATGCTCCTTAATAATAATAATTTCTGCCCTATGCTGTGCCTCTGAATAATTGCCTCTCTGGATACAATATGATCCTCACACTGTTCCTTTTATGGTATAATGTAACCCTGCACTTTTCCCTCCATTCCATACCTTGCCTCTTCTTCACACTGTCCCCTCACACTGCCTTCCCTAAACTTCCCTTTTCCTGCATACTGTAACCTCCTTACTGTGCCCTCACACTGTCCCTATATAATCCAGATATTCTAGGTCTAGGAGAGGGGATTTTAAATACTGCAGTCCCGTTTACATCAATCGAATAAACTCTTTGGAAATGAGATCATTAACTCTTTGTATAATGTATTCTATATATACTTACCAATATCTTTACTGCCCCAACACTACCCGGTCTATACACTGTGCAATCTCACATTTTTCATCCACAAAAACTATCCCCTCACACAATTCTCCCCTCATGCATCCACCTACTGACCCCTCACACGTTAATCACAACTGCTGTCACCTCATACATTATCCCCACCCTCCCATATTGTTTTCTTCCACATTCCTCCCCCCATTCCCCAAACTGCCTCTTCACACATTCACCAACTTCTACTGTTTCCTCATACATTCCTCTACTCCTCCATACTATTTCCGTATACATTTCCTGCCAGTTCTTCATGCTGTTTCTTCACACATTCCTTTCTACCTCTGTGGCGCCCCACTGGTCAGTGCGCCACTATAGGGGTACTGCACCCAGATCAGTGTGTGTGGTATCCTGGTCACCCGAGGATGTGAATGTTAATCTGAGGCCCTCATCCCCCCATCCATACACTTAGAACTAGGGGACCAATTTGCTAAGCCTGTTACCAGGGTAACTGGTCTCAGAGGGAGGAGTGTTAGGTGTAGAAAAGAGTGGGAAGAGCAGTGAAGTGGGAGGAGAACCATGAGGGAAGTGGAGGAGAGAGGCCCTGCGAGGCTCGCAGTGGAGGGTGCCAGAAAAGGAAGGCAACCCAGACAGAAGGGGGATCCCTGGCTTATGCAAGCCTGTGCCGGACTGTACCAATAGTCAGTCCAGGAGGGAGCCCAGTCCAAGACGGAGTACCGGTTTCGAGTTGGGTGCAGAAAAGTTCAGCTTTGAGCCACCAAAACCAGTGGGCCGAAGGCCTTCCATAAAGCCCCGACCTAGTCCGACATGCAAGTCCCCACCACTAAACACTAAACTGGGTTGATTGAGCCCCTTAGAGAGAAAAAGGGTTACCTCTATATACCCAATGGGCCTGGTAGTAAGAGGGCTCCGTGCAGGGCATCACATGGATAGTAAGGAGAACGCAATGAAAAAGACAGAGATTGTACCAGAAGGAACATTATTGAGACTTTGCATCCTTTGGTGACTATCCGGCAAGCTACCCGTGACTGTGTACCTTGTGAACAACTTTGAAAGTCACCAGTAAACACTCGTGCAAAGCAAGAATGTCCCCTGTGTTTTATTCCTACTTCGACATCAGTTACCACACTGCTCTGGGGACTCCGCTCCACCTGCGGGGAGCAACATCATCTGGCTGCCTATCCATCGCCCCCAGAGGTCTGCAGCAGCGCTGGTGTCATCACCAGACACCGCAGGTGGCGTCACAAATTAACTTTTATTTTCAAAAATCCCTTTTTAGCGACCACCAGGGCCACGGGCCCGGGCACCGGCCACCAGTGAGCACCGTTAATCAACGCCTTGGATCCGAGTATCCCCGACTCTGGGTTGGGTCACCTCCACTCATCATCATGTTATCATCATGTCTCCCCCCACATTCCCTTTACCATACTGCCTCCTCAAACTCCACTCTTTTACAGACCTCTCTTAAAATTCCCCAGTAAAACTTTGGTTTCCTCAGCAATATTGGGGTAATTACTATACCAACTTTCACTACCAAGGACTATCTCCTCACACATTAACCCCATACTTTCAGTCCCCTCACATATTTACTCCCATCTTAACATTCTGGCCAGTTACAGGTAACATCCGTACCCACTGCTCAGACACTTGTCTTTAATTAATCTATTTTCTGGTGCATTAGGCACCTTGGTTTCTGAATTGTGGGAATTTTCCTGTTAACTGTGGCATCCCCTATTGTGACTGGTTACATTAGAGTAGGACTTTTGTTCACATTTCTATGTACAAGTGGTTGTGATACATATGATATTATGTCATATGTTATACAGATTACCCATGCATTTATGTGGCTTTCTGTTGTAGTGTGCCAGCCTTTTTAAAATTTCCCTGCTTTTAATTGTTTGTATGTAATCTATAAAGCTATTGCATTTGTACATACTTGGCCTGTCTCCTAGGGTTTTGTATAAGATTTGAAGTGTTCAATTGGGTTGAGGTCAAGGGGCCAATTCAGCAACTTTACTTCTTTGTCCTTGAACCATTTCTTTGGCAATCTTGACATATTCTTGTAATGATTGTCTATGCTATGAAGATATGAGATGTGCAGCATCTGAAACAACAGATACTGGAAGCCTGTGCTAGCATTTCTTCTGTGGTGTTGCTATCAGTGTGTCAAGAGTGGGAGAAGAGGGTTGCATTGACAATCCAACACAATGGGCAGCACTTTGAACACATTTTATAAGTGGTCATAAACTTGTAAATAACTAATGAAAGAACAAATTTACGTTAAAACTAAGCCACCATTGTTTTTATTATGAAATTCTCAATACGTTTGATGTGTCACATGACCCTCTTCCCATTGAAAAAAATAAAGATGGATCCAAAATGGCCAACTTCAAAATGGCCACCATGGTCACTACCCATCTGGAAAAGTTTTCCCCTTCCCATAAACTAATGAGCCACAAACAGGAAGTTGATATCACCAACCATTCCCATTTTATTTAGGTGCATCCATATAAATGGCCCACCCTGTACATAAGTAATCGTATGTTAAATAGTTGCAAGTCAAATTGATGTATCAGATAGCGAAGATGATTGTATATAAAATGAAGGTAGTCTCACACTCAAAGCTATAGTAGATATTGAGATACAGAGCCTGACAGTCAAAAGTATAAAACTTTTTTGCTCATCGGTGTACATGCTTGACTCCACCTGCATGTGTTCTGTATGATAGTATTAAAGTTAGTAGAGTAAGCAAGCTGCTTCCTGACACCCCTGACAGTTTATATCCTCAGTTACAACACATTTAAATGTAATTGCCCAAATCTTCACTCTTCTGGCATCTGCTATTGAGGAGATCGGGGATGCCCATATACACATAAGGCTAGCTTCACAACACGGTTTTTGGCATCAAGTTCTGTCTGGTTTGAACCGGACAGAACCTGATCCGGTTTTGCCTCCCATGTATCCCTATGGTGCCAGATTGGTCATATTTGGCCATCAGGTTTTGTGTATTCTGCGCCTGATCTGGTTTTGTCAGTTTTTTCCCTGTTCCCAAAATCAAAGCCTGCAGCATTTTTTGTCTCCAGTGGAAAAAACTGGACAAAACCAGACATAACTTGATCCAGCGCAATCTGGTTCTCATATAATGTAAGTCTCTGGTGCCAGATTCGGTAAAAAAAGGATTGTTTCCTGAATTCAATTTTAAGCACAGAGCATGCTCAGAAATCCTGCCATCCAAACTTCAGCACCATGGACAGCAGTCATTCAAGCACAGGCTGTGAATTCAGCACCAAGGACAGTGGCAGAGCAGACACGAGCAGACTTCACCACCATGGACAGCGGCAGAAAACAAATCCTGTTAAAAACCTTATCAGGGACCATATTTGGCCACTTTCTACACATCCTGTCCTGTTAGGTTCTGTCTAGGTGATCCTGCAAAATACAGAATCCACTCTGACAAACAAAAACCGTGGTGTGAAGCTAGCCTAAGGCTAGGGTCACATTAAAGTTTGCGGTGCACTCAGGGGGGTTGCGCTAAAAACGTAGACTTTGGCTGTATAAACGCAGTGCTACTGCCATGGTAGCACCGTGTTAACGCTGCCAATGTTACCCTATGGACCCGCTGCCTGTAGCGCAGCTCCAACGTGGCCATCTGTTTGAAATCTCACGTTATTTCCTAATGCGAGAAAGGACGTTGTTAAAAGTGTCTTTTCTTGCGTTAGGAAGTAATGCTAGAATTCAAACAGATGGCCACGTTGGAACTGCGCTACAGGCAGCGGGTCCATAGGGTAACATTGGCAACGTTAACGCGGCGCTACCATGGTGGTAGCACCGCGTTTATGCTGCCAAAGTCTAAGTTTTTAGCTCGACCTCCCTGAGTGCGCCGCAAACTTTAATGTGACCCTAGCCTAAGAGGGATGACCTGCCTTGTGGAGATTGTATGGTTTGGATGAAATTAATCTAATATATATGATGTATCATAGCCATTATAAAATATTGGAGCCAGCATAGAGGGGCCATTTTATGCTTAAAGTGTAGGCATAGGAGGTTATAGCACACAGCTCGTTGCTCCCATCGATAGAAAAATACTTTATCTGATTGTAGTGTACTACTTCAGTGCTGAAACACACTGCAAATATGGGTGGTAGTTTCATAGTCTCAGTCTTTGAATAATAATTTAAGATTTAAGTAATATAGGGAGTGATGTAGTTATATATAGGGATGGGCGAGTCTACTCGCTAGGACTCGGGACTCGGCGATTCTGAAGGTACTCGCAGGACTCGTTACTCGGCGAATCTCCCAGCTTGGACTCGCACAGTGACGAGTCCAATGGAATTCAATGGCAATAAGCTTGACTCTTCACAGATACCCGCTGTCAGCAGCGAGTCTGAGCGAGTCTACAATTCCGAGTCCTACGAGTCTACGATTCGGGAGTCGGACTCTCGAATACAGAATCTGTTATGTTCCGAGTCAGCACAGCGTGCGTGTTAGGTCAGAAAACTTGTGAAGATAGCCAATCATAGTCAGTAATGGCATAGCAAAGTTGGTTGTGTCAGGACTATGATTGGCTGCTGTCCATCGTGATGCCTATGTCATGTATGACAGGCAAGGCAGTATATAAGGCTTGTCCCCGCCATTTTGGCCACATTCCTGAGACGATCTGACCTAGTATAGGGAGAGAGAGATATATGCTGGAGCAGATCAGGGATTGTCAGTGTAGGGAAGATTCCTTATATTAACCCAAAAAGCTCTTCTGAGAGCTAGGAGGAGGACAGAGTAGTGCTGTGTAGGCAGGCAGGCAGGCAGGGAGGGAAGGAAGGAGAAGCCTTACAGTGCACACAGGACGGACCTCATAGCTTAGCTTACTCACTCAGCTTTGCTAACAGCTGCAGTCAGAGGCTTAGCTGAGGTGCTGTTTCCTTTTTGTTTTTGCACCAGATCGATTTTTGTTCCTAATAACCCATAGAGCGTTATTTTTTCTGTGGCAGACCAGTGCGTTGCTGCTCTCCTACCTTTAAATAGCACGTACGCCACCTTAGGGAGTGTAGTGTGCGGCTTCACTGCCAAGTGTGAGCGCGCACACTTACCCCGCCAGCAAGTGACGCATACAGCAACACCAAACCACATCTCGGTGTCTGTGCGCACTTAAAACCAATTTTTTTAGGGAGTGTAGTGTGCGGCTTCACTGCCAAGTGTGAGCGCGCACACTTACCCCGCCAGCAAGTGACGCATACAGCAACACCAAACCACATCTCGGTGGCTGTGCGCACTTAAAACCAATTTTTTTAGGGAGTGTAGTGTGCGGCTTCACTGCCAAGTGTGAGCGCGCACACTTAACCCGCCAGCAAGTGACGCATACAGCAACACCAAACCACATCTCGGTGGCTGTGCGCACTTAAAACCATTTTTTTAGGGAGTGTAGTGTGCGGCTTCACTGCCAAGTGTGAGCGCGCACACTTACCCCGCCAGCAAGTGACGCATACAGCAACACCAAACCACATCTCGGTGGCTGTGCGCACTTAAAACCAATTTTTTTAGGGAGTGTAGTGTGCGGCTTCACTGCCAAGTTTGAGCGCGCACACTTACCCCGCCAGCAAGTGACGCATACAGCAACACCAAACCACATCTCGGTGGCTGTGCGCACTTAAAACCAATTTTTTTAGGGAGTGTAGTGTGCGGCTTCACTGCCAAGTGTTAGTGCGCACACTTACCCCGCCAGCAAGTGACGCATACAGCAACACCAAACCACATCTCGGTGGCTGTGCGCACTTAAAACCAATTTTTTTAGGGAGTGTAGTGTGCGGCTTCACTGCCAAGTGTGAGCGCGCACACTACCCCGCCAGCAAGTGACGCATACAGCAACACCAAACCACATCTCGGTGGCTGTGCGCACTTAAAACCAATTTTTTAGGGAGTGTAGTGTGCGGCTTCACTGCCAAGTGTGAGCGCGCACACATACCCCGCCAGCAAGTGACGCATACAGCAACACCTAACTCCAACTCGGTGACTGTGCATTCGTCAACAATGTCTCAAAAAAAAACAATTACCAAAAAGGATGTTGCAAAGGGACAGGGACGAGGTCGTGCAGTCTTGCCCAAGAAGGCACTGGTACAAGTACACAGCCTAGGATTGATAGAACGTCCTTTTTTCTACCTAGAAATCCCAGTACTCAAAAAAAACGTGTGTTGAGGCCGGATGAGCATGACAAGATAACATCTTGGATGGCTCAGACGCCCTCGACCACTGGTTCTTGCAGTACACAATCATCCGTGGCAAGACATTCTAGTGTCGCTACAGACAATGCAGCGCCATCCAATCCTCAAAGTCTTCCTATTGCCTCAACCCATCGGCAGCCAGAGGAAAATTTGGATCTCTACCTTGGTCACTCCGATGACTTATTCGGTTTCTTATCAAGGGGTTTCTTTGTCACTGCCTGACGAGATACTTGAAGTAGACGAAATGTCTACTCATGGCCAAAGTTTGGAAGCACCTCGGCCTGAAGAAAGACATTTTCACGAAATGCAAACAGTATCTCAGGAGGTGGATGATGATGAGGATGATGAGACACACATCTCATCTGGCCAGCCAGCTCAGTCAGTTTATCCCGAATCCTTTGAACTGGAAGGGGTGGATGATGACACCACAGATCCTACCTGGATTGCTGAATTGCATAGCCAAGAGAGCAGCCAGGAGGACGAAAGTGGCTATGTACCACTGGCAAAATCACAAAGGCGTACTGTCTCCAGAACACAAACTGTGAGAACAGTTGCCCAAATAGCGTCAACTGTGGCACAAACTGTACCAACTGTTGCACAAACTGCAAACACAGTTGCCCAAAATGTGTCCACAGTTGGTGTTGAACAGAGTCATCCTCCTCTTCCTCCAATTAAAAATAAAGGACGAACAGCCAGTGTGTGGCAATTTTTTAAGGATAGCCCAACAGTACCAAATATGGTTATCTGTAAGATGTGCCAGGCAAGGCTAAGCAGAGGCACGGTAAAAGGAAACCAGAGCACCAGCAGTATGCGCAAGCATATGTCTCGTAAGCACCCAATTCAGTGGGCGCCCTATCAGGGTTCAAAATCAGTGCCTTCTGATCCCAACACTTCCAGGCCACCTCAGATCCATCCTTCACCAGCAAGTGTTCAGGCATCAGCTCCTGCTCAAGCGTACTCCTCCCAAGGTGCTTTACAAGACAGACATGACAGTAGTCAATCCTCTTGTCAGTCTGGTCCAAACGTGCAGTTGTCTGTGCCACAGCTGTATGAAAGACAGCGGAAGTTCCAACCGACACACCCATATTCCCAAAAAGTGACTGCGAAAATAGCAAAGTTGTTAGCTGTGGAAATGTTGCCGTTTAGGCTTGGGGTACAGAGTCTTTTCGGGAGTTGATGGCTGAAGCAGCACCACGATACTCTGTACCCAGCCGCTACTTTTTCTCACGTAGTGCCATTCCCGCCTTACACCAGCACGTGGTTAACAACTTAAAACGTGCTTTAACAAATGCTGTCATCGCAAAAGTCCACCTAACAACGGACACGTGGACAAGTAGTTGTGGACAGGGCAGATACATTTCACTAACGGCTCACTGGATCAACCTGGTGGAGAGTGTCCCAACTTCTAAAACTGTACCATCTGACATACTTCCAACTCCACGAATAGCGGGCCCAACATCATTCCGGGTGTCTGCCTCCTCATATATGTCCAGTGCACAATCTGCTTCTGCAACTTCCTTGTCCACTGCTGAGCCTTCCGCACCATCACGTCCGAGTTGGGAGCTTTGCAGTACTGCTTCAGCAAGGCGACAACAGGCTCTTCTGAAGCTTATCTGCCTAGGTGACACACGTCACACTGCAACTGAGTTGTGGAAAGGTCTCATGCAACAGACCGATGAGTGCAGGGGCGTAACTAGAACTGGCAGGGCCCCATAGCAAACTTTTGAACGGGGCCCCCTCTAAGACACGCCCCCCAATGACATGCCCCCTCCAAGACACTCCCCATCCAAGACACGCCCCTTCAAGACACATCCCCTTACAGGCCCCAGCAGTATATACAGCAGCCCCAGTGGTATACCGCAGCCTCTCCAGTGGTATATACAGGCCCCAGCAGTATTACAGCAGCCCCAGTGGTATACAGCAGCCTCCTCAGTGGTATATACAGGCCCCAGCAGTATTACAGCAGCCTCCGCAGTGGTGGTATATACAGGCCCCAGTGGTAGTATACAGGGCCCCTGGTGGTGGTATACAGGGCCCCTGGTGGTGGTATATACAGGCCCCTGGTGGTGGTATATACAGGCCCCTGGTGGTGGTATACAGGCCCCTGGTGGTGGTATATACAGGCCCCTGGTGGTGGTATATACAGGCCCCTGGTGGTATATACAGGCCCCTGGTGGTGGTATACAGGCCCCTGGTGGTGGTATATACAGGCCCCTGGTGGTGGTATATACAGGCCCCTGGTGGTGGTAAATACAGAGCCCCTGGTGGTAGTATACAGAGCCCCTGGTGGGTATATACAGGCCCCTGGTGGTGGTATACAGGCCCCTGGTGGTGGTATATACAGGCCCCTGGTGGTGGTAGTATACAGAGCCCCTGGTGGTAGTATACAGAGCCCCTGGTGGTAGTATACAGAGCCCCTGGTGGTGGTATATTCAGGCCCCTGGTGGTAGTATACAGAGCCCCTGGTGGGTATATACAGGCCCCTGGTGGTAGTATACAGAGCCCCTGGTGGGTATATACAGGCCCCTGGTGGTAGTATACAGAGCCCCTGGTGGTAGTATACAGAGCCCCTGGTGGTGGTATATTCAGGCCCCTGGTGGTAGTATACAGAGCCCCTGGTGGGTATATACAGGCCCCTGGTGGTAGTATACAGAGCCCCTGGTGGGTATATACAGGCCCCTGGTGGTAGTATACAGAGCCCTGGTGGTAGTATACAGAGCCCCTGGTGGTAGTATACAGAGCCCCTGGTGGTGGTATACAGGACCCTGGTGGGTATATACAGGCCCCCCCTCACAGTGTCCCTGGCAGCAGCACACACACAGGGACAGGGTTAGGGTATATACAGGCCCCCCCCTCACAGTGTCCCAGCCAGCACCACACACACAGGGACAGGGTATATACAGGCCCGGGGCCCCCCCATGCTGCCGGCTGCTCACTAACACACTAGTGTCATTCAATAAATATTATATTGTTATTAGCGGTGCGGTGCCTCTCACCTCCGGCCTCAGTAGCTCCTGCCTCCTGCTGCTCCTTCCAACCCTGCTTGTTCTCTGGGCTCTGGCTGCTCTGTGTGCTAAGTGACCGCCGGTCACTCGGTCACTAAGTTAGGAGGAGGAGTCGGACAAGTGAGGGAACAGGAAGGACTCCGAGCGAGGTCACAGGGCGGCCAGGGGGCGGGGATCTGCAAAAGAACAAACACACAGCGCGTCAGGCAGGAGGCAGCAGCAGGCTACAGCGGCGGCAGCCCCTTGATCTCTCTGTGCGGCGCCTGCGGCCACTTTGAATAGGCATCCACCTCGCCAGGGGGGGCCCGTCGGGCGCGGCCGCCCCCGGCCGGGCCCCCACCCCCACACCTGACGGACACACAATGACCAGACAGAGGTTAGGTATATATCGCAGCCAGGCGCAGCTACCGGCATAGCAGCAGCTGCGCGCTGGGTCCGGGCCCCCCACAGGCGCCGGGCTGCCCGGGCCCCAAAGCGACTGCTACGGCTGCTATGCCGGTAGTTACGCCACTGGATGAGTGGCTGGCCCCACTGGAACTACAACCAGGTCTAGTTGTGAGCGATAATGGTGCAAACCTTGTGGCGGCAATAAAGCACGGTAAACTTGTACATGTGCCTTGCATGGCTCACGTCCTGAACCTGGTAGTTCAGAAATTCCTCAAAATATACCCAGAGTTATCTGAGCTACTGGATAAGGTGAGGCGAATTTGCGCCCACTTTAGACATTCGTCCACAGCAGCTGCAAGTCTTTCAGCCCTTCAAATCCAATTTAACTTGCCGAAACACAGGCTAATTTGCGACATGCCTACGCGATGGAACTCCACCTTCCATATGTTGGCAAGGTTTAATGAGCAGCAGAAGGCAATATCGGAATTTCAGCTGCAACATGCCCGTCAACCCGGAAGTCATACCACACACATCAGTACTTTCGAGTGGGTCTGGATCGCTGACCTTTGCGAGTTGCTGGATAACTTCGAATACTGCACCAAACTTGTCAGTGGGGATCAGTCGATTATCAGTCTCACCATCCCCATGCTCTGCCTGCTCCAAGAATCCCTAATGAATCTCAAAACAGATGCTTTGAGAGCACAGCGGATGGCTATGGAGCCAGAATTGAACATCGCTGATCCTAGCCACCCAAGCCAATATCAGCAGGCTACATTGGTTCAGGAAGATGGTGATGAGGGTGATGATGAAGAAGATTTATTTTTCTCTGGTACTGATGTGAACCCTGATGGGACTCCCAACCCTACGTTTATGTCGGTACAGCATGGGTGGGCTGAAGAGGAGGAGGCGGACACCGATTTAGAGGCCACGACGCGTAGTGATCTTCATTCTGTTGTAACCGAGGAGATGAGTCTTTGCAGCTTAGCACACATGGCTGAAGTAATGTGTCAATGTGTCTCCAAAGATCCACGCGTCATACACATCTATGACAGCGACCTCTACTGGTTGTCAACGTTTTTGGACCCACGGTACAAAGACAAATTTCAGTCGCTGCTGTCGCACTCATCCAGGGGCTTAACGATGGATAATGTAAAGAGGGTTCTTCTTGATATTTTGCTGGCAATATCACCGTCTGAATCCGCTATACATCGAAGAACCAGCTCTTTGCAACAGCAGCCTTTGGTTGGGACACAAACGCCATCAATGACAAGAAGAGGTGGGGTAAGATGTCCGCCAACTGGGCGATGTTCAACAGACCTTCCAATCAAGAACGGAATTTGCCTACGGTCACCTTGAGTAGGAGACAACAATTGTCCAACATGGTGCAGCAGTATGTCAGTGACAGTACCAGCTTCCTAACCGACCCTTCTGTACCCTTTAATTACTGGGTTTCCAAGCTGCACACTTGGACTGAGCTCTCATTGTATGCCTTGGAGGTGCTGGCATGCCCAGCTGCTAGTGTGACATCAGAGCGTGTTTTCAGTGCCGCTGGGGGTATAGTCACTGATAGAAGGTCCCGCCTCACCACAGAAAATGCCGACAGGCTCACTCTAATTAAATTCAACAAGGATTGGATATCATCACAGTTCCTAAGCCCTCCAGACGACAGTACACAATCCTAGATTAACCTAATCATAATTTATATGATTGGGAGATTGCGCTGTTAACAATATGCCCATTTTGGACAGGAATTAATGACATGTCCCTTAGTTCTGTTGATTTCATTAGGCACCCAGTCCAAGCAATAATATGCTATGGGCCAAGCACCCTGCTTTATGTAAAAAAATACTTTATTAAGCCCTTTGGGCTAATTTTTTGAGGCACCAATCCTAGGCCTGCATAGTGGGCCTTGCTTGTTCTATGCTCATTGTCCAAGCAATAATATGCTATGGGCCAAGCGCCCTGCTTTATTTAAAAATAGACTTTATTAAGCCCTTTGGGCTAATTTTTTGAGCCACCCAGGCTAACAAGCTTATCATGGTTTTGGAGACACCCTGGCTAACAAGCTTTTCATGGCCCTTAGGCCTGCATTTATACCAAAAATGGCAAACAGCCCCTTGGGCTAATTTTTTGAGCCACCCAGGCTAACAAGCTTATCATGGTTTTGGACACACCCTGGCTAACAAGCTTTTCATGGCCCTTAGGCCTGCATTTATACCAAAAATGCCAAACAGCCCCTTGGGCTAATTTTTTGAGCCACCCAGGCTAACAAGCTTATCATGGTTTTGGAGACACCCTGGCTAACAAGCTTTTCATGGCCCTTAGGCCTGCATTTATACCAAAAATGCCAAACAGCCCCTTGGGCTAATTTTTTGAGCCACCCAGGCTAACAAGCTTATCATGGTTTTGGAGACACCCTGGCTAACAAGCTTTTCATGGCCCTTAGGCCTGCATTTATACCAAAAATGCCAAACAGCCCCTTGGGCTAATTTTTTGAGCCACCCAGGCTAACAAGCTTATCATGGTTTTGGAGACACCCTGGCTAACAAGCTTTTCATGGCCCTTAGGCCTGCATTTATACCAAAAATGCCAAACAGCCACTTGGGCTAATTTTTGGAGCCACCCAGGCTAACAAGCTTATCATGGTTTTGGAGACACCCAGGCTAACAAGCTTATCATGGCCCTTAGGCCTGCATTTATACCCAAAATGACAAACAGCCCCTTGGGCTAATTTTTCGAGGCACCAAGCCTATGCCTGCATCGTGGGCGTTGCTTGTACTATCATCCTGCTGGAGCCTGGTGAAGGGTCCCACTGTACGCTCCGTAGAAAACGCGTAGACGCGATGTGTAGCATGTAGACGTCCCAGCCTCTCACATGTGTGTTCATAGTCTTGTTGCCATAGCGAGGCATAAAGTAACCCCCCAAACACAGGCACTGTTTATTTGTCAGCAACAGTTGTATGTGGAGTCATGATTTGACACTTAGTAACCAAGGTGACTTCATGCGCCATGCGGGCCGTAAAGTACTTGCTAATGATGCTCTCTCCCCTGACACCCACGCCAAATGTCTCGGGGTAATCCTTGACTCCTCCCTCTCCTTCAAGCCCCACCTGTAGTCCTTAACCAAGTCCCTGTGACTCCAACTCAAAAATATTTCACCAATTCGCTCGTTCCTCAATCCTGACACTGCTGAAACACTCATAAATGCCCTCATCATCTCCCGCCTTGACTACTGCAACCTCCTTCGCACAGGCCTCCCTGCCATCTCTCTTGCACCTCTCCAATCTATACTAAACTCTGCTGCCCGACTAATCCATCTGTCCTCACGCTACTCCCCTGCCTACCCCCTCTGCCAAGCCCTTCACTGGCCCCTCCACCCCACAGAGAGCTCACTTTAAAACACTGACCATGACATTCAAAGCCTTACACAACCTATCCCCACCATACATCTCCGACATGATCTCCCGATACCATCCCTCACGCAACCTGCGTTCATCCCAAGAACTTGTCCTACACTCCCCCCTCATCTTCTCTTCCCACAACCGCATACAGGATTTCTCCCGGTCATCCGCCATGCTCTGGAACTCCCTGCCCCACCTCATCAGTCAGTCGCCTACCCTGTGAACCTTCAAGAGACACCTAAAGACTCACCTCTTCCGACAGGCCTACAACCTGCCATGAGACCCCGCTACACGCCCCACGACCGACACCTTCCCCACCCTATTGTATCCCCACCCACCCCTCGTAGAATGTGAGCCCACGCGTACAGGGTCCTCTACTCTTGTACCTGTATGACCTTATTGTCTATGTTTATTGTACTTGTCCTTGTCTACCTTATCCTCATGTAAAGCGCCATGGAACCTATCGGCGCTATATAAATAAATAATAATTATAATAATGATGATGACTTGAAGCCCACCCACAAAAAAAACTACACATCCATTCCTTGAAAAAAGACAGACACAAAGCTGTTTTTTAAAACTGTGTTTCAAAAACAAAATGGCAGCACTGGTTGGACATTGTGACCATATGAAAGGACACACCCCCAACCAATATCACCCGCTTTTCCATTTTGCGGATACATATATAGAAAGAAAGAAGAAGAAAAATCAGAGCAATTGAACATTTTGCTCAAGATAACACAAAAATGTAAAATAAAAATAAAGTATTTAAAGAACAAATGGAGCCCTACAGGTCCTGGTAGGTGGGTTGTCCATCTTCTAAAAGGTCAAGGGCCCCATGTATGGCCTGGGCTAACCCTTGAGGGTGGATCCTCTGCTCAGGTGTAGGGAACGCTGGTAGGTCCCTGTTAGGTGGCCACTGGCAGTGAGGCAAATGAGGTATAGCCCTGTGGGGTGGCACATGGCTGTCCCGGGGTGTTGGCCTGCCTAGCCTGTTAGAGGCCGATAGTTTCCACCCATCCAAATACTCAAAAACCTCACCTGGCTGGTTATTGGGCTGACAGGCTTCAAGCACTATCTGTAATGCTGACCTTGCCCGCAGTAGCCTGTCAAATGGAATATTATCCATGAATGGTATTATACTGCGGGCAAAGTCAGCATTACTCTGTTTTAAATTAGAATGAGGTGACCCCGGGATTTCACCATAAGCTGGCCCTGGCGCTCGTGGCGGCGGTGGTGGTGCTGGCCCTGCCGCTGGTGGCGGCGGTGGTGGTGCTGGCCCTGCCGCTGGTGGCGGCGGTGGTGGTGGTGGTGGTGGTGGCGGCGACGGCGGTGGTGGTGATGGCCCTGCCGCTGGTGGCGGCGGTGGTGGTGCTGGCCCTGCCGCTGGTGGCGGCGGTGGTGGTGCTGGCCCTGCCGCTGGTGGCGGCGGTGGTGGTGCTGGCCCTGCCGCTGGTGGCGGTGGTGGTGGTGGTGGTGGTGGCGGCGACGGCGGTGGTGGTGATGGCCCTGCCGCTGGTGGCGGCGGTGGTGGTGGTGGTGGCGGCGACGGCGGTGGTGGTGGTGGCGGCGGCCGTGGTGGTGGTGGTGGGTTTTCTCCACGCCGCCTTCTGTTTGGAGGTGGAGGGTTAGCTGCACGCCGCCCTCTGTAGTAAGCTTCTCTGTGGGTAAAGTAAAAAAAAATTTGGTGAATGCATTGCATTTGGAAACAAAAACATAGGTCAAACATTAAGTTGCACGCTTTTTAGACTCTGTGTATCTGTGTATTCTTAATCAGATATTTTTTATTATTATTAAAGAATAACCAACTGTACATAACATAAAGGAATACGTGACTTTGTTTGCTAATTCCATAATAATACATCATTTTTCCCCCCCTTATTACCACCCACCCCCCCCATCCCATCTAATCTAGACGATCAATAACACCAATGGTTCACATGAAAAAAACGTCCCCCTGACTTCACTTTTAACTTTACATACTTAATTTACAAAACTTTTAGCTTATATCATCTATATAAACCAGGGAAGGGGTTGAAATGTATACAATATATATATAATCTATTTATATAATCGGGAGTTTGAAATTCGGGCACTGTAGCCGAATCCCAAACTCCTTAGCGTCACTGCGAGCGGAGACGCGTATGCGCTTTCGCGAGCCGCAGACGCTTAACTCACACAGCCGCTATAGCGTTTTCGAGAGCGGCCTCGCGCCCTCCGCTCCCAGCAAGACCTGCGCCCCTGACAGCGCCCCATCCGCCCCGGCATGCTGGCATTTGTACTTACCCCGTCTGTGCACCCACAGGTCTTAGCAGATCACTGATGCTGACAGCGGGGGGGACAACACAGACAATCAAATCAGGAGGAGGTCAGTGTCAGGAGGAGATGACAGCCGCCCGCCGGGGCCTGTGACACTGCAGAGGTCAAAGCGGGGCTGTGTGTGCGGACAACGGGGAGGCCGGGGGCTACGGACGTACCGGACACGTCCTCTGCTCCCGGAGATCTGCCGCGGGTCCGCGCTCGCAGCATATCTGACGCAGGAGCCGCGCTCACCCTGCCCACACCACGCCCTCTGCCAAACAACCCACACCTCTCACTGCCCTCCTGCAGCTAACCACACCCCATGTTTATCTTTGCCATGATGTCATTCAGCTGCGGCCGCTATCTTTAATA
Organism: Allobates femoralis; assembly: GCA_033576535.1. Classification (NCBI taxonomy): domain Eukaryota; kingdom Metazoa; phylum Chordata; class Amphibia; order Anura; family Aromobatidae; genus Allobates; species Allobates femoralis. Next base: position 405,085,719 of record JARQOC010000002.1, on the reverse strand, counting down.
AGGTCAGTAATGATGGCAGTAATTGGATCTCTGCTCCCTCTAGCCCGCCACAACACTGTAGCACCATCTATTAACCCTATTCTCATCACCTATATAGTCTGCTACCCACAGAGCCGCCTGTATACTCTGCTACCTCAGACCCGCCTGTATACTCTGCTACCCACAGAGCGGCCTGTATACTCTGCTACCCACAGAGCCGTCTGTATACTCTGCTACCTCAGACCCGCCTGTATACTCTGCTACCCACAGAGCGGCCTGTATACTCTGCTACCCACAGAGCCGTCTGTATACTCTGCTACCTCAGACCCGCCTGTATACTCTGCTACCCACAGAGCGGCCTGTATACTCTGCTACCCACAGAGCCGCCTGTATACTCTGCTACCCACAGAGCCGCCTGTATACTCTGCTACCCACAGAGCGGCCTGTATACTCTGCTACCCACAGAGCCGTCTGTATACTCTGCTACCTCAGACCCGCCTGTATACTCTGCTACCCACAGAGCGGCCTGTATACTCTGCTACCCACAGAGCCGCCTGTATACTCTGCTACCCACAGAGCCGCCTGTATACTCTGCTACCCACAGAGCCGCCTGTATACTCTGCTACCCACAGAGCTGCCTGTATACTCTGCTACCCACAGAGCGGCATGTATACTCTGCTACCCACAGAGCGGCCTGTATACTCTGCTACCCACAGACCCGCCTGTATACTCTGCTACCCACAGAGCCACCTGTATACTCTGCTACCCACAGAGCCGAATTGGAACCTAATGTATATATTAATAAATAATAATAATTGTACACAACAGTGCTGCAGACACATACCTTGGCATACGAGCCACCGGGTGAAGAAAGGACAGCCGGTCGTAGAAATGGTAGTGGGTCAGCAATGGAGCTGCTCCCGGTTCTCTCTCCGAGTACTGCCGGTACTGCTTCCTATGCTGGTCCCGGCAGCTCCTCCACCGTTTTTTAAGATGGTCAACTGTGAAATGATTTCAAACCAGGTTTAGGGATGTGTAATATTTGAAACACCAAAAGTATGTGTACAAATCAACAATAACATTTTATTCATGTTGTGTGTGTAATGTGTATACAAGGCACAGTGACACGACAGTGTGGAACATCATCAACAGCATTACGGACATTGAGCTTACGTGGCCACAATCACAAATGAGGCAGGACACATGTCAACGCATAGAGAATGTAATAGTGCGGGCACCAGACTCTGGTCATTAGTGGTATTTATATACACCCAACCCCTTGGCCGTAAGAGCCAGGAGGATCAGACCTTAAACTAAGTGTACTGTTGTGACCCCATCCAAATATAGGCAACTATGCGGTGGAGCATGATAACACATTCAGGGTCCTGTATACCCTGCTATGGGGGCCCTGTATTCCCACTGCTGGGGGCCCTGTATACCCACTGGGGCACTGTCTACCCACTGCTGGGGGCCCTGTATACCCACTGCTGGGGGGGCCTGTACACCCACTGAGGGCCCTGTATACAGGGACTGACTGGCACCCTACAGTTTGGGTGGCAACCCTCCCTCACCAGCCCGACACAGGTGAGGACGGGGGGTGGGGGGGGGGGTGATGACTGGCGGCCGCCTCACAGTCACCGCAGCTCCCGCAGTCTCCTAGGGCTCGCTCCCAGCCGCAGCCTCGCGCTCCTCACAGCCGCTCGCTCACAGTCGCAGCCGCACGCCACTCACAGACGCTCACTCCCGGACGCAGCCGCGCGCTGATGACGTCATCGCGCGGCCAGGAGCTTCCGTTTCCGCCTGCTGCTTCAGGGACATGCGGATGATTCATGCTCCTGCAGCCGCATGACCCGTGGCACCTGGGCCAGTCCGCCCCTGCCTGTATACCACAATATGGGGGCATGTATACCCATCTGGGGGCCTGTATACTCTGCAGGGGGAGGTGTATACTCTGCTGGGGGGCTGTCTACCAGTGATAGCCGCTGTATACCAGGATGGCGGTCAATATGTTTTCACAGTTTTTGGGGGCAAAAATATGGGGGTCGGCTTATACACGGGTCGGCTTATACACGAGTATATATACAGTAAATGCAATATATAACGTGTGAACTCATTTAAATTACTTAGATTGCTCTGTTCCTCATGGTCACTCCGATGGAACGCAGGGAACATCTCTTGGGCGATCTCTCTCCAGGCTGTATTAATTTGGGTCGTATCCCCATAGTCAGGATCTGTAGGGAGCCATAGAAATGGACGAGCCTCCACAAGTTGAATAAGACGCAGTGTGTTCACCGTGCCACGGCCTGCTGCCATGATTGCACTGATGAATGGATTGCTCTGTGTGTGCACCTGTCAGCGCGACTCGTTTCCTGTTTCCTTAAAGCATGGTGTGTGCTGGAGAATCGATTCCCTCGCATCATCGGCTCCAAGCCTCCAAAGAAGAGAAAAACCAGCGAGTTTGGACTCGCACACTTTCAGAGACACATCAGCGAGTTGTAAATGTCATTATTCGCTATTACTCGGTTCCCTATTCATTAACATTGGACTCGCTGGACTCGCAACGAGTCCCAAGTCCTGGACTCGGACTCGTTGGGGTCTTGCGATTCCGAGTCTTTTAGGACTCGCCCATCTCTAGTTATATAGTCACTACTTGATTTGAGATTTTCTGCAGTAAGGCTGTGGTCACACATGCCAGCCATTTTTGCTTTTGGTCCGTTTTTGGGAAATACTTTCCCTTTTTTTTGCTAAGTCCAAAAAACGGTCAGTTAACGGATGGGGCACTTTATGGGTAATTCCGTTTTTGAAGACCTCTTCCCAGGGTCCAAAAATCGCTACAGGCAATGTTTTTGGGTGCTGGAAAAAAATGGACCGTTTTTTGGTAACATGGGGCCCTATGGGAAATGGATCCATTAACGGATGGCACATATAGGCACCATCCGTTAACGGATTCGTTTTTACTAGCATTCTTTTGGAAAAAAATGGCTAAGTCCAAAAACCGCAGAGCAGCACAGGAGGCTCAAAAAGCACCCCCAAAAAAAAAAGGATTTGATAAACGGAACACTCTGAAAAACAGATTGGCATGTGTGACCACAGCCTAACAGCATCTTAATTACAGACTTACTTTTTATTCTTTAAACATTGCATGAAAGGAAGGCTGTATTAAATATCTGTGCTTTTTTGCTACTAAAACAAAATCCTAAATCCAAGACTTGTTTGTCAAAGAATGTGTGGTGCCTGCATTGTGAGATGAGCAACACATATTTTTTGTTACATCGAGTAAAGAAATCTCCACTGCTACCACCATCAGCTACCCTCCATTTACACCTAGCCAGAGACCTTAAATTGACTTGAATATTAATAAAGCTATATTAGCTTACCAGAGCTTAAAACAGGTTCAGTTCACTAGTTGGAGACCTCAGAGTGTGATATAAGTATTTTCCAGCAATTAGGAGATTTTTAGTATTTCAATTTGTAGCAAATTCATTCAACATAAATAAAAAAAAGTGTTATAAAGTTCAGGAAGTCTAGGGGCCACTTTACACACACCAACTTATCTGTCCAACTTCTGAACAACTTACTGGTTGCAGTGAAATCATGGACACATTGCTCCATTTTGTGGCTGTGTACAAATGGAACAATGTGTCCATGATTTCACTGCAACCAGTAAGTTATTCAGAAGTTGAACATATAAGTTGGTGTGTGTAAAGTGGCCATGAGAGTTCACATTTCAAACAATCCATTTATCTAAAACTTAGGCTGGCTTCACACCACGGTGTGATCCGGTCCGGGACTGTCCGGTGTAAACCAGACAGCCCCGGACCGGTTTTTGGCCCCATAGTAGCCTATGGGGCCGGATGGAACCGAAAGGCAGCTCTCTGCCATCCGGTTTCATCTCTCCGGTGGAATCAGGGAGAATCCGGATTATTCTCTCTGGACACAAAAATGATGCTTGCCTCCCCTATTTGCCGGATCCCGGATTGTCCCGGATTCTCCCGGAGCTGGGGCAATCCGGCGCTCCCTAACATGGGAGCCTATGGGGCCAGATTGTCCCAGACCGGGAGGATTCGGGAACCGGATTACGGCAGCTGCACGCCGCTGCTGTTTCAGGGTCATGGAGCTAGCCGCGGTCTTGAAAAATCAGCAGCTGCGGCTGCAATTAGAGGGATCCGGCTGCACACAGGACCGGAGGGCACATTTGGCCCTCCGGTTCTGTGTGCTGATCCGGTTCGGGGCTGTCAGGTTCATGCCTGACAGCCCCGGACCGGATCACACCGTGGTGTGAAGCCAGCCTTAATTGCATGTAGATTGTTACTTGAATGAAAAGTGAATCCTGTGAGGGCCAAGAATTCTTGATAGTAGAGGAAGGAAGGCTGTGGTCAGGGAGAGTTATTTCAGTCAGGTGCTAAGCAGATCAAGAGAATATCCATAATCATATGTAGGAAAATTAGTTAATTTTGAAAGGTCTATGAAGGAAATTAGTTATAAAAACTATTTAGGAGCTTGGGTTGTAATTGTGGCTGTTAAGGGAACCAATAAAGACAGCTGGTAAGGCCGCTTTACACGTCGCAATATCGTTCCGATATTGCATACAACTTCACGGGAGTGCGCACGTTTTTGGCACTTGTCCAAAATCGCATAGGAGATGTTACACAGGGAGATATCGGCAGGCAACGCAACTACAATGTCGTACGTCCCTCTTGCACACTGCGTCTGAGCAACTCAGGGAACGAACAATTAACATTGGAGTGAATAGGGGAAGTTGCGCTCCAAATCGTAGTTGCGCTGTCACACAGCACAATCCTGCCAGATCGTCAAGCCAATATTGCACGGTTGAAGAGCATGCACAATTCAAAAACGATATTGTAGTTGCATTTTTGAGTTGCGTTGCCCATTTACACGACACAACGCACGAACGATATCAACTGCAATGCCTGTACCACGTGACTTTTTATCGTAGTTGCGTTGCGATATCGTGAAATGTAAAGCGGCCTGTACATAATAGATCATGACTGATTCAGGAAAGGGGAAATGCTCACCCCTCCTTCAACTGCGATCCAGGTCGGGTGCAGAGCAGCGGTCGGCCACCGCCCAGAGTAAACCAGAAAAAATAGCAGATGCTAGCACCCGTATCCAATAATTAAAACTTTATTCTAGCAAAACTCACAATATAAATAAAAGCATCCTAAGGCAGAAGCCTGTTGACAACAGGCTTCTGCCTTAGGATGCTTTTATTTATGTTGTGAGTTTTGCTAGAATAAAGTTCTAATTATTGGATACGGGTGCCAGCATCTGCTATTTTTTCTGGTACACAATAGATCATGTAGAAACCAGGCAGCAAATTGATCAAGGAATTGGCGGGATGACCCCAGGGTCAGTAAATCAATATCACTTACAGGAACTATGGGTGAAACAGTGGGAGCATACAAATTCAATTTTGTAGCATTTTATGGAGCAGTATTTGAGGATCATGTGGGTAATTTTCTGGCACTGTGGTAGTATTTTGTTAAACAGGGTTATAACAGGAATCTAGGTGGGCAGTTGTGATTGCAACAAAGCCATTGCCATTGCCTTTTTCCTTAATATTTAGATTGACAGTTATGGCACACTATATCTTTGTGTACGTATTTTTTTTTTTAATATATATTAAGCCATTATGACATCTAACAGCAGGCCAGTACTGAGCTATAAGTATGAGCACTATGCAAATACTACTCTTGAACTCTAATCATACATGGACCAAAAAGTTATACCCTTTACAGTGGATAGTGGGGATGTTGTTAAAGGAGTTTTCCAGAATTAAAAAAGAGAATCTGTACTTAGGCTATACCTGAATTTTACAGTTCTCAAGAATGGGGCATAGCTGTAAATATCAGACACAGACAGAGCTGCTGGAAAGAAGCCGGTCTATTTTTCTAATCTTCGAATTCGACTTTAATTCTAGCCTAATAAAGTTCCTCACACAGCATTGTTTTACCCATTAGAAAAACTTGACACCAGAAGCTGGACGAAGATCACTCAAACCTATAGTGGTTCACAGAGCATTTCAATTGAGCTCACTGATTTATCACCAGGCTGAACATTCCCTATACCAGAGCTGCACATACATTCAATACATATGCTATGTGAAGTATATTTTAAAAGGCAATGTTTTTCTTAGAACACACAGCTTAAAAAGATGTAGTGTTCTCAAACATGTAATTAAAGGCTGATATCCAACAGAAACACCACTTCATGTTTTTCTCTTAAGTAAAAAAAAGTTTCTTAAAAGATCCTATATGTGTGAAAACATTTTGGATGAATATGGAGTATGTTTCCAGACCTCAATGACATCACAGTTATTATTCTTATTTCTAATTGTGAAGCTTATGGATGACTCAGACCTTCCTAATGTCCCAGATTGAATGGATAATCTTGAATTACATCGAACACCATGATTATATCCCAAAATCTTCCAACATTACTGAACTGTGGCACAGGATGAGGGAGTCACATGTAAGCTTACTGGTATTGGACACTTGTACTCTTACACACTTTGACTGTCTATTAGCTATTTTTTGGGAATACTGAGGCTTTTTCTAATGAAACTACCACTGTTGTTTGGGCATCATGTGTGAAAACCTTAAGTGGACACTGTCTCCTTGCAGAGCCTTTGTAATAGTTTTTAATGGTAAAGTTGTAGCTATTTTCTGTAATGGCCGCTTTACACGTCCCGATATTGTCCCGATATTGGATACAATGGCACGGGAGCGCGCACATTTTTGGCAGTAATCCAAGATCGCATAGGAGCTGTCACACAGGGAGATATCGGCAGGCAACACAACTGCGATGTCTACGCCCCCTTGTACGAGCGAAGCAAGGAACGACCATTTAACATGGGAGTGAATAGGGGAAGTTGCTCTCCAAGTCGGTGTTGGGCTGTCACACAGCACGATCCTGCCAGATCGTCCATCCAATATCGGGCAGTTGGAGAGCCTGCACAATTCTCCCCCGATATCATTTTTGCATCGTTCTTGCATCGAATTGCACATTTACACCATACAACGCACGAACGATATCGGCGCCAACGCCCGAACCCTTGACAGCCCCGGACCGGACCTGACCGCAGTGTGAAGGCACCCTTATAAGGAAAAAATGGTGAATATGTTGTTAATATTAAATTTTAGTAGTAATAAAGAAATATGAAAAAGTGATTTTTATGCATTTGTAGCTTTTTATTTTTTACAACTACAAACACTAGTTGATTGATCAATAAAAAATAATTAAATTACAAAATTAAAACATGTAGACATTCTGTAAAAGTATCTTACTGTTGATATAAATAAATTTTGTTCAAATAATGAGACAAGATCAAGTTTTTTGGGAAGAATTCACTTAGGACCTGACAATGTGTCATTGACATAATGGGAATCTACCACATAAAAAATGCTATTAACCTGCAGATATGAGGTTAATTTACAGGTTAATGGCATCCTGAAACCTTGCAGATTTGTTGCAGATTTTGGAGCAGAAAATAGAAATCTGAACATGAGCAAACAAAAAAAAATCAGCGTGGACACAGCTTTTCTGACCTGTCACAGACTTTGCTGGCCTAAGGATAGACATGATGATTTTGATGCAAATTCTCAAAATCTATGTAAAAAAGCATCAAGCAACGCACTGTTTGCACAGGGTCTACAAGGGCCCAGGGAGAGTCGCAGTTGTGGTGAAAGGGTAAGAGGACACCTCTTGCCCCTTGGATACCTGGTCCTGGATTTTCCGATCTAGCAGCTGAAGCACCGGCTGCAGGTGTAATAAAGCCAGGCATGCTGCAAAAATCTTCCGGAGTGTTACATCTGGTGATCCCGGCTGGCATGAGGAACATCTCAACTCCTGACTGTAAGCTCCTCAGGTCCTCCTCTGACATGCTGGTCCAGCACTGAAGGCCCAATGTGGGTATCATGGTGGAACTCCAGGTGACATTTGTCTCCTGTGTAGGCTGCTCCGGTTCTGGTGCGGAAGCACCCTCTGCCCCTGGAGTGGGGAAGAAGATAACATCTTCCAGAGTCGGCATATCTTATTGTGAATCTATATAGCCAGACTGCATACTGCAGGCACATGTTAGCAAGCACCAAGTGTAGCAGAGTGTAGCTGAGTTGTACTCATTGCACTGCCAAGATGCCGCCAAGCTCTGTGGTGACTCCTCTTTGCTTTGCCTAGGGGCCTGCTTCCTCCAACTCCAGGACACAATTGTTTACAGGATATTATTGTTTGCACAATCTTAATGCCCAGCTGCTCATTACCCCTCTATGGGGAGTGCTGCAATAATATATCTCCCTGAGGAAGGAGCCAGGAGGGGCTCTGAAACGCGTTGGAAAATAAAGCTATATTCTCCCAGATATCCCGGAGGGTCTGTTTTTTTTTTCTGGAGCAGCAGCACGGATGAGAAGGCACTTTGTCTTGGATAACTGATCTATCCCACAGCGAGTTGTGGAAGTGCTGTCCCTGCAGCAGCTGCATTGTTTTTTGAGTGAGCATACTGGTTGTGGGTGACACAACTGAACCAGGTGAGCGGCTTCCATTTTGTCTATTACCATCAATCTCTCTTGGGAGATAAGACCCTATTGCGCATTCTCATTCCACAGAGAGCATTAAGCACCTGACTTACAAGTCCCATTCCCAATGCCACAGGTAACACCTGAGCTTGCAGTTGGGTGGAATGATTATGAAAGCCTGACATATTTAGAGAAGAAATAATGAAAGCAAATATGTTTATTTAGCTCACCATTAATTCATCTGGAATGCTGATTAAGGCTAGTGGTCAGCAATGCAAGGACAAGTTCAATATTAATGAACACACTTATGCACATGACAAAAAACTGTATTCTAAATATATGGAATGAAATGAAGTGATTGCACATTTTCAAGAAGCAATATCTATAGTATTGTGTTTCAGGAGTGTTAAAAGACCCATAAGACCATGTATGTAAAGCATGTACAGTTGTGGCCAAAAGTATTGACACCCCTGCAATTCTGTCAGATAATACTCAGTTCCTTCCTGAAAATGATTGCAATCACAAATTCTTTGGTATTATTATCTTCATTTAATTTGTCTTCAATGAAAAAACACAAAAGAGAATGAAGCAAAAGGCAAAACATTGATCATTTCACACAAAACTCCAAAAATGGCCCAGACAAAGGTATTGGCACCCTCAACCTAATACTTGGTTGCACAACCTTTAGCCAAAATAACTGCAATCAACCGCTTCTGGTAACCATGAATGAGTTTCTTACAATGCTCTGCTGGAATTTTAGACCATTCTTCTTTGGCAAACTGCTCCAGGTCCCTGATATTTGAAGGGTGCCTTCTCCAAACTGCCATTTTTAGATCTCTCCACAGGTGTTCTATGGGATTCAGGTCTGGACTCATTGCTTGCCACCTTAGAAGTCTCCAGTACTTTCTCTCAAACCATTTTCTAGTGTTTTTTGAAGTGTGTTTTGGGTCATTGTCCTGCTGGAAGATCCATGACCTCTGAGGGAGACCCAGCTTTCTCACACTGGGCCCTACATTATGCTGCAAAATTTGTTGGTAGTCTTCAGACTTCATAATGCCATGCACATGGTCAAGCAGTCCAGTGCCAGAGGCAGCAACGCAACCCCAAAACATCAGGGAACCTCCGCCATGTTTGACTGTAGGGACTGTGTTCTTTTTTTGAATGCCTCTTTTTTTCTCCTGTAAACTCTATGTTGATATATAACCTACAAATAAGAACCTCTCAATTCAGCAAGGAGCTGGCAACCTCGAAATATTTTACCCAAATGATGTGATGAAACAGGTATAAGAACATCACAAAACCACACCAGCTATATAATAGTGTACAAATATTACAAATTTTGTTAATAAATAAGTAGACAAGACAAGAAACCGTTGGATAATAAAATACAAAAATCCATTTGGAGAGTATACAAACAAAAGAGATAATTAATTTGTGGTACTGTAGTTATAATCCTTAAATAAGGGAGAGAAGACCAACTCGTGCGGTAATCCCAAGCGGGAACCTTATATTTACAGAAAATTCTAAGATAATATGCTACAGAGCATTAGACCACCTTTTGCTGGTCCAAAGAAGTACTGAAAAATAAATCTACTCTGCATGCATAATGCTATTGCTAGGTAGCACACAAAAGACGCATAACATGGAAATCTTGGAAAATCAGGCCACAGCCATCAGAGACAGGCTGAGGTGGTTCCCCCAGTCTGCCCAATCATGGTTAAGTAACTATATTAAATATAGATCGCATTTGATTTACCTTGTGCCATGGTATGAATCCTTTGGAAAGGTAACCGATATGGAGCCCACACGACTAGTCCACCTCAAAGACTGGGGGAACCACCATTTATTAATAAAATTTGTAATATTTGTACACTATTATATAGGTGGTGTGGTTTTGTGATGTTCTTATTCCTGTTTCATCACATCATTTGGGTAAAACAAAAAAAAAAAAAACTCTATGTTGATGCCTTTGCCCAAAAAGCTCTACCTTTGTCTCATCTGACCAGAGAACATTCTTCCAAAACATTTTAGACTTTCTCAGGTAAGTTTTGGCAAACTCCAGCCTGGCTTTTTTATGTCTCGGGGTAAGAAGTGGGGTCTTCCTGGGTATCCTGCCATACAGTCCCTTTTCATTCAGACGCCGACGGATGGTACGGGTTGACACTGTTGCACCCCCGGACTGCAGGGCAGCTTGAACTTGTTTGGATGTTAGTCGAGGTTCTTTATCCACCATCCGCACAATCTTGCGTTGAAATCTCTCGTCAATTTTTCTTTTCCGTCCAC